>JAQFVV010012401.1:11615326-12815326 GCA_028023455.1 Epiperipatus broadwayi
TAAGAAAAAAGAATAGCTCTCTTTTTATTACAACTAACAATCAAACAATTTAGCAAAAGCCAATTAATAACTAAAGGCAAATTCTTATTAATCATTGGCTCAAGACTATATGAAACAGCACTAAAAGATAGAGTAATATGATCCATAAATCACTGACGTCAAAAGAAAGCAAAAATATTAATATAAATCAAAAATATCACAGGACCACATACAGAACTCTGGGGAACTCACTGATACCATAAATTTTGATTGCCCATTTTCTATCTCTTAAATAACTTTGTAACCAAGAAACAAGATGACTTTGAAAACCATATGAATATAATCACTGAAGATGAATTTTCTGAGGAACAGAGTCAAATACTTTAGAAAGATCTAAATATACAGCCACAGTCTTAAGAGAATTATCTAAAAAAATTTTCAAATTATACACATAATTATTAACAGCATCTAATTATTTTTTGCAATAACAAAACCATATTGATATCCAGAAATCATTCTATGCTCACTAAAGAAAGATATCACTTTATCCTTGACTACAATCTCAAACATCTTAGAAATAATTGAAACAATTGAAGTGTAGTTGCTGATAAGTAACTGATCATCCTTTTTATAGATTGGTGTAATAATGCCAACCTTTAAATATTCAGGAAATAAACCAGCATTCAATAAGAAAGTAAACAAACCAAAACTGGTATAAATATAAGCTTACTATCTTTTAAAATTTTTGAAGTTAAATTATCCAAATCAAAAGATCTAATATTTTTAAACAATCAATCAAATTAGATAACTGAGTATTAGAAGCTTCAGAACAGAAAAAAGAATCTGGCAACAGAAGTAAAAGTCAAATCATCATCATCATTTTGATGATGAGGATGATAATAATAATAATAATAATAATAATAATAATAATAATAATAATAATAATAATAATAATAATAATAATAATAATAATAATAATAATAATAATAATAATAATTCAATTCCAATTTCAATTTCAATTCAATTTATTCTATGAAATAAAACAAAGTACATCACAAATATTTAAAAACTCCAAACAAGAAAAATCTTGTGTGTGGAATTTACATGTAAAAATAAATTAAATAAAAATACAATCAAAAACTCAAAAGAACAGTTTAGGAAATAAATAAAATTAATTAAATAAATAAAATAAATGCCAAAATTAATACATACTACACAACCATTGACACAAATATTTTTTGAATGATAAATAAGAAATATTATTCAGATCAATTGAACATTCATATACAAATTTATTAAACAACTTTGACCCAGAATAAACATATTGTCTTCTACTAGATTCCTTAAAAAATTTTGGTAAAGGTAATTGAAATTTATTAGAAAGACGAGTATTTAGAACATAAACTCTAGAATTCAGAAAAGGTTTAGCACAAAAAATATCAAAAATAACTCTATATTGATATAAGTGATTTACATCAAATAAACCAAATGCAATATAAATATCTCGAACAGAAGAGGAACGAGATCTACCAAAAATAATGCGCAAAGTATAATTTTGCAAAACACGCAAAGAAGATAAAATATGTGGAGAAGCATTACCCCAAATAATGATATTGTAAGATAAAATACTCTGATAACAGGCAATGTAAATAAAAATGAGAGCAGACCTAGGAAGAAATTTAACTAAATAATAAAACATATAGTTTAAATTACGTAACCGTTGACAAAGATAGGTAATGTGATTTGTCCAGGACAATCTGGAGTCAATATATATTCCCAAGTAACAATAATTATCTACCAAAGGAATATTCTCACAAGTACATATACTATTATAATGCAAAATATACTTACAGCAAATTTTAATCTTAAGAGAAAAAAAGTACGCTTGTAAGAAAAAGAATAGCTTTTGTTTTATCTAAATTGACCAACAATGAATTATATGCCAACCATTTACCAATTGAGTCCAAATCCTCATTCACTAATTTTTCAAGAAGATTATAAGAAACAGCATTGCAAGATAAAGCAATATCATCAGCAAAACCAAAAATCTTAGAATGTAACTTCAATGAAAATAAATCATTAATATAAATTAAAAACAATAGAGGACCAAGTACTGAACCTTATGGAACTCCAGAATTAATCAAGACAACATCACTGATAGTACCATAAATATTAGTAAACTGTTTCCTATCATTTAAATAACTCTCCAACCAACTACCAATAGATCCACGAAAACCATACAAGTAGCAACGCTTAATCAAAATATTATGATTAACAGAATCAAATGCTTTAGATAAATCAAGATAAATAGCCAATGTTTTAAGTTCCTGATCCAATGAAGATGTTAAATACTGAACATGATGTTTTAAAGCATCTAATGTACTTCTGCCAGGAAGAAAACCATATTGATAGTCAGATAAAATTTTATTTTTAAACAGAAATGACAACATTTGATCCCTAACAATCATTTCCAATAATTTAGAAAAAACAGAAATAATAGCAATTGGCCTATAATTGACCATAAGAGTAGAATCACCCTTTTTATAAACAGGAGTAATAACATTAACTTTCAGACATTCTGGAAATGATCCAGACTGCAAAGATAAATTAAATAAATGAACTAAAATAGGCAAAAATGCAACCTTATTTTCTTTAAGCATCTTAGGTGTTATACCATCTAGTCCAAAAGAAGTGACATTTTTTAAACTATCAATTGCTACAGACAACTGAGATTCAGAAACATCAGAATATAAAAAAGAATTCAAACTTGAATAAGAAGACAAAATCTGCTCAGGCACATCACGCATCGATAAATTTACAAAATACTCATTAAACCGATCAGCTAAATATTTTTCATTATTCTGTAACTCAATTAAACTTTCATTATATTTAATACATTTAATACGATCAGGAGAAGATTTTTTAATCAAAGAATTTATTATTCTCCATTTCAAAGAAACATTTTTATCACTAAGAAATTCTTGATAATATCTAAACTTCAACTTTCTAATATCAGACTTAATTTCAACATTAAGTTTTTTTAAAACATCTGATGAGCCATCCAAAGATTTTAATACATTTCTCTGATTAATTTTACATACCAGCGCATCTGTCACCCAAAGAGATCTTCTTCTATTCTTACTTGTCAATTTTAAATGAAACTTTGCTTTAGCAATTAAATCTAAACAAATAGCTTGGAACCCCAAAAATGCATCATTTACATTATCTATCATAAAAATCTCATCCCAATTCTGAACAGATAATAAATAATTCAATTTAGAAAAAGATAATTTCTCAACATATGCACAAACATTAATATTATCCATACAATTCAATATTTTTAATTCAGTAGCAAAATGATCTGTAAGAAATAATTTAGAAAGAGACGAATCAGAAAATAAACTGCGGCTTAATCTAACAAAAATATGATCTAAAAGAGATTGAGATATAGGAGTAATACGCGTAGGTGAAAAAGCGTTTGACTAAATCCATAGCTATAAAGTAAATTTAAATAATCTATAGTAGACTTACAAGCATTATTTAACAAATCAATATTTAGATCACCCATTAAAACAGCAGATTCTGAACCCAAATCTAATAACAAAGAATCAAGTTCAGTAACAAAATCCAAAACTTTACTTGTACATGATCTATATATAGCCAAAATAGAAAGCACACATTTAGGGAGTCTCAAAGTTAATAAAATACATTCTGCAGTATTAAATGTTGGAATATTGAAAGAAAAGTCTAAACCGGTTTTTATAAAAACCATAACACCACCAGATCGTAAATGCATACGAGGAGAAAGTATACTCGTATAGCCATTCAAACTATATAAATTTTGTTCTTGTAAAGAAATCCAAGTTTCCGTTAAAATAATTATATCAAAATGAAATAAAGGAAAATTATTTAAATAAACTACAAGTTCATCAAAATGACATCTAATGCTACGTATGTTTAAATGAAATAATTTAAGTGAAGCAAAATCTTTTTCCTGAGAAATCAAATCAGAATTTATCATAATAAATAAATTTCAGAATGACTCCAAATCACTTTCATTTCTAATTAAAACACGAGGAGAATTATAATCTTTTCTCACATACACTGATCCATTATGAATGAAAGCAAAACCTTGACCAGAACGTAACTTCTGTTTCGCCAACCATAAAAGCCTTCTATTGAATGGAGTCAAACGCTGATTAATATAAATACGTTTGTTATTATTAACCCCAGGCAAAATTTGAGAAACTGTTAAAACAGATTTTTTATTTATTAAAAACTGTATGGCAGAATTTCGTGATTTAAAACGAGCTAATAATAATAATAATAATAATAATAGTAGTAGTAGTAGTTCTGCAGAACACCTTGATATTGCCAATAAGTAAAACAAAAGTTATTGGAGTTCAAACCCCTAAAAAATTAACAAAATCTTCACAATATAAAAATAACATAATTTATACACTTTGAAAAAACAAAAATAAATATTTTGAAATAATAGTTTAAAAAAATTATAAACTGATTAGAGAATGTTATCAAAAAAACCTTAGCATTACGGAAAAAAAAAATGAAAACAATGAAATCATGTCATCGAGCGGTTGGCATTAATATAGCTGCTACAATGCTTCAAAATTTAAACCACATTAAATCATATGCAACCATTGTAAAAGCTAGCATGTAAATAATCAATATCAAAAGCAATCCAACTACAATAAACAATAAAATGATTCCAATATTTTGAAAAGCAAATTTGAATGACATAAGACAGCTAGACCTGAAAATTCAGGAGAATCAAAAATCCCCCTTACACACTGAACCGATGATGCACTAGAAACAATCAATGAGTATTTTAATAACACAATCCCAAGGGGGCTATATACATTGTTTAGAAGATTTTCCCCCTTGTTTGATAGTAATATCTGCCACAGATTCAAACATATTGCTGTATCGCTTTCCATGATCATTGTTATATCAAGCAATAACATGAACTGTGAAAAACAATTCTAAAAATAACAGACTATCCCAATCCCAGATACCTCACTATTGAGTTTTTGATATTAGCCAAAAAAAAAAAAAAAACTGATTCGCAGAACCAAATCAAAACATTATCAAGTCCTCAACCAAATCAGAACTATCATGCTAAATATATTCAGATGGCCAATTGTATCTATACAACAGCTAATTCAATCCTATAAGAACATAATCCCCTCACAGGACACAACAATCTTCACCCTGTATATCTTCTGGTGCACTCACTGCATCTTCACCATTGGCAACTTCACAAGAAGACAATCAACTACATTCACCAATAAGCTCCAACAAATCAAGGCCCCGGACAACAATACTGCATCCCAGATATTTTTGCTATGGCTTGGTCACTACTAAAACAACGATGTGATCTATAAAAGGTCATAGTCCCACAATAAACATATTGAATAGCATTCAATGGTACCAGTTATTACTCTCAACATAACTCACCTTCACTAACTGCCTTCAACCCGATCCATCACCAAGCTACAGAATCTACTCCCCATCTATTGCAATCCACCATCTGTCCCATATATAATTCTACTCTGAATTGACTTTTGTTCTTCATACAGCACCTGTAGCTTAATTTCATACCATATGGATTATAAGTTACCTCCCTATTGTACTCCAAGATTAACAATTAAAATAATAATAATTGATCATTTTAATAAATGTAAATAACTTCCAATATGGTGCTAGATTTTACAATCTTAGGTCATATCTATCTATGAAATTGAGTTTTATATTGAAATGTATTTTTCAAGACTTTAATGATAAAACTTGATGTCAATTTCTGTATTAAAAACCAGTAGCAGCATTTGTAAAAAAAACCCTTAAAATCAATCAGTGTAAAAATCTGTACAACATGATTGCACCTGTAACTCTTACAATCAAAGTTAAAACAGGCAAAACTTACTATACATATTGCCACACACAGCAAGCTAGAGTAATCAATGGATGCTAGAAGGCTTGTTCATAAAATCCTCATCTAGTGCCTACTCATCCAATATCCCCAGACTAGTTTCTGGCTTGTGGCCTTTGTCAGTGAGGAGCCTTGGATCTGAGAGCAATACGTAGAGTGAGTTTTGCCTGTTTTAACAACAGTTATAAGCAAGCATAAGAAATTGTGTTCATGTGATATTTATTGGCTTACAATCAAAGCTATGTAATGCTATATAACCCAAAGAATTAATAAAGATTATTGTTGGATCATTATCATCATAATAATAATTATAATAAAAATAAAATCTGCTTGGACATATGTAAATCAACTTAAAAAAAAAAAGCAACAATAGGGCAAAAACTTCTTCAGCAGTCTCTAAAGAGAAACAACATAGAGAAAAAATTAATCCCATGCTTTACAATTTCTGGATAATATTCATCTGAGTAATTTTCTATCCGTGTTTACTTTCTATTTGATTATCAGAAAGACAATTTCTAAGTCTGACTGAAACCTAAAAAAAAATCAACATTAATTAGGTTTGGATTTGAACTTAGGTTGTAAGCATGACGGAATAATGTGCGATCATTATATCATAAAACTTTTCATGTATGTGTATGTAGTATTATTAAATTTCTTATAAGTAAATAATAATAATAAAAGATGTTTTCCGCTTGATAAAACTATTTCAAAAGTTTGCATATTTCATTGATTACAAAATAATTTACTAACAATAGTTTTTATTAGTTATCATTTCACATTATAATAATTATTTAAAAAAACAAAACAAAATAGATATGTTTACAGTCATAATAATCCAATATATTTGCTTCACAAAACTTAAGTTATTGAATTATTCTAACTATACAGCTGCATTTTCACTAATGGGGAATTTTATTTCATAAAAATATTTTACAAAAAAACTTGACATTCACTGAAACAAATATCTCAAGTTGCCTTTGAGCAGCAAAGAATAAACAAATTATTTGAGTTTATTTATTTGTTTTGGAGGAATCAAACCATAAATGTGCTATAAAATTTTCGCTAAGAGAATGCTCGATTAAACTGAACAGTTCAATGCTTTTGCCAAATTATTTTCATACATTCATTTTTTACAATGCTTAATAAAATTATCTTACACTTTAAACATGCTTCAAATATATATAGCTGAAGATTGTGGTTAGATAACAGTTAGTGTTCCTTTGAAATGTCGAATCATTTTTTCAGATTTATACACAATTTAATTCAAAATAACACCCACTTTACTCTTTTTTATATGTGTGTGCAAGAAATAATTTATGCTTTGAAAACATGCAGGTAATAAAGTTAAGAATTATGGCTATGATAAAATTTTTTTCTTTTTATCAGCCAAATCTTTTCCGCACATCCTTCATGATCACCCTCCAAGTAAATATCTAACTTGGTTTCTCTTTAACTTCATAATGATGTAATACAAAAATTTCAAAACTTTTCTAGATGTAAATTAAGATGAACGCACTTCCAACAAATGCTAGTGATATTAGTAAAACTATAGTTTCTTACTGCTTTAATAATTTCCACTTTCAGTCCTTCAAAATTAAAATTAAATACAGAATAAAAAAATAAGTTTGAATAATATTTACTCTCAAACCAAACAAATGAACAAAAACAAAACAACAACTATGTATTAACTTAATGATAACATCATTATCTGCATTATTGCGTTTAATTGATAAAGACAGGTTTCACTGTATTTATATATTTGGAAATATTTAAAAAAACTAATAGATGACCAAATAAATAATTGTTAGTCAAAAAATACAAAAAATATTGCACAGACAGAAATATTTTTAATAATGTTATAGGTTTATATTCTATTTCAAATTCATCTTCAGACAATAGAACCTCACCTTAATCCAAACTTTAGCATTTTAATAAAATCTGCACATTGGCTAATACTTAACTGTAAATTAAAAAATAAATAAACATATGTGTATACTACAGATATGGATTTAATAAAAGTCTTGTATAAAAACACTGAAAAAATAGAGTGGAAAATGGGAATTTTTTATATCAAAAAAACAGCTAATGAAAAAAAAAAAAGCTCTTTGTTATAAATTGATAAATAAGGGCAAGACAATATTATAGAATAAAAATATTTCAGACAGATAATTGAATTTGTATCAAGATTTCAAATAAATACCATTTGCAAATTATTAAAATAATGTGGCTTGATACTTGGCAATTGAGCACAATTGTTTTCTTCAGTTAATGAAACTGAATTGTCAAGTTTACTCAAGTAAGAATCACTCCAGAAACATTTAATTCTTGAGTCCTTTGCTTGCAACTGCACTATGCTGCACAAAATAATCGCTTATATAAAAAATATCATATATTTCAAATGCAAATAAAACAGAATAAAAAAGTAGAAATCTTTGAGGCTAATTAAAAAATCAAAATTAGCCACTACTCAGCTGCCTTATATTTGGCTTTTCTTTTATAAAAAAAAAACATAAATACTAGAACCTGGAGCTTTCACCATCCAGATACAAACAAATAAATATTACTTTCTGATCAATATTATATAATTGGTTGAATAAGAACAAACAGCATCGGAGGTTTTTCAAAAATTCCTCAGAATAAAAAAAACCGAAACCCCCAGATAATCACAGATTATAAGCTCATAACATGATGTAACCTTTTGAATATTCAGTAAGAGTAAATCAATCACATTTTAAAAACTGAAGATTTGAATAGAAAATTGAAGTGAGACCAACTAAATATATAATTCTATGATAAATTAATAAAGTTACACAACATTCAAACATGCACACTTTTAAACTTTACTCAGGAAAGATTTGATACGGGAATTTTTTAACGCTCAAGTTCATCTGATTCATGACTGCGCTTAACTGCGGAATATAGAACAAAAAAGGAGAATAAAAAAAAAAAGTTTGAAAAATTAACTTTATTTATAAAAAATACTTTTTTTTTTTTTATTTATAAAAAAAAAAAAAATTAAAAAAAAATAAAAAAATCTTTAATAAAAATTAAAAAAAAAAAACTTATTTTATAAAAAAAAAAAAAAAAAAATAAATAAACGTTTTAAATAATTCTATGTTGACATAAAACTGCAAATAACATAAAAAATATTAATATATATATATGTATATAATTGAACATCTTTACAGTAGATTTAAATTGACTAAAAATAAAGTTAATGCACTTTAAAATAGAAATATCATCAGACTTTAAATAATTTATGCAACAGATCAAATTAGATATAGAGGATAGACTTCAATTTTATGGCTACCATAAAAGTATTTAAAATAAATTTCCAAAAAGAATAAATCTTAATAGAACAATGCAATGAATTGAAAGGTGAACTAAACAAAATTTGAATATTCATATTATAAATACATAAAAGGAATAAATTATTATTATTATTTTTAAAGGATTAAGGAATGTGATAGATATACATGACATTCTATTAATTACAACATGAAAACTACAATTATTATCTTTATAAAAATTATATATATATATCAAATAAAACACCTACCATTAATAATAATAATGCTAAATCTCAAAGTAATAAGTACTTATCAAAGATGAAAACTTGCCTTGAATAAAAATCATATATAGTGAGGATTTTACTTATTCCACTACAATGTAATTCCATTTTTTATCAGTTAATAAAGTATATTTCTCTTATTTTTAATATTCAAAAAAGTATAAATAAATAAAACATAAAAACATTAATTTAGTAAATTTTAGGAGTCACAAATGATATGAGAGCATCAAATTAGGAGCTGATATTTTTAATTTTCAGGAAAGACTCCAATGAATTTAAATTAGAACTTGCAAATCATTATTAACAGATTTTGAAGATAGTTTCGATTTGAATGAAGTTAACAAGAAGATAACTGATATAAACATTAAGAACTTAACAAAAGTAAATGGTATAAAAAAGTAGCAATTTACCAATACATTTTCTACTGAGATTTGACAATGTATGAAGAAAAAAAATAATATAAAAATGAACTATTACAAAGAATTGAATGAATATCTAGAGTTTTACAAAATAGTATAAAAAAGGCTAAATAATTATATAAAAAATATAACTATGAATTGGCAGGAAAAGCTATAGTCGAGAATAAAATCTCAAAAGTGTAAAACAAGATCCTAATATTAATTAAATTGAAACACAGGCATTTTTTCTTCAATTTATTTTTCTGCAAAAGTTTGATTTAATACAGTATTTTGTAAATTATTTCCCCAAGTGCAATCTAAGAAAATTCATAAAGTACTTTTCTTAAGCAATAATTTATAGTGAAAGAAAAAAAAAAAACATCTATTAGAGAAATAATGAAAACAGAAAAATGTATTCATCTTGTGGTTGCTTAAGCTCTTGAAATGTTAGGAGACAACTTTTCAAAGACATTGAATTTATGGACAGAAGATATGAACTGATAAAACATTTCTGTAGATATTATTTTATTGTGTCTAAAAGCTTCATTTTCCATTTTATTTTTTTAAAAAAGATGCAATACAATAAGTTTATTATTATTTGAAAAACATAAATAAGTAAATACTCACATAATAAATATACATGTAAATGTGCTTTTTCAATTTATTATTAATAATATTATTTATTTATACTATAAATATTAAATTGTATATGCATACTACACATATAAAAAAAAAAGCTTCTATAAAAAGAGTTCAAAAATCAAAAGTGTAAAGTAGATAATAATGTTTCAGCATCCATTTTTCACGACCATAATAATTCATGTGTTTATGGTTTTAACTTCAATTATAATAATGTTAAAATATTGCAAATTGAAAAAAATAACAACAAAAGAAAAAGAAAAGAAGCTATGCTAATATACAAATACAAACATGACTTAATTAATAGGCAGGCAGCAAATGTTAAGATCACAGAAATGTGGGAAGGTTAACCTTTCAAAGTGTTAGTTGACAAAGACTACGAGAATAATCGAAAGCACTCCTAAGTGGATAAAATTTTAAAAAATATCCGATTATTGTATTTATAAATATTCAATTATATAATTACGAATATATACACGTATGTGTATAAGAATGTTGAAAGTGCCACAGCCTTTAAAAACATCGAATAAAATGTACTGCATTGTAAACAAGTGCATAAATATAACAATAACTATTATTTACCATATATAAGATGTGCTAAAAGAATTTAGAACAAAATTTAACAGACATTGAAGTTTCAATATATTTCATCAATTTATCAAAATAAAATAGATATTGTAATTTCCCTGGCCTTACTAATGTATTTTCAATGTGTTTATTTGAAATAGCAGTTTGAATAACAATCATGTGAATATAACAATAACATCCTCAAAATCTAGTATATAATTGTGGCTCATCATTACATTCCTTGCATAAAACATGTATTATTAATCCAAGCATATCTGAAAAGTTATCACATAAGTAGTTTATATTTTGTTCTTCTGAAGTTAGTTCTGCTTGATGACATTTACATTTCATTAAATATGAGATTAACTTGAGATTTAGTGCTAATGTTATCAGTGAGTAAAAAACACTTTTCTTATCATACATACTATAATGCAATTTATTTAACACATAAAATCAGTTTATCTTTAGGTTTAAATGGATGAAATTCTTTTAATAATTTTCTTTGGCAGTGATCTATAAATTATATAGAAATTAGTATATTGATACTATAAAAAACTTCTTACTCAGACAATCCTCTAATTTATTTTAATAACTATCTATATTAGTATAATAATATTTAATAAGAAAAAAAAGTTTTAAAGAACTACAACTTATTAATGGAGAAATAAAATGTTTATTATTACATATATAAACAATGCATTTCAAAGTTTCATTCTAACCTTATAAACAAAACTTTTAATTCATTAAAGAGAAAAGAGTTCTCTGGATAAGTAAAAAAAAAAACCCACAAAATTAAATTAATACTTAATTGAGATGAATACCATGTGACTTCTTGAGTCACTAAAAATTACAATAAAACAGAAAAAAAAGTCTATAATTTAATATATCAGAGAAATAATGCAATACTAACAGCAAATAAATAAATAAACAAGTTTAATACATTAGAAACAAAGTGACTCAAAAATATTAAGCACTAAGTAATTAAAAGAATAATAATATAAAAACAACATTAAGTGAAATATATTTTTATATTAAAAAAAAAACTTCAAAATAAAAAATAAATATGTAATAAAATAAATTATACGTATATAAAAAATCAATAGCATTTATATCATAACAGGTTTTATATAAAGGAGTCTCAAACATAAATAGAACATCATAGCTACATTACTTTGATTCGGATATTCATATAAAGTTATATATTATAATAATAATATTAGTTATCATCATCATTTATATATATAAATAAATAATAACAAAAAATATATTTTAAGAGTATAAATATAAATAATCGATTATATTCATTTTCATAGCCTCACTACTAGAGAATATAATATGGTATATCGTTTTTTATCTATAAATTATATCCTCATAATTTACTTAAATTTATTCTAAATTTCTCCAACATTTTTCACAAAGAATATTAACGCAAAACTAGAGACTCAATTTTTTTTAAGAAAAAAATAATAATATTAAAAGTTGATATTCCTAATTTTCAGAATACTACATGAATTTAAATTAGAACTTGCAAATCATGTAAAAATATTAATAGATTTTGAAGATAGTCCAGATATGAATGAAATCAACAAGAAAATAACTGATACATTATTAAGAACTGTAACAGAGATAATTGGTATAAGAAAGCACCAATTTACCAATAAATTTTCTACTGAGACATGACAAAGTATGAAGAAATGAAAGAATATAAAAATATATAAAAATCAACCATTACAAAGAATTGAATATCTATAATTTTATAAAATAGTATAAAAAAACTAATAACAATATAAAAAATATATAATTATGAATTGGCATGTAAATCTATAAATGAGAATACAATTAGTCAAGAACAACAAGCTAATATTGGAATTAAATTCACTTTTGCGATATGAAAAAAAGTTAGAGCTATAATTAAAAAAGTAAAGGATATCATGAAATATGTGGAATAAAAAAACAATGTATCCCCTACAGTTATTACATCTTCAGAAATGTCCAGGATTTTAAATGAAAAAGTGATAGATACAAATAAATGTATAAAAAATGAAAAAGGTCAAAGTAATAATGGAATTATAACCAATAACTTAACAGAATCAGGTAAAAAAACAGTAAAATTATTGTTAAAATTATATACCAAAAGTCTAAATGATAAGAATGTATTAGATGCACAGAGGCTAAACTCTCCATAAAGTAGTGCTATACAGTGCAAACCAGAGTAATCAATGGATGGAGAAAGGTTTATGCATGAAATCCCTATCTAGTGGCTACTCATCCAATATCCCTAGACTAGTTTCTAGCTTATGGCTTTCATCAGTGAGAAGCCTTTGCATCTGAGAGCACTGCACCTAGATCTTAAAATCTAATGCAACCTTCCAGCAGACACCTTTTACCTTATTAGCTAACTATAAAGCTCTGAGTCCAAAATAAAAAGACAATAATGTTTTCAATTGAATCAAAGACACCAAAAGATATGGATGCTGAATTGAGTTCAGATCTATATGACTACACAAGCTAATGAGCTTGAATGGAAAACATTACTGTTCTCATTTTGAACTCAAAGCTTTATAGTTAGGTAATAAGCTAAAAGGTGGCTTCTAAAGAGATGCATTACATCCTAAGATATAAGTGCAGTGCTCTCAGATCCAATACTCCTCACTGATGAAAGCCACAATCTAGAAACTAGTCTGGGGATATTGGATGAGTAGGCACTGATAGGGATTTCATGCACAAACCTACATACATGTATCCATTGATTTGAATGGTACTACTGTATCAAGAGTTTTGCCTCTGTGTAAACAGCTGTGTAGGCATAGAGAATTGTAATCATGTGATGTTTAGTGGTTTAATACCAATCCTGTCCAATAGGATTAGGGTGACTGGATTATTAAAGAACTAAGACACCAAAAAGTATGATGCTGAACTGAGTTCAGATCTATATGACTATACAAGCTAATGAACTTGAATTGTTTTTCATTTTGGATTCAAAGCTTTATAATTAGCTAATAAGGTAAAAGATGACTTCTGAAGTTTTGCATTAGATTCTAAGATTTGGATGCAATGCTCTCATATCCAAGGCTCCTCACTGATGAAAATCACAAGCTAGAATCTAGTCTGGGGATATTAGATGAGTGGGTACTAGATATGTATTTCATGCACAAACATTCCTGCAGCCATTGATTACTCTGACTTGCATTGAGTGGAGCTACTGTATAAAGAGTTTTGGATCTATATTAACAGCTTGTATAAGCATAAAGAATGGTGATCATGTGATATTTAATGATGTGTCAGATGATTGGAACAGTACACTATTAATATTTTAAAAAGGTGATTAAAAAGATATTAGAAATTATAGGACTATCAATCTTTTATCAGGTCTAACAAGATAATTACAACTCATATACAATGAACGTTGAATCTTATACACCAAAACAACAACAAAAAATGAAAAGTAGTTTTAGCCCTATAAATCCCAACCATGAATTAAAAGAAATTATAGAAAGGATCAATGAATATGAGTTACCAAATTATGCTTTGGATTTGGAGATTATGAAAAGGCATATGACTCTATAAGTAGTTCTACAATGATTATAGTATTGGATTATTAAGATATAGACGAGGTTATCATTATATACTGAAGAATACTTATCAAAATGCAGCAACAATCATTAAACAACATGTTGATACTAAAATGATTAACATTGAGATGAGTGAATGACAGAATGATACCATAAATCCAAAACTTTTTACAGCATTTTTACTAAAAGTATTTTATGGATTAAAATGTAAAACTAAGAGAATCAAAATAAATAGATTAAATCATTTAGGTTTTGAAAATGACAGTGTTGTTTTTAGAAATAATGCTACAGAGCTCCAGAAAATGTTATGTTATAAATCATTAGATGAAAGTTAGAAAGGATGGCTAAAAATATATACTAAGTGATTTAAAAAAAAAAAAAAATAGATTGATAATAATAAATTAGGAAAAGTTAACATTCACAAATAACTTGTTCAGATTATTAATACAGATAGAATTATAATGGATGAAATTAAATATTGAATTAAATATAACTAACTTATTATTGAAAAGAAATACACTCACTGTTTGAAAAGAAAAACTTTTAATACATATGTTTTATCAGTTTTTATTTATGGATCTGAGATTTGGACACTTAACAAAAAAGCAACTCAGAGATTTCATACTATTCAATAATGTATACAAAGATGTGCTTTAGAAATAGCAAGAAGAATTCAAAAAACAAATATACATATGTCATCAGGTACCAGATTAAAAGAATTATGAAACTGAAATGCAATTGGTATAGACATATTTCTAAAACAGATGATATTAAATAGACAATTGAAATCTTAATTTAAATCCCAAGACACTGTAAAAGAACTAGAAAAAGACTACATGTGAAATGAATTGGTGAAATAAGGGTTTACTGTTGTATTGTGGAGGAAAAAGGCTAAGGATCAAAGAAACTAGATTAGATTTTCATTCTGTAATAGGCTGATAATAATTTTTTTCATAATCTCATAATTACTATAAGCAGTAGTCGAGAAGTTACAAATATTCAGCATTTAGCCATTAGACATGAAAGTGCTGCAATTATCCATATTAAAAATTAAAAATAGAAAGCAAAGTAGAATATGTTTCAATTATTAATTAATGGTCTTAATAAGCAATTTTTGTATTTCAAATGCTTTCATAGTTTTTATTTTATAATATTCACAATTTGACTAATATATCTAACAACACACTGACAAAACATTTCTTGAAGTTTACAGTTGATTGGTTGACAAAATAAAAACTGTCACATCAGCTCATGAAGTTCAAAGTATTGTAAGGAAATTTTAAAAAAATTTCATTTCAATTATTCTAGGATCCAAGATTAAGTTACAATCTTGTAGCTGAGTGTTTTCTAGTTCTTAATTTTGTTTATTAAGTGTCCAAAATTGATAAAGTGTAACGGAAAAGGTTTATAACCTTCCCAAGATGGATGTTGATTGTCAAAATCAGAATAAGCAAGCATTCAGTAATATTAAACTTAATGATATATTGAAGTGATCAAGTAATTGAGGAGGTATTTAAACAACCTAAACCAGCTAAAAATAGTTCAGAAAGATGTTTAGAGGTGAAAGAATTAAAGGAAGTTCAGAAAAAAAAAAAGAAATTTGAGGGAAATAAAACAACTATTCTAAAAGAAAAGTCAAACGGTGTCGAAAATTCGATAGATATTGGACTAAAGAGCAATGAAAACATCAAGATACAGCAAATTAAAGTGGATACAATGAAGCATAAACTAAATCTTAATGATACTGTCAAGTTTCATGAAAATCTGTTAGAAAATCAAGTTGGGGGGAGGGTCTGTCACAAAACTACTAAAATCTAAAATGATAAAAATTAAAATAATGGGACTTTTGTCACAAAAGAAGGCGCTGTACTGGAAGTGCCCCAAATTCACAATATTGAAGCAAAACTGGACTGAAACAAAGACAAATATCACCAAAGAGACTCTACATTGATCATTACAAAAATAAATATCAAAGGACAAATGAAAAACAAGCTCCGGAAAAGTACACAAAGTAATTATCTAGACAAAATCATGACAATTAAAAGCCAAAGTTTGGAAAAAAATAGGGAAAAAGTTACAGAAGTCCAGCAGTATCCAGTCGAACTTGCTGGTGAGAGCAATAATGCAGAACTAACACTTCCAATGTTTGCAGAAAAGTTAAAGAAGGATACAAAGACTTCCAAATGGCAAGGTTTCAACACACCATATACCAATGGCTTTAAAATGGAAAAAGAAGTTACAGGCCTTGAGACAAAGCTAGAGCTAGTGAAATCAATCTGAACAATGCAAAGTATGGGAAAACTAATCATGTTAAAACAGGCAAAACTCACTATATATATTGCCACACACAGCAAGCTAGAGTAATCACTGGATGCCAGAAAGCTTGTGCATAAAATCCCCATCTGGTGCCTATCATCCAATATCTCCATGTCAGTGAGGAGCCTTGGATCTGAGGGCACTGCACATCATCTAGGTGCAGTGCCCTCAGATCCAAGGCTCCTCACTGATGTGGGGATATTGGATAAGTAGGCACTAGATGGGGATTTTATGCACAAGCCTTCTATCATCCATTGATTACTCTAGCTTGCTGTGTGTGGCAATATATATATATAGTGAGTTTTGCCTGTTTTAACAACAGTTATACACAAGCATAGAGGAGGTGGTCATGTGATGTTTATTGGCTTAAAATTAATCATGCTGGCTTCTCCCATGAGAATAAGTTTGAGAATGGCTAAATATATCATAATGTTGAGTCAAGTATGAATAACTTTGATCAAGATAAAAATAATTTAATTCCAGGAGACTTTCAATCAGTCAATGATGGATTTAATTATAAAATTCCTCAGACATTATTTAATTCATTTCTTAGCTTCCAGAATCAGTATATTTTAACATTGAGCACACCAAATAAAAAATGTGAACTTTTCATATTTCCAATAAATGAGCTATTTGTCTTAATCAAGGATTTAAATATCATTGATTCAATAAGAAGGGTCTACTATCACCCTAATAAAAAATATGTCACAATAGAATTTGAAAACACTTTAGTCAAAGAAAGATTCAAAAGATTTCAAATAATTCTAGATGGAAAATATTTAGTAAAAATTGACCTGAAAAGACCAAGATTGATAACAGGCATGGTGCGAAATTGTTATGTGGCATTTGAAAAATATAAATTGCAGGGACTATTAGTACAGTTTGGCTCTATTCAACGATTAACCTTCCTAATGGAAAAAAGAGCAGGGATTCAGCAGCCATCCAACAATGCAATATTTACAATGAGGTTGACTAAAGGTATCAGTCCACTGGATATACCATCTATTCTTGAGCAGAATAAAAGCCCGATATACATAGTAATTCGAGGAATTCAACCTCAGTGTTGTAGATGTGGGGGCACTAGCCATTTAATTAGGGCCTGTCAGAAAAGATTATGCACAGATTGTGGGAAAAGCTATAGTGGATTCTACAAATGTACAATAACATCAAGCAATCCTTCACTAATAACAATTAGAACTGGAATTACAAGAATCTCATTTAAAAGATAACAAAGCAAAACCAAATAAGCTAGATTATAAAGAAAATCAAGAAACTTTGCACGGTACATTTGAAGATGGGACAAATGCAGGTTGAGCTAGAGATATGGCCGAAGAGATAAAAGAACAATCAGCACAGGCAGAACTGATCAGCTTCGAATCAATACAATCTGAAAAGTCTGAATGCACATTAGAAGAAATTGGTCAATTAAAAGAAGCTTACATGTTCAGTGATACTGAACTAAGTGAGAACAGTTCAACTCAAATGGGTAAAATGACACAAGATGCAAGTTTCAAAAGGAAAAAATCAGAATGGCTCTGGCTCCCAAGTTGATGAGCATAGTATTGTGGGCTCAAACATTATCTGAGAGGTGAGCAAGAAGAGAAAACTGAGGTCTCTTGAGGAGAAAGAGAAAAAGAAAACGGAAAAAGCTGGCTTGACACGAGTCAGGGGATGAGATGGAAACTGAAGCAGAAGGTCAGATAGTCAATGATCCAGAGGTAATGGAACATGATATTTTCTCATTCCATGATCTTCAAATGTATTGCTGAATCTAAAGGAGTATGTTTTTTTTGGAAGGGGCATGTATGTAACGGAGTGAAATAGGGCAGGTAATCTCAGAAGTGACAGATAATCCAGAGAAAAAAATCAATAACATAGAAGAGCAATGGAGCAATGAGACTTGTAGTGACAGGTCTGGAAGTGGACCAGGTGAAGTAGTGCAAGTAATCTCAGAAGAGTCTGATAATCCAGCAGAAGAACTTGATAACATAGAAGAGCGATGGAGCGATGAGACTCATAGTGTCAGGCCCAAAAGCGGGAAAGTAGATGGCTGTCCAAAGGAAATGCAGCAACAAATTAGTACTAGCCCTGTGTGTACTGATAAAATGGAAGAAATCACAGACAATGAAGAAATAAGCTCGCAAGAGGAGAATTTTAAAAAAGACTCGGAACAGGAAAGCAATGGAAATTCAGAAATGGTTTAAAGTATGAATTCCATAAATGTAGTTTATACAAAGATATGGGAACATGGATGAAGTTCTAAGCAACTGTGAATTAAAGAACTTGGCAATTCAAAAGACTCTTATGAACCAATGAAAAAGACTAGAGTTATTGACCGTGATACGATCTCAAGATTTCTTTAACAAATGTATTTACATCATGTAGCGGGTGTTCCTTAATAATAATAAAAAATTTAAACAAAACGTCCACCTTCACATCATTTTTTTAAATGGAATTATTTACACACGCACACACGTATATACAATAACCATTCTATGAAATGGTTAAAAACGTGCTTTAATAAAATAATATTTATTTAAATTTTCACGTGCAATAGGCTTATAAAATTACAATTACCAATAATGATAAAAAACAAAACAAAATATCACCTTTATTGCATACTTGAGTTGTTTTCGTACTGGAAATGTAAAATTATTTAAAAGAATTTAAAATAAACTATAGAAATGACAATTTTTTATTTTAACTGAAAGATTATAATTTAAAAATATTATATATTAAAATAAATAAGAATGACTACAATTCATTAACTACACTGAATAATTTACTACTAATATACAATATATATGCATGTTTATAGCTCTTGAGAGCTTAGCATGATGGTAAAATAGCAGACTCTATGAGTTCAAAATTCCTGGATCGATTCTTAGTTGAGTAAATAAAAACATATCCGTTTGGTCAATTAAATAAAGAGATTATACTCAACCTGCTATTTGAGGGCATCAAAACAAAAGATAGATTCCCAGACAATAATGTTTTTTAAAATATATATTTCACACAAAAAAAGTTAGATGATGTTTACTTATTAAGGAAGCAATTATAGATAAAATAAAACATTATTTACCAAATCCTTTTCTAGTCTGGATAATTCTGCTTTGTAACTTTTGATCCGATTTTGATATTTTGAGCGATCATTACTTGGAACTTCCCATACTTCTAATTCCATTTGTTCTAGCTGAAAATAATAAAATGATAAAAAATTAAAATATAAAAATGGAAAATAATTAACTTTTATAAAGTATATCAAAATCATATATATATAATTTTTTTTTTATTAAAAAAAATAGTATTGAAAAAAAAAGAGAGAAAATAACATTTGCATTAAAAGAATATTTTGTAAACATATTAAGTATTGAATGTATAGAAACCACTAATCAACTTTGCTCTTAGGAAAAAGTGGAGAAATTGCCTTTGGCAAGATGGTTAAATCATTATCTTAAAATTCAATATTGAAGAATCTAAGGATCCAGGTTCGAGTCCCAATGATAGTACCAGCGAAAAGCCAGCAACACCTGAAGAAAAGAGCAGTATAACTCAGATTCAGGTTCGATTCCCATGCTAATATCAGTAAAAGGCCAGCAACACCTGAAGAAAAGAGCAGTATAACTCAGATTCAGGTTCGATTCCCATGCTAATATCAGTAAAAGGCCAGCAACACCTGAAGAAAAGAGGAGAATAATACTTCCGGAAACGTTGTGCATATACTAACTTGTGTGCTATTACTAACAGTTGAATGCAATTGGAAAATTTAAATCAAGTTAAATTTTTCTAAAGACATTCAATACTTATATTATCAGATGATTTAATATTTTTTAGACTTAAAGAGTATATTTTGTTTATTATTGACTTTAGTTACAAACGAAAAGATTTGCATCATATATTAAAACTATTTTGATATGCTGAATATAAATCAGACAAAAATATTTATTTTAGTAAATAAACATTTTTAAATGAATAAATTTATTATATAAAAAATATTAGCAGAAAAAATTCATATTTAAAAGATTAAGATGTAATTAATATTACTTTTAAATGACTAAATATTATCCCCCTCCCCCAATGAGGATGTTTTTCAAAGTGGTGTATTGCGTCTTATTTGGATAAAAAAAAAAAAAATTAAGCAGTACATATTAAATAAAGAAATCCTCACTAAATTCACAGTGAGTTAATAAAAACAGAAGTTTTAATTTTTTTTAAAATAAAAAATCTGTTAATTTCAAAGATGACTTAAATTTTTGTGAATAATGAAAACATTGAAATAGTTCATACAAAAAAAAAAAAGATGAGTATTATGGCCTCAATGAAAAAAATTCAGTATATAAAAAAGTAATAAATATTATTAAATGTTAACAAAAATAAATTGTTATGAAAAATTTGAAGAAGCTTAATTGAGTATGAAATTCCTTAAGTTCAACTACCTAAAATCCAAACTCATTTAAAAAAATAGAAAATGTAGAAGAGCAAAGTTTGAGCAGTGGTGTAATGAATTAAAAAAATCAGTTAATGAAAGTTCAGATATATTCTGAATTTGAATATGGTAAGTAATTTCAAAAGTAACCAATATAATGAAAAGTCAAAAATTAATGAATACAGAAAACTTACAAACCTCCGAACAAAATGAATAGTGAGTTTAATACAAAAAAAAAAAAAACCGGTCAAACTAAGATAGTATTATTACTTTTAAGATAAAATTTCTATGCTCAAAAATGTTTAAAAAAACAATGTAAAAACATAAATATTTCTAAAGCTAAATGACTTTTTTAGACAACTGTTGGTTCAAATATTGATATATTTTGCCTATACTTTTATCAACATAGAGAGTTATCAAAACCAATTCTGTGAGATCAAAACCAATTCTACCATGGCTTGAGTTCATACATGTAAATGAAATGAAAAAAAGAGTATACAAAAATAATAATAAGAATAGCAATTTGATTATCTATATTTCTGAGA
Organism: Epiperipatus broadwayi; assembly: GCA_028023455.1. NCBI lineage: Eukaryota > Metazoa > Onychophora > Udeonychophora > Euonychophora > Peripatidae > Epiperipatus > Epiperipatus broadwayi. The sequence goes on from JAQFVV010012401.1 coordinate 11,637,287, forward strand.
ATCCATTTTGAAACCACAAATAGTATAAAATAGATTAGAATATACCGTGAAACCACAAAATATGACAAATCAATATAAACTATTTCAATTATATGCTTTTCAATAATAATAAAAAATAAATAAATAAACAAAACAAAAAAGCTCACTAAAATTTGTAAATGTAATAAATTTTATATGGCAGTAATCTCTTTTACATTTTGGATTGCCATATATTAAAACATTAGGTTTTGATGATATATTAATATTTATTGATCAAATTTTAATATCAATTTTTGAAAGTTACATATATAAAATAAAAAATGACTAGCCCACAGGACTATCAATCACAGCTAGATTATATTAAATTATGAAAAAATAATTTTGAGTTTTTCATTTTGGTCTTAAAAATTATTTTAGATATGTGGTATGTTTTGTGTTAGAGCACCAGATACAATTAAACATTATATAAAACAAATTAAATAAAGGTTTAAAATGAACTTGTAAATCAGAGGACAGTTCAAATAATATAACGTTTCTTGACTCAAATTTATGGAGATAATATAAAAAAATTGAGTGCAAGATATTTATAGAAACCTTAGTAATTAGAGGATTTATTCATCCCTTTTTAAAGGATCATATTATTCATAAATTGGCTATATTTAGATTATTTTTATTTGGAAATAAAAATGTTATTTAAATATCAAAAAAAAAAAGAATTTTGTTAGCTTATATAAATTAGACAATGTAAAGAATGACATCAATTGCTTTTCTACATTTTAGTACAGCATTTAAAGTATACAAAATACTGCTAAATTAATATTATTAATGAAAAATATTCTGTTAACAAAATCTATAAATATAATATGATATATAAAGCAGTATTTAGATGAGAAAGCCCCTTCCAGTTGGAATTTAAATGTGTATTAATATATGTATATAATATTTATAAAAAATGCTTTTAGATAATTTGATGAGTAATGCATTAAAAATCAATGTGTATATATATTTCAATCACAATTTTGGTTGTTACATGTGTCTTGAAATAAAAGAATGGGGCATCCATAAAATAATTAATTCAATCACTAGTTTTAAAAATGGTGCTCAAATTAATTGCTTATACAGATATTCCATGCTTTTATTTCAAGTTACATAAGTACAAAAGTTGTGATTGAAAAAAAAAATTGTAGTTTTTGACGTATACTCTTAAAATTAAATAATAAGATTTTTTAATAAAATATTCTTTTTGTGTACTATTTTTTTTTTTTATTTATAGTTTTGGGATATTTTCACATTGGCCTTTTGATGACTATATTCAAATTTCAAAACTGAAACTGTAAATAATATTGCCATATTACCAATATTTAAAAAGTAATTCATGTGCATTAAAAAAGTTTACAAGATTTTTATATTTATGAGGAAAGCATTTTTTAAAAAAAGCAAATTTTACTTAAACAATTAAAAAAAATTAAGACTTTGTTCTTCATCTTTTTTCTTTTGATTAACTGTAAATGCTTTTCAGTGAATTAGTCATGCAATTCAATCAATGCATATTAAAAAAAATTATATACCATCATCTACTGCACGTCACTGAAAACTTCTGAGCTCATATTAATACAATTTAAAATTTGGCCTGCAACAGTGTTAGATTGGACAAATGGCTTGAATAGTCATATTGCATTGTCATCAGTACTTAAAATGTATATAAAATTGGAAAAAAAAAAATCATAAAGAATTTACCTAAACAAACAAATAAACAAAAGTTAAATAAAATCAAAAAAGAGTATTCATTAATATATTAATACAGAAAATTTTGTGATTCTGTTTAAACAAAAAAATTAACCAAATCTATTTTTATAGAGCATGTTGTTATTTGTAATAAAAATTCAAGTGGTGATAATATCTTATTTTACATATAGAAAATGATTTATGTGAAAAATAAAAGAAGCATATTTTTAATGCATTGCATACTTTGATAAAAAAGTTTAATAGTGTAAATAAATATAACTTAAAAAAAAAATTCACCAACCATATTTAAATATTAATATTTTACCATTTAAACATTGTTTTGAAGATAAATTTTAAATATAAATGGTATTGGGGATGGAGAAATATTATATTTATTAATGATAGGTTTATTTGGTGTATAGAATTTTATAGATTAAATTCAGATTTTTGTTTTTAAAATGCATTACTGTATTTAAAATATATTTGTTATTATTAAATTGATGTGCAACATGGATACATCTATGCTCGAAACAATAGCATTTAATAGATTACATTATGTATCATGGTTAAGAAGCAGAATACAAAAGAAGTTCACATTACACAAGAACTTAAAGCACAAATTGATGAACAGATTATCAATTAGTATGCTCCAAGATTAAAATGACAATTGCATTAAAAAAATAGATATTGTTCCAATTATGTTCCTAAGAAAATTGATGTTCATTCTTTAGAAGAATCCACTACATGTACTAAATTGCAATAGCTAGTAAAGACTAAAATTTCAAATTTGAGTCTTCAGTAATGTCATATTACTGAATCATAAGATTATTTTAAGAAATGTAGATGCAAGTAAATTTATTCTTAGGTTTCCTAAAAAAAGAATTATGATTGTGTTTTCTGACAATGATCTTATTATTATTGATTTAATTAAAAGGAACACAAGACATTTTTTATTTGTTAGAATAATAGATTAAATGTGAAACTTCATAACAAATATAAAAATCTGAAGGGAAATATTCAATGACAAGAAGACTTAAAGAATAATTTGTGGATTAAAATTGCTAAGAAGATATAGACATTCGCTTATCATGGGTCATTCTATATATTTTTGATTCACTGAATGCAACATATGTATCTGAAAAATCCTATTAAATCCAGCAATGGCAACCTATTATATAATGGCAATGATATTTTAGAACAGATGGACAAACTACTTTAATCATCTTTTAAATAATGATTCAAGAACTGAGTTGATGATTTTTAATGATATATCCATTTTATTTACTCATTTACATTTATTGAAAAAAATATTCAGTTTAAAAGAAATCCAAATAGCTCTTTGTAATTTTCAAATTGGAAAGACTACAAGTCCTTACAAAATACCTAGTGAAAATTTAAAATATGACAGAGATGTGTTATCTTCAAAAATATTGAAATTTTATGAAAATATATGGATCCATGAAATTGTGCTTCCCAATTTTAAGAATGGTCATTATTCTTCCAATTTTTAAAAACAAAGGAAATAGACAAAATTGCACTAATTGTCATAGAATATCATTATTATTCATTAAAAAATAAATGTTAAATAATTTCACTAAATAGCTTTTATTTAGTTATAAATGAATGGTTACCAAACAAATAAATAACACAAATAGATTATTTAATTATAAATATGCCATTGTAATACACATAAGCTTATGTTGCCCTCCTCAATATTAATCACATATAGGAATGTTAGAAATAAAGAATTTCGCTTATAGTAATATTTGCTTTTAAATTATATTTATTATTTTTAAAATATCATGCCCAAATTATATAGCAATGTAACTACTGTTGCATTTCCAGCACCATATTAGCAGTTTGAAACTAATATTTTTTTACTTAGTACATATTTTACATTATTCATATGAATTAGTATAAAATCATTTAAATAGCTTTTAATCATAATTGTATATATATATTGTAACGAGCATAGACGTTCGTTACATTGTTTTTTTTTTTTAAATTTATTAAACATGAAAGTAAATTAAAAAGTTCGCATTTAAAAATTTTCTTTAAGAATTAAAAATTGAAATTAAATATCATCTTAAACTCTTATATATTAAATCGCACAGATAATGAAAAATTATTAAAATAAAACTTTATTAAACAAAAAGTATTTTAAAACTAAATTTTAAAAAGATTTGGAGATGAAATTATATCTTTAAATTTATCTTTAAATATATTTTTGATTTGGAAAACAGGTTAATTAATCAGAAATGGAAATGATTGTTAATTAGTTAAATGTAAACCAGCCTTCGGCATTTAAATGTAAAAACACCGGTCAGATAGGAAAACAATAGAAACTGTTAGCAAATAAGAAGAAATCCGTATGGAATCGGACCGCAGCGAAAAGACCATCGCATCGGTGACGTAATGTAAATTCAATTCTTCACATTAATATAAAAGGAAAATTTGGAAATTATTAATCAGTGAATTATTGATTATTACGATGTGACTATATGTAGTAGTACGGAGTTGGAGGAATTGACAGACGCACTGTCAATTCTTTCAGCTGTTAAAGAAAGGAGAAATGAACTATCGTTTTCTACATTGAGGACCAACTAAATTAAAAAACCTCTGAATGAATAAATAAAACATCGGCTAAATGTATACCAATATCTTCAGGACGGCGTGGGAATTCCCGTTCAAGCTTACAAACGACGGATAAAGAGGAACTGTTTTAAACCGTAAGAACTTTATAAATAATGAACATTAAATTAAACTTTCCAGAGTTAAATGGTTGCAATATTATCCTATCTGACCAACTTAATTTATTAATAATGTTATTTGATGTATTTCTTTTTTTTTATATATATTTAAAATCATTTCCATTTATTTATTTACTTTTTTGTTCTTTAAGTTTTATTATGCTTTCTGTTTTCCGTTAAGGTAAATTATATAAATGTTAAACTTAAGTCGGGCGTGAATGATTGTATAGATTTGTAAAGTTATATTAGGGGAGGGTAATCTTAGGTTATTTGTTTCGTTGTTGAATTGGGTCAATGGATTGGATACATTGATGTAGTTAGTAGATGTAGTCGGAGATTCGCTAAGGGCAGAATCGCTTCATACGCCGCACTCTCCCATTTTGCCTATGGAAGGAATTATAAGACGCAGAGCGCAGTTCCTTTCTATGGAGTTTTTTTTTTATTATTGTTCTTCTCGTTGGATAGAAGTAATATTCCTATCTAATGAAAGTCAATATCTTCTCTTAATCTTTTTGGTGCTGCCGTATTACATTGAATACATCGATGTATCAGATGAATTGATGCCAGTTTGACTGCGAATGTTAGCCTAAGGTTAAATAGGGATAGAATATTTTATTTTCAAATGCAAATCTATGTAATCTATTCATGCTCGACCTTAAATAAAAATGCATTAAATTTAAGGTGTTTATAGACGCTTGCATGGATTGTTTATCGGTTAACTATATTTGCGTTTTCATATTTGATCAAAATATATAGACATTCGATAAAAAATGATACCTTACGGTGAGTATCTAAAATGTATTTATTCGGATGTCTTTTAAGTCATTGGTGACAATGCAAGTATCTTATGGTGAATACTACTGGGTTACTTATAAATTTCCCTCTGCAATTGCCAGTATCAATGATTTTATATTTTGATCGTTTATGTTTACTTTGAAATGTTTTTAACCATGTAATCTATGTAACCGATCTATAGCAACATATTAAAACAAGCTTTTATAATCCCATCTGTGCGAACTTAATTAAAAATGTAAAATTAGAATATAATAGTAATTAAATGTAAATTAAAGTCAAAAATCAAAGTTAAAAATAATGTTAAATGTAAAAATGTAAACTAATACTAAAATAATTTTAAATCTTATATATATGTGCATAAATAAATGTTTGTATGCTAATTACTGGCAGTGGCTTATTTTATTTATTTTTTAATGTTGAAATCTAAGTAGATAAGATATTATATTATTTAATCTCTGCTATTCCACTGAGCTAGTGACATGGGCTAACGACCGGAATCAAAATAGAAAAAAAAATTTTTTTTTTTTTGACTTACGTATCTGCCTACTTTAAAAATTTTTCTAGGTTCAAATGCCTAGATGGCGCCCCGTAGTGCAGTTTACGTTAAGTCGCTTTCTCCGGATCGTTACAATGGCGAACCAACTCGGGCCGATCTTTAATAAACCACAAATACCCTGAGCAAATTTTGTCAAAATGAAATATTTTATCTGGTTACATAAGTCGTATACTTGAAATCTTATAAAAGCATTGCCAGAAAGAAATTGCGCATATATATTAAACACAAGAAAGTATAAATAATTGTAAAACTAATTTTTGTTAAAAAAAAAAAAAAAAAGTCAAAAGGTTGCGATTGATATGTTTTTGTTGTTGTAATATAAATTATGCTTTAAGGTGTATAGGAGCGCACAGCCATGTAAGTTTATGATCGAAATGTGGTGCCTTACGATGAGTACCTTCGGGAATTACTTCAGTGTAACCCTATGTATGCATTTCAATCAGTCATAAATAAGTTGGTGGTATTTATAATTGTGCTGCAAATATACACGTTTAAAACCATTATGTCTTAAAACATATTTATCTCAATGCAACCTCCTAAATAAATTATTTATAAAATAACTTGCTTGTCATGCTGTATGTAAAAATAAAATATATAAAATAAAATAGAACTCTTGTGGGGAGGGGTGTAAACGTAAATGGTCCTTAGGTAAGCGATAGTCAACATTTTCTTTTTCTTTTTGTATATAGTTTTTTTTGTAAAATTATTAACCGGATGTTTTGTAAATGTTTTCATCAATCGTGTACCGTAATTACTAACCCTAAGTAAAAGGTTTTTTTTTTTTTTTGATCATTTTTTTTTTTAAGCAACTTTACTAATATGTAACGAGCATAGACGTTCGTTACATTGTTTTTTTTTTTTAAATTTATTAAACATGAAAGTAAATTAAAAAGTTCGCATTTAAAAATTTTCTTTAAGAATTAAAAATTGAAATTAAATATCATCTTAAACTCTTATATATTAAATCGCACAGATAATGAAAAATTATTAAAATAAAACTTTATTAAACAAAAAGTATTTTAAAACTAAATTTTAAAAAGATTTGGAGATGAAATTATATCTTTAAATTTATCTTTAAATATATTTTTGATTTGGAAAACAGGTTAATTAATCAGAAATGGAAATGATTGTTAATTAGTTAAATGTAAACCAGCCTTCGGCATTTAAATGTAAAAACACCGGTCAGATAGGAAAACAATAGAAACTGTTAGCAAATAAGAAGAAATCCCTATGGAATCGGACCGCAGCGAAAGGACCATCGCATCGGTGACGTAATGTAAATTCAATCCTTCACATTAATATAAAAGGAAAATTTGGAAATTATTAATCAGTGAATTATTGATTATTACGATGTGACTATATGTAGTAGTACGGAGTTGGAGGAATTGACAGACGCACTGTCAATTCTTTCAGCTGTTAAAGAAAGGAGAAATGAACTATCGTTTTCTACATTGAGGACCAACTAAATTAAAAAACCTCCGAATGAATAAATAAAACATCGGCTAAATGTATACCAATATCTTCAGGACGGCGTGGGAATTCCCGTTCAAGCTTACAAACGACGGATAAAGAGGAACTGTTTTAAACCGTAAGAACTTTATAAATAATGAACCATTAAATTAAACTTTCCAGAGTTAAATGGTTGCAATATTATCCTATCTGACCAACTTAATTTATTAATAATGTTATTTGATGTATTTCTTTTTTTATTATATATATTTAAAATCATTTCCATTTATTTATTTACTTTTTTGTTCTTTAAGTTTTATTATGCTTTCTGTTTTCCGTTAAGGTAAATTATATAAATGTTAAACTTAAGTCGGGCGTGAATGGTTGTATAGATTTGTAAAGTTATATTAGGGGAGGGTAATCTTAGGTTATTTGTTTTGTTGTTGAATTGGGTCAATGGATTGGATACATTGATGTAGTTAGTAGATGTAGTCGGAGATTCGCTAAGGGCAGAATCGCTTCATACGCCGCACTCTCCCGTTTTGCCTATGGAAGGAATTATAAGACGCAGAGCGCAGTTCCTTTCTATGGAGTTTTTTTTTTTATTATTGTTCTTCTCGTTGGATAGAAGTAATATTCCTATCTAATGAAAGTCAATATCTTCTCTTAATCTTTTTGGTGCTGCCGTATTCCGTATTACATTGAATACATCGATGTATCAGATGAATTGATGCCAGTTTGACTGCGAATGTTAGCCTAAGGTTAAATAGGGATAGAATATTTTATTTTCAAATGCAAATCTATGTAATCTATTCATGCTCGACCTTAAATAAAAATGCATTAAATTTAAGTTGTTTATAGATGCTTGCATGGATTGTTTATCGGTTAACTATATTTGCGTTTTCATATTTGATCAAAATATATAGACATTCGATAAAAAATGATACCTTACGGTGAGTATCTAAAATGTATTTATTCGGATGTCTTTTAAGTCATTGGTGACAATGCAAGTATCTTATGGTGAATACTACTGGGTTACTTATAAATTTCCCTCTGCAATTGCCAGTATCAATGATTTTATATTTTGATCGTTTATGTTTACTTTGAAATGTTTTTAACCGTGTAATCTATGTAACCGATCTATAGCAACATATTAAAACAAGCTTTTATAATCCCATCTGTGCGAACTTAATTAAAAATGTAAAATTAGAATATAATAGTAATTAAATGTAAATTAAAGTCAAAAATCAAAGTTAAAAATAATGTTAAATGTAAAAATGTAAACTAATACTAAAATAATTTTAAATCTTATATATATGTGCATAAATAAATGTTTGTATGCTAATTACTGGCAGTGGCTTATTTTATTTATTTTTTAATGTTGAAATCTAAGTAGATAAGATATTATATTATTTAATCTCTGCTATTCCACTGAGCTAGTGACATGGGCTAACGACCGGAATCAAAATAGAAAAAAAAAATTTTTTTTTTTTTTTTGACTTACGTATCTGCCTACTTTATAAATTTTTCTAGGTTCAAATGCCTAGATGGCGCCCCGTAGTGCAGTTTACGTTAAGTCGCTTTCTCCGGATCGTTACAATATATATATGCCTGTGTGTAATAATTATCAAAACACTAATTCAAAAAATAAATTCTAAATGTATTATATAATACCCTATTGTAAACATTCATATATAAATATTTTGAAGTTTAATAAGAACTCTCTAAAAGAAGCTTTTTTATATTAAACTAATATATTTATTGTTAACTAAATTGTATTATTTTCAAAATTTTTGATTCTATTCCAACTTTATAGACAACTTAAAAAAATTTTTTGTTAACAATTTCAATTTCTATTGCTTCATCTGAGAGAATCTTTTGTAAATTAAAAATAAATTTATAGAAAGAACTAAAAATATATACCTGAAAATGCAAGAAAATAATTTTATTATTGTATTTTAAAAATAGGAGCTCCTAATAATAAATTAATAAAAATTAATTTCACTTCCTCAAACCGCTCATTTATTTTTCTGTGGAATAAATATTCTGCAGTATTATGACATCTAGATCCATGATATATACTGTGTTGTGTGATTAAACCAAGTTAGTAAAATGTGTCTGATATGAACTGATATGTAATATTTTATTCAATATGTTATTGGAAATTTTGTATCACTTTACTTTTAATATGTTAACGACAATTTTTTTCTTCAAATTTAATTCAATGATTTATTTGAAAGTACTAATAGTAAATTAGAGAAAATATTAAATTGTTGAAGCTAAAGATAATTGAAGATTTCTGTTTTTAAGTAAAGTTTAACGATTTGAATCACATCTTTTTATATTAAGTTTTTGTATCAATTTAGGCTAGAAAAATATAGCTTAAGAAGGAAATAGAATATATAAATATTATGAATCAAAATTATTCAATGCACATATCAAAATAGTAATAATAATAATAATAAAATAAAATATTTTTATATTTTAGCATGTATTTATATTTTATTACTAGTATTTGTCAGTGAATGATGGTTTTCAGAAAACAATAAAATTACTATCATAATTTAAACTTTAAATCATGATAGTCATATTTTGTTTTATATTAGGAACAATTCTAAATGAGAATGATTTGGAATTATTCTTGTCAGGCATTCTTCAATTTTCTACCTATAAAATAACTGATTAGTTTTCATGCATTTAGTAATAAAATGTTTGTGTATGAATAGTTATTGTGATATGAAATAGGGCATTCAATAAATAGAAACATTAAATTTTACACTATGTAAAGTTCATTTGTGAAAGTCTAAATTGTAATATATCTTAAATGATCGATCTTTATTTCAAAATTGTCTATAATGTCACCTTATAATATGTTATAATTTAAATCAATTAAAAATTTAAATAAAAGACAACCAACTTTTTTTAATAACATATTTACAATATTTAATTAGGTTTGTTTTTTTTCCATTTAGAAAACTTCAAATTCTCTTGTCTTTGATCTCACCTATTCATTAATCTAGAGTAGGGATAGGCAGAGTTTTGCAGAGAAAAAACTACTTATAATTCTCCCCAAGTATCATGGTGTACCATTTACACAACACAATGTAATGGCAATAATTACAAATAATATCAACTATTATGAATAATATTAATTTATTATCTAACATTCAGTATACAACTAAAACTTACTACAAAATATAAATTTCAAGTAGAAACATGAAAATTTATAAAGTTTTCAAAGATGCTAAAATATTGTCTGTGTACATAGGTCTCTAAATGCTCTTCTGTAAAACAGGAATGAACATGACAGTGTGATAGGAATGAACATGACAGTTTAATGGAAAGTTTTACATCTTTAATTGCAAAAATAAATTCATTTATATTTTAGAATAAATCACATAACAAATTATTGGTTTCTAAAAATACATTTATCATTTCTCCATCTGTAAAAGATTTCTTATGTTTTGTTGCATGAAAAACTATAATCATTAATTTAAATATTTTTAATTTTTACAAAAATTTCCACACTGAAAGATTATGAAAGTCATTTCTAATAATATTTTTTCTTGTTAAGTTTGACAATTTCTTGAATGTAATTTTATTCAGTATATAATGGCAGACCAATTTGTTCATTGCCACAATTTTGACTGATTAATAATATTGTCATACTTAGTGATGAAGTCCAAAAGATTTCCTATGACTTTATCAATGTGCAAATCTGAAGATTAATTAATCAATTTTCATTATTCTAATGAAAACTTAAACCTTCATTAAGAAAATAACTAGTCTTATCAGGAGCACACTTTTGAATTACATCTTATCAGAGTCACAATTTGAATTTATCTTATCAGAATCATAATTTGAATTTGCCGGTGTTTTGTCAATAGCATTGTATCTAAATTTAAAATGTAAGAAAGAATCTTGTGTTGATTCTATTTAGTTTTTGCTTGTATTCATTCTCAATGTTCTAAAAAGTTAAAAAGTAAAATGCAAATGCATACAAAACATAAATATGATAAATTTTATATTTTTCTAAATAAATTGCCTTAAAATTTAAATTACAAATAACTGATATTTAAACTTTTAAAATTAAATTATAAAAAAGCTAAATATTTTTATCATTTTTTAGAATTTAATTATATATTAAACATTTATTTAAATGTGAATATTTGTTTAACAATGACAACAAAAAAAAATTTGTTCTATAGGCAAAGATATTAATTATTTAGTTACCACAATAAAGAATAAATATCACACTTTACCAGACTAGGTAAATAAATACATTTTTACTAAATTAAAAAAATCTATACATTGTGTATTTTGCAATGTTATAAAAATAAAATTAAAAAAATAAAAGTAAATTTTATTATAGGAAAATAATATCAAATAAAAGTTAAGTTCAAGTTTTTCATTATAAAAATAGCATCACACAATAGTTTTATTTTATTATATTGAAAAGCAATGCATTAATTTTTTTGCATTGTAATTCAATTGGAAAATTTTCTGCAAAATATATATATATTGTGAATAAATCTAATGTATAAGTTTTATGCAGTAAAACATATAATTATATCTTAGTGATAAAAATAAAAAAGTATTCACTTTTTTTGTTCATTTATAAATGATTAAGATAAATCCCTACTGCAATGCATAAATTTATACGTTTCCCAAATTAATTATTTTTTGTCATTAAATAGCAAAGACCAGTAGACTTTTTGTCAGAAAAGATATTTATTTTATTAACTTTTACTTATCTAAAAGTGCTTAGCTGTGGGTTGGTATTTTTAGATCTAGTGTCTGAACCTACGCTGGCACCTCTCTGAGGAGTACCAAAGCATGAAACCATGGTCAGGGGTATGGGGGAGGGGTTCCTGACAGAGATATTTTAAGTGCTGGATCTCGCTAAGCATTTATCACAAAGCTTGTTGAGGAATTGGCAATCGTCACTGTTTATAACTTACAAGCTAAAGAGAATAGGGTCATGTAATCTATGACTCTTATTTTGACTATAGTCTCTGCCTTAAGTCTTATGCGATGTTATATTACTAAGACTACTAATATATGGTATGGCTGAAGATGTATCAGCCCCATATACCTATTTGAGTTGGATAGCTGGGTTTGAAGACATGTAGGTATCTGAAAATTTCAGATTTTCCACTCAATAGATAACTTTTAGATAAGTGTTTGGCTTTGGGTTGGTATTTTTAGATCTAGTGTCTGAACCTACCCTGACACCTCTCTGAGAAATGCCAAAGCATGAAACCATGGTCGGGGTTGGGGGGAGGGGGTTCCTGACAGAGATATTTTAAGTGCAGGCTCTGGCTAAGCATTTATCACAAAGCTTGTTGAGGAGTTGGCAATCCTCATTGTTTATAACTTACAAGCTTAAGAGAATAGGGTCATGTGATCTATGACTCATTATTTTTTTTATATATATTTTACTTTAAAGAAAATGATACATTTTCTACTGTATGTTTTTAAGATCTGAAAATTACTATTAGCAAGTTAATCTTAAAAATTAAGTGTATAAATGCAAATAAATAGCAAATGAAAATAAAATTAAACTTTGAAAATGTCTTTTTAATATTGGTGTAATTTAATTTTTAGTTGCGTGCTGACAAGCTGAAAGGTTCTTCCTTTCAAAGGCTCCAATTGAGACAGTCTAATTTATGCCCAAAAGAAAGAGATAAAATAAAAAGTGGTCAATAGTTTTATCAGTAAGTACTATCGCTATTGTTCCATAAACCTTTTATTAAAAAAAAAGCTAATTTTTCAGTGAGGAAAATTAAGTTTTATGATTACGTGTGAGCACGGAAATGGCTGCCTTCAACAAGGCTATAGCCAAAGCAGATGGTTTAGACGATTCACTTGGTTACAAGACAAAAGCAACCATTGAGAGCAAAAGCGAAAAAGCTAATATAAACAAGAATAGACTTCCTGACAATCCCAGTTATTCACCGAAAATGAATTTAGAAAACCATAGTAACTCAGATTTTAATCATCATGACAATGAAAGTAATGGAAATAGCAAATTCACAGAAGCTGACTTAGGAAAAAAAAAAGTAGTAATAAAATAGACCCCGGGAGTTTAAATGATAATAATTCAATAAACAATTCAAAAAGGAACATTACTGTGAAAAAACCCAGTATAAAAGCCCTAGAACAAAAAAGTTACAAGGCAAAAACTAGCGCACTTCCGTTATTACGACAATTCGGTGTCGAAACGGAAGCTGCGGTTTGCGGGAAAACACAGCGGACAAGAAAAACCCCAGAAATCAGCGAGACGATTCCAACTTTTAAATTGAACAATATGCAATTTAGTGAGACCTACAAAATGACCCAAGAAACAATTTTTTTGGATGAATATAAAGGAAAATATGGGACAAAAACCGCCGGAACAGCAGCGCCATCGACAAATATTTTTTTCAGAAAATCAGCGCTAGATCGTAACAAACTAAAAATTGAACCCCAAATCAAAGAAACAAGGCCAAATAAAAGTGCTAAACCCTTTTTACACTCACAGAATCCACTGAGGAACAATTCTAAGACCACAACAATGAGTTTTTCCACAAGTGAAAATGCTTCAAGCTCAAATAAGGATCACAATTACCTTAATGCAAATTTATCAACTCACTGTAATATACCAGATACAACTATTATCCCAAAAGTCGATCCAAAACAAACAAAGAAACTGTTCGAAAAGCCTAAAAAACCCAAAAATAAGGTGAAGCTATACTCAAACTCTAACAATCCTACCCCTTCCAATCATATAGAAGAGAATAAAACCAAACTCCAAGTGCCCCAGGCATATCTCCAAATGATTGAGAATCTTCTACAAAATAGAGAAATCTTTCTCTCACTGGATGGCCGAGTGAACCAGGATTTCAGCCCTCTATTTCAATACCACAGGGCTCACCACTGAGTGCACTCCTCTTCATGGCTTACCTCAACCCATTGCTGTTACGCATTGAGGCATCCATTGAGGGAATTGCCATCCCTTTGCTGAGAGAGAGGGTCTGCCACGTATCCTACATGGATGATGTGACTGTGTTTCTCTCGTCACAGGATGAGGTTGGTAGGCTGGAGGAGCTCTTGGATCAATTTGGTTCCGAATCAGGTCTAAGAGTTAATGAGGCGAAATCGGCCATGCGGTCGATCAGAACTGGAAAACAGATCCAGGGGAGATTCCGAGCACCCCCCCAAGTTTCTCAGCTTTAGCCTGGCCTCCCCTCCTAGTGTCATGAGAAGGGAGCTGGAGGAAAATATTCTCACAAAGGTTAAGAACACAGTGACATCCCTAACCAAGGTCCCACTCTCCTTGTTGGGGAAGGTCGCACTATTAAATGCAGCTGTGCTACCCAAAATCACTTATTTTCTGGCCGATTATTCCCCTACTAAGACCTTTATAAAAAGGTGGAGACTCAATGTAGGAGGCTTTGCTGGGGCATGAGAACAGCAGTAATTGGCCTCAACTCCCTTCAAAAGCCTAAATCACAAAATGGACTCGGACTCCATTCAATCAACACCTTCTTAATCCAGAAAGCCCACAATATTTTAACCAAACTATTCCAGGATAATCCAAAAATGGAAAGCCCCCTACCAATAAATGAGGTTGAACCCACTGACCTCCCCCCCCAAGAAAGGGTAACATTTGCTTACAGCAACAGGTCACACTCATGACTAAAAATGTAACAATGTCCAATTCCCTTTTCAATGGCAAGCTTTCCTATTGGGACACCCATGCTCTAATCAATGGTAGCAGTCCCATCACTAAGACCAGACTTCAGCTAGGGATCAAGCGGCTTGCAGGGTTAACAAAGTTCTGGAAGCTGGAGGTGAAATTAGTAGATTTTATAATTAAAGTTAACCTTGAGGCCCCTACCAACGGCCGCATTCCTCCACCACAAGTGGAGGTATAAAATGGATCTGATATGCCCTCTGTGCAAGAAAACCGATGAAACAATTTCCCACATTCTTCAGGAATGTGAGACCTGGAATAAACTATGCTACCTGACATTGCAAAAGACCACAGATAAAGACTGGGCCAGGGTGGATATGGTGAAAGCTTTTAAAAAGGGCTCCTTTGGCAGTGTTAGATTGGCAACTTATGTTAACTTTGTCATCTGGTTGGAACGAAATAAGGTAACTTTTGAAAAGGGTATTGATTACAATATTGAGGTATTATACTTCAAATTGTTAAATGATGCCAAGGACCATGACAAGAGGACATGCCAGCCATGGCTAACCGATCAGACTTGGAACCAGATAAAACTAGCCATGCCTTGCCTAGTGTAGTGCTTACCTTACATAATAAATAAATCGATATATTAGTAATTAGAAATTATAACAGCCCAAAGAGCACTAACATATCACGATGATAAATCCTAGGAAATGAAGGTAGTTAAGCCTGAACAAATTAATAAAAGATTAGGAATAGATAGAAAGGAAAGTGACTGCTCTACAAGTGGTATGCCATGCAAACCAAGAAATAAGCATATATACCTATAAAACCATTTATAACAGAACTGGGAGAGCTTTAATGGTGAAATAGACTTGTACAATTGGACAATCCAAGCACCTTCTCATTTATAACAGTACTGGGAATGCTCAAATGGTGAAATAGACTTGTACAATTTGACAATCCAAGGACAATATTCCCACTGCAACTGAAGCGGTTGCCTTGTTTCTTTCAAGCTATGGCCCCAAATAATAATGAAACACGAATAGAAGTGTTCTGAAAGTGTAACATTGCTGTTAATATAACAACATTTTTGTCTCCAAATAACTAATGGAGAAATGGACATGTATAATTGGACAGTTTTGTGAACAATAATTTCAGAATAAGAAGTTGGGTTTATGTGTGTAAGTCTGGAAGGGCAGGTGAATTTTGTGTCACTGCACTTCTGGAACTATTAATATCCCACTCACCTATCCATACATTTATATTTGAATGTTCAAAATCATATGCATTGAATCAAGTGTATGGGTGCGGATGCGCTTGACACGCACCGACACTCCCTAAATTTCTTTGTAATGATTCTTGTTGATTGCATTGTAAAACTTATGCCTCTTGAATCGTCTTGAGGCACAAATAAAGGCATTTGAAAGTAATATTGGTGTAATTTGTGTTTATAACTTTTTATTTATTTACATAAAGATTTACTTTTTATATTCATTTAATACAATTTTATTTGTTTTTAAATACATATAAGTGCTTTTAGCATGGCTCCAAAAAAAGGGGTTTGATATTAAGAGCACAGAATTCTTTGATCCTTTTCTTGAGGTCTTATGGACAGATCGATCAAAATTTTTAATATCCATTTTGCTTGTTTATATCATTGCAATTGATGTTACTATATAATTGTTTACATGATAAATAAACATTGATAATTTGTTGATTCCATAGGAGTGAAATTTCTGGCATTTAGCCTTTGAGATTAGAAAAAAAAACATCATACTCTATGTTTACAGATGTCCAATAATTCTTGGCAGAAATATTTAGTACAATTTCTTAAGAGAAGGGTATATAAATGACTCATCGTTTAGGCAAATAATCATTTTCTTTATTACAGTATATTTACACATATGACAGACAAAACTAAGTTATGATCTTTGTACCTCTGGAAACTAAAAAGTTATCAGTTAAAAAGTCTAAAAACTGACAGCAGAGGAGAAACATATATTATTTGATGGATGAGCTGTGTAAATACTTATTATATAACAATATATAAAAATAGATATCCCCAATTAAATGTTATTAACATTACTCCTATAGAAATTAGGTTTTCATTCATCATCAAATTGTTTATCACTCCATATTTTTCAGAATTAATAACTCATGATGAATAAGGATCCACTGCTCTTATATATTTGAATTTTGATCTGACTCTAACTAGTACTAATTAAAATTTATTCTTTGAAAGATGTATATGAGGCAGATGAAGCTGATGCAAAGCAGGAACTAAGATGATAAAAGATATTGTAAAGCCAATATTCACCAACTAACATTTAAAATTCAGCACAATTTTCACATTACTAGGAATCAGATGGTGTAAAATGTGATGAATTTTTAAATATTAGTTGTGAGTATTAATTCTAAATAACAACTAGTTTTAAGTTTTGTGGTGTATTTGTTTCTTCTATATAAAATACTTATAAAAAGACTGTTGAAAGTAGTAGACAATAATCAGAATTATTGAATATTGTTGTCTAAAAGTAGAGGGAAGAAACTGCAAAAGAATTGCCATTTTTCTCTATCTTCACATGGTTATGATCAAGAATAATAAAGTTGATTGAAAAAAAAAAAGTCAGTCAGATAAAATCTATCTCTGTCAGTCTAATAATAATTATTAGATTTTAGACACAATATGATGGAATATCCTGATATTATAACTGCAGTAAAAATATTGTAAGATAATTTTGAGACTGAGGTATATAACAAGTTAAATTCTAGGGATAAGGCATAAAAAATAATTCTGCGATTGAAATATATACACATTATAAAGAATTATTAATTAATTAGACAAATTAGAAAGAGAGTTAATTTTATTCTGGCTATAATATTTAACAAATATGAAGAAGGCATTTTATAAATATAAGCAATGAAGAAACTGAAATGTGAAATAGCAATAAGTTATAATAAAAATCATATAAAAAGCCAAAAAAGTTTTTTTTATGTATAATTATTATTAATATATATTTATACACTTGTTATATATAATTTTTATTATTTATTAAAATGTCCAGTTCTGATGAATAGATATAGATGTTCATATTTACATGCAATTTATTTGTAGGCATTTAATCATTAAAAATATCATATTTAAAATAAGCTTATTTCCGTATGTCAAAAATAAATTGAGAAAAATGTTATATAATGATGTATAATATACATAAAATTTTATAATAGACACTATTATTTATTTATTCACTAAAAAGCCAAACAAGTAATTGTTTTCTTCAATTACAATTGGGATTTTTATATTTAACTTGAAATAAAAATATACAATATCAGAAACTAATTAATTCAATCACTTGTTGTGAAAATTAGTGATTGAATTAATTAATTTCTGGATACTCCACATTTTTATTTCAAGAGGAAATTAATCCCATTTAAAAAATATACTGCCTTCTCATGAGCATCACTTACTGAAAGTTGATATAAACACATATAAAATTTAGTTCACCAATACCTCTACAGTAAACAAATGAGGATTACCCTGAAATGTTTTATTGTCATATTGCATTAATCTATAAACAAAATTTGAAGAATATCCGTCTGATATAAGTCAAAACTATTACAAAATTTATTTAAACAAACAACACAAACAGGGTTTCTAAGGTAAATAAAAACATTTAATAAAAGCAAGATTTAAATATGAATTAAAAATATAAAAAAAAATATTTTTTGGTTCATAAAAATATAAAAATATATAGTACACATATAAGTAATGGTTATATAAAAAAGTTAAAACTCATATAAATGGGATAGATTTTGGAATGATGCAGCCTGTGGAAAATAAGAAGTCATACTTTTATTAGTACAAAGGTTATGTATATGGCTATATACCATTTAGAAGTCATTTATATTTTTAATAATGATAAAGTATATCTTATTATTTTCCAATTTTTGCACATTTCATAATTAAAAAAAAAACAGTCTAAACATAGGATCATATTAATTTAATATCTAAAAAGAGTATTTCAAAATCAATCAAATATATTTACTATGATTGTAAATTCTATATGTTTAACTTTAGATATAATCTAAAATTTATGTGATATAAGTTCTTAATCTTAAAATGGCAACTCAAATTTCAATAATGTAGTAATCTGATAAATTATATGAATATTATGGAAAATATAATGGAAAAAAATGTAATGGTTGTCATAAATAAATAAAAACAAATCAAATAATCAGATTTTTTGTAATCAATATAATACAAAAATGAAATATAAAGTATGTGAATATTTTATTTTTTAAAGATTTTTATCATCTTTTTTTAAAAGATTTTTACAATTTGCAATATTTCTTTCATTAAATTTTTATAAAAATCAGCAGGACTAAAACTTTTATGTAACCATTTTTAGATAATTATTACATTCTTCTATATATAATCAAAATTTTATGTTAATGCTTACGCAATATATTGGTTAAAACTATGTTATGAAAGGCATGTATGTTAAATAAAAGCAAATGATAGCTCTTTAATTTCTATATAAAACAATTAGAAATATTTGCACTGAACACACTCTCATAAGAAAAGGTATACTTGCATAAAAATTATTATCAAAGCTAAGCCCTTTCAAGGGCAGTAAATGTCATCATAATCATAATATATATAGGCAATCGGTTATTTAAAATGTACGTAAATCAGATTGCCCATTTCTTAGAAAGAAGGAAGCAGGATTCCTTCTGATATATAGATTAGAGTTGTTAGCTATATTCGATGCTTCTTTGACTTTCATCTTAGAGTCATTTCACTTGATGCATGTTACATTGACAGATATGGGCTCATATGTATGGCCTGTGGTGTTTTGGTACTCAAGGATGATCGAATTGTGCTCTGGATTATCTGTGGCTCATCTATAAAATATCTGTATTGAGAAATCGAGGTAGTGAAGGATGCATGTAATTCACTGTAATATATAGTGCTGCACCCTGCTCAGGAGTATGTAATTTTATATAGTGTGCAGAGTTTGTTCTATAGGGAGTCTGTCCTTAGAATTATTTATTAATATTAGTTGTGAGAGGAGTACATTGTCTAAGAAAAGTCTCTTCATTTTATAAATTATAAAACAACTAGTTAAAAATATTCTTGAAAAACAAGTGATTTATGTATAGTAAAAAAAATAAAAATTGAGATAAAAATTATTTCAGCCAACATAACTATCTGCTAATAAGAAAGCAGTCTGTCCTTAGAATTATTTATTAATATTAGTTGTGAGAGGAGTGCATTGTCTAAGAAAAGTCTCTTCATTTTATAAATTATAAAACAACTAGTTAAAAATATTCTTGAAAAACAAGTGATTTATGTATAGTAAAAAAAAATAAAAATTGAGATAAAAATTATTTCAGCCAACATAACTATCTGCTAATAAGAAAGCATTTATTAGACACTTCAGCATGTTTTAACTCATTCTTCCAGATTTAGCATATTCAATTTTTTAGACGAAAGAAAAGAGAATTATCCAAACTCACATGAAAAAAATCACGTTATAATATATAATATGTTAAATTTTCTATCAGTAAGTTGATTGGATTAACTAGGTAACAATGCACATGATTAGAGGATAATCCTTGTTCAGCATTAGTGGTAGTATGCCACTGCTTTTAATATATTACAGAATCTTCATTATAAAATTTAATGAGTTCATATTTAATCAAGGTAAATAATAATAACACTAAATTTTGTGGAGGTGATTTTTTTAAATTAGTAAATATAACTAAGTTTTTGTTACTGATTTTTGGATCATAGGAAAAAAAATCAATTAAAAATTATCTAGGTTCAAATCTAACATAAATAAAAGATTCTAATGAAAATCTAAAAATATATATATTTATTTAATTTCAAATATTAATTTATAATGCTAAATCATTACAAAGGAATTTAAATACTTCTACACATTGTAATCGCAGAATAATAATAATTTTATAATAATATCAGCAATAATAAACTTTTTTTAAGCTTAGATAATTATATATGTTAGTGTAAAAATGATTATTATTTAGAATAAATAGTACAAGCAAAAACTAATAGTAAATATAATAATTAAGTATTGTATTAATTTAAGACCACTCCACCAAACCCAAGCTTATTTAATTTGCAAATTCTTGTTTTAAATTTTTGCAAGAAGCTGTTAATGGCAAAATGAAATCATCCTGTTAAAACATCTGTTTCTATATTTTTTTTATTATTTAAAAAAATATATATATAATTTTTAATAGAGAAATGCAACCATAGAAATGAAAAATCCTTCAGGCAATGATATATACATACAAGCAAAAAAAAAAAAAAACGAAAAAAAGAATGATTGCAAAAAATAAATTCATCCATGATTTTGCAAGCAGCATAGAGTTTAAAACAAAAAAAGAACTAATAAATGTGTGTGTACATATATATATATTAGCAAAAAAACAAAAAACAAAGTTGTTCTTAACTTAGGTGAATGACTTTAAATGAAATATGATGTTATATATAAATAAATACTAAAAATAATTTGCAAAACAACTAATATTATTCAAAGAATAATATTGCTAAGAAATAAAAAATGCACAGAAAAAATAATTATTCAAAAATAATGAACACTAAGAAAGGAAAAAAAAAAGGAATACAATTAAAAATTCACCTTATAGTTGACATCGTTTCCAAAAAATGAATATTAAATAAAGGAGGAAAAAATTGTTAGGTAATTAATTTCAGATGAGTTACTTGGGGGGAAAGTTCAAATAAAGTGTGGAAACACAATGATTGTCAAATGTAAGGATAATGAAAAAGAGTAGGTTAAGTAGATCATTTATTTTTAGGAAAAAAAGATAAATCAAGTAATATTCAGGAAAATAACGGACATAAAAATAACTAGAAAGAGTCAAATATATCTAAAAAAAAAAAAAAAAAAGCAACAACAGAATAATAATGAGTAAAATTTGAAGACAAGTAAAACAGATATATCATCAATTAGTTGAATTTTATTATTTTGGATAAAATCTAATAAATGAAAAATGTATTCCAATAATCCACTTCAGATATAAGAATGGTGATATTGTTTGTTTCTAACATATAAGACATCTTTGGGGGAAAGGTTTTTCAGCATCCCCATTGATAATTTTTTTGTTTAAAAACAAACAAATAAAAAAAAAAGTTTTATAATACAGTTTTACATACTACCTACACGATCACATACATAACATTTCATTTTTAAAACAAAACTGTAGAGGAAATCATAGAAAAGGGGCCATAGAAAGTTATCAGCATTGCCAAAATCTTTCTATAAGTATATTATTGCAAGTCCATGAAGTTCAGTCAAAAAATACAACTTTACCTAAGTCTTTTTTTATGCACATATTAAGTCAACACTACCTTTTTCTCTTTTTATAAATGAACACTAATTATCATAGATGACACCATAAATAAATAAATAAAAAAAGAAGTAACAATTCTAACAATTAATTAAAAGCATTTAGAAGACTATTATCAATAAAATATTATTTACATGAATAAAAGAGAATAGCAGCATTTAAAATTATAAATACTATACAGCTCAAATTGAACAAACCATTTAGAAATAGAAAAGATAAACATTAAAAAAAATTGACTGCATGTAACTGTAAATTTCCATAATAACTGCACTTGTTAAACAGGCAATATACCAAAGATTAAAATAAGATGACTTATCCACCCAGACACCTATGGACAACCCTGCTAAGACTAATCAAGTTTCAAAACCTTTGTGCTCTCAAACATGGTTGAAATTTTTAAAGATTTATTACAGAATACAATTCCAACCAAAATGTTCCTTAATGATTGATTCAAGCTAAATCTTGAACCTATATGTTATGTGCAACAAATATTCAGAAAAAAAAGTTATTATCATCATTACATCTACTCATGTTTCATAAGTATATGTACAATAAAGTTCAAGTAATTACTTAAAAAATATATAAAATACTTTCAGCCCTCTAATTCAGCAGTAATTATTCACACACCTAAGAACTACGTGACTCACATGCTTCTCCATAATATTTGACAATTAAAAAACAATGTAGTAAAAAATATTAAGGAATAGTTCAATTCATATCTATATTCTCTTAAATTTTTACCCAGAAACATCACGACCAAAACTTTGCAATCAATAGCCTAACTCAGTTGTGTTCTCTCATACCCTAAATCTTTATTTCCATCATACTCCCCATCAGATTTCATTCTTCAAAATAAATATCTGAACTATTCTTTATGAAGTATTATAACTTTATCTTTCTTAATGCATTGCCAAATCCATATAATATTAATATCATTTACATTTTTTATTACTTTTACAATGCTTCATATAATTACAATGAACTATTATTGCTTCAGCAATCTTCTACTTATATTTTCAAATCTGAACTGAAAATATAAGTAAAAGTTTTGAAAAAATATTGCTGGGGCAATTGAAACCATCAATAGTGGGTTGTAATTATAAGAAACATTGTAAAAATAATAAAGAACATAAATGACTCTTGATCAGAGTTATCATCATGATATATATATCACTCTTCAAATTTGGATTATACTTCATCAGAGTTATGTAAAAGAAATTTATTCTATTGTAAATATATTAATATTTGTATATAGTTTATTGTCAATAATTTTTTTTTAATAAAAAAAACATACAACAAAGGCAAAACTAGAATTTTGGTATCCACTGTCAATGACTACAATGACATGTATTTCTATGTCATGAAATAGAAATGCAAATGTATGTAAATTCCATTACAACTAATAAAATCTTTTATATTTGATTTGTAATACATTGTATTAAAGTTCATTATATATCTTGAATTATCACTCAACATAAATTTTCTCAGACAATCTCTCTTATTATATATGCATTTGATAAAATAGTCTAGTCAGATGAACTAGAAACTTAAAATGTCTGGAATATCCGCCCAGATATGACAATCAAACCTTTATATTTATACTGCTTAATTATTACAGTTTTGATTTGGTCTTGAATGTTCTAGCAATTAATCATATATATATATACACGCACACACAGTAACTAATCCATCAATTATATATATATATATATTGTGTAATATTATGTTTCTTTTTCTGGGTATACTCTTGTGATATAAAATATCCCCACCAATTATGAGATATGAATATAGAAGCATTAATGAGTAAAACTGATTGCTAAGCATTCAAGCTCCAAAATTAGAATTGGTTGCAATTAAGATACATAAATAAAAAAAATTGACTATTATATCTGTGCAGATATTCAGGCAATTCAAGTTTCTACTTTGTCTGAATAACAGGAGCTACTCATGAAATGCAAGTTCAGTGACTGGTTTGAGAAATTTTACACTGAACAAAGTTCAAGATTTATAACAAACTTTGAAGAAGTGCATCATAAATCTAAAAATTTAATTAAAGACATATATTTATCAGGTGCATTAGTCAATTTATTAGTATACTGTATTATAATAAACATATTTTAATATAAACTAATTATGCAAAAAACAATAAACACTTTAAATGAGTTTTGCTTTTCTCATTTTACATTAGTAAAATGATTTATAATCTTGTCAAAATTTGTTTTCAAAATACAATATGACTTTCAACCACACTTAGAACATTAAAATGATTTTGCATCATGGTTAAGGGTAAATAATTTTTAAACAATTTTAATTTTCTTTAGCTATAGTGTTCTTGAAATTGTTAAAAGAAGTGTTAGTATAATATATAAAGTGATTAGGATAGAACTTATCGAGGTCCATTTGAATATGCCATCCAAAATATGTTTTTGATTGATAAATTTTGAAAAAGACTTGGTATTTAAAATACTGTTTTATTTTATAAATTAATGAAATTCATTTCATCATATTGTTGAAGATGAACAACTGATGCTTTTTTAAGTTCATTTAATGGCAAAAAATCAAGCTCTTTGTTTTTAATTGCTTTGTTTAATTCCAGCCACTTTTCTGGTCTCCTACCATCTTGCATATTCAAATATTCAATTTTAGCAATTTGTTCTTTCCTGACTACTCTTTTATAAATTCTTCTGACTCCTTCTCCATTACATTTATAAATAACTTGCTTACCATTAGTTTTACAGGCCCAATCTGTCTCCACATCTACATTTATATCTAAATCAGCTACCCTTTGTTTATTTCTTACATCCTGCCCATTCATCTTCCTTCTGATAACATTACAATTTAAAACCCCACCCCCTTTATAAGTTTCCCAAATTATATTCTTTATAAGACAAACTCCCTAAAACTTCACATCTTTGTTTTCCCAAGTGCAATCAATCCATCCTTACTATACAACTCCCCTTTCCAATAAAAAAAATACCACACATCCACAAACATAACATCATTTCTCTTGCACAACTTTTTCAACCTCTTATTTATAGAACATACCTATCTAACATGTATCTCTTGTCAAATCTTGACAATAATCCAACTATTTGTACTCTTCCTTTAATCTTACTTAAATTTCTAATCAATTCTATGTACTCATCCATTACTCTCTCTGTTGGCTCTGACAAATTATTAATCTCTACCATAACATACACATCTATATTCCCTTGCTTCTTTACTTTATCTGCAACATCACTAATTCTAGCTCCAGGAAAACATACTCTTACATACCTGTTTCTATTTTCCCTTGCAATTATATCTCCACATTCTCTAATTAGTGAATCTCCTATCAATACTATCTCATAGTCTAATTTCTCTGCTTCATTGGTAACATTCTCTACCACCTTCTGGACTTCCTTATCTACTTCTTCCTTATCATTCCTATTCAATAATTCATTTACCTGCTCACACTTCAGCTCTAATGATTTTAATTTTGTTTCTACATCCTTACATATTCGTCTATCTTACTTATTCTATGGCTAACCCTCTCCATTGCACTACTAATTTTTCCACCCATATCTCCTATCACTCCAGTAACACCATATTCTATCCTATCTTCCTCAATTATGTTTTGCTCCATTTCTCCTGCCTTTCTCTTTAAAC
This sequence comes from Epiperipatus broadwayi, assembly GCA_028023455.1. NCBI lineage: Eukaryota > Metazoa > Onychophora > Udeonychophora > Euonychophora > Peripatidae > Epiperipatus > Epiperipatus broadwayi. The sequence goes on from JAQFVV010012401.1 coordinate 11,663,268, forward strand.
TATCTACCCTTAGAAACCATCTTTTCACTTCTTTTATTACATTTACATACTCTCTACATAACCATAAAGCTGTTACATCCATCCTAGTCTTATTTAAACATTTCAAGTGATAAATCTCATTACATATGGAACACCCTACCACAGCATGCCTAATTTCTTTCTGACCATTATATATGCAATGTGGAATACAAATGCAATCCATATTCCTTATTTTCCAAGTCACCTACTTTATATTTAACTTTATACTTCCTCTCCTACCCTTCAAACCCTTTTGTAAGGAAAGATAAAAACTTTAATTTCTTTCAAAAATTATCGATCGATAACCATGTATTTTTCGATCTTAGGCCTTCACAACATTCTCCGTTTTCTCAAATAAATCACTCCCTTTCTTGAATTAAAAAAAAAAATTCTTTAATAGCAAACTTACTAAAAAACCAATTAATCTTACATACAACTTTGTTATAAAATATCCTTACATTAACACACATTCAACAAAATATTTTTTTTAAACTTCTATATTGAAAATGGTGAATGAAACACTTTCTAAACGTTAACAATTCCCAATCTTTCCAAATTCAACTAAATTTAAATCTCTTGATGACAATTTTCTCTTCACTTTCATACAACAAACAGTCTTTTTATTGATGATCTCAGATGATTAATCACATAAATATGATTAAAAAAATTCCACTTAGCTCTCAGCACAGACTAATCACATCAGCACAGCAATCTAGTATATGATTGTGTTGTTTAGTGCCAACTGGTGCCTATGATAGAAATTATATTTTTCATAGACAAATTACTTTGAAATAATAATAACCTCTTAACATTAAATTAACCTTCAGTTAATAGATGCTTATATATGATCAAAGCTAAAGTGTAGAAGGACTCATTTACTGACAGTTACTTTACATATAATTCATTAGAAGTTTTCAGTACTTTTGCATTATTTTCATCTATATTCAGGCTATTAAAAAGTTATATTTACATTTATTATCTAAAGAATAATTTAATATTAAGAGGTTATTAAATATGAGGCTCAAGTTTTTCCCTCTGATTCATTATAGTGATATCAGAATAGCTTATAGTTAAAATAAAAGTCATAGATCACATGACCCTATTCTCTTAAGCTTGTAAGTTATAAACAATGAGGATTGCCAATTCCTCAACAAGCTTTGTCATAAATGCTTAGCCAGAGATATTTTAAATGCTGGCTCTGGCTAAGCATTTATCACAAAGCTTGTTGAGGAATTGGCAATCCTCATTGTTTATAGCTTATAGTTGTCTTGAAATTATGTGAGTATATATAAATCATGCTCTGCATGTAAGTCAGTAAATGATACGATTAAATATGATCAAAACTAAAGTGTAGTTGGGCTCATTCTACTTTTAAGGTTAATGACCATTAGTCATTAAAAATCCATAGTATTTTATCCAATCCACAGTATATTATTAAATGTCACAGTTCATTACTCCAATTTCTTAATGAGTTTATATGCTATGTGTGTGTGTCTGGTGGTTAAGATTAATAGAGTGGATTTTTTAGTACTTCCACATTCTTTTCATCTATATTCAGGCCATGAAAAAAGTTATATTTGCTATAATAGTAGAAAATTAGTTATATTTTTTTTCATGGTGATAAAACTTAAGTAATTAGGTATGACAAGCTCTAAATAATGTTACTGGAACATATTAGCATTGATGACAAATATATTAAGATACACAATCTTTCTAGTATGCACATAAATAGTTAATACATTTTGATTGTCCAAGTTTACAATAGATGGGCTCTAAGGCAAAGAAAATAGATTGAATTACATTTTCTAATAGCACATAAATAATATGCTTGTACCAACCTATGACATATGAGTCAAATATGGCATATTGTAACAGTCAGATTTGTACACTCATGCAACAAAATTCAGAGCCCAAGCAAAATATACCAAAGCTGGCCGGAGTGAGGTGGTTGAGACCTCTAATCTGACCAAACTCCAACTCATCTGCCAGTACTCCAAATTTAACACCTTATGAGTGACATTCCTGAGGCTACACTCAGTCCTCATTTAACCGCGAGCCGACATAGAACAGGTAAAAACACGAGACTTAAGGTCATTACTAACCTAACTAAATAAGTGATATATAACACTTAACACTCTATTAATCTTAACCACCAGACACACACACATAGCATATAAACTCATTAAGAAATTGGAGTAATGAACTGTGACATTTAATAATATACTGTGGATTGGATAAAATACTATGGATTGGATAAGATACTGTGGTTTGGCTTGATCTAGAGTCTGAGCAAGAAAGATATACAACAGTTTATATTTAAAAAGATTTATTAAAACAATAACAAATGATCTAACACAAAATATCATAATGGCAGGGATTGTATAATCTTCACAAGGTATTCAATACAGGCAAGCATGTTACAATAGTTGGGACTGTTATCAAGTACATCTGTTCCCTTTTAAACATATTACAATACATGTGTGTGTGAGTTATAGAGGTCATGCCTAATTATTTAATATGCTCATCTTATGAATTTGACTTGCTTAAGTTAGGAGTTGATACTTTAGTAGAGATGATGATGAGTACAGCCAGTTTTAATGGCTGTTATATATATACTAATTAAATGAGCAACTAAATAAACTCAGTATCATGCAGATTCAACCTGATAACCCAGATTCAAACTCCAGTCTAAAGCTGAATGATTAATTACTATGGGAAAAAGAACTGGTTACCATTAGGTTCACATATATGTGCTATGGCGCTATATAAAATATTAAAGAAATAAACTTGCAGTGCGAGTGAGTGGTTATTCAAGAGCTTCAGCATCAAATGCTCGGTTTGCTCTGAGACCGACGGTTTGCTGCTATTGATATATGAACATAAAGTTCAGGAAGTCGGATTGGCTTTAGGAAAAATCTGGGTCCGCACGCTCCAGTTCTAATGAAGATAGCCATAACCCGAACTAAATAAAGGGGCAGTTTGTTACCGTGAACCCTTGTCAGAGGCAGCAAAACGTAACACATATAAGTGTACTATATAAAAACACACCCGCAATGCACGCAATATATATATATAAAGCAATAAGTATGCATATAATTAATTGCGCCTAAAACAGATAGCTTTTATCTGTCAAGCTAATTCAAAACAGTTCTTAAAATTAGCATTATAAGTATGCTAATAAAATGGGCTTAAACTACATAAAAATAATCTAGTTAAGATCCTGAATCTGCATATAAATATTCTTAATTAAGGAGGGTAAGTATATTCGATGGGACTTAATACAAACATTAGCAAATATACTTTATCATCTCTAGACAATATATATATCCCCTTCCAACTAATAGATATCAAAGGTTATAATATAAGATCGGTTAAGCAAACCTTGAAAAAATACGATTTTACAATATATATATAACTATGATAATAACGAGTGGTTAGCGCATTCGTTTATTACCAATATTATAATTTCGAAACAATGATTCAATAAAATAAACAATGCTTTTAAAATGTCTAAGTGAAGATTACAATTATCTCCTTTATAAATTACTTACTTAGTTTCATTGTTTCGAAATCTGAGCATATTATCACATATTAAACATAACAAAATGCATTTAAACAAAATATTAAAATTACTGAAATTAGGCAAGACCGTTAGTTTGTAGGAATTGAAGAGAATAAATTTCGGACATTTAATGAGTATAAAAAAATATGAAATCTTTTAATTCATAAAAGATTTCAGCAGTTTATAAAATTAAAGTAAGTGATTTTTTTTTCTTTTACATTATATATAAAGTTACACAGATTGATAGTTTCTTTTTATAAGAGGGTAAAAATTAAAGAGTTTTTTTATAATTTAGATAGAACGTTCTTTTTAAAGTGTTATAAGAATTTATAGATTAAAGTTCATACTGCAGTTTTTAAAATTATTACCATCTCTCTGCCTCCTTGGTTGGACTTGAAGCGTATATCAATGATAGTGGCTGGAATAGGGCGTCTGACAGCATCATAATCTTCAGTGGCCTTTCAGATAGGTTAAATTTCTTCATATTCTCCATGCAGGTTGCTGGAAAGTCTATTCAAAGGTATGTTTAGAGGAACTGAGAGTAGCCATCTGGCTAAAGAGCCAGTAAATATATTATTTTACTCGATCATTTTGGATTCTGGTCTCCACAATAATTTACAGGAAAGCAAGCTAAAGAATAATGTTAACTTAAAAAATCTGCAATATTTATATTCCCTAGATCAAAAACCAGCGACTATCTATTTTAAAACACAATTCAAACTTCCTCTAAGTTTTACAGCAGTCGGTCTCTTTTGACTCTGATCTTTTTTTATCTTGTTGCCCAAACTTTTACTGGCTTGATCTGGGAAAAGAAATTTATTACAATCGTAATGAATTTGTAATGAGCTCTAGAACAATGTCAATAACCTAGGGACCATCTGATCCTACCTGCGAATTATTCTAAATCGTTTTATTACCAATCTGTGAATTTCGCATGTAATTGATAATTCCATTATTCTAAACGTTTTATTACCAATCTGTGAATTTCGCATGTAATTGATAATTCCATTATTCTAAACGTTTTATTACCAATCTGTGAATTTCGCATGTGATTTATAATTCATTTAAACCAAACTTGCTAAAGAATATTTAGCTACATTTTCTAAACAAAATAACCCTTATACAATATATTATTTATATAAATGCTGCAATATATCTATACAAAAATTAATATCACTATCATTTATAGGTGCTTGTATGTGTGACAATAAACATACAACTGTTTGAATGCATATAAAACTGTGATTACATATATAACTGTGTAAATGAATATATCGCTGTGTAAAGATATATATACAACTGTGTAAACATATATACAGCTGTGTAAAGGCATATACCACTGTGTGGATACATATACAATTGCACTAAAGAATGTTTAAAACCGGCATAGATGTGTCTATGGAGACATAAAGGTGAAACAGATAGGAGGACAGTAATATCTGTTTCATTTCCCCAAACTTACAAAAAAAAATCCATGAAAAAAAAGATTTTACTTGGTGAAGAATATCCCTCAATAATACCACTATTTCATAACAAAACAAATGATGAAACAAAATATTACTTGCAAAAATTTTACCTTGCCTGGCTGTCTGGTCTTAAAGTGATGACAGTACACTGATACCATTATGACTAAAGTCTAAGGCTATACACATCTACCTATAACTGGCTATACTAATGTTATTTGGCTATGCTAATTTGCTAAACATGTGGTTATTACATATATATATATATGAGCACACAAAATTTTAATATGTATATACTGTTGGGTTGCAATAATATAACTCCAATTAGCTAACTAATTTGATAAATATCACCTATATAGAAGAACACACAATATATATGTCTAACTACTGGGGTAGGGACAATTCTATAAATGATCATGCATCATCTTTGTAGAATCTAGGAGTAATCATCAAAACTAATCCTACCTAAGTTGGGTCTGGGAGTAAGTTTTGAAACATTTTGAGTTCCTGGAGCTTATCATATACCAAGAAGCTTCCAGACTTCTCACCTTCTGACTGGTTGCAGTTTGGATTTCTTTCTAAATGGGAAATACTTATGATACCTCTGAAGACATCTCTTTATTAAATTCCAAGTTTGAACCCCCTTCTGGTTTCCAATCTTGCAGACATAGGCACCTTCTTTTCTCCTCCTTTTCCATACTGTCAGTCCTATCTGGGCACCACCATCATCTCTTCCCCAGAGTTTTCTATGCTTCCCACACTTCATCTGGGTTTGGTGCAGTTTCTTCCTAAAAGGAAAATATGTAGGATATCTCCGAACATATCCTCCTCTCCGATCCTGAGTTTGAACTCTTTTCTGGTTTTCCCTCCTAAAAACATCAGTATCTTCTTTTCTTCTCTTTCTTTTCCACCCTGTCTTTTGCATTTGAGCTCTGGCAATATTCACGCTTCTCTCACAATCAAAAATCACTCTGTCCCACAGGGCCTCGATCTCGGACTTAGCTCCACTGTCTTCTTTCACTTGATCAAACTCATCCATTTTGGGAATTTTTGTGAAATGTCTATCTTTTAAAACATTCCTGTCTATGCAAGTTTTGGTAACCTCAACTGCATTTATTTTTGGTACTTCTGGGTAAGATTTTGGCTTAATTTCTTCAATATAAATAACATTTTTAGATGAGGTTGAAAGAAGATTTACTTTGTATTCTTTCTCATTTACTTCAGTATCTATAGACTCTTCACTGTTCTGAACTATATTTTGTTGTTCAAGAGATTCCTGCATGATTTTTATATCAGGTTCTATCCCTTCCATGTTTTTTGTATCAATTTCAGTATCCATTGCAGTCTCTGAATACATTTTTGAATCCTCTGATATTTCCATATTGATTTTACAAATATCAATACTTACTGCATCAATTTTAGACTCTTCCATATCATCATTGACTTTAGACTCTTTTACAAATTTTACCTCTCTTTTAGATTTTATTAAATCAGCTTGCAACTCCTCAGCAGTCTTTGCGTCCATTTTAAATTCTTCTACAGTTTCTTTATCAAGTCTTAACTCTTCCCCTGTTTTTACATCGATTTTAAACTCATCAATCTCTACAACTATTTCAGAGTCTTCTATTATCTCCACATCCATCTTACATTCTTTTACTGTGTTTGATAGAATGTCGGTCTCGGTTTCTGTATCTACTTCTTCTTTTGCACTTTTAGTGACATATTCCACATTTAGCAGTTTTTCTGAAGGTGGATTGACAATTTCAATATCAGCCTTCATAATTTCAATTTCTTCCTTTTTAATAATCTCAATTTTTGCTTTACCAGTAATAGGATCTTCAACGTGTGATTCCTTCAAAATATCTCTAGTTGGAACTTCTAAAGTTTCTTCAACTTGCTTTAATTTAATGATATTCTCTGACTCCCTTTCTGTCCTACTATGTCCCTTTGCTAAACTATTTTTTTTACTCATTTCCAACATCTCTTTTTGCATACTAACTTGTAACATTTCTTCTACAACCTCTGAATCGATTCCTTGCTCTTTTAATCATATTTCAAAAGGGGATTCTGACTTTTCTACTTCCTCTGTATTTACTCCTTTTACTGGTTCTACCTCAGGTATATCAATTATATTCTTTTTAGCATTCTCATTGCCTGGCATACAAGAATCTGCAGTTTCAGCATGCTTGTTTTCTTGGAGACGATCTTCTGGATCTGCTAACTTTACTTGTTTGTAATGATAATGGCAATCCATATCTGAGTCTTTTGCAACATCAAAACATTCAAATTTTCCCCTTTTACGGAATATATTTTCTTCTCTTGGTTCACCAACCTGATCATCACTATCCTCTAAATTTCCTTCAAGAATTTCTCCTGCTTCTCCTCCCTCTACATCTATATCCTCTTGGCCACCCTTCTTACCCTCTGCAATATCCACTGGGTGCTTCTTCAGGTTTATCATTTTCTTCTGAGAAGGCTCCTCCAGTTTGAACACTTCCTGCTGGCAGTTTACTCCCAATCTTTTTGAACCCTTATGTAACCCCTCTATATTTTGATTTCTTTCCTCCATTTTTCTGCCTAGGGCTTGCAAGCCTTCCCCTATATCCATTTTATAGGATTGCAAATCTTCCCTTATCTCCATTTTATGGGCATCCAGTTTCTCCCCCATTTTAAAAGCCCATTCCTGTTGGACTGTCTCCATCACCACTTTCATCTGTAGCCAGAAGATTGGCAACATATTTTGGCTTCCCTCCATGCCTTTCTTTGGATGGCTGTCCATAATAACTTTCAGCTTTGGTTATGACTAGGAATTTTACTAATTATTAATATTTGCTGTAAATGATTATTTACTGACTCTCCCCCCAAGATGGCTCTCTCTCTCTCTAATTCCTAACTTTCAGACCACTGCATTCCTTTATTAACCTATCCTTACTACTGATCTCAATAACCACTGCCACTATCAAGTTTAAGCCCTGTTTACATCTAACATACTCAAGTATTTTATAAAAAAAAAATTTAAAAGTATATAGTAAAAGCATTTATGTAAAAAAAAAAATTAAAAAAAATTATATTACCAATTGCACCTCCTTTCTTCCTTCACTGAAGCCGATCATTCCTAAGAAAAGACTTTTAAAAAAAAATTTATTATGAAAAATTTTGCTTTCTATGCCAGGTTTGATCTGAAGTACATGTATATATCTCCATTTATTTAATTTACTTTGACCTTGCCTCTTTTTGTTTCATTGCTCGTTCTCCAAACCAATCCAAATTTTTACAATAAGTTTAAAGCAATAGAGCCCCTTTATGCAAACCCTTTTCTCTACCCCTGATGACAAAATTTATATGAGGATGACTATCAACCTATTCAAATCACCCCCGGGCACCAGTCACCAGTGAGCAAGAAAAACACCACATATATAACCTAAGATTCCAATTTCCAACATGTATGTGACACACCTAATATCTGGTTGACACATCCTGCATACATTCATGCTATATCTGAGCCAGAGACACTTTTAAAATTCTTTACTTAAAGTAAACAGAGTCTCAGTAAATAGACAAAAAAAAATTATAAAATTTATATATATATATATGGCTCATGTGATGTGTGTATATAGTTAAGAATACCTCTCCCAGTTGCAATACCATAATTTAAAAAAAAAATTTTACATATATTTTTCAACATATATATCAATTCAGAGCCTGTATTCAGTTCAGGACCTGTATTCAGTTCAATGCTTTTATCAGTTCAGGGCATGTAAATTAACTAACTGGTTGTTCATACTCAAGAGAAAAAATATACATATGCCAATGTTGTTAAAAAAATATTTCACAAAAAAAAATCTTTTATATATATATATCATCAACACCCACACACTCTGTTTAGGGTGTGTAACTAAGTTTGTCCATGCATGGCATTCATATTTGGAGAGAAAATATAATATAAATGCATATTCAAAAAAAAAACCCCACATATATTCAATTTAGGGCCTATACCTGGTTCAAGACCATGTTCAGGGCCTATACTCAGTTCAGGGACATGAACATCAATTGAAGAAGCCCACTGACTTAAGCATCCATAATCAGTGAAAAAAAATTACATAATCAGGAAAACAAAAATTTGTACTCATATATCTATCTTTCAGGGTCGTGAAAATTAACTAGGCCCCACGGAAGGGCGTCCATAATCGAGGAAAAAAAAAACCTATGTAACAGTCAGATTTGTACACTCATGCAACAAAATTCAGAGCCCAAGCAAAATATACCAAAGCTGACCGGAGTGAGGTGGTTGAGACCTCTAATCCGACCAAACTCCAACTCATCTGCCAGTACTCCAAATTTAACACCTTATGAGTGACATTCCTGAGGCTACACTCAGTCCTCATTTAACCGCGAGCCGACATAGAACAGGTAGAAACATGAGACTTAAGGTCATTACTAACCTAACTAAATAAGTGATATATAACACTTAACACTCTATTAATCTTAACCACCAGACACACACACACATAGCATATAAACTCATTAAGAAATTGGAGTAATGAACTGTGACATTTAATAATATACTGTGGATTGGATAAGATACTGTGGTTTGGCTTGATCTAGAGTCTGAGCAAGAAAGATATACAACAGTTTATATTTAAAAAGATTTATTAAAACAATAACAAATGATCTAACACAAAATATCATAATGGCAGGGATTGTATAATCTTCACAAGGTATTCAATACAGGCAAGCATGTTACAATAGTTGGGACTGTTATCAAGTACATCTGTTCCCTTTTAAACATATTACAATACATGTGTGTGTGAGTTATAGAGGTCATGCCTAATTATTTAATATGCTCATCTTATGAATTTGACTTGCTTAAGTTAGGAGTTGATACTTTAGTAGAGATGATGATGAGTACAGCCAGTTTTAATGGCTGTTATATATACTAATTAAATGAGCAACTAAATAAACTCAGTATCATGCAGATTCAACCTGATAACCCAGATTCAAACTCCAGTCTAAAGCTGAATGATTAATTACTATGGGAAAAAGAACTGGTTACCATTAGGTTCACATATATGTGCTATGGCGCTATATAAAATATTAAAGAAATAAACTTGCAGTGCGAGTGAGTGATTATTCAAGAGCTTCAGCATCAAATGCTCGGTTTGCTCTGAGACCGACGGTTTGCTGCTATTGATATATGAACATAAAGTTCAGGAAGTCGGATTGGCTTTAGGAAAAATCTGGGTCCGCATGCTCCAGTTCTAATGAAGATAGCCATAACCCGAACTAAATAAAGGGGCGGTTTGTTACCGTGAACCCTTGTCAGAGGCAGCAAAACGTAACACATATAAGTGTACTATATAAAAACACACCCGCAATGCACGCAATATATATATATAAAGCAATAAGTATGCATATAATTAATTGTGCCTAAAACAGATAGCTTTTATCTGTCAAGCTAATTCAAAACAGTTCTTAAAATTAGCATTATAAGTATGCTAATAAAATGGGCTTAAACTACATAAAAATAATCTAGTTAAGATCCTGAATCTGCATATAAATATTCTTAATTAAGGAGGGAAAGTATATTCGATGGGACTTAATACAAACATTAGCAAATATACTTTATCATCTCTAGACAATATATATATCCCCTTCCAACTAATAGATATCAAAGGTTATAATATAAGATCGGTTAAGCAAACCTTGAAAAAATACGATTTTACAATATATATATAACTATGATAATAACGAGTGGTTAGCGCATTCGTTTATTACCAATATTATAATTTTGAAACAATGATTCAATAAAATAAACAATGCTTTTAAAATGTCTAAGTGAAGATTACAATTATCTCCTTTATAAATTACTTACTTAGTTTCATTGTTTCGAAATCTGAGCATATTATCACATATTAAACATAACAAAATGCATTTAAACAAAATATTAAAATTACTGAAATTAGGCAAGACCGTTAGTTTGTAGGAATTGAAGAGAATAAATTTCGGACATTTAATGAGTATAAAAAAATATGAAATCTTTTAATTCATAAAAGATTTCAGCAGTTTATAAAATTAAAGTAAGTGATTTTTTTTTCTTTTACATTATATATAAAGTTACACAGATTGATAGTTTCTTTTTATAAGAGGGTAAAAATTAAAGAGTTTTGATAATTTAGATAGAACGTTCTTTTTAAAGTGTTATAAGAATTTATAGATTAAAGTTCATACTGCAGTTTTTAAAATTATTACCATCTCTCTGCCTCCTTGGTTGGACTTGAAGCGTATATCAATGATAGTGGCTGGAATAGGGCGTCTGACAGCATCATAATCTTCAGTGGCCTTTCAGATAGGTTAAATTTCTTCATATTCTCCATGCAGGTTGCTGGAAAGTCTATTCAAAGGTATGTTTAGAGGAACTGAGAGTAGCCATCTGGCTAAAGAGCCAGTAAATATATTATTTTACTCGATCATTTTGGATTCTGGTCTCCACAATAATTTACAGGAAAGCAAGCTAAAGAATAATGTTAACTTAAAAAATCTGCAATATTTATATTCCCTAGATCAAAAACCAGCGACTATCTATTTTAAAACACAATTCAAACTTCCTCTAAGTTTTACAGCAGTCGGTCTCTTTTGACTCTGATCTTTTTTTATCTTGTTGCCCAAACTTTTACTGGCTTGATCTGGGAAAAGAAATTCATTACAATCGTAATGAATTTGTAATGAGCTCTAGAACAATGTCAATAACCTAGGGACCATCTGATCCTACCTGCGAATTATTCTAAATCGTTTTATTACCAATCTGTGAATTTCGCATGTAATTGATAATTCCATTATTCTAAACGTTTTATTACCAATCTGTGAATTTCGCATGTGATTTATAATTCATTTAAACCAAACTTGCTAAAGAATATTTAGCTACATTTTCTAAACAAAATAACCCTTATACAATATATTATTTATATAAATGCTGCAATATCTCTATACAAAAATTAATATCACTATCATTTATAGGTGCTTGTATGTGTGACAATAAACATACAACTGTTTGAATGCATATAAAACTGTGATTACATATATAACTGTGTAAATGAATATATCGCTGTGTGGATATATATACAACTGTGTAAACATATATACAGCTGTGTAAAGGCATATATACAACTGTGTAAACATATATACAGCTGTGTAAAGGCATATACCACTGTGTGGATACATATACAATTGCACTAAAGAATGTTTAAAACCGGCATAGATGTGTCTATGGAGACATAAAGGTGAAACAGATAGGAGGACAGTAATATCTGTTTCAATATTTTGAGATCAAATTTAAAATACTGAACCCCTGATTATAAAAAATAGAAAATAAGACTAAATTTTGTAAAGTAATACTTAAATCAAAAATATTTTTTATTACTATCCAGAAAAAAAAATTACATAAAAAGTAAAATTCAGAACATCAAACTAAAAAAAAAAAATCCACATTCTGTTTGTTCTCTAATCTAGAGGTGATTAATCCAGAATGAGTTCATCATTGTAATTAATTTTGATTTTATAATTTTTATTCTTTTGTAAAGCTTTTAGTTTTGATCTTTATGAAAACTTTTTTTTTTTTTTTATTAAGGAAAATACACATACAATTACAATATAAATCTTGTTGGTATACATTTGTTTGGATTTGTTACACATATTATAACAATCATTAATAAATAATTTTCTAAATTAGAAAATATACCCATTTGATACATTAGTTATTACTATGGCAAATTAATTTCATGATCAGAGCAAAAAGCTCATAGTCTATAATTATTGTGTACTAGTTTTATATCAGAACAACTGGCTCTTCATTTAGTGACTCAGCCAGTGATCATTGTGCAGTCCATATTTTGATTGACAGTGATCATTTGTCATTCTCCATCTAACTGAACCATTTTTTAATCTTGAATTAATTTTTAATTAGCATGCCTGAGGATTGGCTCTTCATCCAGTGGCCTAAGTTGCCCCCAAGTGTCCCCGAAGAGCTTTTCCAGCATTAATAAGTGATCCCTAAACATAGTCCTTTGAATAAATTTTTTACACACCTCCCATGGTTCTTTATTTCCTTGTTTAAAAATGAAATAATTCCTCGTTAACCACACGGCATGAAGCAGGAACATTCCCATTCTAATTGCAGCAAAGACACCACTCTTTATAGCATCCCTGATTCTTAGAATTTTCATGTTAGCTGGCAGTACTCTGGTTATGATATTTTGTCTAGCAGGACTCAAAAATGGGCAAGCAGTAAAAATATGTTTAATAGTTTCATCCGCCACTTTACATAAGCTACATAGTGGTTCTATTTTTGAGAAATTTCTATGATTTACCAAAAAATGATTGGTTGGCAAGGCTTTCAAATTAAATTTTATGATAAAGTCAATATGTTTGGCTTCCAAGTAGCAAAATTTTAGTTTCCTGATTAGTAATTTGGTAGATAAATCAAGCTCAGTAGTTAATTCAGTAATGTTTGCATGCATGTATTTGTAAACTTGCCAGTAAGTGTTAGTGTTGTCAATAATTGATGCTAGTAACTGTCAATAATTATGCTAGTAGCTCCATGGCCCACTTACTTTGTATGGGCCGTGGCGTGTCAAAAGGTTCAATCTCATCCTGTACTGAGTCCACTGGAAATCTTGGATTCATTGCCTTAAGCATTGATAGGGATTTCTGAATGAAGAAGGTGTTGAGATCATGCAACCCGAGCCAGTTCAGGTCTTTCGGTCTCTGCATCTTGGCTAAACTGATGGTTACTGTTTTCCTCTTCCACAAGATGCCAGTGCAGACTGAGTTTATTGCATTCTGGAAGGAACTGGTTGGTTTAAGAAGTGGCATGAAGTAATTAATTCGCAGAAGCACCAACATGCTAATCAGTGCTGCTTTACCTGGGAGTGATAAGTAGATCCCTGAGAGAGTACTTGCAACCTTTTTGGTTTTTTCTAGAATGCTGTTTTGCAGTGCTCTTTTCATAGCTGATCTGGACAGCACCATAGGAAATCCAAGAAAGTTTTGAGGTTTCCCCAAGAATCTTGAAGAAATTGCTGTCGCCCGATGGATCTTCCAGGTAGCAGATTTCTCAGAGTTTATTCTTAGCCCATATCTCTCAGTGTATTCATCCAGCAGTTTATATAGTTTGGGAAAGTATTTATGCGAGGAAGACTGTAATGTCATCAACATATTATATGTGATGAACTTCCTCCCCTAGCACTGGGACAAATACTCCAGGAAGATTTCTCAATAGCTGTTAATAGAGGGTTTACATAGGCTATGAAACACAAGATGCTAATAATAAAATCTGCCAATGTTTAATTATAAATTAATGTTTAGCAAAGATATATGCACATCTCTGCAATTGTCAAGCATATATAGGGTTATTTTTTAATCATACTCAATTATTTTAACGAATAAAGTTAATTCAAAGGGGAGAATTGAAACAATCAACTGTCAACTACATTAACTACTTCATTAAAAAGAGTTACTCAATTTTAATATGATAGAACTAAATATAGTTCAAAATTATCAATTAATGTACGTTTTTATTTTATTTTATTGCTACTCTTATTAATAAACATTGTTATTAATTGTTAGATTTGTCTAGTGCTTGTTTATTGTTGTCTGCCTTGCCAATTGTTTATTTTAATAAAGATCTCTGTTGTCTGCAATTTGGCAGTAATAATTGATCTGTATATGATGGGATGGCTGTAGTACATATTTGTAATGAATATCCATGTCAACTAATTATAAATATTCTAATTATAAATATTCTAGACTAGTGGTGCGCTGTTGAAGAATATTAGATGCAGGTTGTCCAGTATAATATGTATATAATTTTTAAAAAATAATTATAAAAAAAAAGCAATGCAGAAAAAAGGTAAGATTACAGAAAATATTTCAAAAATTAATATTCAATGGAATTTTCTAAAAATCAGAAAATAAAGATTAATAATGACGAATTTAAAGAAATTTAAAATTATATATATTTAGGGTTAATTGTTAATGCAGATGGAAACAACCAGATGAAATTAATCATAAAATTAAATTATGATTAAAAGAAAATATGCTTATGTCCTGGAAAATTGCATTTCTTACAAACACTTCTCAGAAGATCACTATAGAGATTGCAATTACAGAATCAAAAAGAAATTAAAACTGAAATTTATAGGCATAAAAAGAACAAATAGGTATTAGTTACATTACAAAAAAAATTAAGAGCACGAGGTAGATCTGACCTGAATACATTGTTGTAAGAAATGATAATACATTGATTACTTAAGCCTTAAACCCAAAAAGTATTAAAAGATTTAGAAATAAACCACACATAAGATAGATAAGAAAGATTTCTGAATGGTATATAGAAGAGAAGCTATGGAGTACAAGTATGGGAATAAATTCAGAAAAAAAACATCCTACAGTAGATCAAAAATGATTGATAATGATATGAACATTTATGTAAATATAATTTATTAAATAAAAGTTTAAAAATTATTTTCAAAAATTTATACAATAGTGATTTAATACTTATTCAAATAATATATATATCATTAATATTAAAATAACTATTTTAAGAGTTAATATCTCAGTTACTGTTATTATACTTATTACATAATAATAACAATTATTCATTATAAGATAGCTTTTTAAACCTTCGGGGATTGTTTTTTTTTTTTCCTCAGAAACAGGTTAATGTCTCAACTTCCAAGAATGGTTAACATGAATCTTCTTTTATATTATTATCTTAGAACGCAATGAATAAATATAAACCAGAAGGGGGAAAAAATTGCATACGGTCCACGCATTGGATTTAACAAGATTGCATTAATTAGATCAGACCTTTGAAGTGCAAGCAGCATGGTTAATCCAGATCTTTAGCAATCTCACAATATTCTAACAAAGCCAGTCACCTGTCAAGCAGAAGGCTCTTGCAGGCTTTAGCAAGACACAGGTATGGGGTCAAAGAACAAAGCCATAAGATCTAAAAAAAACTCAGCAGATGCTCTAAGAAAAGATCTCTTAAAACATTTCAAATTAATCCTTGAAATTATAAAGCCAATATATTTAAAAAGATAAAAATAGGATTACAAACCAATAAAATAAATATATATATAAAATAAATTTCAACATTATATAAATATATAAAAAGGTTCATCTAAAAACAATATTCTGTATTTAAACATTAATAAAAAATGTAATAATATAATAATGATTTATTAATGAAGTATGTGGTTACATGGTTTATATATCAGTTTAGAGTTATAGAATCTATTATATATATATACATGTATTTTTGTTGGCATCAAGCGAATAATATACATATCTGTATACATATAAATATTTATTTGCTATTAAAATCAGTTTCAAAATAAATTATATATAAGGAATGCAGAATTAATTACGACATGAAATGCGCTGTTAGATTTAAAATGGTTTTATGGATTAATATTCAATTGGGTGGTTGATTTATTATTTATTTCTTTTTAAATGAAAAAACTATAGAACTATTGATAAGTATTGAGTATTAAAGTAAAGATCAAATCCTAATTTTAATGACCAGTAGTTACAGTGGTGTAGTAAGATTATTAAACACCATGCAGCTGCATATATTTCTGGATGGCTGAGTTTGATCTCTAATTTTAATTTAATTTTGTTGCAGAAATATGATCAGAGTTTTTGTGAAGTTGGGCTGAAACAAAAATAGCATTTAAAAAAGCAAAGAATAAATACAATAAAAATAGTTGTTTAATGCTGGGAAAAAGTCCTCTCTTCATACTGTTAATGAGTGTGAAACTGATTGAGACTTAGTGAGAGATGTAATGAGGGTTCATATATCTGAAGAGATGAGCACTTAAAGAGAAAATGTTGCATAGTTTCTTCTTTATGACAGAGTCAATCTATTTTGGCAGAAAACATTTTTTTTAGCTAAGAAACTACCAGACTGGTAAAGCTTCAAATTAATCTTGAAAAAAAAAAAATTTGGACTCTGATATCAGAATTTAAATTTTTGATAATATGTTGATTTATGCAGCAAAGAAGAGGTTGAATTGTTAACAGTTGCTCACTTTTGTAGGCAAGGCCAGTAATTTATTATAGTTGATAGAGTATGTTGTTTGAATATAAAATATATGATGCATAAGTGTTGAGATTGGCTCTTTATATACAGTGTATAAACATACAATGCAGTATAATTGGATTAAAATGAATTCCAATTTAAATAAATAATAATGCAAAGTAATCTTCTACACATTGCATGTTGGAAAAATTAAAAAAGCCAAAAAATATTTTAATTTCAAGTATGCTAACACTAATAAATGCTCAGAGACAACTTTTGAGAGTTTGTTTATGTCATATAAGTCATTGGAAGTTTCTACACATTGCATGTTGGAAAAATTAAAAAAAGGCTAACAATATTCTAATTTTAAGTATGCTAACACTAATAAATGCTCAGGGACATCTTTTGAGAGTTTGTTTATGTTACATGAGTCATTGAAAGTTTCAGTTATTTTCTGTTCAGTTACAATTTTCATCAAGATATTTTCTAATAATATGTAATGTACTAGTTTATTCCATTTTAAGTATCCACACCACAATAAGCCAATGACTAAATGCTAACAGGAGGATCATGCTACTCTCACTGATGATCAAGGTTGCATCATCCTATAATCATACCTTTGCCCTAAGTGAAATTAATTCTCATCTAATAGTAGGATAATCTGGAATCTTTACTGTCACTAATAAATCCATTTCATTTAGATTTTACACCAATGTCATGAGCATGCAGGTAGATATGCAAGCCACTTTCTATAAGATTATTTTACAATGAAACAAATGACAATTAAAAACATTTTTATTCTTACGTCTGCCAGTTGTAGATCAACTACAGCTTCCATCATTATGATTTTTTTTAAAAACTTCCTGTAATCAAAAAACCAAATGATCAACATGAAATATTATTAGTTGGTAAGTTATTGTTTTATTAACATATCGATTTTTATTGTTTTTGCAGTTACTGAAATTTCAAATTGTTAAAAACACAATTTTTATGTCCATTTTGATTGATCACTTTGAGAAAAAAAATCATTCAGCTGCTCTGGTAAATTCATGATTTTCATTTTCTACTTAGGGTAGCAAATGAAAAAAAAAGAATCTTTAATTACTTCATAATTTAAAGAACAAAAAATATTTGTTATATCAATGTTAGTGAAAAGCTAGCAAAGTACAGCAGTGTTAATCTTTTCACATTCATGATTTTTATCAAATTAAAAAAAAAATCAGGTAATAGTCAATTAGACACACACACCACTTGATGGCATTGTTGCTATGCAAAAACTATAAAATATGAACATTCCCGATTTTCATTCTTTTTTTCTTATAAAAAAAAATCAAACACAGAATTTGTAGTGCATCAACAAATTTACAATTTATTACGGTTTTTTTTTTTTTTTTGGTTTCTTTTTTTTAAAATATAAAACTTAGTATGCTTTTCTTATTAAAATCAACAAATTTTCAACTTATTATGGTTGTTTTTTTGTTTTCCTATTTTTGTTTGAAAAATGAAATCAATAAATGTAAAACTTGGTATGCTTTTCTTTTTGGTTTCACTTTTTTTTTAAATAACATAAACAAATTTACAACTTAATACACTTTTTTTTGGTCCGCTTGAAACAGTATTATTTAGCCATCATCCCATTTCACCTACTATATTCCATAGTAATATCTTTTCCACGAGTTTGAACCCTCCCAGTCCACATATATAATCAAAATAATTTATTTTGATATGTAATAACATAAATTTATGTGTATGTGCAGATATGTGTGCACATTTAATATATAAATGTCTGTATGCATATAATGTACATGCAGTTATAAATTTAAAATTAATAAAATGATATAATTAAATTAAGTTGTGTGAACATTATTATATGTCAGTAACCACTTACATATATATGAGAGAGACTCCGTAATGCAATAGATTTAAAGAAGCATTACAACTCTTTTAAATTAATATAAATTTGAAATCTTCTCAGTTAAAAACTCTTTATTTAAATGCATTGGTATATAAATTTCAATTCCTGCGATAGTCTCACACACATATATAATAAAATGTTTACAAATGTAAACTCTTTTTTAAAAAAAGTTATCTGTTTTTATAAAAAAGTTGTAAATTCTAAAAAAACCATCTGTAAGCAGTTAATAAAACTTGGGATTAATATTTTAAATGTATTTTAACAATAAAAACTAAGAACAAAGAGTGACCTGTTTAGCTGTCATTGTTTTAGCCAAGAAATGACCAAAGGTTTCATTTTTATGGATTTTAAATTATTGATGAAAATTTTGTAGAATGTTGGAAACAGGGCACTCAAGTTACTGAATTTTCTTGAATAAACAACCGTAGAATTTAAGTAGGGGGTTCACTTTTTTAGAATTTGATATAGAATTGCTGCCAGTCACTATGACTGACTGAAAAATAGAGATTGGCGGTTAAGGCCAACCATTTTCTGGCTCTCCTTTCAAGAGATTGGTCTGTGGAGAAGGAAGAACCGAAAGACCAGTAGACTGCTAAGAAGACATTGGGAAAGGATCAGCCCAGCCAAGAATGATATTGCTACAGCCACAGAGAAGCCTCAGCAAAGATGCGATAACAATTTTTCCTGCACAGCTCTTTAAAAATAATTCTAAAAATTATCTAAAAGTTAAGCTAGCTACTAATGTGTAATGTGCATATACTTCTAAACTGCAGCAATAATGTTCTAATAATTAAAACTGATTTAAATCTGTAAAGAATAATTTAAAATTCTGATAAAATAATAACTGTAAACCTGTCTATTTCTTAAATTAAATTCTAAAACTCTAAACCCTTGTTAAAAAATAACTTATTCGGTTATTATTCTATTACTTGCTCATCTATGGTCATACCTTTCCTATTTGTTTTATATATTTACTTTATAATTTATGCTATGCCCAGTTCAGAATGGAGATTGATTCTATGAATAAAATTTGAGGGGGAGATGATTAGAGGCTCTCTCATAATTCAGTAATTTTGCTCTTTAGTACACACATAAATCTCCACTCTGAAAACCGAAATAGATTCGTTAAGCTATTATGTTTAGCTTATTATTATTGCTATTAGAATTAGGTTTGCAGGTTAATAAAGTAATTAGTTAATAAATGCAAGAATGAGTTATAAAACATATTATACATATTGCTTATGTCCCAGATATGCTTTAGCCCTCTTTTGAGTTATAGTATAAAGTATGCAGATTTGTCAATAAATTAAGATTACTTTAAGGATCCCTTTTGCATGTTTTAAGAATGCTAATTATAAGATGGCATATGATAGTTTTGCAGAACAAAATTATAGAATTTTGTTTACCCTAAATTAATAATTAATATTATATTTAGTGTGGTGAATGTGTCTTTAGGAAGCACATACATGCATTTACACCTTGCTGTAAGTTTCTTTTATGAATGGGCTTTTGGTTTTAATGCCCATTCCATATGGTTAGTTCAGACAGCTATTCTTTAGAACTGGGCGATGAGGGTCCAGATTGTTTTATAAGTTGCTCCGATCACCAAACTATATGTTCAATTAATTCATAGAAAGTCATACAGTTTATGGAAACTGAGTACTTGGTACTGAATCCCATGACATTCAAGTCACACACATCTCTAGTAATATATATAACACCGTAGTATCTGAAGTCATACTACAAAGCTCCAGTTCATCCCTCCATAATGTAATAAGATTTCAGCATTGATCTGGTTTTGTATGTACATAACCTGCATAGTTTATAGCAGTTCATTAAATATTATTAAATGATTTTTATTAAATGTTATGGTGATAAATCATCATTCTTGCACTGACTTAACAGTCACAGACCTAATAAGATTGGCATAATAAAATAAGACATGAATAAACTGTAGATTATTAAATTTGTAATAAACTCTTTTAAATTATAGGGCATCAGATGAGATTCTGTTCTCAAACTTGCTCATCATTGTTACCCACCTGCGGGTATTGTTCAATGCACTTATGTTTATTTAATCTATATTTAAGAATTAAAATATATTAATTTATAATAAATGTGTTGTGTATCATTCATAGTCCAATCCAAAGCTTAGTTAAATTCCTTAATACTAGCGCTAATTATTAATGTATGCATTATCTAGCCAGTCATAGATGTGTGTGTTAAGTTATCTCATAGTTAAATTATTAGTAATTTAGTCATTCATTCCCTGATTCTCTTACTCTAACTTTTGCTACTACCGGCATGTGAATTAAGGAACTCTGAGTGTAGCCTCATATATGTCATCCATATGGTAATAAATCATGGAACATTGGTGAAGAAGCTGAGGTGTGAACAAATTCGAGGTCTCAACCCCTCATCTAGATCAGCCTTGGTATAATTTGCCAAAACTCTATATTTTGTTGTGTGAATGTACAAATATGACTATTACATGCTTTTTTTTTTTTAAAAAAAAAAGAATACCAACAAATTAAAATAACAGCTGTTAGTGGCTACAGTAATATATCAGACATATAGCTTGAACACACTGGTCGTTAATTACGAGAATCGAAGAATGTCTAGATTTTCCAGAACCATATTCTTTGCCTCATTAAGGTTATCGAAAATATTATTTGACACGTTACCTCCTTCAAGGTATTATTCAGACATACCCTTTGACAAGGTTTTGCACCTTAAAACTTGACTACAGAAGTGGGTAAACCCTTCAATTTACAATTAACAATTTATAGATAATTGAAAGACACACACCTTCACACGACACCATAAAAAGTGTGAAGTATGCAAATTTGCATAAATAATTTAGTGCGATGGACAATAAGGACTGCAATGTGTAGTGCAACAGAACTGTTGTATGCATGTAACATATAACCGTGAAAATACATTCACCATGTAAACAGCATTTTTATATGTTTTAGCACATAAATCATGCCAGCAAGCGGCATGTGTGTCTAATCAACAAATACAAAAATCATATAGTAATAATTCAACACTAAACCTTTTTATCCTCTAGTTATACATTTACCATGTTGTTTTTAAATATTCTGCTTCTAAAATTAAAAAAAATATTAAATGTAAATCTTAAAAATGATTTATTGGTATCACCATAAAATTCACACTAGTAAATACAATCTATATCAATTAGATGTATAATTGGAAGACATAAATAATATGGAGTTATTACAAAATATTACTGATTATGCGTAATAAAATAAGGTTGATTATTGAAATAAAGATGATAGCTAACGTTTTATTTGAATGAAAATTAGATTTAAACACTTGATATAAATATAATTAAGTATTAAGAAACATTAAAAATGAGTTGAAACTTATATAAGTCAGAGCAATTGATGTGAAATATTAGATTTTATGAAATAATGATATTTTGAATTTTAAACTATGAAAATATTAGGCTCAAAAAATTATTTAAAAAAATATCATTTCACAAGCAATATTAATACTAACTCCTTGGTCAAGTTGCAATCTTTAGGGTCTATATAAATGTCCATATAGATAAAGGTGGTACCTACCACTTTTATTGTTAAAGGAGGTCATCTTGACTACAGGTTAAGATTGTTGATAGCTTAAGGATTGATTGTTATCATCTACATTTATATACCTATTAAAGTCTTGATTAATTGGTTTTATTGTCTTAGTAAACTAACTTGTTAATAATAGCATATCAAATTTCACGTGTTTTATTTAAAAATGTAAAATATGTATTATATAAAATTATGCAATCATCAAAAATATCAAAAAGTTTAATCCATTATGCTGTGTTTACATATATTTGAATAAATCAACGATATAATATAAAAAATCTTTATATAACAGTAATAATAATCATACACAAAACGCTCTTTTCAGCAAATATTAATTTTTGCCTTTTTTTTTTTGTATGTCTTAAAAAATATTGTATAGTTAGAGTTAATTTTATAAAAAAGGATAGATGTCACTATATATACAATATAGATCATAATTGTAAATTAGTTAAAACACATTGAAAAAGCCACAAATTAATATTTGCTGAAAAGAGCTTTTTTAGTGTATATGATGATTATTATATATATTAATGCTGTTATATAAAGATATTTTATATTATATCATTGATTTATTTAAATTATGCAATATATTGCATTTTATAATCAATAAAGTATACACGATCACATTCTTTTCATGTAGAAATTATAATCAATCCATTTTTTCACAAATCTTATATAAAAATGGAAATAAATATTGGAATTAAAATGAATTTCAGTTTTAATATTCTATCGGTGATTGAATTGCCACTACATGCTATTTTATATGACATATTAAAGTAAATATTTTTACAGTGAGATTATTTAACTACTATGGAATTATACATATTCCTGATTTACTATGTTGAATTTAATACCAAATCAATAAAATATAATAAGTTTCACAATATAATGCACTTTTGTAAGTAAAATCTAAGTTAATTTAATATACAAATAGAAACAATCAACATGATGGAATCATTAAGAAATGTAACTATTGCTTTTTGCATAATTAATTAACGAATACACAATCATATTCTAATCAAGAATGAGCTTAATCAATTTCTTTTTTTAAAATAAAATTTCATCATTTGAATTAATAATGCATATGGTATAATCAGTTGTAAAGTATTATATTAATTCAACATGAAATGGTGCCAGTGTTATAGAATAATCAACTTTTCAAATGTCATCTTCATCATCATCATAAACCATTATCAATCCACTGCAGGATGAAGGTCTCTCCAAGTTTAATCCATCTCCGATCTTTAGCTTCTCTTTTCCACAACACTCCTGCACATTTTCTTATTTCATCCATCCATCTCACATGTGGTCTCTTTCTGGGTCTTTTACAATCTCTTGGAATCCAGTTTAAAATTTCAATTGTCCATCTATTATCATTTCTTCTAGCAATATGTCCAGCCCAACTCCATTTCAATCTTTTAATTTTTTCAATAAGGTCAGTAACACCTGTTTATTGTCTTACCCATACATTGCGTTTTCGATCTCTTCTTGTTACTCCCAACATACATCTCTCCATACTCCTTTGAGTGGTCTGAAGTCTCTGTATTGCTCTTCTATTAAGTGTCCAAGTCTCAGATCCATAAGTAAGAACTGGTAAAACACATTTGTTAAAAACCATTCTTTTCAAACACATAGGCATATTTCCTTTTAGTATCAAGTTATTTCTACCAAAAGCACTCCAACCAAGTTTAATTCTATGATTAATTTCCTCCATTATGTTTCCACCTGTATTAAAATTCTGACCAAGGTATTTGTAACTGTTAACTTCTTCTAATTCTTCATAATCAATCTTTATTTTCATATTTTGAGCAAATCGATTAAACATTACTTTAGTCTTTTTAACATTTATCTTTAGTCCTACTTTTCTACTTTCATCTGCTAACTCCTGCAACTCTGAAGCATTATTTGCAAAAACAACTACATCATCTGTAAAATCTAAATGACTTAAATACTCTCCATTTACTTTCTTTCCTTTAGTTTCCCATTTTAATCCACAAAATACTTCTTGCAGCACTGCTGTAAACAGTTTTGGAGATATGGAGTCACCTTGTCTTATATCTTTCTCAATGTTGATTTTTCCAGTATCATTATGTAACCTAATAATATCCTGGATCTATACCTTGATGATCCAATGCTTTAATCACTGAAGAAATGTGTATAGAATCGAATGCCTTTTCATAATCTACAAATCCAAAACATAATGACAACTCATATTCATTTGTCCTTTCTATGACTTCTCTCAATACCTAGATATGATCTATTGTACTAAAAACCACTTTTAAATCCAGCTTCTTCTCTTGGTTGGTGGAAATCCAAAGTTCTCTGTAGACGAGTTGTAATTATCTTGGTAAAATTTTTATATAAAATTGATAAAAGGCTGATAGGTCTGTAATTTCTAATATCTTCTTTATCACCTTTTTTAAATATTAATATTATTACTGCATTCTTCCAATCTTCCGGTACATCTTTATCATTTAGACATTTGGTATATAACTTTGCTAAAATTGTTTCTATTTATTCACCTGCTTCTTTTAATATATCAATTATAATTCCATCATTTCTTGGAGCCTTTCCTTTCTTCATACATTTAATTGCATGTCTCACTTCTTCATTTAAAATTCTGGGCAATTTGGAAGATGTAATAGATATAGGAGGTACTTGTTCTTTATTACTATATAATTCTTGATAAAAATCTTCTATCAATTTCATGATGTCATCTCTCTGTTTAGTAATAATTCCATCTTTTTTTCTTATTGCAGATATAACTCTCCTACCAATACCAAAATGTTGTTTAACATTCTTGAGACTTTTATTTTCTTCTACAGCTTTCCTTGCTATTTCACAGTTATACTTTCTTATATCATTTTCAACTCTTTTCTGTACCATTTTACAAAATTCGAGATATTCAATTCTTTTTAATACATCATTTTTGTATATCTTCATATTCCTTCTTTTCTTCATAAATTCTCTAGTCTCAGTAGAAATTTTATTAGTCAATTGCTGCTTTTTTTACCAGCTATCTTTGTTGCAGTTTTTAAAAGTGTATCAGTTACTTTCATATTAATTTCATTCAAATCTGAATCATGTTCAAAATCTCCTAACACTTGAAACCTATTTGTAAGTTCTAATTTAAATTCATTAGAATGTTTCTGAAGATTAGGAATATCAACTGTAAATATTGTTTTTCTTAATAATTTTTGTCTTTCTAGTTTTACATTAACACGTAACTTACACATTACTAATCGATGATCACTTCCTGTGTTAAATTTATTAAGAACATTACAATCTTGAAATATGTATTTTCTGTTAGTCAAAATATAATCCAATTCTGCTGTACCTTCATTTGGATGCTTCCATGTCCATTTCCTTTTAACATTTTTCTCAAAAAATGAATTCATAATATAAAGTTTTTCTTTTTCTGCAAACTCCACAAGTCCATGTCCTCTCTCATTTCTATTACCATAACCAAAATTACCTACAACAATTTCATCTTTCATTTGTCTACCAATTCTAGCATTAAAGTCTCCCATAACAATTTTAAAATGTTGTTTACTCTGATCAAAAGCCTTTTGTACATCCATATAAAAATCTTCTTCTACTTCATCGCTATGAGAACTTGTTGGGGCATAAACCTGAATTATCTGCATTTGGTATCTGCTATTAAGTTGTATAACTAATCTTGCCACTCTGTCTGATACACCATCAATCTCCACAATATTGTTCTTCCACTTTTTATTTATAATGAATCCTACTCCACTTGTATTTCCAATAAGTGTGCCTTTATAATAGAGAATATGTCCACTTTTTAAATCAATTGTTTCTTCACCTTTTCTTCTAACTTCACAAAGTCCAATAATGTCCCATTTAATATAAGACAATTCTTCTTCTAATTCTTGCAATCTCCCTTCACTTGAAAGTGATCTGCAGTTGTAAGTACCTAAATAAAAAGTTGTCATCAAATGGCAGCCTGGGTCCGCATTAGGGGATTCTTAGCACCCTCCGCCTTCGGCCACCAACCGCTGCCTTGGTTGGTGACTTTACAGCCTCCTGGGAATAAGGGCCATGCTTTATTTTTGTCTGTCATAATTGTATATATGTATTGGAAAAATATTTATCATTTACACAAACATTCATTCTGCCTTATCAGGCACTGAGAAAAAAGACCATGGTGTTTCTTGATCTTAAACTCAGAGGTAAAAATCCAATAAACTCACCACACTGGCTAATGTGTGTTGGTGAGCAGCCCATCCATGTTCATATACTATATGAATAATCACATAGTAATAACAGCTGCAATGACAAGAACGTATGGAGTGGACATTAGGAATTTGCCCTGATCGGTTCCTTTAAGGCCTCCAAAAGGAATCAAAGGGTCTCCTTTCAGTTAATAGCAAACTCCTTTTGTTAATACAAGATTCACAGGAATGATTACAAAAGAATTCCACTTACAAATAGTGTTATATCCATAAATATGGCCAATCAAAAATCAGAAATAACTAGAATTTTAATTTTTGAATTGCGGATATTTTATGCTTTGTATAAAATCTAGACTTTATTAATTTATTTCCATTATTTTCAAATAATTTCCAATATTTATATTTGAATGTAAATATAAAATTAAAAGTTTATTAGTAAGTAATTATGAATTGATATTGTAGCAGTCATTCAATAAATAAAGCTATTTCCCACAATGATCACTAGATACTTAAAAATCTTAGAAGGTAGATGCTACAAATTTATTTAATTACTCTTTTCAGCAATTGTTAATAATTCAGTTGAATGCCAATAAGATCTATCAGAATGTAGAGGATAATTTAGCTTGGGTTTAAACTTTAATCTCATATATATATACTCCTCTATTTTGGTTTTGTTGATGTATTAATAATATATTATAGGGGATATATTGTCCTTCAATACAATAAAATAAACTAGCAATAAAAGAACAATTAAATTATTACTTTTGAAGGTTTCTAATCTTTTCCCCATTTCAATTCATGACCATCATATGACACAATTATTTCCAGTATAGGCCAGGAGATCATGATTCTCTCTGATCTATGTATTGAATGAAATATACAACAATAAATGAAACACATGTAAGAAAATATTATTTAATAAACATTATAATAAATTTAATGGTATGCAACATTGTTTACAATGTTACCATAAATTTATGATGCAATACCCTTCATTTCAATTTAATATAACAAATAGATTAACTTCTTTTAAGAATTACCTTTCTTTTCATCAGATTGTAAGATATTATTTAATCATAACAGGTAGTTTAAATAAACTTACTTTTGTTTAAAGCCTCACCCAAATATTCTCTTTCTTTAATTACCTAACTTGCAGGTTCAAATATTGTTACTAATTCTAACATTAATTGTATTGTTAGCCTTAATGTATGTCTGATAATATTATGAGTACATTACACATATTTTTTGTCATTTTAATTTATGTGCATGTTTGTTCATAATTTTGAAATAGACTGTTTTGGAAAGGAATTTCATTCTCAATGTTTTACATGTTCTCTTCTTGCTGGCATGATTTCTTCTTCATAACTTTAAATATTCTGAATGATTTCTGATCATCATCTTAAAAGTATTACATACATTGCAATAACATAATCAAAAAATACATAATTACATTCAAATACATTACAGATACAATTAAACAATAAAATATTTAAAAAATAAATAAGCTCATATCATTAATTATTATTCATAAAATATAATGACATTATATGTAAAAACATTTTAGATCTTTAACAAAAATACAAGCCATACAAAATAACATTTAAATTATCTTTAAAAGGCACCTATAGTAGAATTAACTGAACTGCATATGGCAAATAACATTATCATAAACAGAATGTATATTGTTTAAATATCTACATAGCGCTCATGGTTTGGAGTTCCTCTAACTGTCCATAAAAACCACAAAAATAAATCCACAGCAAATTATCTTAATTCACATGAGTAAACATAGCCAGCAGTAAACATATTCACTGATAAATAAATAACATAGTTTCATTATAATCAATATTATTTCCTACGACAAACATATATACAACTCTGTATCTAATTCCTCAAATTCTTTCACTAGTATTTAACATGTTAAATCAAAAATGCTTATGATACCAGAGAATAAATTATAAATAATCATTATCATCAAAAACATAATTTCTTATTACTCGACACACTCTACCTTGTTGATTTCATTTTACTTAAGTAAAACAGTATTATAAATAATTTTAGATATTTCTAATATTGATATAAATTTTTACAATTAATAATTCAATTCACTTCCAAAAGCAGACACTTAATGAATTAAAATTTACTTTATATGTGTACATTTACATACACATCCTTCATGCACAAACATTAACTTAATTCTATTCTAATAATTATAACATTGATTTAATAACTGATTTTTAATACACCTAGGAAAATACATTTGTAATGTATTCACAAGCACATTTTTTTTGCTTAAACTTTTTCATATATAAAATTATCTTTACATTTGTAAATAAAACACTAACCTCTACCTAAAGTTTCATAAAACAACATGCATAACATAAATTACAAACAATTGTATGTATTATAAAAAAATTACACCTCAAGATCTTTCTCTTTATTTGTTTCTTTAACCACAATTAAATCATTATTGTAAGGAATATAATTATTTTCTGATTTGCATAATAATCCAACCGAACATTTTAGTTCATTAGACCACAGAGACACCTGACCTAGTTAATCTTAGTCCTTCACCATGTTCATACCAAGAGTTCCTGTTTCAAATCCTAAAAATTTGCATAATATTAGTTTTTTTAAAGATAAATTGGAAGTCATTAGAAAGACTGAACTTGACCTAATTAGCTAACACTATAGTTATAAAAAAAATTACATGTGCGAAATAGATAATTTTAAAAAAAAATATCATTAGCAGCATTAAACCTTAGTATTAGCTAGCCAATAAGAAAAAAATTCTGGGTTTAAATCTCAAAAGACCACTCAAAATCTGCAATATTTCAGGCAATTTTAACATATATTGAACCAATTATTAACAATTAACTATACCACACATCTTTTCTAAGATAATTTTGAATTTACAAAAGCTTTTCTTAAAAAAAACAACAACATGTTTTTAAATCGTTTAAACCAAGCAAAATGGCCATAAAACCACTTGACCAAGTGATAGGTGACAAAATCTATTCTACCATATTGCCACCTTTAGTCATAAAATAACATATGTTGACAACCTCAAGATTAATTTCCATGTCAGCAATAGCAAAGATATTTCAAGTCCATTAATGAATAAGACAATTTAAAGTTCCAGGACAATCAATGCAAACAACATTTAAAACCTAGACTTAAAAACACAAGATTGTAACCCCCCCCCCCCCCATTGTGTGAATGTCTAACATGATGCTAGCAATTTGCCAAAATTTATTATTACCATGCAACAGGGTATATTATGCTTCATTTAAGACAATGTCCCTTCAAGTCTATCATTATATCAGCCACAGATTGCAACTGCTCTCTATATCACTGCTCTGGAACTTCAACCAATTCAAATGCGTACCATGCATGTTCCAATGTCTCACCAGGGTAAACTCTGAAATAAATAATGAATTACTTGAAAGTAACACAGCACACCCATCTCATTAATGGACTGATCCAAAAAAGTTTACAAGATCACTCCACCAACTTAACTCAAATGAAATTTTAAATGGCAAGTGCTCACCAACTAATAAGCACAATTTATGTATAGCCATATATCAATGGAACGCTAACTTCACCCACTCTCCCTAAATAAATTAACAAATATTACTATGTGCTTTCATGTATTTATCTCATAATGCTTTGGTAAAATTTGTGTAAACCTAATTTGAATATGTATCTTGTTAAACAACAATTATTATTCTTCCAGTTACTGTAAATCACCTTTTTTTTAATCATAAGGAAAATTGGGTGCACTCAAAATTGCAAACCCTAATTACATATGTAATCTCATGTATCAGATGGTATCTAAACACTCATGTTTTTCACATACAACCTATATAACACATGAACAATAAGACAGCTATAAAAGCTATAATACTTCCCACAAATCATATATTAATCTAACACCAACTCTAACCCCATATACCATATATATTTTCCCTCATATTACCATGTGCTTCCATATATTTTTTTCAAGATCCTATTTATTTCTATGTTAAGTCTAATTTGACACATATCCTATTATGTAATGATCATCATGTTTTTTTTCTATCACAAACAAGATTGTAAACTCTTATTGCATATGTAATATCATGCATCAACTTGTATCTAAGACCTCATGTTTTTCTTCTATAACTTATATAATACTTTTTGAGTCTCAATAAAATTTATCTTTGAAACATAATTACTTTCTGATCTTCTCCTTACATCTCAGTGTAAATACTTAAGGATCTAGAAATGTATGTTTAACAATAATAAAATAAAACATTTGATTAAAAAAGACCCTATTATAAAATAAATAAATTAAGATTATGACTGGAATCAATTACTAAATTGTTTAATAATAAACTATTGTTCTTTTTCTAAAGTTTCTATAATTTAAATTCTGTGTAAAATGCATGTATGAATAGAACTTACAGTTTGCATCCATACCTCAAATTTCCAGTTGATCTTTGAGTACCACTTAAATCATCCTTGAATTCTGCATTATATAACACAGTTTGAAAATTTCCCCTGAATTTAGCATATCCTGTAATTAGTTTGGGGACGATTAATAGTGGCAAGCATGGAAGATAATATTTAAGATACCCCACTGGTTGGGGGAAACAATCCAAGAAAGATAGATTCTACAGGTTTTATTTACTCAATCATGGCTTCTTTTCCATATAGTAGTTATTTTAGCTGGCATTAAAATTTAGCTGGTGTTTTATGTGTTTTCTCCCTCAAACTATCTCTGTGTAGAGAAAAATTAAGAAAAAATAATTTGACTATGTCCTAAAATTGATAGCAGAATCAATGAAAAACATGTCATTTTGGGATTTTATATAACTCCAAAGTATTTATAATTTTATTCATCTTCTATGGAATTTAGAAACAAGTTGTCAGTAGCATTTCAACGGATATTAAATATAATTACCAAAAATATTTAATTAAAACTTTGACGTTGAATTTAACTATTAGCAATGTGTTTTTCAAAATCACAATTAATTACTTAATTAAAACTTTTTATCCTGACTTTAAAAGATTACTTGTTTTTCAAAAACATATTAAGGTAGACTGAAGTAAAACTTTGATTTTGAATCTTTCATAATAAGTCACAATTAAATCTGCTTAACAATAAATAAAAAGAACAGATTTAATTACAAGAAAAATAATTTATTTAGAATTTATTTAAAATTAAGAATTGAATTAATGGTGAAATTTAACTTTCAAAAACACACGCACACATTCACATAGGTAAATTGAGTTTTAAATAATTATTATAAAATTTAATTAAAACTAATAATGATTTAAAAAAAGAATATTGATATATCTATCTTTCTGACCAGTTCTATACTGTTCGTTTTGCTGCCCGATTTTGGGTAACTATTTAATATAGCTAATGAAGTATCTACTTCAATAATGATATATAATAAATATACATGATTGTATATATGCTATATATAATGCACAACTAATGTGTGTAAACAAAGAAAATAATTAATACTTATTGTTAATATTAATTGTTTTAGCTCTCTCCAATCAAATGCATTATCAATGCAGTGCACCATAATCATGATTTCATAATCATTATATATGCAAAATCAATTACAAAATTATATTACAAGAATTGAAAGACATAACTTCAAAGAACTGAAATATTTTGTAGGAATCTTAGTATAAAATATTAGATGTTATATATATAAAAGCCAACTTTGGACTTGAAATAAGTATGATAATGCAAGGCTTGCAGGATCAATTGCATGGATACTTTTACATAAACTATGTTAAGTTCTTAAATATCACATATTAGGATTAATAGACTTTTATTTTGTTTATAGTAGTTATGATGTACTGTATTTGATAATGTGAAAATTATAATATACACAATTGTTCAATATGACATTTATTATAATAAATAAGTATATACACACAACTGATAAAAATTTTAATAGATTACTATTTTTTAATTTGTTATATATCAATCTTAAAATAAACTATACAAATGCTACTCAGGATGATAGTCATGTCATAAGCTGACTATAGTTTTTATTCATTTAAATATTAATATATTGAAAATTATAGAGTTAACTCCAATTTGTTGTTTTATTATATATTGTTTTGTCTGATATCATATATATTAAAAATAAATATTTTTTCTCATATTAGTTTGAAGAAAGCCTAGTTTTTAAATAGAAGCTTAGCTAGATTATAATTTCTAAATTTAGTAAAAGGTTATATATACAAAATGATCATGTGACAAATTCAAAACATTATATATAATAATAATTTTTCCCTCTCTTTTTAGTATTTTTATTTATTTATTTATTTTTTTAAAAAAATAAATAAATAGAAGGAAGTAGAATATGCAAAAAAATGTTTATCAATATTTTATCAATCTTCAAAAGAAAAAAATCTAAGATATTAATATTTAAAAAAAAAATGTTAGCAATTAATCAAAAGGTTTTTTTTCTCTCTCTCTAAAAACAGTGAAACATGTTTTCCAAATTAAGGTATAAATAAAATGTTATCTGTTTTAAGTAATTGAGTCATAAGTATGCATTATGCTTATGTTATAGATCATTCATTGAAATTCGGTTTTCATTTTGAAATTATGGAAAAACTAAGAGGACTATGCTTGCATGTATACCATAGTTCTCTGGGCTATTTTACTCCCTTTCTGTATGTAGTTGCCATATTTTTGTCAGACAAAAAATGAATTTTTTATGAATTTTTTTCCGTGTAAGGTCAATTATTATCTCTTTTTTTCTCAGTTTTTTAGATTGTACGGAGGAAAAAGCAAGGAAGAAAACTAGATGGGGAAAGTAGATTCAGAAGCAGATTCTACCAGCATTGAAGTCAAGGCCCTTTGATTCCGATGAAACATTTCCCACATCTGGTGAGTATTCTATTTTAGACTTTTTCCATGTTTTTTGATAAAAAATTATACAAATTATTATACATTTTTATGATGGCTATGATTATGAAACATGGATCCTCGAAAATGTTCAGCCTATCTATATTAACATTTAAGTTATATCTTCTCCACTAAAACTTACTTATAAATAAGTGTATTATTTACATAATATTCAGAAGTAAAATTACATTTATAAAAATTATTATAATTGTAACGGATTGTGAATTGCCTTCCTTATTAAAATTTTGTAACAGCTTCATTACTGATTACTTTTGCCAATTGGTAAACAAGACCTAGAATGATTTATCTTTTATTAATAATAAATAATATTGAATATGAAATATTTAATATTTTACATATTTATATTATATAATATGAATAGGTATGCTTCTCTGGAAGACATATCTTGAAAGAGGTAGAATATAAACATTTTTTTAAAATAAATATGTGTCTTAAAATCTTTTAGTAATCTTTGACTGCCTCTTGAAATGAGAAATTTTTTCATATTCTAAATTTGTAAATTGTTTCCTGTATTGGCAATGGTTATTCAGTATGATGAAGTTATAAACAAAGTTGGTTTATCCAAAGTCTAAAATCAAAATAATTTTGAGCAAATAATGGTAAATTATAAACTCAAAAATTTTAGAGCATTCTTGTGATTAATCAGGCTTTTGAGTTTTCCCACTTCAAATTATATGACATTTTACTATTCTATTGTATTTATAATAGTAAGTAATAATATTTCCACTTCCTTCATTATTTTTACATTTTCATAAATTTTTTTTTCTTTTATTAGGGAGAACGTTTTTCCTTCCAGATGCTTAATGATTTTCTCAACTTAGAGGATGCAAGAAAAAATTAAGAATTCTTATCTTTCTAAATTGTTAGATTCTGAAGGTATGAATTATCTCAGGTAAGAAGTGTTATATGTTAATAGAATGGAAATTTTATGAGAAATACAAAGAAATTATCAGTGAAGGTGTAATTTGAACTTTAGTTAATGATAAATTCCAAATAAATGAACAAACAATAAAATAATAATTATTTCAGATGTGAAAATTTCTTTTTTTTCCTTATTCTTTATATAGTTATCACTATTTATCTTAGGCTTATTGTTTTTCTTAGTTTTTCTAGTTTCTAGTAATGTAAAGTTTTTTGCTCTAACATTATTAAAACTTTAAGTTATTGTGAAAATTGTGACTCAGATCAGTTTTTAAAGAAATTCAAAATGGCGCCCCATGATTAAAGCAGTTAAATAATTAAAAAACAAAAACCACAAAAACAGATTTTTCCAATAATTAGAGAACAATAAAAAAAAATTTTTTTAAAAAAAAAATGGCGGTAATCTTTTTGTAATAAAAAAGATCAAGTCTTAATGCTATCATTTCTGTCATTGTTTTGTGATTGGGTAAATATCAAGATTATTTTTAAAAGGTGAGAATGTGAGAGAAGACTTCAATGCTAGATCAGTATGAGTTCAGCTGTAGTCAGATAAAGAGTTGAAATTAAGCCCGGTAGTCTTAAATTAAAATGATCTCACTACTAGTTTAAAAAAAGATTTTTGAAATGGAGTTTATAAGTATCATATGCTAAGCTTTAGCTAAAACCAACCAACTCAAATATGTGAAGAATTTCATCAAAATGAATGTAAAAAAAATAACTTTGGGAAAAACTTTAAACAAGTGTTATGTATTAATCCATCCAAGATCACACCTGTCTCAGCTTATGCTAACCTGACAAAAACTATTATACTAAAACTGGAGCTACAAGAACTGAAGATAAATAAAAACACAGAAATAAAACTAGTTATTAAACTGAAATTAAAAAGCTAATCTGAAAAAAAATATTGCTACACTGAATCCTATGTTATCATGAAATAAAAATACTTGATAATCTAAAACTTGAAACTAAAAAAAAAGAAAAGGTAACTGAATAAAATAACTATTTAGGAAAACTAAAAAGAAAAACTTGAAGCCAAAAAATTTAACTGAACAGTTAACTGCAAAATTTAGAAGAAGAAACTTTCAATGAGTTAACAATAAAAGAATAATTAAAAAAGAAAATTCATGGTGAAGAGGTACTGTAATGTGTATACTATTTGCAGTTACAAATATTATTTTATAGAAAAGTACTAATTAAAGATATTGTAAAATCTTTTTATTGTTTTGATGAAAACACATTTTTTCCTTTTAATAAAGTTAAGGGTTTTGGACATTTCCTTTTACAAAAGGAAATGTGTGACATGAGGTTTAAGCTAATGTAAATTTTTTATTGTGAAATGTTTGTTTTAAAATTTGATTATACTCATATAGATTACACTTTAGTTAATCTATAAGTGTCAGTAGGAAATATTATTACATTTCTATAAGAAATCATATATATTATAAAAAAATATGCATGAACTTTGGGTTTGATATATTATCATTTTTTCTGAATTTCCTTACTTTTATATAACTTTATTACATAATTGTTTTAAAAAATGTTTCCATAAATTGGAAGTATGGGTAACTGATTTCATTAAAGAAATGTTTTAATGATTTGTAAGTTACTCCAAGTAAAATTATTTAATGTAAAATAGATTGTTTATACATTTGTATTTTCTCTTGTTTGTAGTCAGTCTTAACCTTTTTGCAGGTTAAATTCAAGGATAACATTGTTTACAATATAGGGGTGTGGATATATATATATTGTAGCTATGTGGCTATATTGCTGTATTAGCAATAATAATTGGAAGCATTTTCCTTAAGGCTAGAGTTAATCAGTTCATGGGGCCAAGGCTATTTAATTTTTTCATATATATTTTTTAAAAATATAGAGTATTTATTAAAAAAAATTTTCTCATCACATGATAATATGAGAATTTTCAGATATGTTAAATAAAAATTTAATATTTAAAAAGTATTATAAATTATAAAGGGTTACAAAAGAAAGAGAACTATAAAATCAGATAAATAATTTCTTTTGTTCCCTCTCTTCAATAATTTTATCCACTTTCCAATTTTATTGATAGAAAAAACTTTCTCTTTAGTAAATTATTTATTTTTTTAACATTATGAAAAATAAAATAGACAAAAATTTATATGTAAATTTTTTTTTTATTTATAACAAAAAAAAAAAACTTTTAACAATTTGATTAACTTTATTTTCATTAAGAAAAGGTTATTTTGTATTCCTCATGTCTTTTCAAATGGAAAAAGACAGAGTAATTAATCTGATAATCTTGTTTTCTTTTTGTCAAGAAAAAAAATTAATTAAAAAGAATTGTAAAAAACTATGATTTTAATTTATGTTTTTGACTTGTTTTCCAATCTCAATGTTGAAGGAAGGAAACAGCTAAACAAATGTTTTTGTCAAGATTGTTCTAATTGGTTATTATTAAATTTTGTCATGTAGAAGACAAAACTGGTTGAAGAAAAGTTCATTCCAAAATAGAAGTGTGGGTCAATCAATTGATCTCAGTATCTTATAAGAAGCAAGCAGATTCTTGACCCAATTGTAGAAGAGGACAATTAGTTTTAAACCAGCTGCTGAAAAAGACAGTAGGAGGAAAATTGCTAATAAAGCTGTTGAAGAAGACAGCAGAGGAATTTAGCTCTGAAAAGTTATGGGTTTAGTTAAGATGAATCCAATCATGCTAAATTTAGCTGCAGGATAAACATCACCTTCCTCCATGTAACATACTACACTGAAAATAAAAAAAATGTAAAGAAGATACTCCTGTAATAATCTACAACCTTGTCTCCCACCAAGAACACAAGTGTTTCTACATATTAGCCCGATCTGGAAATTTTATTGGAAAAAATGGATTAATTCTTACTGTTTGTAATTGAAATCTATTGTCAAGTAGAAAGCATTAAGTATCTTAACCTGAAAGTGAGAAGCCTTCAAGAAAAACATGTATATAAAAACAATGAAAATTATAAATGCAAAGGATTCCCAAAATTAATTAAAACCATGGTAGATTTTATTTTCTTTATAAGCACATTATATTCTAATGTAGAGATAAACATTTTTATAGGGCAGTAAATGATAAGGATGAACAATTCTAGCAGGGGAACATTTTCTTGTGAAACATTTTTTATTCATGTAATTTTTCCTTTCAAAATTATAGAATTTTTTTAAAGTAACTTAATTTTTATGAAATGTGACATATTTTTTATTTATTAACTTATCCCTCCCCCACTATACAAAAGATTAAACTAATTTAACCCCCTATCTCTGATTAATAAGTCATTTTTCAATTTTACTTATCAAAAAAAAGTCAATGATAGAAAAAGTTAAATTCAATTAACCTTATTTTTTTTAGATGACAGAAGTTCACCTTTTGTCCAATTCGCACCCTGGTGAATTTATCCATAAGTATTATATGTTAAAATGCATATTTTATTGTATATTTTATTATATAAAAATTTTACTAAAAAAATTACCTAGAAGACAGAAAATTCATAATTCTCGCTCTTACAATAGACAAAAGCCCTGCCCTGACATGTCTATTTATTGTCTGTTACCAAGGTTCTAAAATGTTTGGCATTTTACAACATTGCTTAAAAAATAGTTCCAATGACCAAAAACATGTTTATTTGCTAATATATTATGGTTTTAGATTTTTTTTTACAATAATTTACACTATATTTATTAGATATCAAGAAATATAAATTATTAATAACCTATTTTGACTTGAAATACCTTATTTTTAAAAATTTAATGTTATGTTCACAATGAATGTAAATATGGCATGAAACAATTTACAATATTAGCTTCTATGTAAGCAATCTACTTATACTTATGAGTATAAAAATATCACAATTTTGCAATAAATATTCAAAAATTTTAAACTTTTAAACCATAATTCATTAGATATAAGAGAAATAAATAAATATACATTTAGATTTTTAAAAATAAGAAATAAACATTTCGTTGATATTGTAAACTGAAAATAATCTTTTAAGAAATGATGACATGTAAACTCTTTGTTTTGAATATGATCTAATTTTTTTAATATTTACAGAAACAAAATGTGAACATTTAAAATTTATTTCAGTAGTAAACAAAAATATCTATCAAATGAAGTCAAATTTATTATTTTCTGATAAGTAATAATCATTTAATCATATATTTTACGTTGATGTGTGAGACAAAGAAAAATGTCAAAAAAATAGTGAAAATTGGTAGGATTAATGAATGAAAATCAAATGGTTAGTCTTTTTTAATAAGAAACTATACTTTTGATAAGAATGTATAAATTTAAATTATTATATTATCAAGCCATTTTTTAATTATTAATCAGTTAGTTTATTAAATAATTGTTTAAAAAATATCCATTATTCCTCCACATATCCATTACATAAATTGGCAGTGTGTATGACTTGATTTCAGTACAACTTAATATTTTAAGGATTTTAAAATTACCTCAGTAAATTTATTTAATTACATAAGAGTAAATTATTTAAATTATTTATAGTAACCTCTTATATTTCTTTTTGTTCATAATCACAGTGCCTAGAGTTCATTTCCTGATCTAGTTTAGAGCATAATGCATAGTTATATGGATGAAGGGGTTTATGTTGGTGTTTGAACTATCAGATAATAACTTTGGATGGCACAAAGGCATTCCTTTAAAGACCATGCATTTGCATTTTGTTTTTCTTATTAGAAATTTAATTACAGTTGGCTAGAACATTAATAGTACTATGTGACCAAAGAATTGATAATGATCATCATATTTCTTAATTCCACGATAACATTTTCATTATTATGAGTAAGTAGGTGCACCAACAGTTTTCTGTTGTATTTCTGCCTAAATTTGACAGTGGCTAGATAATTAGCTTGTCTATAGTGGATCCCTTTCAAATCCAATCACAAGGTTGACTGTTAATGATTAATGATTATTATTATTCTGTAATGCTGAAAATGCACCTTATGGTTTTTTTCATAGTGATTTTCTGCTCATATTCACTATATTCCTTTTATTCATTTTACATTTGTTGATTTATTAACTGGGGATATGATGCAGTTATATTCTTATGTTCATTCCTGAGTCCACACCATTACAATATATATATTATATATCTGTGTGTGTGTGTGTCTGTGTGTGTGAAATGATATCCAGT
Source organism: Epiperipatus broadwayi (assembly GCA_028023455.1). Classification (NCBI taxonomy): domain Eukaryota; kingdom Metazoa; phylum Onychophora; class Udeonychophora; order Euonychophora; family Peripatidae; genus Epiperipatus; species Epiperipatus broadwayi. The sequence goes on from JAQFVV010012401.1 coordinate 11,703,135, forward strand.
TTTTGCTAGATGGCACAAAGATAAAGATTGCTTTTAAAGTCCACCCCACTTATAGATTTAAAATTGATTATAGATGGCCAGTACACTCATAATAATAAGCATTGCTAAAATGATATCAGCATTTTAAATATAGAATTACTTTAATAGTTACGGATTACTTTTATAATATGCTCTATGCTTGGTATTGGCTAGATGATAATTATCCTCTTTTATATTGCATCTGTCTGTTTAAATACACTTACAAAGGATGACTGTTGATTTCATTAATGCAACCCAGTTTTATTATGTTCATTATCATTTATAATTATTTCCAATGCTAGTTTTGATTCTCAGATCTTATTCATTTTATTTACATTCGAATCTTGATTGTGACGATTCTCATACTGTTACAATATGTATATTGTAATACATTAAAGAACAGCCTTTTTAAGCTATTGTGCATGCGCTTTTTACTAGCATTAATAATAAATGAATACTTTCATTTATTATTAATACTCATAAAAAACCCATGCACAATAGCTTAAAAAGGCTGATCTTTAATGTATTACAATTTATAAATCATAGCGCTATAAAATAAATGCTTATTTAAATATGTATATTGTAACAATATAAACTTAAGAAGTGATGGATTATTTGAAATCAAAAAGAGCTCAATAGACATTAAAGAAATTAAAAACTTTGTACTTTTATAGGTGAAAAAATAAATTACTAAATGAAAATAACTGGGAACCTAAAATTAAACAAAAATCATTCTAATGATTGTCATTATATATGGTTACATAGTAAATAAACATATGATTCAAATATATTGCTTCTAAACTGAATAAATGCTTTTAAAGAGAAAAATTCTGTAAAATAATTTTAATCATTTTATACAGTATATTTTATTTAATACATAAAGTTTTTTTTAGTTTCTAGAGGATCCTTTATTGATATAAGTTTAATTTCTTAACCAGTGATTGTTATATTTAAAGTTTTTTTTTTGAATAGAATAAAAAGATAAGGCTATATTTAAGACAATTAAATGTAAAAACTTAAATTAGGAAAATTTTAAATAAATATAAAAATCTGGCTTGGTAAAAAAGAATTTGAAAAGATATTCTAAAAAGTTCAGTTCATATGTAATGAAATAAAAAAATTGTGCAATAAAAGAACAAATATAACTAATTATACTTAATTAAGATCTTACAATTAAGGGATTATGTAATCTCTTTATAAATGAATTCTGAGAAAGAAGATAAAAAACTTTTCATAAGCAAGAGCTAGGGCTTGGAAGATTGAAAAAAAAAAGCATGTTTTATCTAGGCATCATAATGGTTATAGATATTCTCAGAGAGTGCATCATATTCCCTAAGTGTAGTGCAAAACAGGAATTAGAAAAGAAAAGACATGGGTATAAGTATAATAAATCACCATAACTGGGTAATAATTATTCAAATGAAGAGGTTATAGTAAAAATACTTTTTAGTAATAATTTTACTTTAATCATGAGAGAAAACTTTTTCATAAAAATGATTATTAAAAGTATGTTCTGAATACAGGCCAGAAGTAATCTATGGACCTGAAATGTAATTTCTCAATACTAAAATATTTCCATGCTATGCCTCACAGTTAGTATTCCAATGACCATAATGTAGATAAGAGTTCATTTCTGCTACTCAAAAACTGCTGTAGTATGTTAAAGTGAAAGTGTATACAGTATAAAGGATTGACAGACCTACAATTAGAGATTAATTCCCAGATGCCTAATGAAGAACCAAAGAGGGGTGTAAAATATTAAGACTATTATAAAGACAAACCTATAATTTCAAAACGATACCCGAACAAAAACCTTACTAATTATTAAATTTTTTTTAAAAATATTTTTTTTATAAAACTCAATCTATCTTTTATTTCTTTTCTTATTTGTTTGTAATTCAATAGATAGGGAAGGTCCACTATGCAAGAAAGATTGTAACTCCTTTACAGTTAGCATTGCTTTCAACCAGGTCAATCATATGACCAGCGTGTTTAAAAGTAGTGCTAAGCTGTAAATCTGTAAAGCAGTTATAATCTTTCCTGCATAGTGGACCTTCCCTATCTATTGAATTTTTTTTTTTTTTTAATGTATACAAATTCTAAGTGTATTTAGACCCAAGCTATTTTCTTAATATCTTTATAAAATAATTTTTTAAAATTCATTTTATTTTTATTGACTAGTAAATTATTATACATTTATTAGATTTAATAAAATTTGTAATTATGCTTTTTCTCTACATTGTAAATCAATACTGTTGCAGTGTTTGTTTATGGTGCTATGGGTAAATGTTATGCTCCTTAGATATATATGTCATAATAATATTAATGTATAAAAAATTGTGTATGTCAACAAGATATTACAAATTTAATTTGTTAATTAAGAATAAATACTGAATCCTTACAGATTAGTTTTTTTTCACTTCAGAATAATATTATTTCTCTGTATATATATATAAAACCATGGGTAATTTTTAATTAACCAAACTATTTCAATAAATTATTTGTTTTTGTTACTTAAAATTAAATTTAGTATCTATGTCTTTGTTTTTTAAGTGTTGTCTCACTTTTCATGTATACATAAATAGTTTTTACTTTTGAACATGCTTGGTTCTATTCTAAAAATATATCAGAATGTTAATGGAAGCAATTAGAATATTATAATGTGAGAGTGTTAATTAATTATTGATAATCTTTCTGAAATGGAAATAGCATTCAAAAAGTTTATTTAGTAAATCCTGATTATAAATGAATCTATTAGCAACTTTTAGTAAAATTCTCATATATATATAGTTATAAATTAATGATTACTAAGAAATATAATCTAGATTTCTAATAAAATTTTACCATGTGATTTTTACAAGTGATCATTTGTGGTTTGGTTATCATGATCATTCTGATCATTAACTGAGAAATGAGTTCAGGACCTCTATGTACATAAAACAATTTAATAATTTCCATTCTGATACATCATACTTCAATTTGTGATTATATATATATATATAGATTGTCCAATAGATTAATTAGGTGAACAAAAGTAAGGGGGTAATAAAAACTTGCAGACAAACAGACATGATTTTTGAAATAAATATAATGGGTTGATATATATATATGGACTTACAAAATGTGACAAAAGTTTATCACGGAAAGAAAATGGTTTGTTTTAATACAAATAATTAATGGTAATATTTTTTTCAAAAAAAATCTATTAAGATATATTATTATTATCTCTTAGATTTAACAAATAAGATATAATAAGTATGTGTTCATATGTATAACAAGATAAATTATATAATAGCAGAATCTTATATTTTACGATTTCATAAAGTGATGGAAAAATTTTCTTAAAAGTTCATTATTAGTTTTTTAAATGGTTTTTATCAGTGCATTCCTCATTTTAACTCAGCTACATCACAACTATTCATCAGCGAAGTAGACTCAGTGATCAACCAAACTCCTATCGTGGTCAATTAAAAGCGGTTTGGAGAGTGCACAATTAATAGTTTAATATATTGCCGTTTAACATTGAAAAGAGGGTTCTGCACTAAAAACAAATTAAATAATGTAATTATTAAATATTTTTAAACTTTTGCTCCATTTAAAAAGCGTTTGTATTATTGCAAAAAATTATTATAATAAAATTTGTGGAGTTTAATTTATATCATTATTTGTGAATAAAGTGAAATCTCTCAAATAAATTACATCTGTTCAGTTTCAGATTTGAAAAAAAAAAAAACAGTATATTGAAAGGTTAAATGGTTCATAAGATCACTTGAAAAAAAAAAAAACAAAGAAAAAAATCACGTGATATTTGAAAATCCAAAGTGCACTAAACATAATAGCTAAAAAAAAAAAAAAATAATAATAATAACTTACTCATAGCAATTCTAATAATATCATCAGGATACAGGGAAAAAAATATCAACACCAGTATTATTTTCTAATCAAGGAAAACAACCACTGAAGTCCAAGAACCAAACAATTGTAACTAATATTTGCTGCAATAGACAGTAGTTAGGGATGATTTTTTAAACAGGAACTGAATCTTAATTATATTTCGAACAATACTTTATTGATAACAGCATTTTTTTTTTTGTTTAAAAAAAAAAAAAAAAGTTTAGGAATAATAATAAACGTAATAGCGGTTATAGGAATATCATTGAAGATTAGTTAAAGTAATAAATCTAATTTTTTCATTATCATACTGATGCTAAATGAAAGACATTGCTTTCAAGCAATATTGACATCATCTTTAGGAGATTATGCTATATTCCATCTTATCTACAACATGAGTTACTCGGTAAATAGAAATTTATTCTGCAGAATTTTATCACTTCTCACTATATTTATATAGTGGTCACTTGTCTATCTATTTTTTTAACTGCTAGTTTCTTTAAATATGTAAAGAATCTCTCTCTATATATATAAACGCAGAAACTGAATTAATAATTAAACATTAATGTTATACTACAATATTATAATAACTGGATCAACAGACACTAAACTTATGGTTTCAATAGAAATGTCTTAAAGTGATATTTAACTCTAGTGGGACTTTTTTTTTTTGGTCAACAGTATTATTGTATTACTAATTCGATTTAATATTTGTTAAAATTATTATATTGTAGGATTAAAGTTGCTGTTTCATTGTTAATCAATTCTATCACATTTGAAATAATTTAAAGGCATTATATACACCTATTCTTAGCTAAAAGGTAAAACAATGACAAAATATATAGAATGATTAACTATTCATCATTTGGCAAGCCTGATCACAAATGTCCCCCCCCCTTTCATTTATCTCCTTTTGAAGAAAACTTCTCCCAACAGTGGTCTATTTGAATGATGTTTTACCTATCTATATACATATATAGAAAAAAAATTACAAGGCAATATATAGAATAATTAATTCTGCAGTAATTAAATTTATATTCTTAGAAAATATTATTTTGATAAAAAGAGAAATATTCTATTCAATATTTATCATTATCAAATATAAAAATTTAATATCTATTTAAATATAAATGAAAAAGTTTCAGACAAACTAAGTCAAAAAAATATTAGATTTGAAAACTGAAATAATAAGATTAATAATTAATGATTATAAAATGCAATTATATCTATCAATGTCAAGAGAAACAATTTACATATAACGGCAACTATGAAAAATAAGTCTTTATACTGCCCTAAGATATATATAATATCCAAAAAACAAGCAATATGTAATAAATAATGATGAGATGCCACTAAAGTAGCTGAGAGAGTAACAAATATTTATGCTATAAATCAAACACTTATTAATCATTTGGACTGAAAAGTTATACAAAATCTTCATGTAGAATTTTAATTTTCACTTGAAAAGATTAACCGGTAGCAAGCGTATTATGTTTGCCATTCATAAACAGAAAATTATGACAAAATTTTCCATGTTTAATGTAAAGTATAAAATAGAAATTTAGAGGCTGTTTTTAAACAGATATAATATATAACAATATAATTAAGTAAAGCAGAAATAATCATCTTACTGTTGGTTTAAAAGCCATTTTAAGTTTTAAAAGATTGGTGCAATACTTGAAAAATCCAAATAATCAAACAATATATGAAGTTTCATTGAGCAAACAGAGAGAACAAACAATGTTTCATTAACAACATTATCTATCATAAGCTGATATAAATATTGATTACATAAACCAAAATTAAATGTTCCTTTTTCAAAAACTCATAGTTATTTCCTTTTTTAACTCATCTATCAAACCCCCCCCCCCATGTTTTTAATCTCTAATCTTCTCATCTTTCCTATTTTCAATATATTTTTTATAATTTCTTTATCAGAAAATATATTATGTCTAATTAAAGTTCTCTTTTTCATTTCATCGAAAATACTTTTTTAATGCATTCTTCATTGTCTTTATGTTTCTTCAAATTGATGTCTTTCACCATTTCTCCTGTCTTCTTCTAATTGTTCAAGTAGCATTAAATACCATTAAGTAAAATTACACATTTTGTCAGACCTAGATAATATTTTGATCAAATGTTAAGCCATTATTAATATTCTTTAAATTTGATCCAAAAATCTGCCTACCTAAATATAATTCTGATGAGAGATATGAAAAGTTCATTGAATAGACCTAGTTTAGAAGCCCTGAAATAACTGTCATCAATTTTCCTTTATAGCAAAAAACCTTAAGTCTAAGAATTTTAAATAATCTAAACAAGTAAATGTTTTAAAATAAAACCAGTAATAGTTACATATCTCTTACAATTATAAGAGTTTTATATTATATATATATAGTATTTTAAAAAAAACATTTATTGAAAAAAGATAGTATTTAATTGTAGAATTCCAATTAATATTTTTTCATATATATATATATTCTTTTTCTTTATTCTTAACTTATTCTTAAATTTAATTATTACTTTCTTCCTAAATTCAACAAGAGATACATGTATAAAAATATTGATTGTTTAAACCTCTAAATTAATTTATTTTATATGTGCTTGTATGCAACTAGTTTAATATGATTTTATCTCATTGTACTCTGTGAAGCTATATTATATGTAAAATTTTTGTTACTAAAATTAATGATGTCATCTTGCAATTCTTTATTTTTAAAAATTCATTCATTATATATCTGTGTGTGATTAGTTAAAGAACACAATTCTAGTTAAAAATATTCCATGACTTTGTTAATATAGATCATGATAACACAGGATAAAGAATTAGAAATGAAATTTTGCAATCTCTCAACTTAAAACTGGATTTATCTTGAGAAACAAATGTAAGCTGACTTTCATGATACAAATCGTTTTATGATTACTGTAATAAAGTAAAGAGCTACTGGATAAAGACAATGGTCAGGGAAATATAGCTTGTATTTTAGCACTACCTCCTGGGCTATAATTTGATTATTCAAACTATGTAATTTGATTATAGTGAGACTCTAGTGGGAGTCTGAAAGCTGACATCCTGATATACATATAGTGGAAACTAATTTGGATAATATGATAGAAGATTTAAAATACTTCTATTGTTTTCAAGATCCCAGCACACATTCATATATTTTATAGAGGGCAAAAGAGCATATTACTATCAAATATATACCATATGTCCAAGATATGCTGAATATAAATGTAAATAAATGTAGCAAAACTGGTTAATCATACTGCTCACAAGCAATATAGATGAGTAGCTATTAATTCAATTTTACATTTATGTGTGATTTGATTTACCAATTTGTTACATTTATTTACACGTATACATTGAATATATTACAAATTTTGAGTATGAGTTTGATAATTGTATGTCATAATAGTTTATATATAGCATTTAGCTATATGGAATTCAGCTCCTGACATATTTATTGGTTAAAATGTGTATATATATATATGTAAATGTATTTTTCAATAGTTTTTATTTTTGCCATTCTAATTTGAATATTATACATCATTTTGTCATTTTATAACATGTGACTTATATCACCCGAATCATCTGAAAAATTTTCAATTATGCTTATCATAGAAAGTGATTCGATTCGTTCGCTGTAATATGGATGAGTAGTTAGTAAATTCATTTACATGCCTGTGTGTAGTGTAAATAAGTAATTTTATTATAAATATATATATATATTCATTAAAAGTTACTTATAAATTAATTACATAATTAAAATATGAAAATTATGCAATAACACAATTTCATCGTCTCAGTGAATAAAGACATTTAAAATAGAAAAAGAAAATAGAAAAGGAATATCAGAAAAACATATCTAACCACACAACCTACATGGTAGTAAAAAATATTGTTGAAGCTTATATCTGAAGATCATTCCACTATCTGGTAATATTACACACAAACAAATATATAAATAAAAATAGAAAATCCATAATCTTACGTAATGAATAAAAATAAAAGTTCTATAATAAAATACTATTATAAAAAATTAATTGCCACTTGTAAAGATGATACTTAATAATAAATTATTTGTTATAGTAATTTACTGTAATAATTTTATATTTACTTATTTTAGATATATATAAATTTAAAAAGCCCTCTATTACATTAAGAAAAATTATCAAAAAAAAAAAAATTGGTCAATCTGCAAATACTGTAGTTTCTTAATTCTGTCATATCTATATATTTTTTCAATGCTTAAAAAACAAACAAACAAAACAAGTAGCTAAATATATTTTATCCGTTTTATAAATTTACACTAAAGTTTAACTTATCAAAATACTTTTTAGGTTTTCGTATTAGAGACTCAACTTCAAAACAAATGACTTAATTGTTGCTAGTTTCATTCAGATGTGAAAGATGAAGGCTGCCTCATTTGTTCCTATGCAGAGAAGAAACTTTTCAAAGGCTTCTGAACTTTTTTATTACTTCACTGATACAGCGCATCAGATAATAAACGAGATGAAATTTGTTTAGAAATGCAAAAGTAAAAGAAGCTAATATATGTTGATAATGTGCTGATTTAGAGATTATATTATGCGAAGTGGAACAGTGATTCAATAGTTTTTAATCACTAATTAACAACATTACTTAAGTTAACTTAGCAAAATATTTTCACAAAAAAACAAACAAACATACTTTTAGTGATAATCTAAACGTGAACTATTTAAAAGTTAAATAAATAATTAATTACTTCATGCTTAAAGTTATTTAAATATACCAATTAACCCAATAATTAATAAAAGTATATATTAGGAGCTTAATAAATTCTTGATATATATATATTATTTAAAACTACATTTTCAAAGTTAATTAAGACTAGTATTTTCCCGAAGGTTTATGATGATGGTTTTTAAGTGGGTTTATATATTGGGCTAAATTCCACCATCTAATATTAAGTATTGAATGTCTTTAGAAAAATTTTAACTTTATTTAAATCCTCCAAGTATATGCGCAACGTATCGAGTGGTATTATTCCCCTCTCTTCTTCAGGCTTTGCTGGCCTGACCAGTGATTACTAGCATGGGAATCGAACCTGGAGCCTTTAATTCTTGAATATTGAATTTTAAGGTAATGCTCTAACCAAATGACCAGCTAAATTTTTCTAAAAACGTTCAACACTTAATATTAGATGAGCCGAAATAGTCCAATGTATAAAAACAAACATAATTAAGTATAGTTTTAATTTCTCGATGGATTTCTCTAAAATATCCTTTGATTTTTCAAATACAGTCATTCTTGTTCACAGAGAACTTTGGCGTTAATTCCAATATTGTTTAATTTATTTTCCATGATTTTAAGTGGCACCTTTATATAAATGCACTGTTTTACATTGCAAGAATATTTTCAAACATATAAATAATTTCAAATGACTTATGATTTTATCTTAATAGTGGCATTTCAATATATTTCAAGTCGACATCAACTCTGGCAATTATATATATATCATTTTTCTCTAGAATAAAATTATTTCATTTGAAATATTATAAGTTATGCCTATTTTCTTCTACAATTTAATCTGATTTTTATAAATGTAAATATTTAAAAAATATTTTTTTTGCAACCCTATTTTTGTTACATAATGAAAATTGAGAAAGATATAATAAAAACATTATTTTTTCATTCATTTTTGTTATTGTTGTTGCTTAATGTATCTATGCAGTGCATAATTTTTAAATTGATTTGTATTAATGGCATATATATATATATACATGCAAACATTTATATTCATATCTTCTAAAAACACATATATAGTATTTGACTCTGCCCGCATATTTTACAGAAACGAATAAATCATTAATGAAATATAATGATAATATATTAGTAAAGAAAGTAAATGTATTAAAAAATTGGAAAAAATATACCAGTGATTCATATGATGAAAATAATAAGTATTCATCTATTTTAAAAAATTAAAAAATAAAATCATATAGATAAAAAAGATAAAGTTGCAAAAGCATTAATAGATATGAAGTTGGCAAGAATAAAAACTGATGAGATTATAATAGATTTTCTTTCAACAATTATGATGCCACCAACTTAATTTAATGTATGATTAAGATAATGAGTTCTTAAACATATACATTTCAAATACAAAAATGCTCTTATCTGAAGAACAATTTAAAAAAACAAAGAGAAAAAAAATTCTATTGGAATAATGAGAACCAATGCAAGAGATTAATATTTTGTTTTATTAATCATAAAAAAGTACATGAAACAATGGATATATTGGAAAAAAATTACAGATAGAAACTAAAAGACATCTATGAGAAATTTATAAAATAATCGTAAGGACAAACTATATGTTTATAAATAAGATAGATATGTGGAAAGATAGAATATAGGGTTCTAGTTTATGTTCTGTTTTACTTAATATATATATTTAAATGAGTTGTATTAAATAATATTGTTTTGATAAAGATGGAATTTGCAATGGGGACAGGAAAGTTAATTCTATCAGATTTTGTTTAGATAAAGATGGACTTTGCAATGGGGACAGGAAAATTAATTCGATCTATGGTAATTAATACTGTCATCAATAAAATATTATAATATTGTAGAAAATAAATGATAATAAAAATATGTGGAGACAAAAAAAGATTAAACAATGAACAGAAAGTGTTTTTAAATATTTAAAAAATAATAACTAATAACGATAAACAAAATAATGATAGAAAATATAGAGTGAAAAATGTAATAGCTAAATAAATTTTTAATAAATATAGAAAATTATTCTATTTTAAAATTAGACTTCAAGAAAAAGTCTGTTAAATGTTTTTTTAATTTTTATTACATTATTATTTTATATGGAATAAAAGCATGGAGAGTTAGCAAAAATTAAGAAAAAAATTTGAAAACTTAGATGTAAATGGGCATGGAAAAAATAAAAACAATAAGTTAAAATTAGTCTGCATCCTAAAATCTCTATAACAATGCAAGGGATCCATAGTACTGATACCTATCATTTATTAAATCTTTTTCTCTCCATTTTCCATCTCATATTATAATAAAAAATTGTAATTAATTTATTGGTAGGTATTTTTTTTTATTATATCTAATTTAAAGTAAATCTTCTACATAAATTTCAATAATCTGCTTTTTATCAGCTTGCTAGCTTAAAAATTTTTGGAATCTGAGATTGTGATTGTACAGCACTTCTGACATAAAAAAATCATTAAAAAATTCAAAATTATTTTTATTCTGATTAATAAATAAATCTAAATTTGTTAGGCTTCCATCATTAACTTCATATTCAATAGTCCACTGTATGGCCAAGGTCGCACATATTTTTTTTTGTAATCTTATTTTTAATATGGTAAGATTCACAAACACTTTATTGATGTATTTAAATATATATATACTGTAAAGGTAGCTTACAAACTAAATACACCCATATAGGTGCACAGTATTATTATACTAAACCCATAAAAAAACCTAAAATAATAGGTTAAGTACTTGATATCATTTTTCTATATACAAACATACATATAAATACACACATGAAGGTTGATTTAATAAGTACCATCCCAAAATAGTGTTGAAATGAAGTAAATGTTCCTTATTAATGGAAAATAAAAGTCTAATCTTAGAAACCTTTCATATACATATATACCAATAATGACTTGTTTATTAATGTGTAAACATCATGATATAAGACAGTAACTTGATAGATGTGTTGATGATCTGAGATAGAGTCAATATCTAAGCAACCAAGTGTCGGAAAATAAAAATAGAACTTTACTACATAATTTTATAACATAATTCTATTGTGTAACATCAACAACAACAACCATTAATTCACAAAACAATAGCATTTAGAAACAATCATAAAACACTAAAAGGTCGTTATTTAGTCTCAGTTGATCTAAGTCATCCCACATCTATTGAAGTAATCATACGTAACTGTGGTATAAACTTTGGCAGAGAATAACTACAAAGAATTCTTAGTCCTTATGGCAAAATTATATCATTTGTCTACAATCAGTTAAAAAACATTGACTGTGAGGTTTTATAAACACTGCCACTTTTAGAATTGTACTTGTAAAAGGTATTTCACCCATATCCATTCCAGGGCTTATTCAATTCAATGAATCTCCATTCATAGTTAGCCTGGAGTGTCACCACAGTGCTTCATTGCTACAAAAGAGGACATATCATGAAAACATGCCCAGAACACTTATACCATCAATGTGGTCTAATGAAATTTCACAAATGTATAATTAAAGATATTGCACCTTCTTGGTCATCCTCCACTCTAATTCCCCAGAGAACATCTATACATTATGAAGGCATTCTATGCAGCAATCGGAGCACAGCCTATTCAAGTCCATAAACCCTCTGAGCCTGAGAATCACATACCTAACTCAGTGAATATCCCACCATCAAATCTAACTGAAGACTGTGCTGGAGAGAAGATAACTGATCACCCTGCTTAAGTGAGTTCTGAATACAGAACTTATTGACTCTAATATAGAAGTTCAAGCTAAAAACTCCATTCAGTGCCTTCCCCCTCTCTGCAAAGGCAAGAACAGAATTAAAAAGAATAAGTTCCATCAGTCAAACTCTTCCTCTTCAGGAGAAAGGGTGGTTACAGAGGATCTCCTTAACCTTCATGACAATCCTCATTTTGGCCATACTCCTGGGGTAAAAAAAATAAAATGTGAAAGCCCCAGTCTTGCAGAACCCTTACTTTATCTGAGCATAACCGAAACCTTTTCACAGTCTATATCCACAGAACAGTACAACCATAATGATTCTGAAGAAGTATTAACAATGAGAAGAAATTCAAAAAGAATTTGGTTTTACTTCCACACTTATTAATCATGACTCAAAAAATAATATCCTCCATTCCAAGTATGACCAGAATTTCGATAGTCAACTCCAGATTGAAGCGTATTATCTGGCCATTAGTGATTTAAATCAAACTGATAATAATTAATATAGTATCATTTAACATATGAGGCTTAAATTCTCATGACAGAGCATATGCTTTGTCATATTGTTTTCATTGTGATAATCCTGATATTTTTATGTCTTAGTGAGACAAAACTGCACACGCAGTCTAATTCACACGTAATTAACATGATACATAGTTTTGGATATTTTCACTACTTCTCTTATTTAGCTTCTGGAGGGGTGGTGATCATAATCAGTAAGAATTCACAAATTACATTGTTCAAAATTCTGTTCACTGTCTCTAATTGCCTAATTGTGATCATACAATATCAAAGCTGGTACTTTAAACTGATAAATGTGTACCTTCCTAAATCTCCCAACACTGTTTCAAGAGTGATCAATGCAATTAATTCCACACTGAGAACCAGCCCATTTAAAACAATTATCATCGGAGATTTTAACCATATATACCAAGACTTTTAAAAAAAAATATTGGTAACATAAATCAGCCTCTGTGTAGTGGAAGATTCTTCTTTGACGATGAAGCATTCTCTTTCTACACCAAATCATCACATTCCCTAATTGATCTATTTTCCCCCCTTTTCTTTTTCATCATCCTTATCATCACAAATAGAAGCTCATCTGTGGCCTATTATGTTCTCTGATCATTATGTGCTGAAGATTAAAAATCATTTCAAGAAACAATATACAACCTATCATTAAGATGCCAAGGACAATTCGTATGCTTACAAAGTTTAATGCCACTATTACACTGATCTCTGAAGCTTACATCACATTCCATAGAACAAAAATTTTAACACTCCCTATGGAAGAAGCATAGAATACTTTTACAGAGACACTAACCAAGTTAATAAATTCCTGTGCTGCTAAAACTAAAGGTATGGTTTGCCTACTCAATGAGATGGACTCCATAGCATATGAATTTGCAAAACCTATCATATGAAGCACAAAATATTCCTAACATTTTAAATTTAAAATCCAAATATAAGGCTAAACAAAAGGCCATTTCTGAGTATCTCTCAACCAAAAAGATCAGAGATATCTTCATCACCAGAATTTCTGGACAAGGGATTATCTGAGGTGGGCCCTTGGCTCTACTAAAAGATCGAAGGCACCTCAGTCCATTGATATACAAGGCAACTGCTATACCAGCTCTTCCATGCCTTCCAGGATTTGGGAATTTTGCGCCAGAAAATTCCAACCACTTGGCATTTCATATTTCCATAAAATCTTTCTTTCTGAAGACTCTGACCAACATAAAATTACTGAAGCTAGAATACTTTCAAAGATTATATCATTCCCTGACAGAACATACCCTGGATTGCATGGAATACCAAAATTCTTATTACTTCACGTACATGCCTTCACAGTTCCCATTATAAAAAAATGATAGACTTCTTGGCTAAAGGCAGCAGAGAAATAATGGGAATTTGCCCAATAAGCATGGTCCCACTTGTTAACAAGACTGAGGAATCCAACAATCTTGATAATCTTCAGCCTATCTCCATGGTGCCACTATTGGTAAAAACTATTGAAGGCCTTATTAAATAGAATATACAAGCTAACATTATTGAAAAATTATCTACCTATCAGTTTGCGAAGAAAGGGAGCTTTACTGCTGACACTGTCAGTTGATCTCACCTCCTAGTCGACTATGTTCACAGGAAAAGGATGTCATGGCCAGTTGCAGTTCAACTCAACTTTGCTGGAGCCTTTGATTGTGTCAGGATCGATGTGCTGCTTGGTGTACTGGAGGAACTCCAAGTGCCTCTGGCCTACCTTCCGATGATCAAGAACCTTCTCCTTAACCAAGAAGTGTTTCAGCTCACTGGATGAAAGAGTTGCTCCAGGCTTTCAGTCCTCAGTATCCATTCCTCAAGGTTTGCCACTAAACACACTACTCTTCACAGTCTACATTAACCCACTGCTGTTGTGCATTGAGTCTATCCTTCCTGGGATTGACATTCCTTTGCTGAGAGAGAGCATATACCACATTTCCTATATGGATCATAGCCCTTTCCTATATGGATGACATGGTTGTGTTTCTCTCATCTTAGGATGAATTCACTAGACTTGAGAAACTCTTAAACCAGTTTACATGGAAATTTTGCCTGAGGGTTAATGGGGTAAAGTTGGCAATGTGGTCCATCCTGACAGGGAAGCAAATATCTGGTAGACTAAAAGCTCCCCCACAGAAATTTCTTGGTTTTAGTCTTGCTTTTTCTCCAGCAGCCATTAGAAAAGAACTTGGAAAATTTCATTACTTTTAAAGATTGAAAACACTATTAATTCACTATCCAAAATTCACCTTTACCTGTTTGGAAAGGTTGCACTCTTCAATATTGTTACATTATCAAAAATTACTATTTGGTCAGTTTTTTTACGAACAATTTGCTTTATATACAATGATGAATCACTATGCAGAAAGCTGTGCTGGGGAGGCAAAATCCCTGCCATCAGCCTTAATCTTTTGCAAAAGCCAAGACAACTCAATGAATTAGGACTGCACTCGATTAAAATTTTTCTGATACAGCAGACTTACAATGTCCTTGTTAAAATTTTCAAAGACAATGCAAACATAGAAAGTCCAATACCCTTAGAAAAAATAATCTCCACTGATTGCCCACCCCCTTGTAAAAGAAATATTTGGCTGCAACAACAAATAACAATCATGATCAATAGTATTAAAACCTCTAGCTCTATGTTTGATGAAAAAAATATCTTACTGGAATTCATATCAATTAGTTCACTCTGGCAAATCTAAGACACAGAATCTTCTTCCAGTTGGAATCCCTCATCTCATGAAGCTGTTCAAGTTCCTGAGATTGGAACCAAAGTTTGTAGACTTTTTGTTGAAGGTCAACCTTGGAGCCTTGCCTACTGGGATGTTTCTTTGCAACCAGATGGGACACAATATTGAATCCATCTGTACCCTTGGTAGAAGATATGAGTCCATGGAACACATACTCTATCAATGTGAATGGTAGACACTTCTACAGAATAACACCCTACAGAGGATTACAGGCTACAACTCAATGAATATACACCTGAATGATGCACTCAGAAATGGAAATTTTGGCTGCATCCACCTGGCCACATTCACAAACTTTGCCATCTGAAAGATTAGATCTAAAGTATTATTTGATAGAGAAGTGCTCGGTTCCATTGAAGAACTTTTCCTAAAGTTATTATATAAAGCTAAAGAAAGTGATCCAAGAACCTGCCTGCCTAGCCTTGCTAATCAAAAATGGAGTCAATTAAAGATTTAGCAATAGCCATTTGTATAATGGCTTCCTGACATACCAACTTGACATGCCATGAGATTATATGCCAACTTAGATCCTGCCTTATAAGTAATATACAATAAAATTTTACTTTAAATCCTCTACTTATCATCTAATTTACTGACCACTCAGTCTTTATTGAATCTTAATATACATTCATGCCACAATTATGACAAATAGGTTTTGATTTACCATGATAATCTATTTTCACAATGAATGTTTAGTTTTTCACTATGATGTCATAGTATGGATTGAAAAAGTTTTTATCACAAAGTGAGCTGTTACAAGTTACTCACATCGTATTATCGCTTGTTCAAATCTATTGATCATAAATTCAATTTAATATATGCTATTTTAAACATGATTTCACAAATTAATTTATACAACACTCTGGTACTCAATCTCATTATTAGATGTGATATCATCTACTCAATCTCATTATTAGATCATTGCTTATATAATATGTTTAATTCTTTGTGATTCATACTTGCCTATAATACAAGATTGATGATACCTGATTGTAATCAAGAACTCTGTATAACACTGTATATTTGACTTTTTGTGCTTATAAAGGTTATTTTGAAATAATAACAATAGGCACTTGCAGCAATAGAAAAGGAAATTGAAAATGTGAGTTTTGGAAATGACAAATGTTAAGCCCCAGTATAAATATAAACCCAATCCATTTTCGCTCTCTTTCACATTTTATCAAGTGTTATAACAACCACAAGCAGCAAATAGCTTAATATTGAACAATAAAATAAAGGCTAAAATGGATAATGTGTTCAAAGATATTATCTATTCTGTATAAGATTTTAAAGCACTAAAAATGAAAGCAAATTGTAATCAACATTTAAAAAGGCAAAACATCATCAACTTTAGCAGTGTAGTAAGAGAATTAAAATAATTTTATAGCAATAATTAAAGACTGTGCAATCAAACCAGAAAAAAAAGGAACATTATATAGTCAACACATACAAATAAATGATGAGTAAAACTTTCCTTTGTGTAAATTTACTCAATAGCATTTATAAGCTGATGAATTTTTTTTAATTGCCAAACAATGCATATTGCCATGGGACGAGAGTGCTGTCTTACTTGCCATAAAGCATGATGTTGTAACTCGCTTGTATAAATAATGTCTAGAAACATGCCTAATGCCTGTCTGCGAGGAAGCTGGAAGAGAATGATGTCTAAAATGGAAACAAACTTGCCTCTGCGTTATTGGAGAATCTGGAGATCGATGGAGGAGTTATCAGAATGGATTGTATACATGAAAGACACTAATGTTTAAATTATAGACTAATCAGGAAGATTGGAAAAAAATCTAAAATTATCATGTTATATATTTTTTTCTTTATTTTATATATTTGTAAAATTATTTTTATTATTCTCACAAATCTTTGCAAGTGTCAAACTGAAAACATTTGCAAGTTTCAGCATATTTGCATTGGGAGAGTCCATTCCATAAGAAGCAAAGAAGGAGGGAGGTTTATTAACCTAGAATTTTTTTTTTGTTTGTTTTGTAAATAAAATTTAGGTTTGATTCTCTCCATAGTGGCTTGATATTTGATCATCATCATCACATGATATGGATGAGATAAAATGCTCTTCTATATTAATTTGCATACACTAGTACAGGATAGAGTTTATGTTATATGATTATTTGTTTATGTTTTCACTAATAATTGTTACATTTAGTTTATTCGGTATGAATGATTAATATTCTTGTGTAAAAGCGTTTTTCTATCTAATTCAAGAAACTTGCACATGGGGTCCCAAAAAAAAACTCTCCAGCAGAAATTGGATCATGGAGCTATTGGAAATATAGTGATATAATCTTGTAAATAGTTATTTAGCTTCACGATCGTTATGACAATGAAACAATAAATTTTCTTTTTATTTTATTTTTGTATCTTAGTGCGTCATATTTGACTTTGTAAGTAGAAAGTGTCTATTAATGCATACTTACCAGGGACATGGATTTGTATAATAAATAATTTAGTTATTGAACTGGTAGAGATGCATATGGGGCACATATAAGCACATCTTTTGCTATATGAATATAATTTGAATTTTTATCTGTTATTAATAAAATTTGTTAATGTGTTTTTAATCAAATTGGTCTCTCATTTATCAAACTTGTTCATACACTCACATATTAATTTACTTAACTTAGTATATATATATATGCACACACATATTATTATAATCTATAACACAACAATAGGGGTTAATGTATCTTAGGTCAATGAAAACTTAATTGCTACATAAAGTAAATTCCACCCCTGAAGAGAGCCAAAGGCAACATTCTCCCTGGGTTTGAATACTGAGGTATAATGGAATCGGGAAGAAGGGTGAAGTATGGAAGAACTGACCTAAATTGTATCTAGATTTAATGAGTTAACCAAGAGTTAGCCCATTCGAGATGGGATATGATCATTGGTTAGTTACTTCATCATGACATGTACAGCATTCTATCCAAAGATCCTAGGTCCAATCATAGTTAGATGAACCCCCCTTCTGGTGGAAAATCCAGACTGTTACAATATATACAATGATCAAATAACCAATGTAAAAATTATTTGTCCACAGTGTTGTAGAAATATACTTAATATAATAATAATAATCAATCTAAATAAAATTGAAACAAACAACAAATTATATTTACAATTATTAAATTATCAACCGAGCTTTCATCTCTTATTGAGACCTTTTCAAGATGAAATTATTTTGTATTCAATCTTTGCAAGTGTCAAACTGAAAACATTTGCAACTTTTTGATAATCCCATGGGTCATGAGTTTTTCATTCTAGAATATTCATTACTAATATTGCACTAATAGCTTTACTTATCCAATATTAATAGTGATAATGAACTAACTTTTTGTTTATCAAAACTATTTTTAGTAATTCAATAACTGTCTTAATAAAGTCAGTATGGGACTCTATACAGTAAAGTATAGATATATTTAAATGATGGCAGCCAGTGGTTATCCCTTGTTTTAACTGTTTTATTTGACTTGAACGAAATCAACAAATGATCTAACTACATATTTCCTGAAATCTAACTCACTTTGTAAACATAACTTTGTAACATTTTTGAAATATTAATTGCAGAGAATAGTGTTCTTTATTAATTCAATATTAGAAAAAAATGTGTGGGAATATTGCTGCCGAATGGTACATTCTCATATGACTTTGCCTATTCTATGCTTTACTGATACATTTTCTTAGAAAATAAGTAATAAATTTGTACATTTCATTATATTGATATTATGAGTTAATATTTTCACATCTTGATTTGTCCATTTATTGTACTGCTTTCCTCCTATATATAGTTTGATCTAATAAATGCTCTACTAATATCATTTCTTAGAATAGTAATAAAAATTTTCCATTGTTTTTATATTATGAGTTAATTTTTTCCAAATCTTAATTTCTTCATTTCTTGTATAGTAAAGCCCCCATTGTATTTTGTTCCAACCTCCTTTTTCATACATTGTACATTGCACATAATAGCTTACACTCTCTTTATAAGCTGTGATTAAAACAAATAACAATGTTTACTGAATTTCATGTAAATAGTAATCTTTCAATAGACATATGTGTAGCACAGATGTTTTCCATGTGTATAGTATACATACATAAATTAAGATTATAGTAAGAATGTGCTTTATCACTCACATTTATTTAAAAATAAATATAATAATGAATTTATTGTATTGTATTTTACTTTTTTAAAACTTTCTCCCTAAATATAAAAATATAAATGTGCCTCATAGTGATATGGTTGCACATTGTCAGCTATTCAGTTTGCATCCATGAAAACTGACATTTTTTACTTTATAATATTTAGAATATTGATATTTTAGAGATTTATTTGTTAATATGTTTATATTACTTTGTTTCAACATTTTTTGTAGATGACAGCTGCAGTCAGAGAGTGGTGGATATTATAAAAATAATGTCTATACATATCAATTAGGAAATATAGAATCAGTCAGAGTTAAAGGTGGAAGGGACTGAGGCAAGGATGCCCTATGTCACTTATTTTGTTTTTGTTACATTTGAGAGAAAATAAGACAGCTATAGAGACTAGGAAGAAGCGTAGAGATACGATTAATAGAGAGCAAGTTAATGTATATATTATCAGATCTTTTATTTGTTGATGATATGTTCCTGTGCACAGAAAGTACAGAAGATATGCTAAAGACATGTGCAAGAGTGGGTAAAGAGATGGGGATTAAAATTAGTGAAGTTAAATCAAAAGTAATGATAATAAATGCTGGGGAAAAAAGAAGAAAAATAATTTTTCTTGAGGGATATAAAGTTAAATGTGGTGAATAGGTAAAACTATTTAAAAATCATTTTAAATAATCACAAAAATTGTTCGGATGAATGGGAGAAAAAATTGATAAATGAAGCAAAAAGAAGAAAGGGACTGATGAAGAAATTAATAGTGTTTTCATAACTGTATGGAAGGTAGTGGCAGTAGCAGGGCTAACTTATGGTAATGATGTGTTATGTGTTAGTAAAAGAATGTTAGGTTACTTAAAAAAGTGCAAAGAGAAGTAAGAAGGCATGTATTAGATGCAGATGTGTGGACAGCAAAGCAGGCAATTTAAAAAGAAATGGGATGGTCAACTTGGCAAAAGAAAAATGTTCAGTAGATTGCAATTTATGGATAAGAGAATAGCCAAAATAGTAATTAATTGGGTTATGAGTAAAGAAAAGGCAATAAAATACATGAGGAAGAGAAATATGCAGAAGATTTGGATAAAGATTTTGTCAGTATACTTATACAAAAGGTGTGATGATTGTGTTACAAGAACTGTTGAGTGTTAAAGTGGTAAGGAATGGGATAGAAGAATAGATGCATTAATAATAAATAGGCAATTGGTGAGATGGAGCACTAGTATGAAGAGTAAAAAGAGTTTAAATATATATATAGAAGTAAATAGAATAATGGGTGCAAGTTAATTTATAATAGCAAGGAAAGTCATTTACTGTTTAAGGTTCAAAAAGGATTGTTTGCAACAAAAGAATATACACATAAATGGAAAAATATGGATGATTTAGTCAGCAAGTTATGTAACAAAGACATAAAAATTTATTAGGCATCTTTTAATTGAATGTAAATGTCTACAAGCAGAAAAAATACAAATAATTAAGTTGTGGGAAAATAAATATAAACAAACTGATAGAGAAAGTTGGTTCTTAGTTTTTATGCTGGGTTTCAGAAAAGATAAGGAGGATTTAGAAATAAATGGCATAGAGTTGATAAAGATAATGTAGTGGAAATGGGATGGAGCAATATAGAGAAGAATATGGGAAAAACTTTAAGTTGGGAATGGAAAGGGAAGGTAAGGTGGTTAACAGGCTGGGCATAGAGGTTGAGAGAGTCTGAACTCAGAGAAAGGAGAAGCCATAGTGCATCACATTGTGTTTGATTTTCACACATTTTCCAATTACCATGTGGAAAATGAAAAATGACCCTCCATTTTGGGTTCCTAGATGAACAAAAAAAAAAAAACAAGTCAAAGGGAGCCTGGCTTTCAGAAGTTTTTTTTTTTAATTTTATTTTTTTTACTTACAACATCATTAAGTGAATAAATAAATATTTTTATATTTCTTTTATTTGATGTTATAAATATTTCACATAATAAAAAGTCTTAAGATTATATAATTTTAATTGACAATTTTTGTCAAATACTTTACAGATTTCTATTTTGCCCCCATGTTTTGAAATATTCCAATAGTTTACAGTTTAGATGCTATATATTTTTATTATTAATGTATAAGTCATTTACTTTATAAATACAAATTTTTTACTGACTTCTTTTTTTTCATATTTTGAAATGTTATAAATTTTTTTTATTCTATATGAAAAATATTACTTATTTCATAAGTATACATATTTTGAAACATTGGAATTTTCAATTATTTAACTCTTTAGTATGTAGACATTGAAACAAAAAATGCTAAAAAAAAAACAAGCTGAATTAAAGGATTAAATAAAATGAATAATCAAATGTCAAACATTCATAGCAATTATCTACATTATGTATGATATTCTTTTCATTGAATAATTTTTTTTTTGCTTATGAAATAAAATAGCAGTCTCGTGATCATCAGATTATGGTCTTTCTATTCATTTTAATGTTTATAAAGTCTATACTTCTAACTATCGTTCCCTTCAAATTTTAAGATTTCTAATGCAATATAATATACAGTTTTTCTGCCACTATTAAAGCACTAATTTTCATTTTATCATATATCAAAAATATTTTATGAAATTTTAAAATTTTATAAATAATTTTTTAATTTTATTTACAGTTATGTTTTATTATGCAAAATATACTACATATCAAATTCAAAAAACTTATTAAGCATAGAATAAAATATGTATGTGCTTTTAATGTAAGCTGAAAAAATGTTCTTAATAAAAACAATATTCAAAGATTAAAAAATGGCTGATTGCAAAATTTATGAATTTTAATGTTTTTAATTTTTATTTATTTAATAGATTTTCGTTTGGCAATATTTTTTTGGATAGCATATGACTAAATTTTGGATAGCATATGACTAAAATAATATACTAATAGTGTAAATTGCAACTTCACTATATTAAATAATCATCAAAAAGACCTAAAATTATAGATATTCTAAATTAATCTTTATAATTAATTATCAAATATATTTTTATTGCAATTTAAAATAGTTTTGAATATCTCAATTAGTTATCATTTATGTTTATAAATGGAGAATTATTAATTGTATATTAATGTATGCACATATAACAATTTAATTGGTCTGTTAATTTTTACAACTATCCTCTCTGGTAAAAGTTGATAAATAGACCAACATAGATTTTTATAGGGGAAAACAGAATGGGAAGAATTAAAAGAACCACAGAGAAAACTGAATTAACAAATAAGTGGGAAGCTGAAAATTATTAAAAGTAAAATGAGAATTGAATTTGAATTGAAATGGAATTGAATTAGATTAGTAACTTGTAATTAATGGAGTAAGAACTCCATTTGACCAACATACATGAAGCACATCATGATTGTCAATTGATAATTATAAACAATTCACATTTAAAACTGGTCGACATATTGGAAAAAAAGCTCGCTAAAATGGACTTCAAATTTAAACCAACTCAGAAGTTCGTAAGCATGACATGTTACTCTTTATTTTATAAATGTTTTAATTATATTGTTTATAGTGGGCATTATAAATATAGTTACAATTTATTTTGAATAACAAGAAGAAAAGAAAAAAGAAAATTATTTCATACTTTCAGTTGGAAAATAAATTTAAAAAGAAACAGAACTATGATAAGAGATGTTTAATGTCTTTTATTGTTGTTTTAGATCTATAAAACACTTGTGACATGTTTTCACTTATGTAAAATAATATTTAAAATTAACCCTAAACATTATAATTTTCAAATCAAGAAATTATGCTGTTACAGTCAATGTAAGAAAATAATAATATATACCTGCCAAATTTAACAATATAAATAAATATACTAAATTAAAAAAGTTTATAACAATATTTATTAAGACTTCTAATAGTAAATATTCTCTGCATTGCCTTAAAATTTATATTGGGGCAAAACTGGATATGCCATCTTGTAACTTCTGGTGGCAAGTGGACATGTTTATTAAATTGAGTTATAAAATTTCACCAATATTGAATTAAATAGCAATTTAATTTTGATATATTAATTATCATGTTAACCACATTGTGGATCAGATTTATAATGTGATAGTTAGTACACCATTCCATTAAGTAATAAAATATATGAAATCCTCATACATGCTAAAACTAAGCAATGTTTATTTTCAACTTCTTTAATTTCCGGAATAACAAAGCATTTAAAGTTAACAGAAGAAAATACAATTATTTATGGATTCAACAACATACTAAGATTACAATTTAAATTAATACATAAGTATGAAATATATTCATGTGGTAAAGAATATTCATCACTTATATAATGGTGCAGATTTCAAATGCTTGCAATCAAGATTTCGTTTCCTCTTTGTTTCACAAGAAGAAATGTGAAAAAAAGGTTTATGTAATGATCATTTATTATTATTAATATTATATGCATTGCTTTGTAATATTGTATATATCTGTGTCACAGATATAAAAACTGGTTGATGTAGAAAATGAAGCTCATGATATAAATATACATTTGATCAAATATATAAAGGGTAAAGGTAATCTTATTTAGTGTAAATTTCATTCATATTTTGAATATGAACACAGATAAGAAGGTTAAAACTTCTCACAATAAATTATTACAATTTATTTTTAATATTTTTCTTTCTAGTTGATAAAAGCTATAATTACTGAATAATAATTGGATAATATCCAATGCTAGTTAATTTAAGTGCATTAAATATGATATTTTATATGTAATACTTAACTAATTAATAGCTAATGGAAACTATAGTTATGGGCCATTCTTGTATTGGTAATGATAATTATAATTTTTATGTGTCAAGTCATAAATATATTCTGTTTTGCCTAATGTCTTTATATATTCACGGCAAATGATATTAATATGAGATTTAACTATTATCATGTTGTATGATTATAATGATAAGCTTATAATATTTGGAATATGTGGTTGATTCATGTTTCTTCATGTCAGGTATACTTATTCCCTTACCCTGAGTCATGATAGAAATAATCATCATGGGTGAATCATGAATGTTACTCATAAAACTTTGAGCAGATTAAAGCCATACTTTCATAGTGTTTTGGTATAGTTATAAAATAAAGGAATGACCCCCCCCCTTCATTTTTCTCATATCCTAAAGGTGACCCAAAAGTGACACTGGGACTTCAGACCATGTATTGTATAGTTATTTAAATAAGGAATAAACCATTCCTTCCTTTTTCATATCCCTAAAAGTGCTCCAAAAGTGACATGGATTTCAGACCATTTGCAATCATGAATGATTGTGGTCTAGGTTGTTGTTTGTTCTCTTTTGCCTTAGCTCAACCCTATTATATCTCTGGATAGATCATATGTTTTATTATGTTCCATATTTCCAAATTTTAATGGTTTAGTATCGAGAACAAGAGAATCATTTCTGAAATATAGTATTTAAAATTGTAGACTGTACTTAGCATTGAGCAAAACAATGATAAGAGAACTAATATTAAGTTATTTTATATAGTTAATTGTTATCTAGTGCTTGTCCATTCGAGATGATCCCATCTATACCATTAATCTATGTTATTTATCATTTATACCCAATTTATTTAGAATGCTGATATTTTCCCTTAATCTTAAAAGAGTCCCATAAAATAAAACTAATAATGGAAAGGTAGAATAATAATAGTCTTGACTCTTAAATCAGTACTGGCTGTCTAATAGCCTAAATAAATAGATTAAAATAAGAAATCACTAGTTTATAGTAATATATGGTAGCATAAATTATTACATCTTAAGTATATTCATTGTATTATCTTATACAACACCATTGGATAGAAATTTTGAAATACACTGCCTGTGTCTATTTGAAGTGAATAAGTTCTTAGAATCATGCTATTAATAAATAGATAAAATGTAAAATGTATAATAAGTCAAAATAAACTCAATGTAAGTAATAGACTTAAGTAACAATTAATTAAAAGATAATAATCTATTAAAATGGTAAATAGATCCTAAGAGATCTTCCCTTAGTAACATAATGATATAATTAAACCTTTAAACATCACATGATCACCATTTCTAATTGACTTAAAACCAATCCTGCCTAATAGGATAGTGGTGGCTATGGTTATTAAAGAACTAAATACACCAAAATGTATAGGTATTGAACTGAGTTCATACCTACATGACTATATAAGCTAATGAGCTTGGATTGAAAATATTATGGTGTTTTCAATTTAAGACTCATAGTTTTGTAGTTAAGTAGACATAAAAGGTAGATGCTAGAGGGTTGTATTAAATCCTAAGATCTAGGTGCTGCTCTCAGATCTGAGGCTCCTCATTGACGAAGGCCACAAGCCATAAACTAGTCTGGGATATTGGATGAGTAGGTACTAGATGGGGATTTTATGCACAAGCCTTCTGACATCCATTGATTACTCTGGCTGGCATTGAGTGGCAATACGAATAGAGAGTTTTGCCTGTCGTAATTAAACCTTGTTTTATGTTAATTTCTGTTTATAATTGTCCAAGAATATGTATGTTTCTTTTGTTATTAGGGTTTTACAAACTTGTAAATAATGTAAATAAATTTTGTTTTTGAAAATGTATCTAGTTGTTTGTGGCCTTATTGCTAGATACTATCCATACTGCTATTGCTATCAACATATTATTTTTATTGTTATCATAAATATCATCATCAGTTAATATGATAGATTTTATTATGTGTTAGCATATCAAAATAAGTTTTGCTAAGATCTCATATTTAGAGTATATAAAGTTTTATCGCTTATTGATCAAAATACTGTTGATCTTATGTGCATATATTATTTTCAAATAATGTTTTAAAGATTAAATATTCAGTTTTGGAATAACCTTTTGTCTAAATCATTAGATATATCATTAACTGATCTTGATCACATTGCCCATAAAAAAAGGTAGTTTGTAAATTATTATATTTATTTTATTAAAAATTAATTAATACCTCATAAAATTTAAAGTTTATTTTATTGTTAGTATTGGAAATGTCAAATGTTCTTTATTAATTCCATTTTGCTTTATGAGCTGTCTTTGCTTGCTATATTTGAGGTGGTCGCAAAATCCCTCTCACTGATCCAACTATATCTTTTAAAATAGTAGCATTCAAATTACTGAACCCTGAGAAAATTGAATTATTAATTAATAGTCTCAACTTTGACTTTATTGTTAGTTTTTCATTTCATAAGTGATTTGCTATGCTTTGCCTTAATCTCTTATGTTTATGTTTATTGTTTAATTGATTCAGTGTAATTTTAAGATGTATGTTTCTTTTCTAGTTTTAAAACTTATAATCTATTTTAATTTAGTACTTAAATATTTTTTTTAAATCAAGCTTAAACCTCTTTCCTTATTTCATTTGCATCTTGCTGTTGTTCGAAATAATATTAGTTTTTAAGTTCAGGATCTCATTCTTCATCAATATTATCAAAGATCATCCATATTTTTCTTTTCATCTTCATTTCATCTTAAGTCATTATCATAATTGATTTAGCCTTTATTAATCCTTATTCTATCACCATTTTTATTATTCATCATCCTAGAACATTTATCTTCTTTTCTCCTGACTCTTTCGTTCATTCATTTTCGTTAATTAATTAATTATTATTTGTTTTTCATTATCTATTTAATCTTTTATATCTTTATCCATTCATTATCCAACTCATAATTCTAATTCCATACTCATTTCATAGAAGGATGCCTTCCTGATTATTAACTAGTTACTGGTATTGCAAACTAAATTTATCTTGTAATATTTTTGCTTTAGATCAATCAATATTTAATACTGACTATGAAAGATGTAGGGCTGATATAATGTAGTATAAGATCGGTAATGGGGTACTTTGTGACCTTTCATTTAGATTTATTTATGCTAGCCAAGTTTGTTCAAAGATAATATTTTTATTTTCTTTATTAGTGGAGGTTACAAAGGTTTATAAATTATCGTTGGTCACAAAGATCTATTTTTTTAAATATATTATTTATTATTCTCTTTATATGTAAAAAGGTTACAATATATATATAATGAGGTGTATTGTTGAGGTATTAAGACTCTTAAACCTGCAAAATCACTAATGTGATAAGGCTAGAAAATCAATAATATTACATTAATGGAATTTCATCAGTATAACAGATAAAGGGAAAAGAATATATAAAAATTAATGTTAATGCTTGAAAACAGTTACAAATAATCAAAATATAAAAAGATATTTTATAATTTTACCTATTAAAATAATACATGTGAATTAATTTTTTTTATAATATTTTGTCTACTAAAATAGAAACCAGTTGATATTACAATAATTTTTTTTTTTTTAACTGAAAGTATATTAAATTGAGATATTTAAGAATATATAATCACTATTCTACTTAAGTGTTTTATTACAACAAGAATTTTTTTTTTTAAAAATGTAATAATACAAAAATTCAAATATAAAAATGAATAAATAAATAGAAAAATTTAATGGTATTTGACAGATTTTTTGAAATATTAAAATAAATCAGAATAGTTTTACACCTGAACTTTAATCACTTAATGCAATCTTTACGTGACCCCCTTTTTTTTAATACATAAAAACAAAAATTTAAAATATATACTACCGTAATAAAACAAAGAATATTGAGAGCGACAATTAATTACTTTAAATAAGTAAATGGCATTATTGCTCTTTTTTTTTAAAAAAAAAAACAACAACAAATAAAACAAAACAATAACTAAAATGCTTTTATTAAAAATCACTTTTATTATGTACGTTTAGTCAAATAGATTTTTTTTTTTTTAATATAGTTTTTATTCCAAGATTTTCAGCTTTATTTTTAATGCATAAAAATCAATGTAAAAATTATCATTTTATAAATATATATTTTAATGAAGGTATGTTTTTTTAAATAATTGGATGTAAATTGGCAGAGCCCGTTAAAGATCATTGGGCTCTCAAATAACTCTTTATAGAGGAAAAGTAAAGACAAAGGCATTACTCAACAGATTTTCCAATAGAAGAATGATAACGATTTGAATGGTCAGATAAGCACTTACTGATGAATATTTGATAGTTAACTGAGTTTATTGGCCAACTACTCGCAAAAATTTTTTTTTATGCATAATTGGAATTTTTATTTTTGAATCTTACTAGATGGGAATTCAAATCATCAACAGTAAGGCAGATGAACATGTTACTATTACTGCATGAGATATTCAAATGTTATATATTTAATGAACATGAATACATACTAGAAAGTTTTATAAAAATGTAGAAAATATTAATTATGGAACATGTATATGAACAGTATAAAAACAAATATATATATAAAAGAAGTATAATGGTTAGCTGCTCATTTGATAATGCAAATGATTGAACAAGCCGAGTTTTTTTCTTCCTCATTCACAAATCATTCAAAAAAAATTGAGCTCTTGAAGTTCACCACTTTATCACTGTACTAAATTGAAACAGAACAACGAATGTTTATGAACAACATATTAATATAATTGTCTGTCCCTGACATCGTTATGCAAACAGCAATAGTGTTGGCTCACAACGATGAACCAATATAAAAATAAAATTTTAAGGGAATAAAAGAAGTTATTAATCTTAAAGATTAAAATAGCCATAATATTCCAAAGTTATCAAGTTTTCATCACGATAGAAATTCTTTTAGAAATGAAAAAGAAAGTATTAAGATTATGATTACAAGTCATAATGTTAAACGACAAAACAAATTGTTTAATTTAAAATGAGTAATTTGGGATAGAATATCACACACACACAAATATAAAATTGTATAACAAACTATATATGTAAGCATATTATATACTTATGATGTGTTGTTCTTAATGGCCTTGTACACATATTATATACTTATGATGTGTTGTTCTTAAATGGCCTTTGAGCGTTCCATCATCAGATTTTCAATTGAATAGATGGTTGAAGAGTTGGAATGTGGAGTGGATTGAATCCTGCCCATTAAAGTATGAACATTGGCTATCTTAATATATATCTGAGCACTTATTGCATATATGTGTAGAGATGATAATCTGGACCAAATGATGATTGCTGGTTTAGCATAAAATATGTGTATATTGGTGACTATTTATCTTTTCAACATATATGTGTTCAAGTGTATCAGTGTTGTGAGATAGAGTAGAGAGTGATGGGTCATGTGAAAGTCTGTGCTCATGCACACTATAAGTGACATATATTGATTTAGGTATATAATAAGCCTATAATTTCAATTATTAATTGAAAATAAAAACTAAAATGTGTAAATAAAATCTATGTTACAGAAAATAACATAATCATATTTTCAGCAACATAATTAAAGTTTAATTAACTATTAAGAGTTACCTATTGTACCGGTTCAACGACCCTGTAGTGGTCTTGCATGGTTAGACTCTCATACGCACCGAGCATGAAGTGACGTATGCTACAGAATGGGACATCGATAATAATTCTCTAAAATATTTTTGATTAAATATGAGTAAATACCTCAAAGAAATTATTAGAGGAAGTAGATTGAACCTAAAATTAGGCCATTCCAGACCTTCCTTGTTAAATTGTTTCATTAGCCGATTAATTATACGTTGACTAATTAAAGTGTCCTTACACACCTTTAAGAGTACTGAATATTTCCTTCAGTCTCTAGCGCCACTCCCGTTCAAGATTATACTTATTCCTTTTCTTTCCCGAAAGAGTGTGTAAAATGTGACTAGTCATTAACGAATATGAATATTTCGAGACGTTCGGACTAAAATAAAAGAAACAATCCAACTCCCCGGTAAGTTATCCCTATCTAGCTCACTTTATATTCTATAAATCTCAGGTTAACTACGTGGATTTGCATTTTGATTAAAAAAAAACTATATATCTGTACTAATAACTTAATAATTATTTTAAAGCTAAGTCAAAAACTTATAAACGATTTTAATTACAAAAGTGAATATTTATTATCCCCAGATTATTATATTTATCCTCCACTAATGCATACATATAAGTCCAATATATATAAAAAAATATTTAAATTATATTTACCCTCCACCGATGCATATACATATGACCCCAAGATATATATAAAAGAAAAAAAACAATATCTAAAAGATTACACAATGGGTGTGCCCTATATTCCTTCCCACTTTAGAGTAATAAATCCATATAACAAGGTATGCAGTAATAATATATATATATCATAAAAAAAAATTTACAAAGAACATAAATGAGAGAGAAAAAAAAATATATAATAGAATATAAAAATATATATATATAACCAACTATACACGCTCCTCTGAACTTGTTCTTGTATTCAATTCGAACTTCCTGGGCCACACGGCTACTTCATAGGGCAGATAAGGCTTCCATTCACCGATATACTTTGAGTCTTTCTTGTCATCAGGGTCTGCTATTTCTTCTAAGGCATCTTCGGACTTGATAGCCAAACAGGTGGTGTACTACGGCTGAAAGTCTACTCCATGGTAGGATAATAACCCGGAACGTATAATCGAGCCATCTTTCAAATTATCGGATCTGTAAGTATACTTCTCCCGTATATATGTATATCGCACACGGCTGATTAGGGCAAGTAGATCCTAAATAAATTGCAGTTCTCCAACTATGATTCGTCTTTCATTTTTTTTTTTTATTTAAACGTATTGAGAATCCATGTTGTTGATCATTTTCCAAACTCCACTTAACGATCCTTGCTAAATGCTAATTTTTCAAATTCTTTTTCTGGGAAATAACCAAGTGATTATAATTTTAACAGACACAGTTCATTTTCTCCTTTCTCTCTGTCGGATTGTTTTTCACAAATCTATACTGTTCCATTTTTTTAGACTAGCGGGAGACAAGATTTAACTTTCTAAATCTTTGCCATTGGAATGCTTTGGCAAGCTAGCATTAACTGATCCGCACGCTTTAGCAGGCTAATCTCCACTTGTCCGCACTCTTTAGTAGGCTAATCTCCCCTGGTCCGCACGCTTTAGCAAGCTAGTACTCGACTGACTCAAAGCCCCCAGTAAGCAGCACATATAGCCCAAATAGTCCAATTGTCATACCCCCTCTACGAGCTATTGCATCAGCTAATAATAAATTTAATTATACCTTCATATACCTTTCTACATTCTTTTACCTTTTTATTTATTAAAGTACACTTTTGCAAGCTTCCATATTGAGTACTTGACACCCATTGTGCTTACATTCCTTTCTTAGATAAAATCTATTTTATCTTTATTCACGATCAACCGAAAATTCTTTTATACAAAACATTTTCTTCGGTTGAAAGTAGATTGTAATTAGCAAAAAGGTTTTTTCCCTTTACAAATTTAATTAATTAATTTCAAACCCTCTCATTCTAACAATTAGAAAAGATAAATTCCAATAAATGCAAAAATTTTTAACTATTTAGAATTTTCTTTTCTTTTTTTAGGAAAATAATAAAAAATAAAAATACATTTCTATATATGTGTGTTCGAACATTTATAAGTAGTAAAATACAACAAAAAAAAAAACTGTTCTACACATAAACAAATATTACAACTTATTTTCCCTTTTTTTTTTTTTTTTTAGACAGGTTTGCTAGTCGAATAAATTATTAAAACATATATACACTGCATACACTTGTACTGTGGGTATAATAAGAATATAATATAGCCCAAACCCATTTATTTATGTACTATATCCATACCTCCCACTTCCCCTCTGAATTATAATTTAATAAATCGTATTAAAATTATAATTTTCATGTGATACATGTAAGCTGTGCTGAATCTTCAGCAAACAGCCATTTTGTGCATGGCCATTATACACGGACTGGCACAATACCCCCGTCCCCGATGAGACTGTTAAAAAGGAAACCATTCTTTTTTAATGGTCTTACTTAACTATTTTTACATCTTCTTTAATTACTTACATTTTAAATTCAGCATTTATATTATACGTTTTAAACATGCAAGTTATGTCGTTCATTCAGTAGCAATATACACCCATAGCCCTTCAAACATCAATCTGCATGGCTCAGACTACATCGTCCCCCCGCATGCCACCTCGAGACCATAAGAAACCCAGAGCATCAGCTTACAGATCCCTACTTCATGCAGAACTCTGTGACGAACAACGTATGTCAAGTACCGTAAATGTGTAATAAATGCGTCCCAGCTCACGTCTTTGGAGGCTTATGAGATCCTTTTGCATTTTAGAACACGAAAAACAAGCTCTTCGTTTTCGAAGAGGTAATTTGAATGAATACCTTAGTAAATGCACCCACGCTTCTTTCTTTTAAGACTTATAGGGTCTTTTCGCATTACAAGGTAAGAAGGTCCCCGAGAGGAAAACAAAAGTTTTTCCCTTTTCTCAGCCCAACGGTACCCCCCGCATTAGTGACAGGGTACATACGCTGACATAACGCCACAAAATTCCGAACTACATAAGATCTGCAGCCAACCCTCCAAACTCTCATCTCCCAAAGAACATGAGCAAACCGACATAATTCAAACCTTACATGCAATGCCTGAAACAACCACAAAGTCCTCACCTCCACTTTTAAACGACATACTCACTTACACTACACTGTTATTTACTATTTATTTTTACTCCCCCCAGGCTTCGGCGAATCTGGCCTATATCCCCTGCCTTTTCCATATTTCTTTCCCTGGTCATTTACTTGACTGTCAATATATTTGACATTCGTTTCTGAATTCCAATTTTTTTTCTTTGTTTTTATATATCCCCTTTGATCATCATCATCACTGTCCCATCCTATTGCGCTAATACGCGAATTTTCCCTAAATTTATCTGGGGGTTTGTCCAGTTGGTTCATGTCCAACATGTTCAATAACTCCGCCATGTGTTCCATTGTATTTACATTTGCTGTCAACAATGTTTGTTCTATTCGGAAAGGAAAATTATGTCTAATTATTCTAATAATTTGACCCTCCGATGTTTGGCAGGCATTTAAATTTCTTAATTTGGCTGCTTGCCTACGAAAAAATTGAGAGTAGTTTTCGTTCGTGTTACTCTTGTATTTTTCCTGCATTATTTGATACAGGATAGTCTCCTGACGTTCTGGGCTCCAGAAATTGTTAACAATCATATCCTTATATTGATTGAAGGTTGGAGGATGATGAAACAAAGACTCCCACCAAGCTAATGCGTCTCCATTAAGATGAGCGCTGGCAACAAGCAATTTACTGATTTCATTTACTTTGTTTATCCGAAAGTAATTTTCCAGACTTCTTATATGCTCCACTGGAGCCTCCCCCACTTTTCCTTCAAATGTACGGATTTTTAAAAATTGGTTAATATTTAATTGTGGCAGCTGATCACTTCCATTGGTCTTTTCTATACGACCATCCAGATGATCTCCACTATTTGCCATATGGTTGTCTTGTTCATTTTTAACATTTTCAACCATCCTATTTTGTTTGTACTCCATTTCTGTGTCCTGCTTTGTCTCCTCTGGCCCTAACTTAACTGACTGACTATCTCTTATATTTGCTTCTATCTCATCCTCCTTAGTTTGCTTAGATTTATCACATTTCATTTCCCACTTTTGAAATCTTAAATCTATTTCTTGTACTAATTCGCTTCGCATTTCCTCTATTTTCTGAACGATATTTTCCTCTTGTTTAGCCCTCTCTGTTCTCCATCTTTCTACTTCTTTTGACATTTTAGCCATTTCCTTTTTCACAAGGTTTGCGAAATCTTCCATCATTTCCTTTAAGCATTCTTTTTCCTTTCCTAGTTCGTTTTTCTGACAATCCACTTCCTGTTCTTCAGACAGGTTTACTAGCGTTTCACTGATTATTGCCTGTTCCATTCTGATTTTCCCTGCTCTCGTAAGCATTTACGGGTTTAAATTTACTGAACTTGAAAGTCAAGGTATTCTTACCTTTATACTAACGTTTATTAACTCAATTCCAGAAAAATATTTAATTTAATTTCGTATAGTAAATTCGCAGTACACCACGTCTTACGCTATGCCCTACTAATCGCCCTTTCCTCCAAGCACATTCCCTGATTTCTAATGACAATTTACTCAAACGTGTGATAATATAACAAAAAATTTCAAATGCCCCATTCTACTTATATGCCCTAATAAATGACAGAATTATTTATCTAACTTCTGTTAATAATTTATTTCGTTCACGATAATAAATTTTTGCTCGAAAAAGAAAAAAATCTTATAACTAAATAATCAAAACCGTATATTTCAACCTTCTCTTACGCAATTATTAAAATCCTATCTCATTTACAACGTTCTTCTCTTAACTTAGCTGTCCTAAATTTGTTTTGAAACCACGAAAATATAGTATAGATTTCTACTAATACTATCTTTTTTCATCTTAACCTAGTTCGTCTTTACCACGATTGAGGCGCCATTTTTCTGTACCGGTTCGACGACCCTGTAGTGGTCTTGCATGGTTAGACTCTCATACGCACCGAGCATGAAGTGACGTATGCTACAGAATGGGACATCGATAATAATTCTCTAAAATATTTTTGATTAAATATGAGTAAATACCTCAAAGAAATTATTAGAGGAAGTAGATTGAACCTAAAATTAGGCCCATCCAGACCTTCCTTGTTAAATTGTTTCATTAGCCGATTAATTATACGTTGACTAATTAAAGTGTCCTTACACACCTTTAAGAGTACTGAATATTTCCTTCAGTCTCTAGCGCCACTCCCGTTCAAGATTATACTTATTCCTTTTCTTTCCCGAAAGAGTGTGTAAAATGTGACTAGTCATTAACGAATATGAATATTTCGAGACGTTCGGACTAAAATAAAAGAAACAATCCAACTCCCCGGTAAGTTATCCCTATCTAGCTCACTTTATATTCTATAAATCTCAGGTTAACTACGTGGATTTGCATTTTGATTAAAAAAAAACTATATATCTGTACTAATAACTTAATAATTATTTTAAAGCTAAGTCAAAAACTTATAAACGATTTTAATTACAAAAGTGAATATTTATTATCCCCAGATTATTATATTTATCCTCCACTAATGCATACATATAAGTCCAATATATATAAAAAAATATTTAAATTATATTTACCCTCCACCGATGCATATACATATGACCCCAAGATATATATAAAAGAAAAAAAACAATATCTAAAAGATTACACAATGGGTGTGCCCTATATTCCTTCCCACTTTAGAGTAATAAATCCATATAACAAGGTATGCAGTAATAATATATATATCATAAAAAAAAAATTTACAAAGAACATAAATGAGAGAGAAAAAAAATATATATAATAGAATATAAAAAAATATATATATATAACCAACTATACACGCTCCTCTGAACTTGTTCTTGTATTCAATTCGAACTTCCTGGGCCACACGGCTACTTCATAGGGCAGATAAGGCTTCCATTCACCGATATACTTTGAGTCTTTCTTGTCATCAGGGTCTGCTATTTCTTCTAAGGCATCTTCGGACTTGATAGCCAAACAGGTGGTGTACTACGGCTGAAAGTCTACTCCATGGTAGGATAATAACCCGGAACGTATAATCGAGCCATCTTTCAAATTATCGGATCTGTAAGTATACTTCTCCCGTATATATGTATATCGCACACGGCTGATTAGGGCAAGTAGATCCTAAATAAATTGCAGTTCTCCAACTATGATTCGTCTTTCTTTTTTTTTTTCTATTTAAACGTATTGAGAATCCATGTTGTTGATCATTTTCCAAACTCCACTTAACGATCCTTGCTAAATGCTAATTTTTCAAATTCTTTTTCTGGGAAATAACCAAGTGATTATAATTTTAACAGACACAGTTCATTTTCTCCTTTCTCTCTGTCGGATTGTTTTTCACAAATCTATACTGTTCCATTTTTTTAGACTAGCGGGAGACAAGATTTAACTTTCTAAATCTTTGCCATTGGAATGCTTTGGCAAGCTAGCATTAACTGATCCGCATGCTTTAGCAGGCTAATCTCCACTTGTCCGCACTCTTTAGTAGGCTAATCTCCCCTGGTCCGCACGCTTTAGCAAGCTAGTACTCGACTGACTCAAAGCCCCCAGTAAGCAGCACATATAGCCCAAATAGTCCAATTGTCATACCCCCTCTACGAGCTATTGCATCAGCTAATAATAAATTTAATTATACCTTCATATACCTTTCTACATTCTTTTACCTTTTTATTTATTAAAGTACACTTTTGCAAGCTTCCATATTGAGTACTTGACACCCATTGTGCTTACATTCCTTTCTTAGATAAAATCTATTTTATCTTTATTCACGATCAACCGAAAATTCTTTTATACAAAACATTTTCTTCGGTTGAAAGTAGATTGTAATTAGCAAAAAGGTTTTTTCCCTTTACAAATTTAATTAATTAATTTCAAACCCTCTCATTCTAACAATTAGAAAAGATAAATTCCAATAAATGCAAAAATTTTTAACTATTTAGAATTTTCTTTTCTTTTTTTAGGAAAATAATAAAAAATAAAAATACATTTCTATATATGTGTGTTCGAACATTTATAAGTAGTAAAATACAACAAAAAAAAAACTGTTCTACACATAAACAAATATTACAACTTATTTTCCCTTTTTTTTTTTTTTTAGACAGGTTTGCTAGTCGAATAAATTATTAAAACATATATACACTGCATACACTTGTACTGTGGGTATAATAAGAATATAATATAGCCCAAACCCATTTATTTATGTACTATATCCGTACCTCCCACTTCCCCTCTGAATTATAATTTAATAAATCGTATTAAAATTATAATTTTCATGTGATACATGTAAGCTGTGCTGAATCTTCAGCAAACAGCCATTTTGTGCATGGCCGTTATACACGACTGGCACACTATATTTAAGGGAACGTTAATTTATTTTACTGAAAACATGTTTATATATTGTTTTCTCTAATATGGGATATTATGTACATATTTAATAGAATAAGGTAAAAGCCTGAAATCCGGGCAAAGCCGCTTGGAGCATTGATGCTAGACAAAATCAATGAAATATAACGTCACGGGGCTGCCGCAAATTTTTTCTTTTTTTTATACAACAAGGTTTTTTTTTTTCTAATATTGATTAAACGAATAATTTTTATTTCATTTAGAACATGATTTTTTTATTATTAAACAAATTTTGATATTCATTTTCGTTACTTTTTGTGGGTTTTTTGTTGGAACCTGATATTTTTTCAACAAATTTTGCTAATTGTATTTTTTCTTTTTATCATTTGAAAACTTGGGACCGTTTCATGACGTCAAAAATATTTGTTTGAATCCCACCGCCGAAAAAATAGAATACAATTATTTGCGAGTTGTTTAGAACTTAATTCTATCTTTCTTTTCCTTTATTTTTTTTTGGTCTTGACTAAATGGTTTTTCTTATTATTAATTTTACTTTTTTTTTTAAACACAATTTGTTATCACTTTGATTTAGATTATGTTTGAATTAGCCCCCTTTTTTTTGGCTACTACAAGAAACAGCTTTTTCAGCGGGGGAGGGGGGGTGTAATTCGTACTGCTTATTATTAACAAAAATGCAACAAAAATAGTCAATTATTTTAACAGCGCTGAAAAAAGAGAAGAATCAACTTTGGGACTTGTTTCGAATTTTGATTTCTTTTTGGTTGACGTAATTGTTTTTCTTAATATTAAGTCCAAATTTACTTTTGTGTTTTTGCCAATTCAAAAATTGTTTTCAAACACCCACCCCCACCCACACTCAGAAAAAGAATTGTAACCAAAAAGTCAAAAATTTAACCTTTTTTTTCTTTTTTTGAAACAACTTTTTCTCACTTTTTACTTTGATTTCTATTTCGTTCGAATTACCTTTTTTTTTTTTAGCCTTCTACAATAATCTGCTTTGGGGGGGGGGGGTGTATTTCATAATTTGTTATTCTTAACAAAAAGTCAACCAAAGTCGTCATTTATTTTAACCCTGCTGCAAAAAATTGAATCCAAATACTTGTCAATTTCGAATGAAATAAAAACAAACAAAAAAAAGGACACAAACTTTGGACTTTTTAAAATTATTTATTCGATTTTATTGCTGTATACAATAAAAAGTGGACATTTCATGTGCCTGACAAAATAAAAAAACAACAACACAAAAATAAAAAAACAACAACACAATCTCACACACTTTCTGTACTCGGCAATTTATCTAAAGAAAAGTTTCAAAATTGCACATTCGTCTCAGATCTTTTAGTGGTCTCGAATATTTTCCCCACCACGCTGAAACGTGACTTAGCATGGGAGCTTTGGCGAAGCCTGTTCGAACATACACTTTGCCAATTTTTTTACATATTAACTTTTTTTTCGGGAAGGGTGGGGACCATATGACAATTCTTAATAATTAACAACATTTTTAAAATCGAAATGACATTACTCTATTACGGAGATTTGAAAAACTCGTACCGCCTTGAAATTTAAACACCCTCAAGCGATACGGTAATCAGCTATGAAAAGAACAAATACGCGTAAATAGCTTCGAAGCACAAAACAGGCCGTAATATTTTTGTGCGATGTCATGTAAAGCGGCCTAGCTCAATGGGTTAATACAATACGTAAATGTTGTATTAGCCTGTAAGGCTGCGACCGCTGAAATGGCATTTTTATGTGTTTTGGCAAGTAAACAATGCCCCAAGCGGCCGTGCCTGGATTACAGGTTTTTACCGAATTTTCTTTTTCTGTTTAAGAACAACAAACCATAAGTATACAACATGCATCCATGAAGGATTAAGAGCAAAATAATGTAAAGCATACAAAGAAAGCATGTAATAAGGCAGAGGTAAATTCATATATATATAAATATTAAAAAATCATCGTTTAAAAATATGCACAAAAGAAAAAAAACACACCTTGCAAAAATATATCACAATAACCAAAATTGTTTACTGTAATTGAAGGAAATTAAAGAATATGGTTCAATAAACATGATTATATCTTTTGAAATTCATTATATATAATGTAACAGTAGCTGGGTTCGAATACGGTTACTAAAGGAAGTAAAAGACATTAATGCTTACAAAAGAGTATTTATTGCAGTTATTATGGATTGAATTAATAGATGCGAGAAAATTTATAGATATACATTTGAACCTTGTTATAAAAGAGTGTGAGTGAAATACATTAACCATTTAAAGGTGTGAATGTATACATATATATTTATTACATGTTGTTGTGATGTGTAGAATTAATTACTAACAGGTAGATTTGTATGTGAAGATGAAGGAGCGGTTATGTGTGGGGTTGTATTTTATTTTTTTGTTTTATATATTTTGTTGTTTATTACCATAAGTTATAGTTATTGAAATAATGTCATTAGTAGCGCATGTTTCTTAATGAAAGCTAATTAAAATATAAAACTGGAGAGAGTAATCGAAGGGGTTGCAAGTTGTGACACGGGCGATTTTTGTTAATGACACTTGTTATCAGAATTCCAAGAACTGGCCACTAAGTATTTGGGGAAAATAGAAACCTGATCATGCTAGAAGCATTCCTAAGATAATGGTCATCAGCATATGGATAGATAAAAAAAAAAAGAACTATATTATTTTTTTAAATTTAGGAATGATTTGGAAAAGTGATTGTTTTAGAGAAAAAGGTGCAGAAAAATTAAGTGATTTTATTAATTAATAAAAATTAATAAGAATGGATTCCATTGAAGTGCTGGGGTAAAAGAATTGTGTGGATTCATTAAACTGGTCCAGTGTAGAGCTCTTTGTGATGTGCCTACAACTACAATCTTTATCAATGAAGATTTAGCTGTCTATTTCAAGCAATTAAAGTGATCGCAGAGCTCCAAACAACAAACATTCGTGCCTAAAAATATTAGAATCACCTAGCTAACACCTCTAGAATGGATTATCATATGTATAAATGCTATAGAATCTTTCATCATCTTTCAGACCGACAACTCTCGCTAACACAATCGCTATTGTAATACTGTAAGCTTACAGATCCTCCGCCTTAAACACAGGAACATTCACCCTCAAAGGAGGTAACTAAGATTTCTCTCTATATATTGAATGAACATATAATAGTTCAATACTAAATTAAAAAATATGTGCTTTGTTCCAACTTAAATAAAAGAATTATAGAAAATAGATTAAATTATTCAATAAATACAACTCTGATGCATAGTTGCACTCTTTAGTGAAAGTTGGAAGATTTTTATTTTTTTTTTAAAAAAAGAGAAAACAGATAGAGATTGAATCTGTGTATTATCTGGTCAGTCAGATAACAACCAGTGGTTATGACAAGTTTAAAAATATATTTAAATGATGCCATATTTTGCGATATATAGATATACTTTCAGAAAAGTTCTCAAGTAGTTAGAATAAAAAATAATGTTGATGATCGATAACATTTGTTCAGTGAGATATATAAAGTCATATAATTCATAAAATAGGGGATTAAGGATTTTACCAATATTTGGGATATTACAAAATATCTTTCAGAAAGGGTAGTATGGAAAAATGGAAAACCTTTCGACTTTGATGATTAGAAGAGCATAAGGGTAGAAATGGGTGGAGGAAGGTTTATCAGGCATGTCAGTCAGTGTATCACTGGGAGCCGGGCTGATGAACCTGGCATGTTTTAGCTATAATAGTGATATATATATATAAATAGAGTTAAAGAGTATATGGAGGGGAGAAAGGAGGAGATACCCATAGAGCACCTCAAAAGCCTTCAAAGATACTATAAGTACTATGAAATAGCGATGAACACTAAGTGGTCATAGCTTATCACCACCTAAAGAAACATGCAGAGACATGGTGGAATTCACTGAGTCATCAACCTCTAAGATTTACAGAGTATAAAGAAGCATTAGTCAATGTATTCTGGAATGAAGAAATATAAGCAAAAGTGAAAGCCCCAAATGGTAGGGCAGAAGTTCAAGAAGGTAATGGACAAGCATATGTACATTTTTAGGTGGCAGGTGGCCCCATTAAGGACTCTAGAGACATGTAAATTATCGGAGGAACAGATTGTAAAAATGGCATGCAGAAAGTTATCCAATGAAATCAGGTGGATGCTGGAAAAAAGAGAAAAAAATCGGTGATCACGATTGATAAAATGTTGAGCCAACTAGAAATAGGTATAAAAAGACAGATCAAGGAGCTTAAGCTTAGGTCCAAAGGAGACACAGATGCTAATAAGCATTTTCTTGGGAAGACTGGGTTCTGGAGTATGCATACCAAACATGCCCCATCAGCCCTGTAAAGGTGGGTTCAATGACCCTTGAAGCCCTCATGGATTCGAGGAGCCAGGTATTGATAGTAGCAAAGACTATACCACCAAATTAGAAGGGAACAACCAGATATACTGATCCTCCCTCTAAAAAAGATTCTTGTAACAATGGCAGA
Source organism: Epiperipatus broadwayi (assembly GCA_028023455.1). Lineage (NCBI taxonomy): Eukaryota > Metazoa > Onychophora > Udeonychophora > Euonychophora > Peripatidae > Epiperipatus > Epiperipatus broadwayi. The sequence goes on from JAQFVV010012401.1 coordinate 11,745,366, forward strand.
CAATTGGCGAGCTAAAGTAGATTCCAAGCAGATGTGGATAGATATAAAATTAACAGGAGCTATTCACATGCATTTCTTGTAATAAAAGATTTAGTACATGAGGCCTTGTTGGGATCAGATTTTCTAAATAGATACAAATGTAAGTGTGACTATGAGAGGGGTCAGGCCACATGTAAGGGTGAAGTGGTACATTTCATTGTAAAGGGGCCTCAATGGTCGATAGAGATAGGAGGATGCACCAGAAAAACTTAAGACTAACAGGATTCACTGAACGAAAGTATAAGGAAAAGTGCAGGATAGTCTATTACAATGACCATTGACTAAATATCACCATGGACAAAGGTTATCCAAGGGTTTGAGCAGAGTATTACGGTGAGAGACAATCAGACATTCAAAGCTAGATCATACCCCATTCTGCACCAACAACAAAAAGAAGTGAAGGAACAAATAGACCAGATGCTAGAGTGGAGTTTACAGCTGTTTTACAAGCAGTTGTCCCAGGTTAGCAGGTTCGCTTCCTGGCTGATGTTATGACACATGAGAACAAAAGTTATAGTTATTGAAATAATGTTATTAGTAGCACATGTTTCTTAATGAAAGCAAATTAAAATATAAGGCTGGAGAGAGTAATCAAAGGGGCTAAAAGTTGTGTCATGGGCGATTTCTGTTAATGACACTTGTCATCAGAATTCCAAGAATTGGCCACTAAGTATTTTGGGACAATGGAAACCTGATCATGCTAAGAGCATTCCTGAGATAATGGTCATCAGTGTATGGATAGACAAAAAAAAGTGAGGTGAAAGAAAGATAAAAGAAAAGAACTATATATATTTTTTAAAATTTAGGAGTGATTTGGAAAAGTGAAAAGTAAATTTTAATAACTTTATTAATTAATAAAAATTAATAAGAATTGATTTCACTGAAATGCTAGGATAAAAGAATCGTGGATTCGTTAAATCGGTCCAGTGTACAGCTATTCTGTGATCTGCCTACTACTACGACCTTTATCTATGGAGATTTTAGCTGTTTATTTTAAGCAAGTGAAGTGATTGTGGAACTCCAAACAATAAGAACTTTCATACCCTCAATTTTAGAATAACCTACCTAACCTCTCTAGGATGGATTATCATATGTGTAAATGTTATGGAATCTTTCATCATCTTTCGGATTGACAACTCTCGCTAAGACAATCGCTATTGTAATACTGTAAGCTTATAGATTCGTGGCCTTAAACACATGAACATTCGCCCTTAAAGGAGGTAACTATTTTCTATATATTACATGAACATATAATAGTTTAATACTAAATCAGGAAAAGTGTGCTTTGTCCCAACTTAAAGAAAAAAATTATAGAAAATAGATTAAATTATTTAATAAATACAAACTCTAATGCATAGTTGCACATTTTTGTGAATGTGTACATTAATATTATATAAGTGTATCAGAAGAACTGAGTCATATGCTTGAGATATTACTATATACTTGTATTAATAAATATTTGAATTTTAAGTTATAATTTGTGTATTTATTTGAATTACGAAATTCTTATAACATCTGGGTTATTATTATTTATAAAAGCTTACTTCATATCCATGGCCATATATCTCTAAATAACAACAACATTTATTTGAATTACGAAATTCTTATAACATCTGGGTTATTATTATTTATAAAAGCTTACTTCATCTTTCAAAAACCAAATTTATTGTACATTTAGACCATAGAAATACAGACCAAAAAGTAAAAAAAAAACAAGTAAATGATTATGAAATAGCATGCAAATAAAAAAAGGATATATTTGAGTTAATGTTTGCACAGGAAACTTTTGTGACTTGTTTGTTGTTCCAAAAATAGACCATAGAAACAATTTGTCTAAAGTTCATAGCAGGGAAGATTAAAATGAGATGCTGTTAGTAGGTAGTATTAATATCCGTGTTTGAGTTTTATGAAATGATGAAAAGCAACAGCCACCCAATAAACAGCAAAGTTGCGGGGAGCTCTATCCAATTGCAATGGAGTCCCAGGTTTGTGCAGCTGTGAAGGGGTCAGCAATGCGCATATCTCTATCCCTTTCCTTGTTTAGTATTTGGCAAAATGCTGTGAATATATTATTCAAGGTCTCAGCCTGGAACACCAGCTTACAGCGCAATGCCCAGATGGAAAAGTTAATTATGGCCGAAAGCCGGATCTCAGAGAATATGCCCTTTTCAATTGCTGTCTTGAGGTTCATTTCAATTTGATTTCTTGTCATGTTTTGTTGAAAATGAGTTCTTAAATTGTTCAAAGTTATGCATTCGAAGAGGAAGTGATCGGTAGTCTCTTCCTGTCTTTGACACAATGTGCAATTAGGGTCAATATCTTGCCCCCTTTTATAGTGGAGGAAGGCATTTGTTGGGAGGGCATGCAGGTTCGAATTCAATAGGAAGTCTACGATTTTTGGTAGCAACTTCCAGAGCTTGGTCATCCTTATCATTCGAGGGATGTTGATTGAAAGGCAGCTGGGGATCCTCTGTTTTTGATGGTCAAGATCAAACACTTCCCAATACGCAAGTTTTCTTTGAAATAGGGTTGATGTTGGTTTGATGTTATCAAAGATAAAGTTGATATGCTGTTGAAGGAGCAAGGCATGTCCTCTGGGGGGTGGCCGATCAGTAGGTTGAATGTCCTTTTCCGGAAGTGGGCATTGAGCACGTTCATTTTCCTTGAAGATGTTGTAGAGTACATTATGGATGCGTTGTAAATTGAATATAGTTAGCAAGTGTAGTGAGAGACCATTTAAAGTTTTGGGCTTTTGGAGGATTCTCAAGCTAATTATGGGTGATCGGCCCGCCCAACACAGTTTTCTACAGGCGGTTTCTACTTTGTTGATGAATACCTTGGTGGGGATGAACCCTGCCAAATAGTATATTATTTTTGGAAGAATGAGAGCATTTAAAAGGGTTACTTTCCCAAATAGGGAAAGGTATATTTTTGACAAAGATGCGATTGTGGTTTCAATTTTCTCTAATAATGAGTCCCGTATCTCTTTACGCATCACCGTGGGTGTTTTTGATAGGTGAAATCCAAGAAATTTCTGTGGTGCTGCTTCAAATCCACCAGAGATCTTCTGGCCAGTAAGAATTGACCAAATAGCTGATTTTTTTTGGGTTGACAAGGAAACCAGATAATTTGGCATGGTGATCAAGAAGTTGTTTTAGCTTACCCAGTTCATCATGGGATGAAAGAAATACAACTACATCATCCATATAGGAGATGTGATTGATGTTCTCATTAAGTAGCGGAACAGCGATACCAGAAAACGTGGCCTCGATGTTCAACAGCATTGGATTGATATAGGCAGCAAAGAGAAGTGCACTCAGGGGAGAACCTTGGGGGATGGAGATGTAGGGCATAAAACCCAGGGCAATGCAACCATCTAGGGACAAGAACACTTCCCGATTGTAAAGAAGGTTCTCAATCATTTGAATGTATACGGGTGGTACATTTAGCTGTTCCAGAACACTGAGAAGAACATCAATTCTCACCGAGTCGAATGCCCCAGCTATATCAAGTTGAACTGCAATGGGCCAGGACTTCCTTTGTCTCCGCACTTGATCGACCAGAAGTCTGAAGTGGCTGACAGCATCAGATGTTGAAGTGCCTTTTTTTACAAATTGATAGCGCGAAAGTTGTTTAATTATGTTATATTGAATCTTGTCTTTAATGATGCTCTCGATGAACTTTGTCAATAGAGGAATCATCGAGATAGGATGCAGGTTATTGAGATCTGGTTGTGCATCTCGCTTCTTTAAAAAGGATACCATGGAGATGGGACATAGGTTTATTAGGTGATGACTTCCAGTGGCGATGAGGTCTATCATTCCGTGGATTACTGGGATAGTAAAAGCTCTTAGGTGTAAAAGTAAAAATCTGGGAATTTCATGCATGCCAGGATGGACACTTTCTGGGAGTGATTGCAGTTTGTCAAGAATATCACCATCTGTGATGTTATGTTCCATAGGGTTAATTAGTAACAAAAACTCTACGGATGTTAGTGACACCAATAGGTTGTAATTTTCTTTTGTAAAAGTCTCTTGTTTTGGAAAGCATGGAGAGGCCGATATATTGATTACTGTGTATCTTGATCGATGAGGGTGCCTTGTTTTGTTGGTTGGATCCTAGGGCACATCTGATGTAACCTCGAGGCCAGCAGTGTTGATATGCTAAGTAACTGCGCGCTCGTTTAATTGACAGGTATTCAGCCAGGGATTGTTGGGTAGCTTTGTATTGTAGTTTAAGGCGAGTAATTTCTTGGATATTTTGCCTTTGTATGGGCAAATGTTTAAGTGTGTTGGCAATCTTGTCCAATTGACTTAGTAATTTGAGAAGACCTTTATTATGTTGAGTGCATTTATAAATATGTGATTGTAGAATATTTATGAAGTTATTCCATTTATCACATGGTGGAAGTGTGTTTATATTAGCAGAGTTGAATGATATGTAAATCTCAGAGATGAGTTGTATAGTGGCAGATTCCTTTGTGAGGATCCTCATTGTTCGTGGAATGTTGCCATATGAATGTGTGTTATCCACAATTCTGATAAGGACCTCTAGTGCCATGTGGTCCGTAAAGACAACAGGCCACAGGTTAGCTTCAATGAAGGGAGCAAGTGAAGGAGAGAAGTATAAAAGATCAATGAGGGACTTAAACCGTGATGAATAGAATGAGAAGGCAGACACATCAAAAAGCTGTCTTCCACTTGTAAAGGTGTTGCTCAGTGATTTTAAGTGACTCCTTTCAAAAGAATCATATGTATGATTAAAGTCACCCAACATCAATGCAGGAAAAGGGTTAGTTCTTAAGACCGCATTGATAGTGTGGATGATTCTATAGATTATATCTGATGCTTTGGTCATGTAAACATTTATTATGTTAAGTGTCCATCCATTTACCTGTATAATGGCTATGAGGCAGTTAGAGTCTATATGAATTATTTTGAAAAAGGTTATTTTAGATTTTTTATTAAAAAGAATTGCTACTCCACCAGATGCAGTGGAGGAGAAGGAATCATGGAAGTATCCAAATTTTTGTATTCTCTGTATGATGTTTTGGTCAGATAGTATGTGAAGTTTTGTTTCATTGAGGCAAAGAACATCAGGTGTATTATGCTTAAGCCAGAATGATAATGCTTTTGGTCAGATAGCGTGTGAAGTTTTGTTTCATTGAGGCAAAGAACATCAGGTGTATTATGCTTAAGCCAGAATGATAATGCTTGGATTCTGCCAAGGGAGTTCATGCCTCTGACGTTAATCAATGTTATGCTGAAAGTCATCATTGATAGTGAAACCGCTTTCTCATGTGGGAGAGTTTGCCAGATTGGAATGTGATCCAGTTTCTAAGACCATAATATTCTGTTCCAGCATCAAATTGGTGGAGTGATGATAAGGTTCAGATTGTATTAGGTTCTTAGATAAGTTGAGGTCTGGTGGAATAGGTTCAGGAATAGGCCACAATGTTGGAGATAAGTCTATCAGTAAGCGTTCATTATCATTTTCATGTTGACATGAGGCCACTTTATTTTGAGACAAAGGGTCAATCAGTTGTATGTTGTTATCTTGGTCTATTGTTTTTGTTTCATTTGTGAGGTTATATGAACTTGTGACTTTTGGAGAACGGTCTCTTCGTTTTTTTTCACAAGGTCTATTTGGTGGGGGAATATTAGTCTTTGTTGCATCTCAAAGATTGTCACATTCATTGCTATTGCTACTTTCTTGTGATTGTTCAGAGCTATTGTTTTTTTTTTTTTTGTTTTCTTTTACGTGGAATTTTGTTGCTGGCTATTGTAGTGTCGCTTTGTTCAGCATCGGTGTCCATGTCTGTTTGGCTGATTGTTGCTGTATCTGATGATGATACGCAATTGTCATTGGTATGCAGCTGTTCAGGAGTGAGTTGAAATTGTTCTGTTTCCAAGGAAGTTTTATCATTAGGAATTTTTGATGATGATGTAGTGTGATCTGTGGTATTGCTAGTGATATATTGTTGCTTGAGACTTGGGTATGTATTTGTTAGATGTTGATTTTCTTGATCGCTATCACATTTGTGGAATTTGTACCGAATCTCTCCACAAATTATGCATTTTCTCTCTTGACAATCTTTTTTTAGATGGCCTCTCTGCCTGCAATGGAAGCATTGGGGTGGAAGGCCATGAAAGATGATGTTGAGTGGAGATTCGCCATGTTGAATTAGAGATGGGACTGATTGAGATGGAATTCCTTTTTTAAGAACTAGCTGAAATTGTGCAGTGTTGATGTATACTGTGGGATCATCATTGTCTGCTACTAGGTATTGAAATTTGGTAATGGTGCCATAGTCTTTGAAGTGGCGCTGAAGGTCTGCCTTTTCAAAGTCCATGGTACATTTTTGAATTCGCTCTGTTAAAACAACTGGGCGGTTGAGGTCAATGTAGACAAGAAATTTGTTGTTTAGGAGTTTATGATTATTTCTAAAGGCAGCTTTAACTTGTTGGTTTGTGAACTGGATGATAAGATATCTTTCATTTGGATGAAAGAGGATCTTATGCATCGATTTCCACCAGCCATGTGCTTTACATAGTTCATATACTGATGATGTAGAGAATGTGTATAGATTTAAACAGTTATCTGTAGTGGAAAGTATGAGAGAACACTCATTATAATAGTTGAGTAGAGATTTGTGGAGTGGCAATGGGATGGTTTGGTTAAACTGTTCATTTATTATTTCATGGTGCTGAATATCACAAGTTAAAAGCTTACTTCATATCCATGGCCATATATCTCTAAACAACAACAACAACAACAACAACAACAACAACAATAATAATAATAATAATAATAATAATAATAATAATAATAATAATAATAATAATAATAATAATAATAATAATAATAATAATAATAATAATAATAATAATAATAATAATAATAATAATAATAATAATAATAATAATAATAATAATAATAATAATAATAATAATAATAATAATAATAATAATAATAATAATAATAATAATAATAATAATAATAATAATAATAATAATAATAATAATAATAATAATAATAATAATAATAAGAAGAAGAAGAAGAAGAAGAAGAAGAAGAAGAAGAAGAAGATTCTTAGGGCAGATAAAAAAATTATAAAAGTGTATAACTGATGTTTCTTTCTAAGATAGCCTAATCTCCATTCTCCCAATAGAGATTGATTCCCAGACCTTGAGACTGAGGTAGTCTGAATAAGGCACCCAATAAGGTTCACTGAAACATTTTCTTTTGTTTTCGAGGGGTATATTTCTTATTAATTAGTAAGATTGGCGCTTGAGGTCAGACCTGTCCAATGCTCATAAATATGCATAATCGAAGCATAGATTAACAATGGCGCTCGATGTCAGACATGTCTGATCCTCATAAATATACCTACTTAAAGTATGGGTTAATAACCTGTTCTCACTTAAATTCTTAGAATAGGATCACAGGTAGACTGTTAAAATATATATATCTTAGTTTAAAATAAGATACTTTTACAATAACATTTTATTTCGAATGGGAAGTGTAGATTGAGATCTCCTCTAGAAGGTAAAATAAAAATGTTTTATGAATTGCAAGAACAAGAGAAAAATGTTACTAATATATGCATCATAGTTCTCAAAATATTGCTGCATAATGCAGCACAAACTGTTGAAAAATTAAATATTAGTATGGTTCACCAGATAAACTACAATGATTTTTAGTCAATATAAGTCCATTATCATTTGTGTGGATTAAAAAATCTACCTGATGATAGTCAATGCTTATAGCTAAAAGTAGTAGAAAGAGCATACATATATAACAAATTAAAAAAAGGTCAACAGTTCAGCAACTAGAGGCCGCTGTTTCTTTTCATTCCAATTTGAATCTACAAAAGTGGAAATTGATAGACTTTGGTAATGTAAACAATGTACTAAAACAACATATTTTTACACAATTTGTAAAAAAATGAGGAGCAAGTCACAATCCATTATTTAACATCTGCAGCTACAATTGCCAATTCATTCCAATAGACTCCAGAAAAAAAACCCAATAACAATTATAACAATAATAGAAATGACTTCTGTAATGATTACAAAACTCACATCTGAGAAATGAAATATATCCATATAAATCACATGCTATTTATTTGATATCTTATGGTTCTTTCTTACTCTACAACAACCTATTTTTTTTCAAAATATTTCAACAATTTGCCTAATTGTAATTTTCCATTGTTGTCATTCTTAATCATATCTTATTAATAAAAGAAATCAATAAATTCGAGTTTCCCATAAGAATCTCATATACCTAATTTAACAGAAATATGATTTCACAATAAAAGATTCTATAATATTACACAGCAAGGTGAAGAAGATACACACTGAGGTTATGATGTTGCTGCTACAATAAATCTTAGAAAAAAATATTTACATTCTTGCTTTCATGAAAACAATTGCCATTTCAGTTGACAATTATCAGGCAGCTAAAGAAAGATCATGGTAATTATTGTTAGATGTGATATGTTAGACAACTTCCATCATCTATGAGTGAATGTTGAATATATAGAAAATTTTAAACTTTATTTAAACTTTCGAAATACAAACAACTTGTTAGTAATAATACACATTTGTGTGTTATTACTAACAAGTTGTTTATATTTGGAGAGTTTAAATAAAGTTTAAAATTTTCTATACATTCAACATTTGCTCATAGATGATGGAAGTAGTCCAATATATCACACCTAATAATATATCATCATCACAAACCTCAGATAAATGCATGGTATTTATTGATCTTAAATTCTAAGTTAGTAATGTATAAACAGCACACATTAATAATAGCTACAATGACAAGAACTTATTGATCAGACATTAGAAATTTGCTCTAGTTAGTATCATTAAGGCCTCTAAGAAGTACAAAACATATTCTTTCAAATAACAGCGCACTTCATTTTGCAATACTTTTACAAAAGATACTCCACAGAATGATGACAAATTCTTTTAATATAGCATTAAGATTTAGTATGTCTATGCTAAAAACAATAAGGGTTACCTTTTTCTTTTTTTATATAGTTTAATGCAGTGGTAGAGTGAGACCCGAGAGCTAAAAGTTCCCTTAACAAAAGTTTTACTTGTCTTCTGGTTTTCAAATATTATATGGTCTTCAAAGTGATTAATTATTGAAGTATTGATTAATATTGATTCCTTTAACATCTTATATAAAAATGATTTATATTTCAATAAAAAGTATTTTACAAACAGGAAAGTCATCATTTGGCAAATGAACCATTATGAATTAATGGATTTATTTTCCAGTTATGCTGTTTGCATTTAGTATATTGTTTACCTGGTAATAAATTGACTCAATATATCTTAAGGATTCACTTGTATCAAAATACAGTACTATAATACAAGTATAAAAAATAACATTAACAAATGCTATTTTTAAATGGAAACATTTTCAAACTTCTACAGTTTCTAATTTGATGAAGTCATATAATTTTTATAAAATAAAACAATGCTTTCAGCATATTTGAAGTGAGATAGCTAACTTTATACAGATTATACATCATGTCAGGGGTTATATTTTTAAAATGCTATTAGTTTTTTAGGATTCTTATTATGCCACTACATGTAATCAGTGCATATGTGATTTACGTAATTTTGCAGAACTTATGATAATAAGAGATTGCATATACTTAAATCTTTTTTGAAATATAGAGTTTTTAATGATTAGATCCCTTCCAAATTGATTGAATAAATATTAACCATCTTAGAAATGCTAATAACACTTATTTATAGATAAAAATGGAGAATACATAAAAATATTTATGGGTATAGTTAAAGAGCTGTTTGATAAAAATTAATTATATGAAAAAGACATTATCATCATCACCAGTATTCTGTCAAATAAACAGGTCCAGAGAATAATCAACATCATCAATTCATATATTTTCCATTCGATTATCTACATTGCCCAGCTCTTCAATTCCACATAACTCTTCCCATCTCTTATGGCATCCAACAATGTCAATCTCTTCCATTCTTTCATCTTACTTCCACTCACCATTTCATCCAAAACATCTTTCATTAAACTATAATTTCTTCTTAATATATGTCCAATCTAGTTTCTCTTGCTCTCTCTGATTTCCTCAATCAATCTTCTTTTTTCATTTATTCTTGTCAAAACGTCATCTGTTATATTATTCATCAAACTTATTTTCCCCCATTCAGAACCATGTCCACATTTCAACAGCTTCCACTCTGTTTCTAATTTTAATATGCATTGTCCATGTTTCACAACCATACATTAATACATTTCACATAAAGCATTCAATTAATCCTTTTCTTAATTCTCTTTTCAAACATCCACAAAAAACTTTCTTTCTCTTAATAAATGTCTCATTTGCCAATGTTAATCTTTTTCACTTCTTTAATCTACCCTCAATCAACTACCCAAATACCTAAATCCCTTTACCTGTTGAACTATGTTATCGCATATTTCAATTTGCAGTCTTTTTGCATTTTCCTCTATCCATAAACACTTAGTCTCTCCAACATTATTCTTCATTCCATATTCCACACATCCTTCTTCCAATTTATTCAACACATTCTGAAGATACATTTCATCCTTAGTTATAAAAGCCATACCATCTGCAAGTCTTATACACTTTATTAGTCTACCTCCAACATTTGTTCCTCCACAATCTACAGAATTATTTAGCATGTCATCTAAATAAATATTAAAGAGAATAGGTGACATACTGCATCCTTGCCTAACTCCATTTTTTATATTCACTTCACTAGTCTCATTCCCCAATTTAATCGTTACCCTTTGTTTAGAGTACATATTCCAAATCAATCTTATCTCTTTTCAAAACCCGCCTTTATCTTTTAAGATGAACATAAGTTTATTCCAGACTATTCTATCAAATGCTTTTTCCAATTTCTTTATCTTCTTCAATATCTCTTTCTGCAATTGTTCTAATAGCAACAATTGTATTTTTCCTTCTCTGACAACCAAATGGTTCTCCACTATAATCACCATAAATTGAGTTAAAATTCTCAATAAAACTTTAGAACCATGAGATAACTAACTTAGTGTTCTAAACTCTAGATTTAACAGATTTCTTCTTTTCAGCATAATTGAATCATTATAGTTCTTAAAATCTTCAAACCAAACTCCACCATTATATATCAAATTGCAAAGTTCAATTATTTCCTTCATAGTAAATTCTCTCATTTCTTTCAAAAATTCTATGGTATTACATCAAATCCAACAGCCTTATCATTCTTCATGTGTGCACTTGACTTTCTTACTTCATTTAGCAATATGTCCATACGTTTATAATCTATTTCAATATCCTCTTCATTTTCAAGTTCATAATTCAATTAAATAAACTTCTCTACTAAATAGTCAGTGAACATATTCTTTTCATATTTTTAATATATCATTATCTATTAGTTAATCTCTCTCCATTCTTATCTGCAATCTCACTGACTACTCATATTTTTCTCCCAAGTGACATTTTGTATTCTGTCAAATACCAGATCATATCTTGTCACCTGCTGAAGCCTTTCTATCTCTCTTTATTCTTGCTCTAATCATTTGGTTTTTTACTAAATTTTTTTCTTTTTAGCTCATTATTAATTTTTCTATACGCACTTTGCCTTTTCTCAGTAATTACATACTTCCATCTTCTTCCTACCTCCATCTTTTCCAACATACCATCAGTTATCCAAGGTCATTTAGATTTCCTTACCCAAATAATACCAATTTCATTTTTTGCTGTTTTTACAAGTTCTTTAACTCTACACCAACATTTATCCAAGTAGTGTCTTGTGTATTTGTCCCTCTTTCAATTCTTTTGAACTCAACTTTAACTTAACCATACTAGCACCAGGCAAAGCATGTGAATCATTAATAGCATTCTTGTATCTATTCTGAATCAATATATAATCAATTTGATAACATTTTCTATCATTTGGAACTTTCCATGTACATAGTATTCTAATATGGTTTTTAAAACAAGTGTTTGAAATCACAAACCCATACAAAATTATACAAACTGGCTACCTCTTTCATCTAATTTCCAACAAATTTTCCTTTCCTTACCTTTCTCCACAATAGTATTCCAATCATCCAATAGCAATATACATGCATTTCCCTTCATGTTGGATAATTCAATTCCCTCTACTTATATATTTCATCAATTTCAATATCATCATGACTAGCACATAAACTTGCATGATTACCAAATGCCTAGGACTTGCATTTATTCTCATCATTATCAGCCTATTGTCAATACAATTAATCTTTGCCACACTATTCTAAATTTTCTTTCCAACAGCAATGTGAACTCCATTAATTGTTCTATCACCACCCAAATAAAATAACATCTCCACTACTTACTTCCCCATAACCTTCCCAACACTTCATTTAATCCTATAACATCAATATTATTTATATACAAACATTCTTTTTAAATTTTCCCAATTTCCCATCTCTTGACAAAGATCTAACATTCCACATACCAATTCTCAATGTGTTTTCCTGAAGTTGATAAGGATTTTGACCTAAGTAGCCTCACACCAAACATAATGATTTCTGTAGACATACTCATAATAAAACAAGAACATTATAAGGTAAAATGTCTTTCCATTGCTGCTTTACCAGAAATAGCCTTCATAAGAGGCTTAATGTGCTAACTAAATTTCATAAAATGAGCATCCGCCTACCATTTCCTCCTCACCATTGTCACCTATAGTGATTTTCCACTGACTTGGAAGAATGCAGTTGACCTACGACCCAGCGGGTATTCATTTATTTATAAAAAGAACCAACAATCAAAAATAAAGATACATCAGCCAAATTAAAATTAATCATGAAAAGTAAAAAGTTATAAAAAGATTTTTTTATCCTCTTGGATCAATTATAATAAAGAAGAATTTGATAGCTGTAGATTCATTGCATATTGGTTGTGAGAGTTCTAAAAAAAATGCTAAAAAATTAGAAATATGAAACTGCTTAAAACTGATAACATTCTATAATTCTTTATGGACATGAAAATCGGACACAAGAAAAAGGGTAAAAAATACAGATACTTCTGAATCTTCGGTTGAAACACCATAAACAGTAAAAAAAAAAAAAAACCCAGATTAGAACTAACCATTTACTTAAATTCACTGCAAAAGCTTATGATAGTTTATGAATAAATTCAAAAGGAAATAACAAAAAGAAATGATAATGGAATGAATAAATGTTATAATCATGTCCTTAAAAATCGATATCTTTCTGAAGAACTGTCTGTCATTCATATGATTAACTAGAATTTCCTGGTTTATTTACAATGCAAATCAAATGTTTATTATATAAATAATCTGAGGTGAAATTTAATAATGAGTTTTATTACTTACTTGAGTTTAGAGATCACTTAATGTGATTTATGGATTGTTCTAAAACACATCTATCATTTTTAAAATTTTAGTTTTTTAATAGTTATTCAAATTTAATGACAATCTCGTTTTTGTTGTTATTGTTTTTGCTTTTGAAACACTCACTAAATTTGCAGTAGACAAATTATAATCCTAGAAATGATGAATTAAAAAAAATGACAAATTTTTTTCTAGATTTCATAGTAGACTTTTCCCATACAATTGCTTGGAAGGTTATGTGATGTTTGAGAATCAAAAATGATAAATTAAATTTCAATCTAGGAATCTTTATTTATCCTGTATTAAAACATATAATAGTAAACTAAATACCAAGTTACAAAACTCTATTAAATAATGACATTGCCATCTCTAAAATCTTTCTCTTTTCTACCTGCAAATTAATTTTTGATTACTAGAAAATAAAATATAATCAGAACAAAAATTTGACTTTTAAAAAATTTGGTACAAATATGTAAGGTGAACTCAAATGTTAGAAAATACAAAGATAATACCTAAATATGACCATCTAACTGAATTTTATATCGCACTTGGTTTCACATTTGAAGCATTAATGAATATTACATAAAGTGCCAAGGATTATTACTAAAAGAAAAAGTGATAAGTTCAATATATCATGCTAGTACAATTAGTGTTTGTAATACCTAAACAAAGAAATCATTAAGATCATAAATAAAACCATAAAAACATCACATGATCACTATTTCATATGCTTACACATGCTGTTAATAAGAGTACCAAACTTTCCATTGGTAGTGCCATCAAGTGCAAGCCTTCATAATCAATAGATGCAGGAAAGTTTGTGCATAAAATACCTGTCTAGTACCTCTCCCCAAACTAGTTTCTAGCTTGTGGCTTTCATCAATGAGGAGCCTTGTATTTGAGAGCACTGCACTTAGATCTTAGGATGTAATGCAACCCTCCAACAGTCTCCTTTACCTATTTGGTTAACTATAAAACCTTGAGCCCAAGATGAAAACAGCATAATGTTTCCAACCCAAGCTCATTCACTTGTATTTTCATATAGATCTAAACTTAGTCCAGCATCTATACATTTTGGTATCTTTGGTTTTTCAAAAACTATTCTCATTATCCTACAAGCAGGATAGTTGTAAAAACATCAAAACATCACATGATCACCATTTTATATGCTTACACATGCTATTAATAAGAGTACCAAACTTTTCATTGGTAGTGCCATCAAGTGCAAGCCTACATAATCAACAGATGCAGGAAAGTTTGTGCATAAAATACCTGTCTAGTGCCACTCCCCAAACTAGTTTCTAGCTTGTGGCTTTCATCAGTGAGGAGCCTTGTATTTGAGAGCACTGCACTTAGATCTTAGGATGTAATGCAACCCTCCAACAGTCTCCTTTACCTATTTGGTTAACTATAAAACCTTGAGTCCAAGATGAAAACAGCATAATGTTTCCAACCCAAGCTCATTCACTTGTATATTCATATAGATCTAAACTTAGTCCAGCATCTATACATTTTGGTGTCTTTGGTTTTTCAAAAACTAGTCACATTATCCTACAAGCAGGATAGTTGTAAAACCATCAAAACATCACATGATCACCATTTCATTTCATATGCTTACGCATGCTGTTAATAAGAATACCAAACTCTCCATATAGTACTGCCACTAAGTTAAAACTTTTGTAAGCATGTGTAAGCATTTAAAATGATGATCATGTGATATTTTGGTGGTTTTACATCCATCTTATCTATAGGATAATGGTGACGGTGGTTTTTGAAAAACCAAAAACACCAAAATGTATAGATGCTGAACTGAATTCAGATTTATATGACTACACAACTGAATGAGCTTGAGTTGTAACCATTATGGTGTTTTCATCTTGGGATCCTAGCTTTATATTTAACCAAATAGATAAAAGATGGCTGCTGGAGAGTTGCATTAGATCCTAAGATCTAGATGCAGAGCTCTCAAATACAAGATTCCTCACTGATGAAAACCACAAGCAAGAAACTATCTTGGAATATTGGATGAGTAGACACTAGATAGGAATTTTATGCATGAACCTTACTGCATCCATTGATTATAAACTACTATATGGAGAGTTTGGTACTCTTATTAGAATCATAATTCTCATGCAGACCTATTATAAGAACTGTAGAACATGATGCACTCATTTATTTAGAATAATAGAATGCGTACATGCTTCTCTGAGAGAAATCAAAATTTTAAAATTTTTTTGAATTTGACTGAAGATTTTCTTTCATATAACAAGTCAACTATTTAAATAATATTGATCAGAAAATGATTATCTAGATATTCTTAGCTGGAAATAAAATAAGGATGAAACATCACTAAGTCATCGCCATCTTATAATTATGAAAATTTATTGAGAAATGTCTTTTCCTTCTATTATTTTCCATGAGGAGTTATTGAAGCAAAATGTTAAGACTTTTCCTTTTCCATAAAACAAATATCAAAATAGTCTTATAGAAATGTTCAATTGTAAAATTGAGAAGAGTATAAACTAACACACTCCAATAACATTAATATTAAAAATAATAAATATGCTTATTATTGAAACTTAATTTTCTTATCTTGTTGCTTCATGTTTCCACCAATGTAAAGAATGCTAATAACATCATAGGCGAAAAATTCACAACTAGTACTTAAAATAAGATTTTCATTGTTAGTATTGATGCTTATACTTGTGGTAAACTGTGATTTCAATCTCAATAATTTCAAAAGGTATTAAAATTATTCACTGTGTTAAATATGCTAAAATTATTCACTGTGTTAAATAAGTATTACTTTAAAAAAATTGTAAATATTTCCATCCTCTGACTTATTGATTAATAATGTTTAATCAATATGAATTATCCCGGAATTTATTTGTAGACAATTCAGATTTCTTTAATTCCTTATAGACAATTCCTTAAATCTGAATAATCATATTAACTTTACATGTGAATAATCATATTTCCATGATCAGCCCTTCATTAGTTGCAAATAATAAAACAGTATATTAGGACTTTTTATTACTGAAAAGTACAATTATTTTTATCAAAATGAGTTTGTTTATATTGCCAGTAACCAACAATATCTAATTATATTTATTTTATTGAACATTTGCTTTAATACAACATTGCTGCTAACCAAATTAATTTCATAATTCATCATTATTAGTTTATCTGTCAAGATAAGACTCCTCATACTAAACCAAGACTACTTCCAGGTCTTTTTAACTTATTTAATTTTTCAAAATACACAATTCATTTTTTTCTATCATTTAACTTCATTTCCTGTACATCCTTTACTCATATTTTCCACAATTTTTTCCAGAAAATCATTAATTCATGCCCAATTTCTGCTTCACTATTTCCTCAAAAAATAATATCACTTTTTTCAAACCTTGTAAAATGTTTCTCCTCCTAACTTTCCAAAAAAATTTTCAGTACTTTTTTCAATATTTACATCACTTCCCATATTTTTTTTCTATAGTTTTATTCTCTAAAGAAAACATTAGATTTTTATAAGCACAATAAACTTGTTAAAAGCTCATTTCATTATTACAATTCTCATTAACTTTTAAATATTTAAAATGTTAAGCTGTTCAGTAACTTATTACATAATGATATTTCCTTTCACTATGTTCTTTGTTTATTTTAGCATTATTCACTTCAAATTTTGTATAAAGCTCACAAAACTTAACATTTTAAATTTATTCCCTACAAATATTGCCACATCATTAGAAAATCTGATGCAGTGAACTTTCCAATCTCAAATGTTAATTCTATCCAAAACAATAATAATTTAATTAAAAACTCATCTAAACATGACATTTTCTATAAATAATTCTTTAGACTTAAAAAAAATTGCTTTTCAATCTATATCTTTTTAATGTATTCAAACCATAACTCAATTCATCACTTCCTTAATATCAAAAACGATTCCCAAAATATAATCTCTTTTTTGGTTCTTCTCTATTATTCTCCACAACCATAATTCCATAATTGAATTTCTTACCTCTGTACTTTTTCTAAATAAAAACTGCTCTTAAGATAAGAACATTTCTATTTTATTAGAAATCATTGTATTCAAAACCTCAACAGACAATTATTAAATTCTTCACAAGATATGAACAGAAAATAATATCTCATTAAACAGTAAGATATTGTATCATTAAATAAGTTGAGTCTATATGAAGATTTTAATTGGTAGAATGTTCTCATAAAAAATAATGTGTTATAGCATCAAAAAGTGATGCATTTATACAAAGATTTTTACAGAGTATTGTGTTAAGCAGTAAAAAAAAAAAAAACATATTATAAATAATTTTTATTAAAAATAATGAAATATGTTCTATTTTTTTTTCCTTTGAAAGAATGTGATTGAGTGAACACATTCATACATGAACTCACCAAGATTTAAGTATAGTACATATAGACATAAATAAACTCTCTCTCAATTTATTATTCCACTGGAAATTACTTTTGATGATATCTTAATGTGTATAATTTTTAAAATAAATTGTTTAGTAATGATATATAAAAACATTTTTAAAATGTCTCCACTGTATTAAAATATAATTTTAAAATAAATAAATAAATATTCTGTAAATCTTTGTATCAAGTTGTAATCTAAATTAAAACTATAGCTTTTCTTTATAAACTGTACTTTATTATTTTCTTCTAAAAAATAATGTTTTTCTAGCATTATCTATTTCATATTTCAATTTGCTAATAAGCTTTCTAAAAATTTATCAGTCATCTATTATCTATAGTTATTTCCTTCAACAAATTTAGAAATTGATATCAACATATTCTTTCAATATATCAATTCCTCTTGATTTTTACTGTCACAATTTTCTTATTCTTTTTAAAAGAATTCTATGACTATTACATATTATTTAAATCTAATAGATCAACTTCAAAATGTGCATGTATACTCTTAACACTGACTCTAAACAATTTTAAATTAAAACATAATTTAAATGAAATCTATTTTCTGACTTGTATTTTTCTATGCATTACACATGTGGCTTTTAAACCAGGTATTCATTATTACTATGCTATTTTTTCTAGAATCAGTAAACGATTCCAGCAGAAGTATGAGTTTAAAAAATGACTCTTAATTCAGCTTCAAATATCTAAAGATAAATTGAACAATGTGAATTTCTCTCAATCATAGACTATAATTAGACATTTAAAAAAAGCACTAGCAAGAATATATGTTAAGTTTTCTGCTCAAAATTATATTGAGTAATTAAGCAGTATAATATTAGAACAAAGTTTGATCACTATTTGTGATAATTTATTAATGCTTGAAAATTATTTATTAGACTTTGTGGTTTTAATTCATTGGTAGTAGACTGACAGATTCCAAGATCAACAGATTCCTGGATTTCTCACCTGAATTTAAAAAAAAAAAAAAAACTTTGTTTAGCCAATGGAAAAAGAAAATGTTATATTCAACCCATCATTTGAATGTTCTAGCATCACATGGCCTCCTAAGTAATTAATTTGCCCACTCATATAATGTTAATTATATGATTAAAATAATTTTCTATAATGGCTCATTTTTACAGCAACTTCATAAACTTTAATGAGTTCTTTATATCATTAAAATGTATAGTGCTAATACAAAAAAGATGCACGACTAAAATTTAGCCATGATGTAAAAAAAAAAAAAAAAACTGCTGTATATATATATATATATTGTACATACATCATGATGAAATAAATAAATGATAAGAAGTGAGAAATTAATCCTAATTTCTACAGAATCAAATTGTTGTTTATATATATTTTAAAAGATGCCGTGAACTGTTGTTACTGACAAGATGAAATGAGATTTAAAAAATATTAACTTTATAAAATGTATATATATATTTGCATGCCTTGAAAATATAATTCCAATAAGAATAATCGGCAATAATATTTGGCTAAGTTGTAATATATATATATTTGCTATATTGTGGATAAAAAAAAGTATACGTTTAATTATCTTTTTTTCCCCCACTTATTATCAAAATTTTAATACTGAAGTTTATCAGAAGTGCTAAAGTTTTTTTTTTAATTAAAATAAAATATAGAGTTGAATAAATGTAAAAATAACTTGATTAACAATTTTTATAATTTTAAATTAGCAGTTTTTTTTTTTTTAATATTTTCAAGAACTAAATTATAATACCTAGAGGAATTCGAAATTCAAATAAAATTCTATAAAAATAAAATTTGTTTTATAGAAATATGTCTATATAATATATTACAAAATCAATAATACTATTTTTTTTTTTTTCACATTTTAAATTGGGTGATAACAAATTTGCAATTTGGTTTAATGCAGTGAAAAAAAAATTTTTTTTTGATTTATTTTATTCATCAGCCATAAATTTCGTATACCATCATAAGTAAACAATATTTATTTTGGCATATAGAAATAAAAAAAACAAAACAACAACAAACATTTAAAAGTACATTAAAAAAATAACCGCTAAACACTGTTGAAATTTCATTGTATTTTTATTTAAGTATTGGATATCTCTTGAGGCAAGGTAATTTTTATTTTTCTCTAAAATTTCTTTTGAAATCGTTTAATTGCATATCTAATTCTCTACTGATTTAAATTATCACACTATGAAGATGTGGAACTGAGCTACTTTTTGTCAGAAACAAGATCAAGGATCTCACTAATAGAGACCTAAATTAATTAATACTGTAATAGATATAATAATTTGACAGACTAATTTTGATTTTCTAAAACAACTTTTACTTATTTAATAATTTTTGTATAATATAAAATGGATAATAGATATTTGCAAAATTAAAATGTATTGTTTAATCATAAAAGGTATTAGCATTTGTTAATTTAAAATATTGTATTTGTACATTATGAAATTTAGATCCTTGTCCGATTTCAATAATTTTATTTATGTATAGGTAAACTAAATAAAGTCCATGTAATTATATTCCAAACACCTTGAGAATACATACTTAAAGATAAACCACCACCATCATCAACCATTATCAATCCACAGCAGGATGAAGGTCTCTCCAACAATCCATCTTCTCTGATCTCTAGCTTTCCTTCTCCAAATCATACCCCTGTATACCTTATTTCATCCATCCATTTGGTCTCTTTCAGTATCTTTTACAATCTCTTGGAATCCAGATTAAGATTTCAATCATCCATCTGTTATCATTGCTTCTAGCAATATGTCCAGACCAACTCCAGTCTTTTAATTTTTTCAACTATGTCAGTAACACCTGTTTGTTGTCTTATCCATGTATTGTATTTCTGATCTCTTCTTGTTACTCCAAACTTGCATCTCTCCATACTTCTTTGAATAAGACCTGGTAAAACACATCTATTAAAATCATTCATTTTCAAACACATAGGCATATTTCCTTTTAATATTAAGTTATTTCTAACCAACACACTCCAACCAAGTTTAATTCTATGCTGAATGTTTTCATCTGTAGTAATAATCTGACCAAGGTATTTGTAATTGTTAACTTCTAACTATTCATAATCAATCTTTATTTTCATCTTTTGAGAAAATCCATTGAACATTTCTTTAGTCTTTTTAACATTTATTTACCTTTAATCCTACTTTCTTACTTTCATCTGATAACTCTTGCAACATTTCCTGAAGCTCTTGAGCATTATTTACAAAAAACAAAACAAAACAACTACATTATCTGCAAAATCTAAATGACATAAATAATCTCCATTTACTTTTATTCCTTTAGCTTTCCATTTTAATCGACAAAATACTTCTTGCAGCATTGCTATAAAAAATTTTGGAGATATGGACTCATAACACCCTTCTCAATGTTAATCTTCCTAGTATCATTATACAATCTAATAATTGCTGTTACATTTTTATAAATATTTTTCAGAATATGACAATATCCTGGGTCTATACCTTGATGATCCAATGCTTTATTTACAAAAAAAATGCTTATAGAATCAAATCTCTTTTCATAATCAATAAATCCAAAGCATAATGGCAACTCATATTCATTGGTCCTTTCTATTACATTTCTCAATACTTGGACATGATCTACTGTACTAAAACTATTTTTAAATTCAATTTGTTCTTTTGGTTGGTTGAAATCCAATGTTCTGTGTAGATGAGTTGTAATTATCTTGATAAAATTTTATATAAAACTGATAAAAGGCTGATAGGTCTGTAATTTCTGATATCTTCTTTATCACCTTTCTTAAATATTAATAGTCCATTCATCAAATCATCTGATACATCTTTATTATTTAGACATTTGGTATATAATTTTGCAAAATTTTATCTATTTCTTCACCTGCTTCTTTTAATATATCGATTATAATTCCAATATTATCTGTAGCTTTTCGCTTCTCCATAAATTTAATTGCATGTCTTATTTCTTCATTTAAAATCCTGAGCAATTCAGAAGATATAATAGATGTAGGAGGTACTTGTTCTTTATGACTATAAAATTCTTGATAGACCTCTTCTACCCATTTCATGATGTCATCTCTATTTTTAGTATTAGTTCCATCTTTTTTTCTTATTGCAGATATATGTTTCCTACCAAAACCAAAATATTGATTTACATTTTTGAGACTTTTATTCTCTCTACAAATTTTCTTGCTAGTTCACAATTATTGTTTCTTAAATACAATTTATTTTATTTATAGAATTCTTTCTTATATCATTATCAACTCTTTTTTGCATCATTTTACAAAATTTAAGATATGCAATACTTCTTAATGCATTATTTTTATATATCTTCATATTCCTTCTTTTCTTCATAAATTCTCTAATCTCAGTAGAAATTTTAATGGTCAAATGCTGCTTTTCTCTACCAGCTATTTTTGTTGGAGTTTTTAAAAGTGTATCAGTTATTTTCCTATTAATTGTATTCAAATATGAATCATATTCAAAACCTACTATTACTTGAAAATGATTTGCAAGTTCAAATTTAAATTCATTAGAATATTTCTGAAGATTAGGAATATAAACTGTAAATATTGTTTTTCTTAATATTTTTTGTAATTACAGCATGTTATACATATAGATTCATAATCTAAGTTTTAGATATAACTAGTAGCTTCAATTTAAACATTTCTTTTTCTTTTTTTAAAAGACTGATATACAGTTATAATGAACATTGATTTAAATATAATTTATATTTCAGCCATTCTGTCATAAATTTCATAGATTATTCTATGCATAAATTAATAAATGAAGTTTTAATATATCACATTTTATAAGTTATTAAAAACACCATAACAGTAGCAGGAATAAATAATTAATAACAGTTCCATATTAAAATGCTAAGTAGAAGATTAAATAGTTCAATTCAGGAAATTTAACACTAGGTTATCTTAAAATCATTTAAAAGTCTATAAATAAAGAGAGAGCAATTTAGATAATATAACAAACAAAATCTTATGTAATGAACCATTACACTGTCCGTTGTTTCTAAACAGTTAAACTTTTTTCCGTAGACATTTGTCAAAGCCATTCTATGTATTGTTCTTTTTCTCCAATTGCTATGATAAGTATTATCAATGTGGCCTTTTTTCCACTAGAGAATTAACTGGTTATTTATTTCATATTAATGTTGATTTAAATAAAGATAAAATTTTAAATGCATTTTTTAATAATCAAAAAAATTAACTGTTTCTTTTTAGCAAAATAATATTTTTTTAAAAATTGTTATCAGTTTCTTAATACCTCCCCCCACACACCCTATTCTTACTTTCTTATATAGTTAATCCCAATTAATCAGCTGACTGTACTGAAATCAATCATCCAATAAAATCGATTTCCAATGACCAACTTTAAGTTCTATTTTTAGACTTAATTAAAGAATGACAGATAGAATTTTTTTTTTTTTTTAAATAGCAATTTAACTTGTATAATATTTGAACTTGTAATAAAATATTTCTTTTTTGATATAATTATTTAATAAACTAAATAATATTAAATAAGCATTACATAAAAGTTATTTCCCATATTTATTTAGTATTTATTAAGTATTAAATATAAATCAATTCTTAATATTTTTTGACTAAAGTAATAGTTATTGTTAGCAAATTAAATATTGCAAAATAACACATAAACAAGCACAAAGACAGAAACACATATAATTAGAAATGCTTTCATTGCATATTATTTTAGTTTTGCATTAATTTATTAAGCAAATATAAACCATATCTGAGGTTATATAAATATAAAAGATTGAATAGATTATTTTCTATCTCTTGTTTTATTGTTCCAATGCAGACATCCTTAATTTCTTTATACCTTTTTTTTATTTCTTGCACCCCCCTCCCCCAGCATAATGTTATTTTAAGATTGATATTTGTCCCAAATAAATATAAACTGGTTACAATTTAATTTATCAAGTGCAAGCAGTTTAGAAACTACATATATATCCTTCCATTCTTGATAAGTAGCTTAATCTTTTTAACAGCAAATAATGCATAATTCATGTTTAAACTAACTATTCTAAAACAACTTTTTTAACTTTATAATTCAATGGTAAAATTACATTTGATTTAGAAAGAAGATCAAAATGTTACAAAATGCATAATAGTGGAAATTATGTGAATGTCACTTGAATCCTAGTCAACTTTAAAAGCAATCTTATTTGCAAAAATTAATTGCAAATTTACTGTAGTATAGAAAAATATGGTTTGGTCAAATAAAAAATAATTGCTAAAAAGCAAAAAAATAGGAATCAAGGAAGTGGGGGGTATATCATTAATTTTAACATGTTTGAGTATAAGTATGGCTTAATTTCTAAACTCCAGGAGTACGAGTACGTATAAAAATATATTTTAGCAATAGATTATGTACTTAGTATAATGACAAAATTAGCATAGCATTAAAAGTCAGCAAAATTTATATTAATTTACAGATAGCTGTCTGTCTTACATAATCATTTTCTGGTATAAACAAAAAGCAACAATTTCTTTCTTTAAAAGAACAATGTATAAGATAACACAGTCCTTAGTTAATGTTTGTATGACCCTGGGTAAACCTATGGATTCATGTCAACACAGTTCAGTTGAAATGAGGATGCATAGGACAAAATGTTTTTTTTTCCAACTAATTAATGGAATCAGTATTATTTATAAATTTATGATTTGTGATAATCCCACCTAGAAGACTTCCTCACTACAATGTGATTGCTATAATACAATATTTATGTCAGCAAATATTTAGTTAATTAGTGATATTGATCATTTTGTATTTAGAGATACCTTCTGTTTAAATGCAGCATTTATATTTATACTATATTCTATATAGAATATAATAGTATAAACAAAATTATTCTTTTCCAATTTTATTCATGAGTATATATTATGTCAGTGTAATCATTTGCAGGAAAAACATATTAAATAATTATTAAAAACAATTGATAATTTTATATTTATTTATTGGCACTTGCGCACATTTTAAAATTATTTTTAGTGTTATAGATTGTATATATTGGATTATTTTAAAAATATAAAAAATGAAATTATCACTGAAAACAAAAATCGTTTAAAAAGATTTAACAGTGTTAGAAAGTGAAATATTAAATTCAATAAATGTATCAAAAGTTCTTCAAAATAAAAAAAAAAAAACATAGATCATTGAAAGGTTGGAAAATTATTAGGAAAATACGAAATTTTTTTTTTATTTGAATTAATCAAAATGTCGTGAAGTTAATAAGTAAATGGCAAATTAATTCAATTTTTGAGGAAAATATAAAAAATAAAAGGTATTTTGATAAACTTTATGAAGATGAAACATCAGATCCTACATGTTATGTTAACGTAAATGTTTTATTATGCATCATTGGATATAATTTTGAAGAAAATTCGTAAATACTTCAAAACATTAAGTAAAATAGTATAACACAGTTTTAATATATATTTCCAAAATCATTGCTATCTTCATCTGATTATAAGTTAATAAACATGCTAAAAATTTTCTACAAAAATATAGTATTGATTTTTCTGAGCAACATCTTTTATAGTTATATATGTTACTTAATTTATTTAAAAATGAAATTATACACGACTACATAGATTTACTTATCAAAAATTATATATACTATTGACTATTTTCTTGACTGAAGAAAGTACTGAATAATCATTTTATAAGTTAAAATAATAAAAATTAAGAACTTCTATGACCAAACTAGATTATTCATTCAATTTAATATATTGTTCAAAGAAAATGAAACTGTTAAATTCTTGATGTATAAAATATAAATGTATTTGCTGAAGCTAAATTTAAAAAAATTGTCCTTTAAATAAATGTAATATAAAAATTTAATTTTGTACATATATATACTTTACAGTGATAATTATGCTGGAAGTGGGAAAAGTTTTGTCATGAGTGTCAAAAAGTTAGTTATGCCACTAGTATGAATATTTTTTGTGATACCTATGTATGTTAAATAGTTTTATATTATGTATTATGTCCAATGATAAACAGGCACCTGAATAAAAGTTTGATTTAAGCAAAAAGTTATGAATAGCTTCATTTACAAATATATACTATAAACAAAACATAGTATAACAAATATTTTATTAACTTCTAACTATAAAACCTATTATTTATGCAGACAAAATGATTATTTATTGTGCTATTTTTTATTTTATTTTGATTTTAATTAAAATTTTTTTGGGGAAAGTTTGTTTTTCATATTAACAAAAAAAACTATCTGAATAATATATAAAAGTACTAGAATAAAATTTCAAGATAATAAAGATTCTGGAACTATATTCCTAAAAGTTCTAGCTAAAATTAAGACCAAATTATAAGTCATTAAAATATATGTAAGAATATAGTATTCTCAGCCTGAAGACAAAATAACACTTGATCATCACAGTCAGTAATGTCCACCTCTTGACACAAATGTCAATGTTATTATTGTCAAGAGATTTCAAGTTAACACTAATTCCTGATAATCATATGAATTACATTTTACTTATATATATATATATATATAATATATAATTCATATGATTATCAGTAAAATGTAATTCATATGATTATCATTTTTATGATTATCAGGAATAGTTAACACGTAATCCTGATAATCATATGAATTACATTTTACTTATATATATATATATATATATATAATGTTTTCAATGTACGCCGCGAGAGTAATTTACTGTTGTTTGCTCCAATATGGTATGAAATATTTTACAGAATACTGAACTCTGATCAACTATTTCCAATACATCCTACATTAATAGGTGTCCAATAGAAATAATATTAAGATCACCTGAAAAATAACAATATAAAAGGACAAAAAAAAGATAAAAAATAAAAACCCAATTGTTAAAAAAGGCAAAAAAAGATGTAATCAATAGATAAAAAATAATACACATAATTACAATCTTTAGATTTTCCATTTCTATATTGATTAATTGTGAACTCATGAAGATATATAATTTAAATGTATACTAAATGAGATGAAATATACTATTAACTGCCTTTTACATGTTGTTTTAAGGAATTATTCATTAAAACAACAATTAAATAAAATAGGAAAAATAAGAGAATTATTTACAATTTTCATAAAACCACATTTTCAATTAATTTATATAGCAGATTGTTTGATGAAATGCTTCTACAGTAATGAACATCATGTCACTATATGAACCATGAGAGAAAAATTAATGTAAAAAAGGTGCAGTTAACACACCATTACACCAATCAGAATTCAAAAAACTTAAATTTCTTGATGGTGTGATAAATTCACCAGAATGTACTACCAAATTACACTATTAATTTTAAATAGCAAATATATAATACTGCTTTAATGTAGTTTGAGAAACAAAAGTTTTCTGCTGAAAAAATTAAAAGACAACATCATAAAATATCAAGTAAACAGAAAATTAATGAACATGTTCTATAGGTAAATTTATTTGTGGTTCACAGATTGGTTTGTATACTTACCACAAAACCCATTTCAAGAGCAATTCTCTCTCTTGCTCTCTTTTTGTTTGTTTTTGGGGTTGCAATGGCCATACTCATTTATAAACGTTTGTTTATTGTTATTATTAGTATGAGTTTAGTACATTACATTTTTTTTTGTTAAAATAAAAAAGTTCAATAAGTAATCAAAATTGTTTTAGGAGAATGAAATAATACTATAAGGAACAAAAATATTGTTTTTAGAGTATAGCATAATAAAAAATTTAATTCGACATTTTCTATGGTTAAGGATATGTTGTGTCTAATATAGATTCAATATTATTTAAATTATTCATTAATTTGAACCCAGACATATATAAACCTTATATTGAATTAAGTGTAAATAATGTCTATGAATGAGTTAAATGTTTTAAATTATATTTTAGTTTAAATAACACATTTAACACTTCTACCTCAATAATTTAATATTCTTAGGTAGTTTAAATTAAGTTACATTTATAATTTTCTATTTCTGGGGTAATCTTTTTGTCAAAAAAAACAAAATGGTTACAATTTACTAATGAAAACCATTGTATAAAGAAACTATATCAGTCCCTACCTTGCATGAGAATCGTGTAGTAAAAATTACACTATAAAGAAATTATTCATTATTGTAATGAATAATTAATAAAAATTATTAATCTAAGGAAAAGTTTGTTTAGTATTTCCATATGGTCAAGACTTAATTTGATGTATTTTTATTTTCTTTATTAATATGTTGTAATTATTCTATAAGTATTAAACTTCTATTTTTTTATAACTGAATGATTGAATTGTACTTCTATAAAACATTATGAAAAGAGAGCAATAAGCAGAGAGTGGAAATGTCATGTTCTCAGATCAAGTCAAAAGATTAGCTAAGAAAATGTAAATAATAAAAACAAAACAACTATGTATTCAAAGTAAAAGTGTCAATTTTAGAGGGAAAAAAAACATTTATGAAACCCAATATACTGAAAAGTTGATGTTATTTGATATAATATTTAATACCTGAGTAGCTAATCTAAAAAAAAATATTTCTGTGACTACCACCTCACTAAACTAATTAAGCTATGAACTTTATATTTACATAGTAACATGAAACAACTTTTTATAATTAATCAATGTAATACTTTATGCATCTACTGAATAGTAGAGAAGTATATGCCAGTTTAATGTCATTAAAAATCCAAAAAAGGTCACTTCATATTGCTTGCAAGATATACAATTAATCATAAATACTCTGCAATGACTTAGAGCAGTGATAGAATATCAGATTCTAGAATTTAAGGTCCTCTGAGCAATTCCAGTTTGTCATTTCTAGCAATCAAATTTCTTATAAACTCCCAAGGAATAAAACCATTTGAGAAAGTCTCAAACTTCACCGGTGTTATACCACACTATCAGTATTTTAATCATGTCAATTTAACCTTTTAAAAATATTTAAAACCTTTTAAAATTATATGTGTCACCTCCACTCAAAAAAAAAAAAAAAAATTGAAAAGTATAACTAATTTTTCCTTAACTTATTCTATTTTTTGAACTACAAGAATATGGATCTCATATATATATATATATATATATTCCTCTTTTAAGAGTAATATATTTTCTGAATTTATATGTAAATTTTATGTATCACGCAAACAAAAATATTTTATTGCAAGAAAATAAAAAGAGAGATTTATTTTAAATGTTGATTATATTTTAATTTCTTTTAATTTGATTATATTTTAGTTTTTTTAATGTTAATTTAACTAAATAACAATTATTCTAAATTTATCAAGAAAGTTACAGCTATAATTAAAACAGCATACAGATTTTGCCTATTTTAAAATGATAATGAAACGTATTATCTTTAATAGAATGATTTAGTTAAAATAAAATCTATATTTGAAGATAGTAAAGAAATAATATTTTATTTGAAAAGAAAATTTTTTTTTTTTACATCTGTATGTTCCTATAATTGAAGTTTAAGAATGATATAATTTGTAGGTTGTCTCACAACCAGAATAAAGCTGGGTGTAGTCTATTTGTACAATAGAGAAATCAAGAAGATGATAATGTTCAAATTTATACATATTTTACATTTTCCCATGTAATGCAGATAACATAGTTCTGCCTTTGTGATGATCTTTTATGAAGGATATTTGAGATTTTACTGTGTATATAATAAACCATTACAGATTATAAAAGAAAATAGAATAAAGATGATATGGCCATAACTTTAAGTTATCATTATTTTCTTTTAATGTAACTGTATTTGTTACAATATGGTTTTCATATAGATTCATTTGTTTAAGCATAGAACAATGTGTATATTTTAAGAATTCTGATGATTTTATTGTAAGCTTGGTGGATAATTATAAGTAGTATCTCTGTCAATTTACCTTTATTTCTGAAGTATTTCCTTTACTTACTTAAATGCTTATTCACTTATTAGCTATGTGTACATTAATTAACAACAACTGTTGTGTAATGTATGTGCACTCATCTTTGTCAGTATATCATAATTATTATATTCTATACATGATGCCATATATATGTTGAACACTTTGCCGCAGAGGTTAGATTTTAAATAAAAATAAAAATTAATCGTATTAATGTAAGTTAAGAAAAAGATTGTAAAGTAATATAAATAATGGTATAGATTAATAATTTAAATAGTAGATTAACAATGAACAATTTATTGACAAGAATAATTTAAAACTTACATGCAGCTTATAGTACTTACAACAAATCTTTAGAGAGAGAATATTATATATTGTAATCAATATTCCATAAGAATATTAAATGAAACTGCAATAAGAAGTTATATTAAGGTTTATTTAAAATATCTTTGAAAAATACACAATAAATTCATAAGTGGTATAATATATTCAATTCAATTGAGTTACGGTTGAAAATTTACTTTTATAAGCAGAAATCACAGTTATAAATCCTAAAAAATCTTTTGTCCCATTGTTTTGATCAGAATGAATATATATATATATACACACACACACAAAACTATGCTGAGATGTCAGAAGGAGGACTCTTGAAGATAAATCAAAGATGTAGCTAATTAATCAATTATGGAGAATTGGGAAAACAAGAAGGGTAAGAAAATTACTATTTTAAATAGACTTACTTAATGAAATATTATGTTACTTTATTATGATTTTTATAACCAATGAAGATAAATATATTAAAAAGTGAAATGTAGTAGATTTAGATAACATCATCTTCTGAGTTCTATATAAACTTAGTGTATTCACTTGGAAAAAAACAAAAATAATTAATATATCATAATTATCATTTTCAACTATTATAACTTCACTACTGGATGAAGATCTCTCCAATTTCAATCCGGTTTCTCCAATTTCTAGCATCTCCTCTGTACATCTTCCCTTTCTTATTTCATCCATCCATCTCATATGTAGTCTCATTTTAGGTCTTTTTCAAATTCTTGCAATCCAGTTTAAGATTTAAACTATACATCTATAATCATCTCTACTAGCAATTTCAGTCTCTGAAATTTTTTAATTATGTCTCTCACTCATGCATTTCATTTTCAATTTCTTCTTGTTACTCCTAACATACATCTCTCCATACTTCTTTGAGTGATCTGAAGTTTTTGTATTGCTCTTCTGTTAAATGTCCAAATCTCTGAAGTAAGAACTGGTCAAACATATTTATTAAATATCTTCCTTTTTAAATATATAGGCATACTTACACTGAATATTCCAAAAGCACTCCAACCAAGTTTATTTATATGTTTAATTCCATCCATTACATTTCCATCTATAGAAATAATCAGACAAAGGTATTTTCTTTTACATGCCATTATCAGTCTTAAGTTTCCTCTTTTGAGAAAATCTATTGAACATAAATTTAGTATTTTTTAACATTTACTTTTAGTTCTATTTTCATAACTCTTGCAACATTTCCTGAAGCTATAAAGCATTATTTTCAAAAACAATTATATCATCTACAAAATTTCTATATACTTTTATTCACTTAGTTTCCCATTTTAATCCATAAAATACTTCTTGCAAAACTGCAATAAAAAGTTTTGGACATATGAGTCTCCCTGTCACAAACCCTTCTCAATGTTAATCTTCTTAGTATTATTAAATAATCTATCATTGTTGTTGCATTATTATAAATATTCTTCAGAATATAATAATATCTTGCATCTATACCTTGATGATCCAATGCTAAATCAAATGTCATTTCATAATATACAAATCCAAAGCATAATGGCAACTCATATACTTTGGTTCTTTCTATAATTTTTCTCAATACATAAATATGGTTCATTATAGTAAAACCCACTTTTAAATCCAGCTGGGTTTTTTGGGTTGATTAAAATATAAAGTTTGCTATAGATGATTTGTAATTATTTTTGTAAAGTTTTTTTATACAACAGCTAAAAGATTGATAAGTTTGTAATTTCTAATATATCTTCTTTACCACTTATTTTAAATATTAATATTGCATTCTTCCAGTCAACTGGTACATATAAAAAAAAAAAACAACTGTATTTTTTTCACCTTCTTAATTCCATCATTTCACAGATTAATTGCATGTCTCACTTATTTATTTAAAATCCTGAGCAATTCAGAATATATAATAAATATAGGAGATAACTTTTTTTGTTCTTTATTTCTATATAATTCTTAATAGCACTCTTCTGTACATTTCACAATATCATATGTCTTTTTAAAGTAATAAGTCTTTTTTCCTATAACAGAAATAAGTTTTCTACCAATATCAAAATGTTGTTTTACACTCTTGAGACTTTTATTGTCTTCTATATCTTTCCTTGCTAATTCACAATTATATTTTCTTTTACCATTATCAATTCTTTTTCACATCATTTTTATATATTTACATATACTTTATTTTCTTCACAAAAATAATATATCATCATTGTGAACCATCTCAATATATAAAGGTTACATATTAAACTTCATAAACATGGACAATTTATAACTACACAAATAGTTAAACTTAATGCACTTACTTTTATTCACTTTCCAGGTCATATAGGTGTATTATTGGCACCAATAAATATATTTTTTTCCAAATAGTAAAAGATATATTTATAGCATCCAAATAACTACGTAGTGAATGTGCTATAGCATAATCAGCAAGATAGATTTAATCTTATAAGTAACTTTATTGGAAAAAAAAACAACACAAAATTTATGCCCGATGTTGTGAATCTGCAGGCACCTTCTATTAGTGTCTATATATGTTTGTGTTTTGAATGATATTGCGGGGAAACAAATGGTTTTAATTCTTTGGAAAGACGAAATAACAATGTAAAATTTTACTTTTTTAAAATTATATATATATATAATAAATAAACAGAGAAATTTTATACTACAGTTCTAAATGAGTTTATTTGTAAAAGTTAAGAAATTGATTTTTTTCCTCTCATTTATTTGTATAAAATTCCGTAAATATGAACAATATACTAGCTATATACATTAAAAGATTATGTTGAGAAATGCTGTATAAAGGATAATTGAAACTTTTCAAACATGTTTATAGTACTCTTTCCGTTTCTACCTGAAACATAAATATAATTTATTAAATTTACATTCTAAATATCAGATAACAAATATTTTTTATATTGTTTTGAAAACATGTTTATTTAAAGAACTATGCAATTTCAAATATCTAAATACACATATAATATACATATATAACCATTAACACAACAATATATCCCACAGTAACATAAAAATAAAAGAGACTTATGCACATATATAACAACTATAAAAATTTCTTCCACTCCAGAGCTATCTGGCAATGCATTATTTCCCCCCAATTTCTTTTAGATTTCTTTCTTCTATTACAACATATTTTTGTGTACTATATCCATTCAGTGCTTACTCTTAAGCATATTATAAGTATTCAATACAACAGATTGAAATTTTAAACACTTTACAATTTGAACCAAGTCATGTTAAGTCTAAAATTATGTTACCAACTAACTGCATTATCATAATTTAAATTATAGACTATTACAGATATTTTTAATATTTTGCAAAAATGATGAAAATATATTTTTAAAAATTGTAATTAACAGCTTCTTATTTTTCAAAAATGTAAGTATAGACATTAAAAAAAAGATCAAGTTCCTAAGATGCATTTATACTAGCCATAGTTTTATATAAATTTCAAATGCCATATCCTGTTGTTTTATATTTATTGATTACACATTACAAAAATTTACTTTATCAATGTATAGCTTTAAGCAAGCTCTTATTCACAACAATTATCTTTCAATAAATATGCAAATGATTATTAATCATTCTTTATTAAATTAGAAATTATTACTCTTTATTTAAGTTTTAAATTTAATAACATTCAAATACATCTATTATATCGCTTCTACAAGGGCATAATAATAGCTACCTTTTAATATTTCACTTCTCTA
This sequence comes from Epiperipatus broadwayi, assembly GCA_028023455.1. NCBI lineage: Eukaryota > Metazoa > Onychophora > Udeonychophora > Euonychophora > Peripatidae > Epiperipatus > Epiperipatus broadwayi. The sequence goes on from JAQFVV010012401.1 coordinate 11,779,202, forward strand.
TTCACATGACATAACTCTATAATCAATAATTCATTCTTACATTTTAGAAAATGGAATAATCATGATATTAAGCTTCTATTATGCATTTTGTCCATCAGGTTTCTTCAGTATGACCAAACCCAAAATTGTTCTTCAAATATCATACAATACTGGTTTGCATCCATTGATACACACAGCACAAATTTATTTTATAAATGCCAATATTTATCAAGCACTTATTCATAACAATCACTTTTCAATAAATACAGACCCAATTATTAATCATTCTTTATTATATTAAAAATATTACACTTTATATAACTGAATATGTATTTTTTTAATTCCCTAAATTTTTCAAAGGTATTTACAATCTTCTTTATTTGGAGACTATATATGCTTAGTCAAAATGAAGTGATATAATTTATTAAAATGCATTTCAGGAGAGATCAGTGTTTTTTCACACCCCAATATCTGCAATAGTGAATTTAAAATTCAAGAACGAATAATTAAATACATTTTTTTGGTAAAGATTATGAATATGAGTAAAAAGAAATGAAAAATGAACATTATTTTGTATTTATATAAAATTGTTGAATATATATTTGCAATTCATTATATTTAAAGCCTATATTTAAGATTAAATAAGATGTTATAATTTAATAACATATATATTTAAAGGTGTGTGAATGAATTCTTACTAAAACATACATACCTATAAAAAATATAAATTATGATTAATTGCTTAGGAAAGCATGTAACATTTAAGCACAAAAAGTGTTAGCTTGAGCTTGAATCCAGGAATCTTTAGCCCTATACAATTATGCTAAATTGTATAAATTATAAAACATATGAGTCATCTATTTTAGAATGAATCTCAATTTAATAATAACAATTCTTTTGGATCCACAACAGAATCAGATCTGCAAGCATAAAAAATTAAAGATATAGGATGGTAATATAAATACATTGTCAATATAGTTTTCTTTTTCTATATTTTTTATTATGATTATTTCTTAATAATGCACAATGCTAAACAGAAAATAGATTGAATATAAAGTAGAAATGTCTCATGATGTTCAATATGCACATAATGCCTCAATTTTTAATGGACATGCTACTTAGTTTGGTTGTAAACAAAGTATAACATTCTTTATAATACTGAAACAGACACATTGTTTCACATATATAATTTGAAGTCCATCCCCTCCCCCCAAATTTAAAACTGTCAAAATAAAATAAAAAAAGCTGACATAGTTTTCAAAAATAAAAGTTAAAATAAAAAGATGACAGCAATTTAAAAATTAATATTTTAAAATATTAAAAGTACAATTAAAATGTAGTATCTTGCTAAAGTTTAATGTTTATAGATTATCAAAAAGAAGGTTCTAATTAACAGTTAATAATAAATAAAAAAAGATTGTTGTGGGCGTAAAAATCAACAGATGTTTTTCAAAAACATCAGATAAGAGTCAGTACAATCTATTCCCACCAAAAGTAGATGGCCAATGAGGAAAGGAAATAAACACGTGGACCTCTGAGAAGGTTGGTACTAGATCGATCCAAAAACTGATTGATAAGAAAAGCATAAAAATATAAATAGGGGAGTGGAAATTGCCTAAGAGATTTTTGTGCAGACATATGGTTAGAAAGCATCAAGACTGTTATTAATGAAAGCCATATTATATGACTACTAGCCCAACAAAGTTTGAAGCACTGTGAATAATAAAAAGAAGGCACTTGTAACTAATAAAATATTAAATGAATAAACAAGTGGTTAAAATATTATATCTTCAAATGTCTGGGTAATCGAAAATAGCTTTTCTCTCTCCTCTGCCCTCTGTTCAGTTATGAAATAAAATAAAATCAAGGCCTGTGAACTGACCATCGACTTGTTAAGCTCTTAGAGCACTCCTTATTGATTGAAAAATTTATAGTAAACCGCCAGCAGATGCAGGTTCAGGTGGGGAAATTGTACACCTGTTATAATATGTAAAAATATTTTGTAAATTGTATTTAGTAAGTTAAAATATAATATAATAAAATGTTACTTTTAAATTGATTGATTGTAAGTAATACAAAAAGTAAATATATTTAAAAATGGCATGCATTGGAATAATAGGTGAAATAATAATATTTTGTAAGATGGTTTATTAAGATAATTTATGATTTAATAAAATGTCATTTTCTGGATTGATTGATTATAAAATGATGCAAAATGAAAAAATATTTATTCTGAATGACGAAAAGCTTTGATAGAATGAATTGCCTCTGGATCCACACATACATAAATTAAGAAAATGTTTATATAAGTGAATTAAAGAAGAATAATAAAATGCTTCCAAATAATGAAAAAAATATCTATTCTGAATGATGGTTATTATTTTACAAAAAAAACTTTCATAGAATGAATTGCCTCTGGATCCACACATACATAAATTAAGGAAATGTTTATATATGTGAATTAAGAAATAATAATAAAATGTGTCCAAATAATGACTTCAAACACAGTGAAATGATGAATAAGTGATTCAAACCCACACCGAATATATTAAGTAATAATAAATCTCTTCCAAATAATGACTTTAAACTGCATTGAAATGATGAATAAGTGATTCAAACCACACTTAATATATTAAATAATAATAAATCTCTTCCAAATAATGACTTCAAACCGTACTGATATGATAAATAAGTGGTTCAAGCCCACACTTGTATGATATGTAAAATAAAAAACAAATACTTCAAATACCTGAATCAAAATAAATACTCCAAGATACCTGGATTGGAATAAATACTTCAGGATTCCTGAATAAAAACAAATATTTCTAGATACCTGGATTAAAATAAGTATTTCAAGATACTTGGATTAAAATAAATACTTCAAGATACTTGGATACATTAATTACTTCTATACACATGGATACATATCTATGCAGATGAGGGAACTTCAAATCTAGAAGGACAATTCTCACTCAGGAACAATTAGAAAAACATCCGTAATGTGCACATGGATATATAGACAGCCAGTATGGAGACTGTCAGCAAACTTTTCCTTCTTCTTTTTTAAAAACTTTATAAGTCATATTGTTATTAAATAAAATTATTGTTTCAAAATAAATAATACCCTTTGTCAATTTCATTTTCATCATTCATCCATTTATGCATTGGTTCACAAGAATCTCATGCCTCCTGAGCTATGTCTGGCATAACCAGACAATGGTAAGTAAGGTTGTAGTGAGATGAAACACTAGTGGTGCCGTTTGGGAAACCAAACATAAATTTTCAGATGCTTCCAAATCTATACATGGCACTACATCCTCTGATGAGCAGGAAATATTGTTGTAGGTGGGATAACATCTGCATTGGGGAATGCAAATCGATAATTCCTTCTGCAATATGCTCATCAGGAAATAAAATCAACGAAGAGTGGGGTTGGTAGTGCATCCGGTTATAATATATAATAAAAATATTCATTAAAAAACAGAACAATACAAAAGCTTTTTCATTATAGAAATATTATAGTAATGATAATATGATTTCATTTCAAAATGATTTGTGAAGACCTTTGTAATGCAAACTTTCTGTGATTACATATTAAATATGTACTATACAGTTATATTGTATTTTGTTTTATAAATTGCTTTGTGTTTATCTGACCAGTTCAATATAATTATGATAATTACCTGCTATATCTTGAAAAGATTTCTGAATTTGTGAATGTCAAATAAATGTACAGTAGGCCTGTTCCTGTTATTACATATGTGAGGATATGACCATCTACTATTTTTTCCCCAAGTAGCCATTCCTTATTAATTCATTTATATATCCAATTTTATAAAATAGATATCTAACTATTTATAATTCAATAAGTAAAACAAAGTAGAAAAAAAACCCAGAAACCCTCTTCCCTGGAATGAGACTAGATTGGTGAGCATTGCACTTTGCTTCACTGTTTCATTATAAAAAAGATATCTTGGATCTGTAAAGGCTGTTTTACTTTTTACCTACTTTGAGTCATTTACTGATAGAAAACTAATTGCTTACTTACCAAAAACAGTAAGAGTTTATTTATATTGTATCATTAAAACATTCTTGCATTCTTTAAATTTTTAAAAAAAAAAAGCATTAACAGAAATAAAGTAATATTTATTTTTTTAAAAAATGTATTTTTCTCAGCAATCTATTCTAACTTATTTTATTAAAAATAAGATATAAAATCACAACTATCAATTATTAATTAAACAGTTTAATATGGTGATCAAGCAGTACAAATGAGATGGTAAAGTTTAAGATGGAGGAGGCTAGAAAGTACCTCATCTGGAAATAAAAAAGAAATACTGAATAATAATTGAAAACATGATGATCACATACTTAACATAAACTTAATTTTGGTGTAATATATCACTGTACATCAAAAATTAATTATATGAATTAGGATTCTTTCCTTATTGTTTCAAATAAATAATAAGCTGCGTTAAGGAACATACTAATTATTATTATCATAGTTTACAATCCAGCAGTTGTTATTAACAAATAACAATATCTTATTTACCCAAAATGAGTTAGGAGAATTTTCTTAAAACTAACCATATACTAATTAGTAATTTTGCCTATACTTAAATACTGAACAGAAATAAATACAGCATTCTATTCTTTGTTTTAATATATTATTATTAACTTTATTAATTGTGTTATTGACATCAATGCTACTTCTTCATTTACTAAACAGAATGTAAAATAATGGTTTTTATGAATAGAATTTTTAATATTATTTCAAAATGAGTTAAAAACTTCACATATTTAGTAATATATTTATCATTTGAGATATTAAACCATAGTATATTAAATACTAGACTTTACAGTATAAAGTACAATATGTCCTTATAAAAATTTTAGTATCACTTTAAGAGCAACTTTTGACTATTTAGAATATGGCAAAACAAGTCAAGAATAGACTATTAAATATATTCAAAAATAAAACTTTAAATGTAAGTGATGTTAAATAACAAAGGAGTAATTCAAGACTTTTTTAGATGAACCTCCATAAATTATAGCATAATATTTTTTATATCAATAAAAAAATAACTTATGGCATGATTTTTTATATTAATAAAAAAAGAATTTATGTTTCATATATATGAGGTAAAAAATTAATGCTTGGTAATACATTACATGTGTATTTTATTGATTTCTATGGATTAATTTTTAATAAGATACTATTATAAATTGTATAATGCAATATAAATTAATGAATAAAACTTCTGAAAAATATTATGCACATGCCTAAGATATTTGCACTCAAAGAAAAAATATTAAAAATCTGTGTAGATGTTCAATTATTACTTTATTACATTATCTCAGAAAAGAAGGAAATAATTTATAGTTGAATTACAAAATCTTTGATTATATAAATTTACTATCCAGTGGTTACATAATGATTTTTAAAAATTTTTTTTTACTGATGGTGAAAAGTCAAAAGTATTTGGAATGAAAACTGGAGTAACACAGCTAATGGTGATATAGTAATTAATATCCAAATAACTTAAGTGCTTAGTGAAAAAAAAAAAAAACTTTATTAATCTTTTATTTTATTTTTTACATATATCAAATGTGTTGACCGGGAAGCTAACCTGGGCCAGTTGCTTGGAAAGCAGCTATGGTAACCACTAGGCCACCAATGCTTGACAAATCTTCATTAATCTTTTTGATTTGCTAATATAGATCATTTTAAAATCTTGATAGCTTTTTAATTGTAAAAGTAAACTTGAATGTTTTTTTTTTCATATAGCATAGCATCGGCCGAGTGGTAAACCCACAACTGTCCGCAACCAACTACTTACTTGCAAGACGGCTGCGATGACCTCTCGGCTAACAATGCATTAATGTGTTGCTGGTGGTAAATTTAACAAATTAAAGATAAGCATTTTATTATAAGTGGTAAAACTACAGCAACACAATTAGTATTATATAAGATTGTTACTCTATCAAATACTACATACCAGTATAATATAAAGGGACTGGAATTTTTAAATTTAGAAATGCCTCATAAAATTTTGAAAAATATTGTAGCAGGATATTGTCCTATTTGTAAACTTGCTGAATGCAGCGCTATTGAATGTACAAATATAAAAGCATTTCTTTAATGGAATGGACATATGAAAAAAAACATGTTATAGTCAACTTGGATATGGATTTCATAAAAAAAGTCAGTTCCCGTTTACCTTCAAAAATTTTCATTAGAAAATAATACTGAGAATAGAATACAATAAAAGCTGCAATTAATTTTTTTTTTTAAAAAAAAGAAAAGTTTAATGCCAAAGTTAAATGATAACATGATGTGATACAAATAAATATATTTGTGGTTACATATGAATTTGTATAGTCATTTCAAAATTCATCTTTAACTTCTAGAATTAGAATGGCTATAACTGTTTAGTGATAATGAATTGTAAAATAAATGCACATTCTAATAATGATATGCATAAAAACAAATTTATATAAATATTTTATTATGAATAATACATATACAACCTCTTCAGAAGATGAAAGAATAACATATCATTTATGGCTTATAAACTGATAAGCAATCTGTGGATTTCCTTAATGTATGATTAAATAAGCAATTATTTTATCTAGCACCATGTTTACAATTATATTACATTCAAATATCAGCCTTTCAAGCTAATTGAGCACGCGCCTTTTGAGGAAAGTATTCATTAATTTAACACTCTCAAAAGGCGCGTGCTCAATTAGCTTGAAAGGCTGATATTTGAATGTAATTAATGTATGATTGTAAATTAACAGCATCCAAAATTCATTATAATATATCACTGCTTATATTTATAAATATTTTCTAAAGATTACCAAGGAACTAGATAAAACAAAAACAGTGTTGCCTCTATGTTAACTATTATTTGTCTCATTAATAAATGTTTCAAATAAAAATACAGCTATATATTTTGCATTTAAGTTTCTATTTTAAAATAGTTACTATAGACAGCTTTAATAATTCGTTGTGCTCAAGGAAATACATGTACTACTAGATACATTCTATTTAAAAATTTTATTGTTGTTAATTCTTTCATGTATAAATAGAGTGGTTACATGTTTAGCATAGAGGCAAAATGGTGAATTATGAGCTAAAGATTCATGGCTGAATCAATTACTGAAATGCTGACAATCATTTAATCTTCTGAGTATTTATCTATATTTAAACATTCTTAATTTAGAATTTGCTTCCTATAAGTAGGACTTTGACACAAAGTTACTAAAATCAGTGCAAATTTTCAAATTTTTTTAAATCCAGTTTAGCTAAGGTTAGGTCTTTTCTCTATTCAGACATACAATGTCAATGAGTATTAGAAGTTATTTTGTCGCATTGTTTATTAAATTAATTACATGTTAATGACATACAAATGGGGTTTTCCTTACATTAAAGAGAGAAAAAAGTTATGTTTTAAAAAGATTTGGGTTATTTTTTCTTGTCGCTGCTGAATATTTATAATTTTAAAATATATAAAACACCACTTTTAATATATATATATATTATTGCACAGATTTCAAAATATTGAGTTCTTTTTATTTTACCTTTTTTGATTTGATATTGTAACAGAATTTTGATCTGGTGTCAAATTCTTGAGTCCTACAATCTTCTCAGGATAAATGTTTATAATAAAAACCAAATCTCATCTTTAGTGGCACTTGAACTTAACACTTTAAAACGAGTTCAAAAGTAATCGCTATAATTATCAATCATCTATGAGCAATATTAATAATTCATGTTTTTTTTTTTAAATTAGGAAATTTCATATATAAATATAAAGCTTAAATTAATAATATATTAAAAATGATTAATAATAGTGTTTATGTAAAGGCATGTAATATAACTGTAACTTATACACAATAAAGGACTCATAATGGGTGCACCCTCATAATATTACTATATCTGCTTATCGTTAAAGCCTAAGATTAAATCCGGGTGGATTTAAAAATTTTTTAAATTGAAGATGGGTAAACATTTCCAAACAACGCTAGTCTTTCTTTTTCCATCAGACAGCCTATCATGAACAATTCAGTTTGAATAGCAATTTTAATTGGTAAATGAGTATTTAATTATTCTTACTAGAATGTAAAACGAAAAAAATAAAATTTGCTAAACATCAATTGGGAATTAATTAGTCTGATAATAATGACTTTTCCTTTAAAAAAAACCAACAACAACTTTGCTATATATGATTTATATCAGTGTGTATGGGGAGGGGGAATATTTTTTCTAACAAACACATATACGCAATTTGTAACTGTAAGACAGTCTAGAAAATAGCAATGCTTATCTTTTTTTTTTCCATATGTCATAGCATCGTCCAGGAGGCGAACCCACAAACGTCTGCAACCAACTACTTGCTTGCAAGGCAGCTGCGATGACCTCTCGGCTAACAACACTTGACAATGGTTATCTTTTTTAATGTAAGAAATAATAGGATGGCAGGTATTATATATATTATTACAATTACATTTTTTTAAAAAAAAAGTTTATTTTTAATGTTTTTACTAGAGTAAAAATATTAAAATTATCTCTTAATAGTATAAAATTTAATAGTATAAACTATTCGTAAGATAATGTTATAAACGCAGCTTTCATTAAGATGCTCAAAAATGGAATACTACTCTTTTAATGCGAGAAAGCGAAATTAAATGAAAATTTATATGTATTAAAAGTACACAGAATTATAATTTTAAAAAGAAATTTATTTTTAATGAGTTTTAATTAAGATAAATTATGCATAAAATCTTTTTTTTTTTAAAAAAAAAAACAAACAAAAAACTTTAAAATAATATTTAAAAAAGAAAAGGATTTTTTATTATATAAAAAATAATGTTAAATAATAAATTATTTTAGAAATTAACAAAAATATTATGAAATGTCTTATTTCAAAGGTTATTAAAAACTATAAATTTCGTCAATTATTTGATGTGATGCGGCAAATATGATTTAATTAATAAGCTACCTAACAAATTTATGATAATAATGTAAATTCGATATGCACTCTTAGTTCTGTAAATAAATATAAAACAACTATCATATTGACAACTGACTATAGTAACTTTTTATATTACTATTTTATTCTGTAACTAATAATAGTATGGGGATATTCATTTACTAGTTAATAACTGAATAACTAAATAGGTTCGCTTAACCAAATAAAATTTTAAGACAAACAAATGTATAATTTTATCCAAATTCAAGCACAGATCAGCATTGGGAAATGGAGATTCTTTCTGAAATTGCTCAAATGGAATAATATAAAGGTAGAATATTATTAGACTAGTTCTTAAAATTTTCATATCTTTTAATAGACCCATACATTGCTAAAAAAAATTGTAAAAAGCATTAACTTTAATATTTATAATTTGAAAGATCATCGTTTAGATTGACGGCAGGTTCGGGTTTAAACACAGATTCACAACTATAAATATGATAATTTTGGCACAGTATGATAAACTGCTATTTAAATTTGTGTTCTATTCCCACGGTTATTTTATAATTAACAGTCATAAACAAAGTGATTGGTTTCTTAGATTATAAAATTTCTGGAACCAGGATAAACATTCAATATTCTTTATAAAAAATTCTTAAGGAAAAGCTCAAATAAATTAAGAGTCTAAAATAGAATCTCAACTTTTAACACAAAATTTAAAATTATTCATATAAATATTCAATAAGTAATAAAGAACAATTTACACATAAATTATAAACTGATATAAAAAATAATCAAATGCTAAATGACTAGAAGTTTATAAGAAATTAATAGCAATGAAAATAACAGACTTCAGCTACAATCCATGAACTTTGAACTCTAGAATCTGTCAATCTACAACTGCACTAAATAAATATTAATAATGTTTTCAATTTATGATTCTTAGTATAGATGATAAGATGATTATTAGCACATTCAAATAAAGGTCCTAAATTTCCGTTATCAATTTAACAACTTGTTATATAATTATAAATAGGACTTTATGACAAAAAAAAAAGATTTATAATATAGACATTATATAAAATTACTGAAGTATTAAAACCACCAATATTTCTTTCTACTACTTTAAACAATTTTCGAGTCTACAATAAAACGAAAAAGATTTCAAAATAAATGCTCATTATCTAAGTTATCACCTGTCCATTGATTGTGTGCTGTTTACAACAATACCTGATGAATTATAAATTTATAATTAAATTTAGTTAATAACTACAATACATTTTAAGAGAGCTAAAATAAGATTTAACAGAAATATCATGAAGTCATTGCAATAAATAAATGAATTTAAAAAAAAAAGGTAAGGTGCAATAATTAAAGTTGATGAAATAAAAGATATATAATGAAAAATTAAAAAGAAGAACAATTAAAAAAGCATAACTAGTTCATCATTTATATTTGAACTATCCTTAGTGTTTAAAACTTACTTTACACATTTAATTTATAAGCAATGAATTTCAAAATGAAACCATAAATGCAAATATAATAAATAGTATGGAAAGGAAGATACTGAAAATACAAAGAATAAAAAATAATTTAAGTTAAAATAATATTAGTTCTATAATCATAAAAGTTGAGTAGAGCACATGATAAAAAACAAACAAACAGCAATAATAATAATAAAAAAGTTGGTACATTGCAACAAACAGTATTCAAAATCATGTTTGTACATATGGAAAAATATTGAAATAGTCTAGTGCAAATTATCATATACATAAATAACAGCAAAAGAGATAACAAAAAATTCATTGCAAAAAAATAGTGAAGAAGATAATATTCATTACTTTAGCTAATATCAGCTACACTCATTTATTGAATTATTGGGAAGCTGGTTGGCTGCTTGAAAAAAAAAAAAATCGTATGTTTGCTGGGACACAAAATTTATCCAACTCATGATATATATATAAAAGAAAAGAAAAAAGAAAGAAAGATGCTTGGAAAAAAAATCTTATGTTTGCTGGGACACAAAATTTATCCAGCTCATGATAAAAAAAAAAAAAAAGAAAGAAAAAAGTCTAGACAAAAAACAACAATAATTACAGTGGAGCCATGTTGTCAGCTGTAATTTAGTCAAATCCCCCGCTTGCATATATCATATACAGCTGATAATAGCTAGTTTTCTTGATAAGTTATAATCAAAATATATTTTGTTTAATCATTTTCAAGCATTAACGATCCACTGCAGGATGAAGGACTCTCCCAGTATAATTCAATTTCTCCAATCATTAGCAAATATCATTATTTCATTCATTTCATATATGATCAATTTCTAAGTCTTTTAAATTTCTTTGGATCCCATTTAGGACATCAAATATCCACCTAATACCATCTTTTCAGCAATACATATAGCTTAATTCCATTTCAGTTTCTTAATTCTTTCTAAGTTATCAGTCATATCTATTTATTCTCTCACCCATATATATCACTTTTGTCTCTTCTTATTACTCCTAACATCCATCTCTTAATACTTCATTGAGTAGTGTAATGTTTATGAATTGCTCTTCTGTTATATGACTAAATCTCAGATCCTTAAGTAAAAACTGTTAGTTAAAACAAATCTATTATAAACCTTTATTTCAAACCCAAAGATATATTTCCTTTTAATATCAATTTATTTCTATCAAAAGGCTTCCATGCAAGGAGAATTCTGTGATTAATTTCATTCATTATTATTTTCATCTGTATTAATAATCTAACTAAAGTATTAGTAGTTCTTAATTTCTACAAATTCATAAATATTCATTTTTTTTTTTTTTTGAGAAAATCTATTGAACATTACTATAGCCTTCGTAGCATTTATTTTTTTATCCTACCTTTATATAATAATCTTTGCAACATTTTCTGAAAGTCTGAAAAATTATTTGCAAAAACAATATCTGAAAAATGTAAATGACATAAATCATCTCTCTTAATTTTTAATCCACAAAATACTCCTTGTAAAACTACAGTAAAAAGTTTTGGGGATATGAAATTACCCTCTTGAACACCCTTCTCAATGTTAATCTTTTTAGGATCACTATATAATCTTATCATTGTTGTCACATTTTAATAAATATTCTTCAGAATATGATAATGTCATGCATCTATATCTTGATGAACCAAAGCTTTAATCATCATGGAGATGGTAATAGAGTCAATCTAAAAATTCAAAGCAAAATGGAAATTAATGTTCATTGGTCCTTTTTCTTAATATTTGAATATGATCCATTGTGCTAAAACACTTTTAAATCCAGCTTGTTCTTTTGGTTGATTAAAGTCCAAAGTTAACTGTAGACGAATAGTAATTATTTTGATTAAAAATTTTGTACAGAACTGATAAAAAACTGATATGTCTGTAATTTCTCATATGTCTTTTATCACCTTTCTTAAGTATCAACATTACTACTGCTTTATTCCAATCATCTAGTACATCTTTATTAAGCTTATCTATAATTTCCCATATCTTTTTATCATCTTTCTTAACAAATCAACATTGCTACTGCATTCTTTCATTCATCTGGTACAACTTTATCATTTAGATATTTAGTATATAATTTTTCCAACAATTTTTCTATTTCTTCACTGCTTTTTTAAAATATTGATTATAATTCCATCATTTCTCAGAACTTTTGCTTTCTTTATAGATTTAATTAGATGTCTCACTTTTTCATTTGAAATGCTGGGCAATTCAGATGATGTAGGAATTGTAGGGATATTTTGTTTTCTATTGTTGTTTATGACTATATTATTATTTATAGAACTCTTATGAACATTTAATGATGTCATCTGTTTTTTTTAATAATAGATGCATCTTTTTTGTTATTGTAGATGTAAGATTCCTACTAATAATAAGATGTTATGTGACAGATTTGAGACTTATTCTTTTCTATAGCATTCTTATAAATTCATAATTATATTTTCTTACACCATTATTAACTATTTAATACCATTTTATATAATTCTACTAGATATTCAATTCTTTATAGTGGATAATTTTTACATATTTCATATTCCCTTTTTTCTTCATACATTATTTTGTTTCAGTACAAAATTTACTGGTGAATGGTTGCTTTTTAATCCAGCTAAATTTGTTGCAGATTTTAATTTCATCAGTTAGTTATCTTCTTATTGATATCATTCAAATCCTGAACTGCCTTCAAAATCTGTTAATATTTCAAAATGATTTACTAACATCTAATTTAATTTTGTTGGAGTGTTTCTGAAAGTTTGGAATATCAGATGCTTTTCTTAATATTTTTTATAACTTCAGTTTTGCATTTACATGTATCTTACATCTCACTAATCAATGATCACTTTCTATGTAGAATCTATTAAAAATATTATAATTTTGAAATACATATTTTCTAATAGTCAAAATATAATCCAATTCTGTTGTACCTTCATTTTAATGAGTCAACATCCATTTCCATTTAGTATTTTCCCCAAAGAAAAAATTCTTTTTCTGTGAAGTCTGTGTTTTCTTTTATTTTTATTACAATGACTAAATTTGCATGTAGCACTTTATCTTTCAATCATTTAGCAATTATAGCAATTAAAATCTCCCATGGCAATTTTTAAGTGTTATTTGTATAATTAAAATATTTTGTACATCTACATAAAAATCTTCTATTTCTTCATCACTTTGAGAACTTGTTGGGACATTATCTGCATTTGCTATTTTCCATTAAGATGAACAGCTAATCTTTCCAATCTGTCTGATATACCATCAATCGACTTTTTGTTTATGAAATATCACCTAACTTATGCTTCCAATATTTATGCCTTAATTTTTAAATTAATTGCCTCTTCACCTTTTTTTCATTCACAAAATCTAACAATGTTCCATTTAATATTAGACAGTTCTTTTTCCAATTCATATTAGTCCATTTTCCTACCTAATGAATATTTTATCGTGTTCAACATCATATTCAACTGTAGCTCTCCAATGTATTTTATTCTCTGCCATATCTTCTCAATGAGACTGATACATTTCTTTAGAATGTCTTTGAGATAATCCTTATAATGTTGACAAGGTTTACCTCTGTCATGAAAACTATGTTCAAGTTCATCATAAAACATTGTAACGATCCAGAGAAAGAGAGCTTACCGACATCTGCACTACAGGGCGCCATCTAGGCATTTGAACCTAGAAAAATTTATAAAGTAGGCAGATACATAAGTCAAAAAAAATATTTTTTTTTTTTAAATTTTGATTCTGGTCATTAGCCCAAGTCACTAGCTCAGGGAGTAGCAGAGATTTAATAATATAATATCTTATCTAATTATATTTCAATATTAAAAAAATAAATAAAATAAGCCACTGCCAGTAATTAACATACAAAAATTTATTTATGCACACACATATATATATATAAGATTTAACATTATTATTTTAATATGTTTACTTTAACATTTATCATTATTTTTACTTTTATTTTAGATTTTTAATTTACATTTTAAATTTTATACTATTATTAGTTTGCACAGATTTGTTTAAAAATGTTGAGTATAGATCGGTTACATAGATTCCACGGTCAAAAACATTTCAAAATAAACATAAACGATCAAAATACAAAATCATTTGTACCGTCAATTGCAGAGGGAAATTTATAAGTAACCCAATAGCATTCACCATAAGATGCTTGCATTGTCACCAATAACTTAAAACACATCCGAATAAATACATTTTAGATACTCACCGTAAGGTATCAGTATTTACCGAATGTCTATATATATTTTGATCGAATATGAAAACCAAAACATAATTAGCCGGTAACGAATCCATGCAAGCGTCTATAAACAACTTAAATTTAATGCATTTTTATTTAGTGTCGAGTATGAATAGACTACATAGATTTGCATTCGAAAAGAAAATATTCAATCCTTGTTTAACTTTAGGCCAAAGGTTCACAGTCACACCAAACTTCAATCCATCTGATATATCGATGTGTTCAATGTAATACAAATACGGCAGCACAATTAGGTTAAGAGAAGAAACTGCTTCTCGTCAGATAGGAATATTACATCTATCAGACAAGAAGAGCAATAAAAAAAAACCCCATTGAAAGGAACAGCGTTCTACATCTTATAATCCCTTCCATAGGCAAAACAGAAATGTGCGGCGTATAATAGCAATTCTGCCCATAGCGAATCTCGTACTACATCTACTATTACACCAATATATCCAATCCATTGACCTAATGCAACTACGAAATGAATAACCTAAGATTACCCTCCCCTAATGTAACTTTACAAATCCATATAGCCATTCATGGCCGGCTTAAGTTTAATATTTATATAACTAGTTTAATGAAAAACAGAAATCATAATAAAACTTAAAGAACAAATAAATAAATAAATAAATGGAAATGATTTTACAAAAGAAATACATTAAATAAAATTATAACTAATTAATAAATAACATTGGTCAGATAGGATTCTATTTCTTAATTATTTTAAATACAGAGAGTTTTTAATTTAATGTTCATTAATTATAAAGTTCTTACGGTTTTAAACAGTTCCTCTTTATCTGTTGCTTGCCATTTGAACGTGAATTCCCACGCCGTCCTAAAAAGATTGGTTGAGTTAGCCGTTGTTTTTTTATTTATTTATCCAGAGGTCTTTTAGTTTAGTTGGTCCTCAATGTAGAAAAACAAACGATGTCATTTCTCTTTTTTTTTTTTTTTTAACAAAACTGAAGGAATTGAAGAGTGCGTCTTTTCAATCCCTTCTCCTTCAACTCCACACTAACACATATAGTCACATCGTAATGACTAATTAATTTATTTTCCAACCTTTCCTTTTATAATAATTTTGTGGATTAACTCAACATTACTTCATGATGGTGAAAACCTTTTCGTTGAGGTCCGATTTTCCGATGGATTTCTTTCATTTGCTAAAAGTTTCTATTGTTTTCCTATCTGACTGATGCTTATACATTTAAATGCCCAAAGGCTAGTTTACTAATTAAAATAATCATTTCCATTTTACAAAAAATTAATTAATTTGTTTTCAAACTTAAACATATATTTTTATCTCTAAATCTTTTCTGAAAATTTAGTTTTAAACTACTCTTTTTTTAATAACATTTTATTTTAATCATTATTTATCTGTGCGATTTTATATATATGCAAGTTTAAGATGATTTTTTTAATCTTCAGTTTTTAATTCTTAAAAAAGAAATTTTTATGGAGGAACTTTTTTTTTTTTTATATTTACTAATAAAAAATAATGTAACGTACGTATGTGCCCGTTACAACACCTTTTTAGGAAGTCTTCTATTGCTCATTCATTTTACATGTCCAATTTTATAAATATGCTATTTTACAATAATGAACTCAATAGCATCACAACAAACAAACTGAAAAATATATTGATAGGCTTTATGATTTAAGAGCATTACAAAAATAAAATTTTTAATGTTTTTATGTTGCACTGATAAGCTGTCCACATTTCACTTCCATACAGCTCTACATACAACTAACATAGTTGCAGTAGTTTGAAATACTGTATTTTTCAACTTACTAAATGCAGCAGTGCATTTGAGTGTGTCATACCACAGCATCTAAGTCTACTTTTCTGCTTATCAAACTACCAAAGCATTTTAAACTGGTTTATATTCTCAAGTTGCTAATCATCCAAGTTAAAAGTTTCTGAGGGATTGATAAATAATTTAAGATTTTGGATCATTAATTAATAAACCAAAGCCTTTATATACTGCATTCAAAACATTAAAAATAT
This sequence comes from Epiperipatus broadwayi, assembly GCA_028023455.1. Lineage (NCBI taxonomy): Eukaryota > Metazoa > Onychophora > Udeonychophora > Euonychophora > Peripatidae > Epiperipatus > Epiperipatus broadwayi. The sequence continues at coordinate 11,795,935 of JAQFVV010012401.1, forward strand.
TCTGTAAATCACCTATTGAATGAACAAAAATAGCACTATTATCAGCATACTATAAATGCAGAATGCAAGATAATTTAAATTAAAAATTCATCATGCAACCTGTTTTTTATCTTGATCCCTATTTGATTAAGCCATCTATAAACAATTTCAAAGAGCACTGTTATAAAATTGAAACAATGTTGGAAAAAGTACACATTCTAGTTCAGCAACAGTTTTCATTTCACATGCCTCTAATTTTCCACATGTAATAATAAAATTTCCTCTCATTCCATCATGTAGAAGTTTTATAATATGAGTAAATTTCTGGATATCCAGTTAATTTTAATTAGTACCATAGACCTATATTAAATGAATCAAATGTCTTGACCAAATCAATAAAAGTAATATATAAATGACTCTTTTGCTACTGACAAATTTTCTTGCATTTGCCTCACAACAAAAATCATACTATAGAGCTTTTTAATTCTCTAAACCATAATGAGTCCCCAATAATTACAAGCATCCTATTCAATAAAATTTGTGAAAGTATTTTTGTTGTAATGGATAATTTACCTTTAAAATTTGGAACAATAAAAGTATCATTAAGATCGGCTGGCATAACTTCATGTATCTTTAAATTTTTTCAAATTTGAAATTTTTTATTAGTCATATTTTATTTTCTTATTTTTTTATGCAAATTTTAAAGCAATTTCATGATGGTTCTTTGCTTTTATGCAATTTTTGAAAACGACAGTAACCTATTTCCCATTTTTCAAGGTAAGTTAAGTCTATTTTAATGTGATTTCTTTTGGGCATATTTTCTGAGGAACCTATCTACTGCATAAAATGAGACCCAGGTGTATACTTGTCTCAATACTTATTATTACCTTTTTAATTTTAATATCCATGTAATTAATTGAATTATTTTTTTTTTCCATTGTAGATTGAGTTTTTTCATCTACTAAATTAATATATTTAAAAAAATTTCAGACTTCCTATTATCACCATAAATACCAAAAACAGACATCAACATATCATACATGACATTTTTTTAGAATCATATTTAGTATATGTACATAATTATATATGTACAATAAACCATTAACTAACTTTTCTGTTTAAAATTGGTTGACATTTTTTTCTTTTTATTTAATTTTTTTTTAAAAAAAAATCTTACAACTATTATAAACAAATTTTCTTATTACTTAAATGAGCATTGCTTAAAACACTAAAATTCTAAGAATATTTTTTAAAGTTGATATCAAAATATTCACACACCCCACTATTCCATATTTAAATAAATTAGTCATCTACTTAAAATATCACATTCATAGAAATGTAAAAATAAAAAATTTCAATAAATTATAGTAAATGTAACTCTACTGAATCTCAATTTTAAAATGTTATTAAACTGAAAGAAAATAAAAAATCTCTATATTGCCTTCTTTTGAGTTTTACTTAAGACAAATGAAAGTTCTAAGAAGAATTTTTAAATTTGATACCAAAATATTCAATATTTCCCCAGTCTCTGTTCCATATCTAAGAAAGTAGGTGACCTATCAAAATAATTAATGTAACATAATGGATTAGCCTGGCATTAATTATTTAGATACTAAATTTGAAGCAATTCCTTTGATTTTAAATCTATTAAAAATCAATTTTAACATTTCATTTTAACTTAAAAGTGATTCAAAAGTTTACAAACAGATTTTCCAACTTCAATAAAAGCATCTAAAAACAACAATAATTTCAACAGTGATATAAAAGAAGTTTATCTTTCTAATTTTACTAAATGCCTATAATAATTATTACAGGAATTTCTGATCAGAAAATAATTAGCAAGATTATTTCTAGAATAAAAAGTAAATTCAGTTTTCATATATACTATAATGGTAGAGTTATACAACCTATTAATTAGAAAAAATTTATAATATTACAGCTATTTATAATTGAACCAAGTGGATAAAAATAGCATAAAGATTGAAGTATCAAAATTGGAAAATAAAATTTAAAAATATATAATAAAATACTGAGTGCATATGTAAAATAAATATATTTCGATACATATTAAAGTGCTAAAATATTTCTTAGAAGTCTTACAATTTGTCAATTTGAGAGTTAAAAGAAAATCAATTGCAAATATTGGGAGGAGAAGTTATTGTGACTGTAGATTTTACTAAGTGTGGTCAAAAATTATAAAATGTAGTATTGTTAAATGAAAACTACAATACTTATATATATGATATTTAAATATGTGTGCACCTACATGCAAGAGCTGGGTGGAGATAATTAAATTATAATAATGCAATGATATTTATTATGTAAAGTGAATAAAAAAATTGCAAAACATTTAAAATAAAAAAACAAATCTTCAGTAAATAAATAAAAAAAAAAAAAAAATCTTAATTAATATTTCAAACTCAGCTTATGATAAATATTATCAAAAATAATGAATAGATGAACCTGGATTCTATTAAATGATGTTTTATTGGGAAGTAAACTATTTTATGTTTTAATAATTAATTTTGGTAAAGATATGTGGTTTAGCACCTTAACTTCATATTGCATTGCATGATTAAAATAACTGGTTTAGTAATTTTTTTTCTCTTAAAATTTAGATAAACAGGTTATATTGTGCATGCATAAGACATCTCAGTGAGGATTTACTTCTTCAAAATGATAAAAACTGTGTCTTTATAAGTCATATAGTTTTTTTTAATAATTTTTTTTTCTTTTTTGGTTCAAGTAATTTTTTTTTTTTTAAAAAAAGTATAAACAATTCATGTAAATTAAGGAGAAATTCTTACATACTTTCAGATTAAGTGCAGTTATAATTTATTATATTGTGTAGTTTTTAATATTAAAATTTACATTATGATAAAAATTTTCAAAAATTATTTAAAATGACTTCTTTAGAAAGTAAAATTATTTGCTAAGCATAAAATAATTAAATTAGAATTTTGTTAGCAACTTATGGAAGCAATTGTATATAAATGAACATTGCATCATTGTATATATGGGTATTTGCAATAAATAATAATTTACAGTCTAAATATTTATATGTAATGTTTTAAGATTAACTCACTGCAACTATTTACATATAAATGAATAGCATTATTGTGCCAACAAATGACACATTTTTAAAGTTAAAAAGATACCTCTTTAACTTTGCCCTATTCATATATCAGAAGAATTGTCTACAGTGCATTTGTTAGAAGGGATGAATTTTTAATTAAGCAAAAAATTCTTTATAAATATTTTTAAACTTGATAGATATATATCAAATAAGAAATTTCTTTGATTTTTAATCTTACTTAATGACAATTTAAATTCTAATATTATGTAATAAATAATAATTAAATAAACCTATGGTATGAGTATAATACAAATTTAAAATTAAAAAGATACCTCTTTAATTTCATTCTTCTTCATATATCAGGAGGATTGTTTGCAATGCTTTTTGATAGATGGAATGAATTTTTAATCAACCAGAAATTTATTTCTAAATAAATTATACACAATTACAATGATTTAATCTCAAAACATTATACATAAATATTTAGCATGATAAATTATTATTTATTATATAACATTAGAATTTAAATAGTCATTGATAAGGTTAAAATGAAAGACATTTCATACTTGCCAGACATATATGTCAATCAATTATATTTAATTCTTTAAATAATTTGTTTCTCCATTGTCTACCTATGTGGAAGTTAGTGTGTTCAATTTTACTTTCATTTTTAAAGTATAATTTCACAAATTTCAAATTATTCTCTCTCTATATATATATATATAAAACAAATGAATATTATTTTTGAAAGGTTAATTAACAAACATGAAGAAAAGTACTAAATTCTAAGAATAAAAATGTGTGATATTGTGGGCATTTTAAAGCTATCAATGTAACAAAATTAAATTTGAAAAATCAGATTTATTTTATATTATTTTATAACACCTGAACAAATTTAAGTTTAGATATCCAAATGCTAATGAAATTAAAAGTTCAAATTTTATTTATAATTTCTCAAATATGATACAAAGAATTTTCAGCACTCAAACAAAAGCTATACTTCTAACCAATCACAAATAGCAGCATAATAACGACTGATTAACTCTTCATTTATGATTTATATAACAAATTATTTTTGAAGAAATTCTCTTTTTAATCATGTTATACCTCTGAATAAATAACATTATAGCAATATTTTAGGAAAAAAATACTAAAAGTGTAAAGAAAAGTAAAATATATGCACATTACTTTCAACCTCAAAACAATAAAAGGGAATGTTGAAACAAAGGAAGCTAATGCTTTTGAAACAAAGAAAGTGACTGCTCAAACCAAAATATGTAAGATATCTATCATTATCACAAAAGGTGATAAAAAAGTGGGAGTAAACTCTTGGAAAGAGATTAAAATAAAAATAGTGCCATCTTTTGATTGATTTTGTTACTAAAACCTGGACAGTATTTTAGTTCATAATTTTGCCATTCAATTGCTACTAAATTATCACTTTAACTTTAAAACTAATGAGAGATGAGCATTCTAAAGCCAAAGCAACTAAGAATGACTACAATTCTTGGGGAAAGTGGCAAGTTTCCTTTTAAAGCTATATCATCAATCAATAAATAAAAATATTTTTTCAATTTAAAAATGACCATTTAAAATATATATATATTTACATTGATATAATAGACAGTTTTCAATTGGATTTTAAATTTTATTAATTTTTCTTTCAAAAATAACATATTAGAGTTTCCGAATTTAAAAACTATCTTACATTTGTTAAATAACTTTTTTAAAATAACTTCTGTTCAACTGAAATTATTTGAAAAATTCTTATAAATGGCCCATCTGAGTTAATTATTTTATTTTATTTAAAACTCAACGTAATAGCTATATTGATCATCAAATACTTAATAAAAAAATATTTTCAAAAACATAACACAAATTATTCTTTAATACAGCTTACGGAATTACTCAATGAATAATTGACTTAAATAATATTTTCAAATTATCATTTTTGTTTTATCTAGCATTATTATATATTTTACTTCTGAAAAAGGAAAAATATTCTCTGAAAAAAATTACTTATAGAAGAAAATTAAGAATGATTCAGAAGTGCTATTTTAATATAATTGAGATACATAACCAGAAATTTATTATTTATAAGAATATTTAACATATGCATAATTACAAAGTGATTAAAATTACATAAACAGATCAAGCAAAACCCTTTTTTATAAATAAATAAATTATTTATTAATTATACATGTATATTTTTGAAATTGATTAAAAATAGGTTAACTGCTATTCTATTAAAAACAACTTTAAGTACAGTTTAAAAATAATAATGGTAAACAAGTGAAAAAGTTGTTTATGCATAAATGAATAAATATATATTAAATACAATTTTTTAATCAAGTAATGAGTCCAACTATATAAATTTTAAATATTCAGTCATTCGTGTATGAAATGTTAAAAATATTTAATTTTCAGACACATTACTAAGTTTATTTTTTATTAATAAATAAAATGTTTGAAATCAGCTTTTAAAGGCAAATTTCGGTTTACAAAATATCTCCTAACAGGTATTCTGGAATAAATAATGAATTACAAATTATCTTGCAGTAGTCAAACTGCATGTTCAACTTTTCAGTTTATCATCTAAATAATACATTTTCAAGCAGCAAGAAGACTGTTTAAACATCTTATTTACATATAGTAGAGTGTAATAGGAAATATTTATCTTTATGTATAGTACATTTTTATTCAGTTCTAAAACTAGCAAAATTTTAGTATTGAATATATGTAAAAAAAAAAAAAAAATTTTTTTTAAAATTCCATATCAAAAGCAAAGTTATTATATCAATTAGTCCGTTTGACTATTAATTTTCTACATAATTTTTGTTCAAACTGTTGTAAGCAACATTAGTTTCTATCCTCAGATAATTTATATTATTACTAAAAGATTATATTCATTTTATGCTAAAGTTATTGAACAAATAAACAAAGCCTAATTAAAAATTATATCCATTAATTTATAATATGTACAATATATTAATTGACTTACTTATTCTATCAAATATTTCAATATAAGGACATTTTATTTATTACATTTCTTTAGAGATAAAGCATCGAAATTTCATTTATCAATAATTATTCCTGTATCTCAGGATGTAAATTATGGATGACTACAATTTTTTAAATACAAATGAAACTTCTTTCATTTGCTTTTATATTTGTATTGGTAAAAAATACGCTGGGTTCATATATATTAGAATAAACATGGAATCTTCTTGCTATTGACAAAAAAAATATCATTTTTAGGTTATTTGTTTTTATGATGATAAATATATTTTTAAGGTGCAATTATAATGACTAATGTAATATCAGCAATCCCTTACTTAGGGGTCATTATTGTCTATTGATTATAAGGATTTCTTTGAAAATGATTTGAAATATCGAAAAGATTCTCAAGTGAATATTAAGAATCTAAAGAAAAAACAATTCTTTCAGCAAAGGAAGCCTACATGCCAGTCGATATTACATATAAACACACACACAGAGACACATTTATATAACATTTGGATTAAGTTAAAGCTTTTTTTTTTCTATTTTAATTTATAAAATTGAATTAAATAAGTTAATTTTATATTTAATCAAATAAAAAGAAGAATGTCTGTGTGTGAATAAGTATGCACATGCATGTTCTGCAAGGAAATAAAAGTTTTAATAGGAAAAAAAAATTAAATAAAATTTCACCAATTTAAACTATTTACCATTAAGTTAATGGAAAAGTAAATGTATATTTTTAATACAATTTATTTTCAGAAAAGCAGGTGCAGCTCACTTTTTTTCTTTCTTTACATATATAAAGAAATGTAAAAGTTATTTATTCGATTTGAATTTTTTTTTAGTGTTTAATTTTCATATGAAAATACTTAAATTCTTCATTACTTTAAATTAACTTTAAAAAAAAAATGATATGGTACTTTATCTTAATTGTTATTTTTTTTTTTTTTTAAAAAAAGAGATATTTACAAGCATATATATATGTATGGGAAGACATTTTCAAAAATAAAATAATCATCTTCCAAAAACATAATGGATCTACAGAATTAAAAAGATAATGGTAAACTATGAGCTGACTACCCATGAGTGCAACATTTCCTTCACCAACAAGAAGGCTGCTTTATCTGACTTGTTCGAATTAACCTGTGACATTTTTTTTTAATAGCAGCTAGATAACTATTTACTGAACAATAATTCGATGGTTGATTGCATCGATTATTGCCTGGATATTTGAAAGAAAATTTTTAAGCTTTTTGAATTCTAAAAAATGTTTATCCAGATTCAATTCTTCATGTCATAAACACGTCAGGCACATGTGTTATCATACCAGGTAAGGCTCTCTAGGATCATTAAAGGTTTATTGCATTCATAACTATGAATCAGTCAGTCTTCATAATAAGTTTATTGGATTCATTGTTCTGTTGTAACTTATAATAATCGATATATCTCTGATTTGTTTAAATTTACTGATGTAATTATTTTTTATTCTCACCTGTGATATCTAGGAAACTATAAAAATGCAAATTTTTGCTTAGACCAAATAATAAAGAATTCATCAGTTTTCATTCTCAAAACTTTTGTCTAAATTGGAATAATGCAATACTCACATTAAATTGAAAATTCATTATTTTTACACATATGCTTATATAAATCATTCATTCAAATTTATGTACACAAAAACATAGCAAAAATATTCCTTTTCTCTATATTCTTATAAGAATTTATTAATAAAAAATTGTTGTATAAAAAATGAACTTTTTATGAGTTTCCAAATAAATTTCTTATTTCAAATCCAATAATAAAACGAGCACTCTTGTGCTTCATAAATAATTTTTAATAGTCTCTGTTTTATATAGTAGCCAACACATATTTTGAACCACATAGTTAATAACTATGAAAAAATACAGAGGCAAAGTTGAAGGACTCAATCAAATGTCTAACAAATATATTTTCTGGTTAGAATATCTGCAAGTTCTTCTATAATATTTTGTTATCTATGTAGTAAATAAATAATGGAAAATTATCAAAATATTATATTCATGCTCAAAGTTTCAATTTGCAGTAGCAAATAAATAATGAAAATTAAAAATATTAGGGTATAGTTTTGGAGGTCATACAATATAAATAATGTCAAACACTAGATTAAGATTTTAATATGTAAAACAGCTTCACAGATTCAACAATAAACGTAATTATTTGGCATCTCCCAAAAAATCCATACGGAATCTGTTTATCGGGCAGTAAAATTCACCTCATTTTATTATAATATCTTACAATAATATTATATAGCATTTATATTGTTTTTTGTTTTACTTGTCAAATGAATTATTAATATAGGATTTGTAAAAAAAAAAAATTATAAAGTTAGTTGCTTGGGGAGTCACACAGCATTCAAGTAATGGATGTGATAGATTGGATTTCAATTCAGGAATCTTTTGAATCCATCAGTTATACGTTATTATTATCATTTAAAGAAAAAAGACACCACTAATTTGTATTTCAATTACATTTTTTTATTATAAAAATCAAATTAAAAGTTATTTTAAAAAATATAATATAATACAGTATTAAATATTCATCGAAATCATTAATGCTAAAATGAGATCTTTCTTGAAATTTAATTAATACCAAAGATATTTGTGAAAGAGATTATTGTATGATTATTTCTAATCTATAATATTAGTAATTATATTTAAGGAAAATTCCACAGTTTAGTAAAATATTCATTATTAATTATGGTTTTATTACAAAAATTAATAGCGACTTTTTTTTTTACAATTTTTAAAAATTAATTAATTAAAAATTTAAAATAATTCAAAAAAGAGATTAATAATAAAATAGGTATTAATTATTTCTGTAATAAATACTGACTTTATTTTATATTAATCAACACATTCTATGATAATTCCTGTTTTTATATACTACATCAGATTGAAAAATGAGACAATCTTAATCATAGTAACTTAATAGTCTTGTACCACATAGAAATTGAAGATTCTTCCTTTTTTTATCACTCTATACATAATAATTGCCACATGTTAAGTGCCATTATAAACAAGATGGCAAAACGATATATTTCTCATCAATATGTATAAATATTTGATGAAAAATGATGACAAGTTTTGCTGACATTTTTCTGTGCAAGTACAATAAGAGAAAAAAAAACCTACCCTACTCAGTGTTAATTGGATCATCATCAATTTAGATAGTTTGATTATTGAAAGTATGATTTCAATGAAGTAATATTGATAAATTGATTATATTTCTCTAGCAACAATTGTTCTTACTTATTCCTCTGGATTGATCATAAGAAAATATTGGTATTGTAAATCACCTTTGTTTTGTTTTGTTTTATTCTCTTTAGAGTCACTTTCGGATTTGAATGACTGATTCGCCTATCCTTAAAGCTTTTTAAATATTTATTTGCTTTTAATAAATTATCCATATAAATTCTATTTTGAGACTTGGTCATATATCAGATGATCCCCAATCATGCATATAAATATAATGAATGTTATGTAACCAGATTGAATATAACTATTATTCTTAAAATTTAATACAATACATTAATAGAATAACAAATAACAAAAATTACATTGCATTTATTAAAAATATAAGTAATGCTTATGTAGCATGCCTGCAATCGTAAAAAATTATCCTTAAATAACATACCTCAGAAATATACACACATCAGCTCAAAAAAAAAAAAAAACTTGTTAATTATGTACAAGTTAATGAAATATTTTCCAAGTTGTCTAGTATATCATATAAATAATATATATATATAAACTAAATGCAATAATCTAAAATGTTAGAAGGACAAAAAATTAATGATGAAGATTTACAAATTACATCTTTTACTACCAAGTTATTGATAGCTATTAAAACATTTTAATTCACTTTAATAACTGAAGATTTTATAAAGTATAAATTAAGTTTTTACCAGTATTTTATCATTAGTATTATTATTTTTTTTTGCAAATTTTAAGAAATTCATTTTGATAGTATTTAAAATAACTTTCCTTTTAAAAATGAAATCTCTAAGTTTGCAGATTCTTTTTCTAAATATAGGTTGTTTTTTTTGTCAGTTGTGAATTTTTTCCTTTATTAGTTTAATTTTCTTCATGGCACTAATTTATATCAGTAATTATGATGCCCATAGATTTATCCAATGCTCTTTTGTTGGTACAGAAAAAGTATATACTGTCAGACATCCCATTTCACCTACTACATCCCATAGTAGTATTTATACTGGCTTGGCTTTAAACCCCGTCAAGTGCACATATATCCATATATATTTATATATCTGTATACCAGTATACATGTATATTTGTGTACTTGTATAATTCTATATCTATATATTGAAGCAATCGATGTCTAATCATCATCGATGCTTCATGTTTGACCATCTACAGTAACCTCCTAGGGGTCCGCAATTCAGACCTAGCTATAAATATATGCTACTCACTCACACACTGTATGTCGAATCATTAGAAAGATTAGTAAGATTAATTTTTGTCTAGTAAAAATGAAACAGTAGTTTGAGTGATGCGTATATATATATATATTATGACTAAAGCAATAATTTTATTGCTGGAAAATACATTTTGCTTATATATTTGTAATTATTTTTATATCTGTGTGTATTTAATGTAACAACAAAGAAAAATGGGGAAGGCTTGAAATACTGAAATTATCTTTATCACTAGTCAGATCGTTGTCTATAATTAAAATTTATAAATCTTAATTAAAAAAAAAACAAATCGTTTATCAGTTGTTGTCAAATGATTTGAATTCAGCTTGTTGCCTTTAATTAGAATTGTCAATCGCAATTAAGATCGAAAACAAATTGTTTATCAGTTGTTGTCGAATGATTTAAAATAGCTAAAAATGGTATTTCGAGCCTTATCTGTTGAAAATATTTTGCTAATTAAATGTTGTTTTTAAAGGGATTACAGAGATAGGGTTGGTATATGAAATTGCATTCTGGGCAGTATTAAAATGTTATAAAAGGAACCACAGAACAAAGGAAGTTAGTTTTTTTTAGTGACTTTCAGTTTTTAGTTATCTTTCAGTGAGTTGAGACTTTCGTCGGTCAGCTTAGTTTCTAAGCGTTTCAAGACCTTAACTTTAAAAAGCCAGTACAAGTCCTGCACGATGAAGCATGAGCAGAGGAATCTAGCCCCTTTCTCTTCTTCTCTCGTAGAATTGTCTGCCTGCAACTGCCATGTTCCATCCAGCCGACCATACAACATGATTGCTTCCGACTGCTGATTGCTAATGATGCCGATATGCTGTTTTTCCTTAGGTAAACCTTTAACGTAGAACTGCCTTCATAAGTCAATACTTTTGTAATTTGTAATCTATAGTTCAACCTTCGTATCTTAATTTATATATTGATTTATAAGCTTCTGCTAATTTTGCTTTTAAACTCTCTCTCCGTAATCTTTTATTAATATAATGTATTTTAACCTACCTTTCACGCTTAATTAACTTATATAGATAACTGTGCGCAGCTCCATTAAGATTTTATGTATTTTGTTTAATGTATAAATATAATCTATTTTCTTTAATATGCCAAAATCGCCAAATTCGCGAGTAAGGGGGAAATAATTGTTTTACTTGGAAAAAGGGTGGGCTTTATTTAAAACTTATCAATAAAGTTTTGTTTATATTAAATAGAAATTGCTCGCAAGTTTGGTTTCATTTTAAATTCATTATTCTTAAAGTAAATTAAAAACTTTTACTGTGGATGAATTTTGCTAAATTTACTGCTTTGAATTTGTCTTTTAATTTCTATTTTAAAAAGATTGTGAACCTTCACATAATTAATCCATTCCTTTTTTGCTGGTGCCTGAAGGGCGAATTCTACCAGTTAATAAGTATTTGGGAATCGAATTTTAGATATAAATGTTGTTAGTTTAATAATATTATAAATAGAAGCGTTATTATTCATTATGATTAGTTAAATGACTCAGAATTGAAAACAGATTATTGCGTGAGAGGTTAGACCATTTCCAAACTTTAAATAATATTATAAAATTATATAAATGTTGCTGGCATACATTTTCTTTTATTCTGATATTTTATCTTTCCATTTCTTGATTACTTTGTCATTGGGGCATCGGAAGCATGAAGCTCCCATCCTATTTTTCAAAATCGTTTGTAATCAGAGACACTAATACCTGTGGAACATAAAATATGAGGTTTATGTGCTACGAATGACAGCACATCCAGATCTGAGCTCTCAAACTCAGCCTCTCCTTTGATATCGCTCTGCCAGAATGCGCGGACATATCCAATCTAAGTTCGTTTCAAATATTCTTTTAAAATGATAAAATATCCACAATCACCATGAGGCCTTATTTCGTTATTGTATGCTAGTACCATTACTTTGCTCTTTAATTTGATCATGTGTCCGTCTAACCTTGGTAAGTCGCAATGATGTGTTAAAGATAATGATTCATTTCGTAAAATACGTTCAGTATGTTGATCTTAAAACTGCTTTCATTTAAAAAAAAGCGTTATCGATTCCCAGAGACATAAATCAACTTGTATAATTTATTCTCGTAAATATTGTGCATTGTTTGTTTCTTATGTATACTTATTCTAAAGACGCTATGTCCAAACAATGCCTATCAAACATATGTAATGATTTTAAGATTGTAAATAAATGATTGAGACCGTACATTTATATTTATTTGTCAAAATGATTAATGTTAAATTATCATGTATCTTTCTGTAATCCGAATCTGTTCCAATCTTGTAGATTGTTTTGTACATCCACAGCATTTTATTTGTAAACATTTGTAAATTGGCATATCAACCCCGCACAACTTATAACACATTCTATAAAATTATATTCATGAAATAATTGATGTAAAGGGGATTTTATAAAACAAATCCCAAGTTTTCAAAATGTATAAGATCACTCCAAGCGTGAAGCAATTTTGTAACATATATATGCATTTTCTACATTTATTAAATATATATATATATAATTTCATGTAAATCCTGGTTTGTTTTTGAATTATTATTTTCTAGTTAATATTTAGAACTATTTTCTTTAGCTAAGAGCTTAGCATTAATAAATAACTATAATAAATGTAATTCCTGGGCTACTCCGACCTCGATCATCATCATCAGTCTGATCTTATGCTCTACCGCTTTGCTTCTGGGCACGGATTTAAAATAATTTTACTGTGTCATCAGAATCGTTGTTCATTGGGTCAGAGATTCGAAGAATAGGCAAATAGGTTAGAATTCAGGACTGCTTCAGACCTGTGTATCTCGAGCATGATCGGATTCGAGATACTTTTGCTTAGGATTTGAATCTTGTTAAGTGAACATACTATTTTGACCGGTACAATATCTGTATAGTTACCCTTATATATATATGCGAGTATAAGCTATAACATATAATAGATTTGGTTTAGTTACAGCATGATTATATTTATATTTTTAAATCTTTAATTTATTATAAATTTATGTGTATCAATTTAATTCATTGTTTTGCTTAAGAATCGCATATATATACAATTCCACAGGTGACCAGCATACATATATAATGAAATGTTTATGTAACAATTTGTTAGTTTCTAAATTTAAAATAGTTCTTATTAAAAGAAATCACACCATATGCACCTGTTTATAAATTGCAGATAGGTTAAATGTTAATTTTATAATAACAAATTTTAATGTATAACTTAAGTGAAAGTGAAATATGGAGATCATGTTGGCTGCACTAAGATGAAAGTATTTGATTAAGAAATTTAACAATAAAAAAGCTAAATTTTATAATTTTAAACAAGAGTTGTAAACAAGCTAAGGGGTTTTGATGTTGCAAACCTGACTTGTAGGCAAATGTAGTTGAAAGGTAAAAATTTAGTATATAAACCCCATATTTCAGCACTGAAGAGATATCTAATATTCAAGTGAGTTGCTACAGGAAGCTACGCCTGTCAGAATTTTGATATGAGTGGCTAGGAAGGCCACAAATTTGCCATCTTCCTATGGAAGAACAGTCACCTCCAGCCCATCCTGTATGCTGCCACAGTAATCATCACTGCTGCCAGGATGGAGAAGTTCAGCTACCACCTGGAGTCCAAGGGAAAATATCATGATCAAGAAATCCACCCAGAAAAAGTGCCAGTGCCTATTACCAATGCCTCACAACTCAGATAAAAGAAGATTGGTAATATTTCTTCACTACAGAACTCTGGAAATCTATTCTAAAACCTATAATATCATGAATATTCATAAATTATAAATTCTCAATTAATTAAAACTCTTCTAAAATAAAAATCTTTAAATCTAACTGTAAAAGCTCCCCAATGGTAGATCTCATTGTTTTTTAGCTGATAGAAATCACTGCTTTGAAATATATTCTACATGCCCGTTGTAATCCCTGTTTAGTTATTTAATATTTATTAATCTGTTTATTAAGGTTTGCTTAATTAATTCAGATTATTATTATATCTAATAGTTAGATAATGGTCAGGGATGATACTAAAGGCATATTTGTAAATGTTATAAGGTTTGCTTAATTAATTCATATTATTATTATATCTAATAGTTAGATAATGATACTAAAGCCATTTCTCCTCCCTAATTGTGGTGTAAAGAATTATGTACAGATTCAATATATATAAACTAGATTGCTATTAATTAACCCTTTCTCAGAATAATTATCATATGCTGTCTAAACAGCTGGGTCCAGTTAGTTTCAGCAGATTAAAACTATACATATGTTATGTTAAATACATATTAGTATTATTATTCAGCATTGCGAGTGTGCACATTGTGTACATTACCATCTCGCTATGTCTAATGAACGAACAGTGGAGGCTGCTCCTGACCATCTCTTTTCAGGTTTAGAGCACCAAGTACCTTACTGAGTTTAAGGCCAAAACACTTGAGTAACAAATCCGAGTTCCTGGACTAATGTTCTTTATTATTGTAGCAAGCTGTTCGGTCCTAAGGCACCAAGGACAGGGTACTGAAGCCTGTGATTAAATGCACATCTGCACTGCAATCTTTAATTTAATATTTAGCACAATAGTCTCAGACACCAATCTATGGTAACCAGTTCACTCTATCTTATTATTAAACTTCACCATTAAACTGAACCTGGAATCTGGTTTATATAATGAATCTGTATTTCGAGCATATTAATTGTTCATGATAAATATATTAGAATTAGTAGCTTAACACTCTCTATTTGAACCATCCTGGTAGATGTTCAGCTTACCATTAGCAAACCACGAGAATAGTGTGACATACCGTATTAGGCATGAGTCATAGATCACATATAATTATATAAATTGCATTGCTATAAAGATGAGGCCACTGTACTGTTATCCATCTCATCATTATTGTAACGACTGTGTGCATAACTCATGCAACCAATGTACAATATTTCTGTTATATTATTTTTAATTAATTCATTTGATTCTTATTTATTAAATATATTTAAAATTATTATTGTTTAATGTGTTTTCTCACAACCTAAGCATCCCAGTCTTTATTAATATACTTATGCACTACTTTATTAAGTCATAGAGTGCTGAATAGCTTATTTAGTTAATTTATTGATTGTTCACTTGAGTCTCATGTTCCGCCATTTTTTCAGCTGCCTCACAAAAAAAATTGAGGAGTGTAACCTCATACTGTCATCCATAAGGTAATATTAAATCACAGAGCACTGGTGAATGAGTTGAAGTTGGTCAGATTCGAGTTCTCATAATTTCAATTCAGTCAGCTATGTTATGTTTTGCCTGAACTCTGGATTTTGTTATGGGAATGCACAAATATGACCATTACAGTTCATGGGGTATTGATTCAATGATCCATTTTACATTGTAAAAAAAAACAGTAGGCAAAATGTACGACATTCTTAGACTATATATCCATAATTTCACCAGCAATTATATTTTCATATAGCTGATAGCAACTTAATAAAATTTGGCCTTTGAGCATTCCATCATCAGATTTTCAATTGGATGGACGGTTGAAGAGTTGGAGTGTGGAGTGGATTGAAGCCTGTCCATTAAACTATGAGGATAGTCTATCTTAATATATATCTGAGCACTTATACTATATATGTGTGTAAAGATGATAGTCTGGACCAACTGATGATTGCTGGTTTGGCATGAAATACGTATATTGGTGATTATTTATCTTTTCAGCATATATGTGTTTAGGTGTATCAGTGTTATTAGATAGAGTGGAGAGAGGAGGGTGGTGTGAAAGTCTGTGCTCATATACCCTATATTACACATATTGTTATAATATATACTCCCAGTGAATAAATTTGTCATAGTGTTAAATAAAAGCAATATTAATTATTTATGATTTACAGCATTGATTTAGCTTGATTCCACCAATAAAGTTAATATTAACACTGTTATTAAATATTACAAACAAACATGATTAATACTGTGAGCCCTGCTATATCTACTGACTCATCCATTTGCAATACATATTTACTGCAAATCTAAGCCAATAAATTAACCCTTTCTCTATGACAGCAGAAAGTTCTTTGATAGCTGCTCGAATATCATAAAATTTGCAAATTTTAATGTTTTTTTTTTAAATATAATTGAAGGCATATAATTAGATATAGCATAGTTCAAGGCTCCACTGTATATGCAAGGTTAAGATGCTTTTTCATTAACTGAACTTGATTGTTGAAAAAAAAAAAACCTATTGTATTAAGTTTTTAAAATCTACATATATATTTATAATATGAGAAACAAGCTTCTTACATAAATGTGCTGTGAAATTAATGCAATGTTTTCCAGTACCACAGCCAGGATTTTACAAATGAAAACAAAATCCCTTTCATTCATTTGCAAGTTTTATAAAAATACAACACTGATACTGGAGAGTCTTGTATTAGTACATTTACATTATCAATTTATTTCTTCAATATATCTCATATTATTTCTGCTGTTTAATTTATCTTATATATACATTAAAATTTTGAATATTGCTAAAACTATAAGCTTTTAAAACATGCATATATAATTTTGAATAATGAATAATAGTTAAAGCAGAAACAGTTTACAATCAAGAACTGTCCACAATACAAAAAAAAAATATGTAAAATGTAATGTGAGACAAAAGACTTTTAAACATCCTCATTTCATCAAAAAATATATGTTTGTTTTTCTAGAAAACTATTTTTTATAAAACTTTCTCATAAAGGTGCGATTGAGTGAAGTATACTTCATACATGAAGTTCTTTATAATTTTACATTTTGTTAAATAGTTACCTTTTTCCTGAATACTTACTACAGTAAACAACTTGTTTAATCTATTTGCAATCAATGCTACAAGGACAATATATTAACATTAGCATAACTTTTTATTTGGAACTCTGTGACAAGTAATAAAATGCTATTTCAATATTTCTATAATTTAAACGTTTTGAATATATTTAAATAAAGTATATTTAACTTACAGACTTGTAAAATTAGATGCTTGAAAGATCATATCATATCCTGAGTCATTGTGATAAAAAGGTAAAAAACTCTTCTTAATTTATCTCAATTGGGAATCAACTTAGAAACCTTTTGTAAGCCAAAAACTTACTTAGTTAATACAACTATTGAAGGCCACATTCACAGACTAAAGAACAGCAGATAAAAATTAGTAACAAATAGCTGTTATTCTATACTTAAGTAATATTAAGTTTTTATACAAAAATTAAAAACCTAAAAACTTAGAAATAAAGTTACTGACTGAAAAAAAATAATCCAGAAGAATTTATAAAAAACCATAAAACAAATTTATATTTGTTTTATGGCAAGCTATTTTCAAAGAATCGAATTAATACTAAAAAGTAATTTTGAATTCAAATAACTACAAGCAGCAATAACCTCTACTCTCTTACATCTCTCAAATTAATAAAATAATTATACAAGCTATTTTAAAAAAGAAAACCTTAAATATAAGAATGAAAAAGATTTAATAAAATTTTACAATAAAATGAAAGTAGTATAAATAAACTTGATTTGCATAAATGAATTGTTTTTAAGGTTATTTATCTATTTCAAAATCAATGTATTTGTAAGTTCTCTTCCAAAGGCAGGTAAGCAATAGACTACAAATTAACAACAGTCGATCATCATCAGAAGTAGTTTGCCAAAATCAAAGATCTCCATACATATGACATCCTCATGTGTTTGTGGGCATAAATATAAATTCTCAATCAATTATAAATTATTACTTTTGAAGTAATATAAATGAATTCAACAAACTATTTCCTTCTGCATTTATTATAAAACTATTCAAATACTACAACTTTGTATAAACTACATTTTGCATAAGTTTATCAAAAAATTCATTTCACCATGTATATAGCGATTTAAAATAAAAAAGTTCTGCCTGCAAATAAGGGAAATAGAAGATAGTACATAGACAAGTATAAAAACTTATCAATTATAATTTTACTACCAAATTATAATTTACAGAACCATTATTAAAACATATTTAATACTGGTAAAAATTTGTATAAATTTATAAAAAAAAATCTATAATTAATTAACTTTCAAAAGTTATGATTTTATTTAATATAATTACTGATATAAATGTATATATTTGCCTATTTACTTTTTATAGCATCAATGTTTTTCATTTTTAAATGATTTTATTTAACTTCTCCTTTATGGTTGATTGTTTGGATTAAGTCTTGTAGCTGATTTAAAACCTATTTGAAGCAAATAGATTTTCTTCACATTTTATACATGCAAAATGCAATATTTCAGGGTTGTCCAGCCTAACAGTGTTAAAGGCACATTTTGAACTGCATTCAAATCAATTCAGATATTTTTGAGTGGCCCTCAAATAGATGTTGCTATTGTTAATTTAACTCCCATAGTAATTTTACTCACATTACATATATAAGAAAATCTAATATCATGAGAACAAGAATGAAAAATTTAAAACATTTAACTTTAATTACTGGAAATATGTGACATTCTTTAGTTTCTCTTTTTTGTTGTTGTTGCATTTGAATATGAAGAGCTTTCCTGTTTTTGATAAATGATTTTAAAAAATTAAAGTTATAGGGATACACTTCTGCAAAGTAGTGAGAAATTTTATGAGTGTTTACAGTTAATTAAAATAGATATACAAAGAAATGAAGAAAGAAATCTTAATTTCTTTTGATTGTTTGTATAAAGCTTGATTTTTTTAAACTGTTGTCTTATAAAAACAAAAATCTTCTAATTGATTATATACATTTGTATATACTTATATTTATTTAATTTCTCTCAGTTAATGAATTTTTAACATATTTCTACTAAATGGATATTCTTCAAATTTTATGCACATATACAGTATAGATATAATGCAATGTTTCAGGGGTAGCCTGGTTTAACATTCTTGGCAGGACATATTTTAAAGTGCATTCAAATTGTTTAAGTAATTTTTTAGTGATACTCAAAAAAATAGTTAAGCAACAATAGATGGCCTGTTGTTAATTTAATCACATTGCAGTTTGTTTTGTGCTCTTTGATATACACAAATGATGTTGTTATAATAAATGATTTCAAAAAATGGAAATGATATAGGGATAAATTTCTTAACACTAAAAAATGCTAGATAAATAAAATATAAAATCATTTTTATTTAATTTGATAATTAATACACTAAAAAGTAAAAAATAATTTTCTTCTCAAACTGCAATTTTATTTATATGTAACTTTAAATAAAATCATTTGGTGTCCATAAATTAATTTAATCAATACGGTTTGTGATCAAACTAAATACTCTATTATTGATTGGATAATACACTTATGGATGTCCCACAATTTTATTTCAAGTTAATATAACAACCGAAATAATGATTTCAGAATTACTTTTTTTTCCATTTAGTCATCAAGTTAAATAAAAACATTTTCTTTCATTAAAATATATTTTTATTTTTCCCTAAATGGGTAACTTGTAACTTGACTTCTAATGCATTGTTTATGATTAGTCCATATGTATTGCCATCATTTGTTTTCTTATGGATTATTTTTTACGCAACATTACTTGTTAAATAATTATTTATATTTATTCCATGGATTGGTTTCCATAATTTAGTTTTGATAATTTTAGTTAATATAGTTCTTATGGACTGTCTATAGTGAAGACACTTATTGCAGATTATTACTTTTTTGTGAAATATATATATTACTTTTATGGTCACTTGGCATTAATTTACTTGTCAAATGTATTATTCTCAGTCTGTTTTCAAACTAGTTTTTTTTAATTTAAATTCTTATGGATTTGCATTTGGCTTCATCACTAAAATGTTATTGTTACATTCATTACACACTGGTTTATCAAAATAATTTTCAGTCTGTTTCTAAGATATACTTAAAACCTCAATAGGACACATTTTTGACATATATAAAATATAAAAAAGACAAATGATCCTTAATGAGCACATTTCATGCTAAAAGAATATTCATCAATTGGCCCAGATCTCAATTTTAATGTTTTTCTTTTTATCCAAAATGTCAAATTTATTGATGAATTCTTTCTTTCAGCATTGGTATGTGGTATATTACTCCAAGTAATACTACCATCCTTTTTCCTAATAATTTTAAATATTATTTTATAACAATAATTTATTATAATTTTTTAATAAAAAAAAAAAGAAAAAAGAAATTGAATTTTGACTTCATATTTTATTAAATAGTAAGCTGAAATCAAATGATATGTAGAGAGAGGAGAAAATATCAATGTAATTAATTTGATAAAATTAAATCAAATTCGACTTTGGTATTTATTATTTGACCTCCCTAGCAAATGAACAAATTTTAAATTTGTAATGCAGTTTTTTTTTTTTACTTATAAAAGAGTTACTAAGAATAAAAATAAAGTTTTCAAATATTGTATAATTTTAATTTATTAATTTTTTATGTTAATATTCTTTTATACTAAATGAAAACAGGGAAATAAAAACCAATGGAATGAATTATTATTGCTCAGGGATTCATAGAAATTCAAGTACCAGAATGACAGAATTGGGTTGCGATTTATGGATATTGAGCTCAATGTTGCTGTTTTATCACAATATCAAAACCATTCAGAACAAAACAAATAAATGGGTTATTATTTGGGAAGTCATAAAAAATTTGAGCAACGGAAGAGACAGCTAAATATGATCCATAAATCTTAAATCTTGGAGTTTATTATTTGCACTATATTAAACTAAACAACAGTAATATATAGTATCAATATAAAAATATGTCAAATAAATATGTCACAATTTTATTGGATTATTCTCTTAATTAAAGCTTGAGAACATTATTTCATGAGAATTTGGTGTCCCCTATTTGTGATTTTTTTCAAGATGTAATTAAGAATGAAACTAAAACCTCCCCCTTAATGACAATGATCTTAAGATGGAAAATAAAAATATTTCAGGTCAGGATATATTTTTAAATTAGTAATTAGGTAGCCTTTCTATGATATTCTTGATGGAATAATGGTGATTATGAAACTTGTTATTATAAAATAAACATAATAGACATATAATCAACATTATTCCTTAAAAAATAACTGAACTATGCAAGTATAGTGAAGTCATGAGCTATGCTATATCTAACTACATAACTTCAATAATATACTATCCAAAGAGAAGTGTAATAATAAATAAAAATATAAAAAAATAAACAAAGAAAAATCTCAAAATTTTGCAATATTTGAGCAACCATTTTTCATTCTCACATTAAAAAAAAAAAAAGAAATAAAATTTGTAAATAAATTTTATAACAAATCAGTAGCCAATTTTCCGAAGAAGAGTGCCATACATGATTTCTTGGATTATGTTGAAAGCACAATTCAAATCTTTCATGTATCAGAAGCATTTTTCCTTCTTCCTTTACAATGTAATTTATCATTTGGTTTCTCACATATTTCAAAGCAATGTTATAAAATATCTAATAATATGCATAAATTAATTTTTCTCCTAATCTTCAGGCAATTTACTCGAGTTTAATATTACCATCTCCACATAAACTCAGCATACTTCCAAATTTCTTTCATTCATCTCACATGTGGTCTCTTTTTAGGTCTTTTACATAAAATCTTGTGAAAGAGAGTTAAAAAGATTTCACATGTTCATCTACTATCATCTCTTCTAGCAATATGCCTAGCCTAATCCCACAGTTTCTTCATTCCTTTAATCAATAACACCCATTTGTTCTCTCACCCATACATTTCACTTTCAATCCCTTGTTGTTATTGTAGCATCATTACCATACTCTAGTGAGTGTTTTGAAGTCTCTGTGCTGTTTTTCTGTTACGTTTTCAAAGCTCAGATCCATCAGTAAAAACTGGTAAAATTACATTTATTAAAAATCTTCCTTTCCAAACACATATGTATATTTCTTCCAAAAGCATTCTATCCAAGTTTAATTCTCTGGTTAATTTCATCTATTGTTTCCATCTGCATTAATAATCAGATGAGGGTATTTGTAGTTATTAACTTTTTAACGCTAAAACCTTAGTACATGTGCCTTATTTAAGCATTATGTGTTGACATTGTGCTTAATAAGAATTAATATTTATTAACTTTTTGTAATTCATCATTATCAATATTTATTTTCTTCTTCTGAAAAAATACATTGAACATTATGACTTTTAAAATGACTTTTAGTCTTATTTTCTTGCTTTCATCTGATAACATCTCCAAACATTTCCTGAAGCAATAAAGCATTATTTGCAAAAACAATTACATAATCTGTAATATCTAGATGACTTAAATGATTTCTGTTTACTTTTATTCTCTTAACTTCCCATATTAATCCACAAAATATTTCCTGTAAACCTGCTGTAAAAAGTTTGGGAGATATGGTGTTACTCTGTTGTATAACCTTCTCAATATTAATCTTCCTAGTATAACTATATAATCTAATCATTGCTGTTGCATTTTGATAAATATTCTTTAGGATATGACAATATTTTAGATCTATATGTTGATGATTCAATGCTATAATCAAATGCATTTTCATAAATAATAAATCCATAGCATAATGACAATTTATATACATTGATTCTTTCTATAACTTTTCTCAATATTTGGATGAGATCTACTGTACTAAAATCATTTTGAATTCCAGCTTGCTCTTTTGCTTAGCTCAAATTTAAAATTTACTGTAGTTGAACATTAGTAAAAATGTAATATTGAACTGAGAGAAAAATGATAAGTCTTTTTTTTACTATCTTGTTTATCACCTTTCTTAAATATCAATATTACTACTGCAGTTTTCCAATCAGCCTGATAACTCTTTATCATGTACACAATTGGTATATAACTTACATAACACTTTTTCTATTTCTTTACATGCTTTCTTAAAGATATTGATTATAATTTCATCATTATTCAGAAATTTTCTTTCATTATAGATTTAATTGTATTAACTCACCTCATTTAAAATCCAGTGCAATTGAGAACGTAGTAATTATAAAAGATACTTTTTCCTGTCTGTTCTTTATTGCAATATAATTTTTTATGGAACTCTTCCACATATTTCATGATGTTATTTATGTTTTTCATAATAATTCAAGTATAACTTTTTATAGAATTCTTCTACACATTTTATGAAGTTATTTTCTCGTTTTGGTAATATTTACATTTTTTTTTCTTAATGTAACAATACATTTTCTACTAATAACAAGATGTTGTTTCACAGTTTTGACACTTATTTTCTTCTATAACTACTTTCCTTGCTAATTTGCATTAATTTTTTCTTTTAGTGTTATTAATTCTTTTTGCCACTATTTTATAAAATTACAGATATACA
Organism: Epiperipatus broadwayi; assembly: GCA_028023455.1. NCBI lineage: Eukaryota > Metazoa > Onychophora > Udeonychophora > Euonychophora > Peripatidae > Epiperipatus > Epiperipatus broadwayi. The sequence continues at coordinate 11,819,797 of JAQFVV010012401.1, forward strand.
ATTCTTCTTAATAGACCATTTTGCATATTATCATATTGTTTTTCTTCTTCGTAAATTTCTTATCTCAGTAGAAAATTTAATGGTCACCTACTACTTTTTTATGCTAGCTATCTCTGTAGCAATTCATAACAGTTTATCATTTATCTTCTTATTAAGTTCATTCAAATCTAAACCATCTTAAATTTCCATTAATATTTTAAAATAATTTGCAAGTTCTAATGTAAATTCATTGGAATGTTTCTGAAGATTATGACTATAAAAAGTGAATATTGTTTTCTTAAATCATTATTGTCTTCCTACTCTTGCAGTAACACATATCTTATATATCACTAATCAATGATCATTTATTATGTTGAATTTGTTAAAAAACATTACAATTTTGAAATATATATTTTCTGTAAGTCAAAATATAATTCAGTTATGCTGAACCTTCATGTGGATGCTTGCATGTCTATTTCCATATAGTATTTTTCTTAAAAAAAGTATTTACAATATAAAGTTTTTGTTTTTCTGCAAACTGTGTTCTCTATCATTTTTAGTATCATAATCAAATTTACCTAAGTCTCTCATGACAATTTAAAAATATTGTCAAGTCCAATCAAAAGTCTTTTGTACATTTATATAAAAATCCCCTCCTTTATCACAATGTGAATTTGTTGATGCATAAACAGCTAAAACCTGGATTAATTGAATTTGGTAATTTCCATTAAGTTGACTAACTAATCTTTCCATTCTGTCTGTTAAAACATTCTCAATGTGTTGTTCTTCCACTTTTTATTTATAATGAACCCTACTTAATTTGTGTTTCCAATATTTGTACCTTTGTAGTATAGTATATGTCCACTTTTTAAATCAACGGTCTCTTCCCTTTTTTTCTAATGTTACAAAGACTTACAATGCTACATTTAATATTAGTTTTCATTTCTTGCAATCTTTCTTCACTTGAAAGCAATATGCAATTTATAAATACCTAACAAATGGTTGTCATCACATACAGATTGGATCTGCAATAAGGGAATTATTTGAATCCTCTGCTTTGGGAATAAGAGCTGTATCTAGCTTTGTCTGTCATGATTGTCAATATCTATTAAGAACTATTTCTTCCAAAAATTCATTCGTCTTCAAAAAAACTCAACTGATATTTCAGTTGAGTTATTAAGCAACTGAGAAGAGAGACAATGATATTTTTTGGTCTTAAAGCAAAAAGCCAAAAAATTAACCATGCCAGCTGATACACGTGGTAAGCAATTTCATCATGTCCATATTATAACAGGTCTGTTATATGGAAGACAATAATACAGTGTGTGTATAAATATATATAAAATAAAAGAAAAGGAGAAATAAACACACAAAATTTTAGTAGATATTTTCTACATTCCTGGAATAAAAATAATAAATAAATGGTTAAATAACCCTGAATTAAAAACATAATTTTATTATAAATTAAAACATTTAAAAAGATCTAAATAAACTAATAATGTAATTCTGATTTTGAATTTAAAAACAAGCATGATTTATTTTTGAAATAATGCTTGTATACATTTCTTTTATCTATTTTTAAAAATCTTTTAGATTACAAATTCCAAAGGATTAAAGTAAAAACATGTAGATCACACCTTTGGTAAAATTTCAGAGTTGCTTCCAAAAGTATCTTGTATTTAAAAGTGATTTGAAAAGATTAAAATTGATTTTAATCAAGATAAAGATTGGACAAAAAAACTCTGCATTCAGATGCTGTGTTTTTATCACCTCAAGATTAAAAAGAATTAGATAGATTGAAAACAGGCTGCAATGTGCTTTGGTCACCTCAGAGGATTCTATGAAAACATAAAAATATCAGTTCCATTTGACTTCTAGATTTGAACAGCCTGGTTTAAATTTTTGACAAGCAGTAGCCAAATTGGCCAGTTACAGTTCTAATATTTTGTTGCAGCTTATTGAAGTTTTCAGCAGTTGATTTTAGCTAGCCAGGGATGGTTGACAGATTTATATAGAGCTCCCATGAAATGTAGCTGGAGTCAAGACATAAGATCCAGCAACAATCTATTGCTTCAATAATGAAGTTTGAATTTACATGGAAGAAAATGACTCATTTTTTGTGTTAAAATTCATAGCCTTAAATGTTAACAAGTTTGCTGGTCTTTAGTCATCAAATCCAAGATGCAAAAGAACTGATTGAATGCCAATATTTTACCTGAATTATACCTTCCTGATTATGACAATCCTGGACTATACCTGTCTTACCAAGACCAACTCACAAAGAGAAGCTCAGATAAATGTACATTGAGAATGAAATTTTAAATAATTTCTTTAGTAAAAATGACATTTGAAAATCCATATTTTAAAAAATAACAAGTAAATAATTTTGCTTGAATTGAATTAAAATCTAAAAGTAATGATTGCTTGATGGATAATTTATTTTGTAAGAAGAAAGAGAACTTCAAAAATTTTTTTTACATTAATTTAAAGATGTAATCAATTACTTAAGAATTAAATACAATTTATCCAAACTACTTCAAACACTTTTTAGCAAAACTATTTGATCAAAATAGACTTGCTTTGAAGAAGATTGCAGGTCAGTGAAAACATAGGTGTATATATATGTACAAATAAAGAGTTTTGCTAAAAAGTGTTTGAAGTGATTTGGATAAATTGTTTTTATTTAGCAAAACTATTTGATCAAAATAGACTTGCTTTGAAGAAGATTGCAGGTCAGTGAAAACATAGGTGTATATATATATATGTACAAATAAAGAGTTTTGCTAAAAAGTGTTTGAAGTGATTTGGATAAATTGTTTTTATAGGATATTACAGCAAAAATAAAAAAAAGTGTAATTTTGATAATACTTAAGAGTTACATGATAAAAAGAACTTTTAGGTCAAAAATTGACTACTTTTTTTTAAAAAAACGAGAAAGCTGTAATAAAGTTTAATAGCTTATTTAATTTTTTTATATATTACACATGCATATGTGAATTTTATGTACTCTTAATATTAACCAAATAATTAATTATGGAAAGTACATTTTGAATAATCTTATTATTGTATCAAACTAAAATATGCAAACATCGGTATGCGCATAAATGACTAAATGCACACATATATATCTGTAAAATGTAATCATTTTTTATTATTAAATATCAATTCAAAAATGTTCATTTTATATTAAGCCATATATCTATGTGCTGTCTGGTTTTAAATAAACCTATTGGAACATAAATTGAACTATATAAATCACATATATGTAAATAACAATGTGATAATTTGTTATTATTGTATGCTAATCAAAATCAAAAGACTTACCTGATATACATGGCCTTATTCTAGACTTTTATATAATTTTTTATTGTTAATAAATCTGTGTTCAATTACAAAAATTATTCCAGTGGTTCTAAGTATTTTTAGAATATATGTTTCCATCATCTCTTGGTTACATATAGTAATAGAGCTTGTGTTCTTCTGAGCAAGATTCATGCAATAGCAGACTGAATATATAAATGGGGATGTATTTGGTACTTTTGGGCATCCAGAGATGATCTATCACCATCCTAATTAGCACACAAGAGAATACTCTTTAAAGCCCATGCACTGCATTTTATTTTAGTTTAGTCTTATTAAGAGTTAAGTTTATAATTGGCCAGTACAAGTTGCCAGAACATTGATGATCAGCATGTTTTAATGTCCCAGAATTATTGTTTTGATTTTTATGATTTTTAATTGTTATATATTTTAATGGATTAGCACTGGAGTTTGTGCATCCAGATTGTCTAAATAATTGTCCAAAGCTGGTAAAGGCTCAATAGTTAGCCTGGTCTACAGAAGACCCATTTCCAATCCAGCCACAAGATGGACTGGTGATTTATTTGATCTATTATTGATTATTCATGATGATGAATGGTTTCTTTTAAATATTACTTATACTGATTTTTATTTTTATTATTATAATGCTGATTGATGTATACTTAATTATAGTGTCTCTGTGGAGTAACTACGTTGATCTCTCAGTGATCTCTCAGAGATTTTAATCTCATGCTCTTATAATATATAAAATTCTTATATATTTTGTGATATTAAACATTTCTTTAATACCATTATCTTACTTAAATCTTGAATATTATATCTAACATTACGTGTATTTTAAAAATTTATATAATTTTTAAATTTTGTTTAATATCTTTATTATTACTTTAATATTTCAAATTTATGTTTTTACTTGGGGTGGATGATGATTTTTCCATCACCCCATTACCTGCAACCCCATCATCCCAGGGATGACCATCCTGATACCCCCATCCTTTTGCAATATATTATATGCAGAATCTTATAGTAATAACTGCTGCAATAAGAATATATAGAGTGGACATTAGGAGTTTGCTCTGGTTGGTTTCTTTAAGGTTTCAAAAGGAATAAAAAGATCTTTTAGTTAATAACAAACTTTTTTATGCAAACCAATTTATATTATATATTTAAGATTATTTATGCAAAATATTTGTTTTAAATCAAAAAATATGTTATTACAATTAGATTTTATTTGAAAATAATTGTTTTTTTAAAGATAAGATACAAAAATGTAGTCATGATAAAACTAAAGCTGTTTTTACTGCCTAATAAAAATTCATTTGTAAATGCTAATGGAGAATATTTTTGTGATATTTTAATAGTATTAAGTTTAATTTTGAATTTTAAAATATACTTTCATGATATCTCAGTTAAAACTAGTTTCCATTTTAAATAGAATTTAAATAAAAAATATTTTGTTCAATAACTTTCACGAATAGGCAAGATTATGATCAAATATGAAAAAAGTAAATATGGTCAAAATTGTCACTAGGGTCTTTAAATAAAAATGGGAGAAATTGAACCAATAAATGAGTTAACATAATTTTTTTAATAGACTTTATATATATAAAGAAGTTTATTTTCATACAAAATACTATTGAAAATAAATATATTTTAGAGACTAAGCAAAAACATTTGACAAAGTTGAATGAGTTAATGAATATTAAGAAGAATATATTGGTTGAAAATAAAATAAAGAAATTAATAAAAAGTAATATATTAAACAAAAAAATTATAGTTGAGGCAAATTCTGAAATGATTTGACAATGAATAAGACAGAGAATAAAGGAATGTTGATGTTTTATTGTAATAATTAGAAAATAATGATGAAAACAAGTTATAATTTAAAAAGAAATGAGATAAGAGAGCCGATTGCCTGGCAGAATATAGTGGAGCTGTAATATCTGTTTTGTTCCAAATTCCCTCATGAGCATCACATATGATAACTCACATTTTGTTAATAAATTTTGTTAGAATAAAATGTGTATTGTTTACTGAACTGCAAATGTATATATTATTTTTCAACATGACCATATACATAACACAGATATTTTTATGTCTAATATGCATACATAAATTAAAATTATAATATAAATACACTTTTTAAAATTATTAATAATATAATTATTAATAACAAATTGATGAGACACAGTTACATATATTTTATTGAGTGTGTGTTCAAACATTCATTATTTGAACAAATAAAATAAGTGTACTGTTCATTTTTAGATAAAGTAAATAGTGAAATATCTGATTTTCATTCTTTTTTTCAATATTTTTTTCTCTTATAGAAATGCAATAGTAGTCTCATTATTAAAAAAACTATCATCTAATTCATTGTTTTGATGTTTTTAAGTCAATATCTACATTAATTATGTTCTGACATTTTATAAAATTTTTAGCATTAAGCTTAGAAGACATTTTATTACATAAAATACTGCACATCAAATTCAGAAAAAATAATAAAAGAATAATGTTTCAAATTCAGAAAAAATAATAAAAGAATAATGTTTCAATATAAACTAAAGAATCAGGATCACATACAATGTTGTGGTAAACAAAAATGGCTACTGGCACATTGTAAAATTTATTTCCATTTCTTTTAAAGATATAATTGCACACAGTCCTCAGAGATGAAAAAGTGGCTGTTTAAGTACCATAAAATATATTAAATTTACAAATGATAATGCCTTTTTTTTGTTTTATTTTCATTTTTGGTTGTATGTTAACAGTTTTTTTTGGATAGCATATAACTGAAGTCATGTATATGGATATAGTTTAGTTCATGGCTTTACTGTATTTGAAATCTATTTTTTGACAAAAATATTCAAACATAAAAGACTAAAAATATTCATAACTTGTAATAATAATATATTGTACTGGTCAGAATTGTATGCTCATTTAACAAGGTTTAGAATCTAAGCAAAAGTACTGTAAATCCATTCATGCTGAAGATATACGGTCAGGAGCAATCATGGATTCTGCCCTGTTTGCTCTTCTCTAAAACTATAACATTATGAACAACACTTCTGATGATAACAGATGAAATTTTATTCATTCCAGTCCTGCAGACATAGCGAAGAGACATGAGATCTACAGGGTAATTATTATGAATAAAGAATATAAAATCTTGGCTCAATTAGACACCTCAAGTGTAAGACATATCTATAAATTTAAATGAACTGCAAACAGCTAACATTGTGAAAGAAATATGAACTATAACATATCCATCCAGAATGAGCAAGAACAGAACAACCCAAGGATAAATGTCATTTAAAATAGTCAGTTATATATAACTTCTAAATATTAAAATTATTATAAGGATTAAATGAGATTCAATGAGTGAGATTCAGTAAGACACAATGCATGAGTAATTATCAACACATAATAATTTAATGAACATAAACAATTTTAATTTACATCAGAAACATAGCACAGATTTAATGCGGTTAATACTTTGCATATAGGCAACTGATTTAGTATGCTAATGAGCTACAAATAACAATAGATTAATGTTATTAACAATATGATCATTACTTTAAAGTAATGATAAAAGACTATAAATTGACCTCCCAAAGAGAGGTTTAATCTTGACATGACAGTTAACAACTAATCGTTCATGAGTGCAGTTGGGCCTGCACAAATGAAGCCGGGATTAGCTTAAATAAGATTTACTGTGACAATCCTAAAGATATTCTATTAATTATTAAGTGAATGGTTTACAAACATCACTGTGCCACGTCTTATAGATAATATGGGAATTACACATAGGAAAGAGAACTCACAGTGCTAATCACAATAATAGCATTAGAAATGGAGTACATGTCTGCCTTTGGACTAAAAGGCTTTGTCATATATAAGAGTCCGCTTGTATTTATAACAAGGCAGTATTCGATGAGATGAGTGGTAAGGTTTTCATGGTTCAGATTTGCCGATGTTTTGCATGCAGATCCTTAACAATCTAACATTTGTCCTGAGGTCGGTGCTACCAGACAAGTTACATGAAGAAAATCCAGGACTTCCAGAAGGAAAAGTATGATAAAGCAAAATACAAATTCTTGAAAATGCTATCATAAATAAGCAATGTGAATATGGCTTAAATCTCAAATGACTAATGCATTAATTTAAGCTTAAATAAAGTAACAATATCATGCATAATGCCATGACAAAATATTAACCCACTCAACAATGTACGTATAACCTTAGCAAATTAGGATGTCAAATATAGAAGAGGGGAAATATTTTTCTTATTTAAGAAGCCCCGAATATTCTTAAACAATAGTATATTATAAGCAAGTTAATGCTCAATGGTGTGAAAGCAATTAATAATTATTAAAATAGATCAATAATCAGATTTATTTAGAGAACATAAAATGCCTTTAAATCAATAGCGTCAACAACAAAAGGTTTATCTTATCCCATAATATGACATTTTAAACAATCCACCATTAAGTATATATTTCAAAATAGTCAATCGAGTGAACTGTGTTCAATAAAAAATTTTACATTTAACTATTTAAATATTCCAAAAAATATCGGAATGGTGGCTGAAATGATATAAGTTTGCTAGATTGAAACATTACCATACAAAAAATTAATTCAATAAAATACATATTTAAAATAAGTTTTGCCACATGAAAATAAAATAATTAGAGCGTGAAACTTAAAAGCTAATGATAGATTTAAAATACATAATTCTGTGCTAGTGTTTTATAGAATGAGATTTTAAGCTCTAGAGAGAAAATCATAAATTTAACGATGATGATAACTGAGCTTATAGTCAGTTACCAGATAAATAAAAGATTACATTATGAATATAATTAGAATTTACGAAAGAAATGAGGAATATAAAGAGTTCGTTCATCGGCAAAACGGATGATCTTTAGAAGTTATGGTGGCTATTTAGAATAATGTAAATGAAATTTAGACACGAAAGCACGGTGAGCAAGGCACAATGTTAACAAATTAATGGTAGGCATCTTCCAATTATTCTTTCACAGTTAACCAGAACAGTTCTCAAGTCGCGATGGCATGGCAGAAAGGCAGCACAAAGGTGATTTAAGATCAGGAAAGGCAAATTTTCCTCTACTCAGAATTCATTTTATTTTCACTCTTTAATAGAACACAAGATGACTGAGTGATCTGAGCTCATTTTGTGCGCGCCAAAAACTCTTACTCCTCCTAAACTCGAAATTTGGCAATATTGGAAGATGTAAACAAATACATTCCAGAAAGCATTATTTAAAGATATTTTTTACCATTGGAAATAGTTTTAAGGATATGATTTTGTTAACTTGTAACTGTTGAAATAATTAAATAAGAATGACATTTTAACATTTTTAAATTGTAATAATACTTTCTAGAACTTTCTGGCATTGCTTTAGCTTTACATTAATCATATTAATTTTCGTATCTGTAATACATATAAGCACATACACGATTATCTAAGTGAAGGAATTTACAAGCTTAGAAATAAAATATAATTAAATTAAAATAATAACACAACTGGTTAAACATAACCATTTTGAATAAACAGGATGGAAGTTCTATGTGTATGTGTATGCCTAACATTCCTGGATGCCCAAATAAATATAAACTGGTTCAAACCCTACTTTAAAGGTCTGTAATGTCACCAGGCAGTGAAGCTAAATATGTACTACAGATTTACCACTTCAATATATATATATAAGTAAAAAAGATAAAATAGTCTTTCAACCAATTCATTGGAATATCTAAAAAGAAACTACAGAGAAGAAGCCAATTATTCATTAGAACTGCCATTTTCTGGGTTGGAGCTGGGTTTTTTCATATCTTCATTTTACTTTGTAGCCAAGAATAATTAAATACTCATTTACTGATCAATGTTGCATATTTTAGCTGTGTTGGCTATGGGTTGGTTATGACCTGGCTATCGGAAAAGAATTTTAAGCATCATTAAAATTCAAAATTTCATTTTTATTAGCCTGGACTCAAACATAAGTCATAGACCTGGTAGCTAGATATACAACTTCTGCACTAAGAAATCTTTTTCTATATATGTATATATGACATTCATGTATCTATTTATATACATATGCAGATCCACATATATGTATCAGCAAATGAAACGACAAGTATTTTTCATTTTCCATGTGCTAATATTCTTTACATGATTAATTATTATAATAATAAACGTATGTATTTTATCATTATACATATATGTTTATACATTTAGAATACCAAAATATAATACCACTCCTTTAAAAGTGATATTTAAAAATGAAAGACAATTGGATTACGAACCTGACAGAAAATTAAGTAAAAACACATGTCATTTTTGACACAGGTTTGAACCATCATAATATTTGAGTAAAGCTTTTCCTATTTCAGATTTCTTAAATAGTTTACATCTATCTTTATAAATTACATCTGCTTGAATTTCGAATATACATATAAACATTCTGCCTCACTGGATTTCATTTAAATACGTTGATAGCTGTAAACGTTAGTTAAAATAATCTCTCACTGTAATAGAATTAGTAAAAGCTTTAGCAGGCAGGATTTGAGTAATCATTTGAAAACAAAAATTAGAAACGACAGCTTGTCACTACCCTTGTTAAATAAAACAACAGTTCCCACATTTAGCCCTCTAAATTCATTCCGTTTATAGGAGTCATAATCTGAATGATACTTGGGGATGTAGAAGAGATAAATCAGCTTTATAAAGAATACCCAAAATGAATCAGTCAGCAATAATGCTAAGCTATTCACACAAATTGAAAAGATGAGGTAGATGGGAGAGGAAAGAAACAGAATGCCATGAATAAAAATTAAATTGTCAATATGTCTGCATCTATTTGTATATATATTATAACATGCAATCATAAACACACATGAATACATATATAGCATTTAACAATTTGAGTGATATATATATATATGTTGTACGCAATTGAAATCATATGGTAAAGTCCATAAGTTACTTTAAGCAAGTAAAAAATATAGTAGATCGCCACTGGGTTAGATTGCTAAATCTAAATCTTCAAATTTAGAGTCAAATCAACTTTAAATTTAGCATTACATATAAATAATCAGCATTAATGCTGATTATTAATATTACAGTTCATAAACATAGCGCTATATAAAATAAATATTTAATAACATATAAAGCAACCCCCCCCCCCCAATTAAACAGCTTTAAAATAGAACAAATCAGATCACTCTCCAGATCTGTCAACAAAGAAATAACTAGGAAAAAAAAAAATTCAATGGGTTAGTCACCTGTCAAGTGGGAAGACTTTTTATGTTTTTCGTTCCTAGCCATAATTTCTAAACAATAAAACATAGAAGCAAAGTTTAAGGTGAACTAGATTGGATGTAGATTTGTCTACTTGAAAAAATAAATAAATAAGCTTGCGTGAAAATGCCAAGTTAATGTGAAAAAAAATCAGTTTAACAAAATTTAAATCTAATCAAATGATAAATTACTTAATAGATCAGATAACATTCAAAAACACTAGGAATAGATTGAGTATATAACAAGTCAAGTTGAAATCGGTGCTGTCAATTTTAATTCTGTAGCTCAGTATACAACTAAACTGCATAGAGCAGTATGTAGAAATATATATATCTCTTTTAACTCTGTTATTATACAAGCTTAATTATTTCCATTTCCATTACATTTATTATTATATTAAATACTGCCTAACAACTATTCTAATAATTATAAATAAATATAAATTCTTATAATATTAGAATATTAATAAAAAAAACATTTTACTAAATTGCTTCCATAACCATGGTTTCATCTATTAACAAGTAGACCTATAGATCTTTTCAAGTGAAATTCAAATAAATATTCTACATATATATACAAAACAAAATAGTCTTCCTATCATTCATTTCAAAAAAAGAACTTCTTCTAACATCAAAGGATGTATGACTTCATGAGATTGATAGCTTAGGATTAAAAAAAAATTTATCATCAAAGTTTCTTTTACTCTCCTTTTCAATTCTTTTTTTTTTTTCATAAAAGATAACCTTTAGATTATCAAATAATATTTTATGACCTGTATTCAAATTCAGTACATGAATATACAAAGCTGAGTTATGATATCTATTTTTAATGCTACTCCTATAAACTTTAGCTCTTTCATTAATACTTAATTTACTTTGAGCTATATAAGTTTTATGACAACTACAAGGAATTCTATAAATTATATCAAGAATAGATTTGGAATCAGTTGACTGTTTTGAACTATTTAGTAATGAATTTAAATTCAGGTCATTCTTCCATGCTATTTTCATACCACCCAATAAAAAACTATTCTTATAAATCAATTTACTAATTAATGACTTATATGTCAAAGAAATAAACTCTTTATTCTGACTAACAATTAAATCTTTATTATTAACATATTTATAGATGTTTTTATTAAATATAATATTACTAATAAATTTACGATTACATCCTAACTCAATATAGTCAGAAGCAAATTGAGTTCTCTGAATATAACTATTATTTTCAAATTTATTAAGTTCTATTCCTATAACAAAATTCAATGAAGAAAGTTTCTTGTCTGGCCTTATCATATTTCTTAATTTTTTTTGCTTTAATAAAATGACTACAAAATATTTTTAGATTTAAGTGCTGATAAAGTTGATAATGTTTTATTTTGTAGTCATTTTATTAAAACAAAAAAAAAAAAAAGATAGGAATAGTAGACTTAATAATTTTGAAAATAATAGTTATAATAAAATCAATTAGCCTTCTGGCTATATTGAGTTAGAATGTAATCATGAATTTATTAGCAATATTATATTTAAAAAAAAAATCATTTCTTTGCCATATAAGTCATCAATTAGTAAAGTGATTTATAATAATAGTTTTTTTATTAGGTAATATGAAAGGATCCTGGAAGAAAGGCCTTAATTTGAATTCATTACTAAATATTTCAAAACAATCAACTGATTGCAAATCTATTAATTGGAATTTTTTACAAGATTCCCTGCAGTTGTCATAAAACTTATACAGCTTAGAATAAATTAAGCCTTAAAGAAAAAATTAAAGTTCGTAAGAGTTGAATAAAAAATTGATATCATAACTTGTATATTCATGAACTGAATACAGATCATAAAATATTATTTGACAATGCAAAGGTTATATTTTATGAAAAAAGTGAATTGAAACAAAAGAAATTTGTGATAAAACTTTTTGAATCTGAAGCCGTCAATCTCATGAAGACATCCTTTGATGTAAAAGGAAGTTGGTTTTTGAAGTGAATGATGAGAAAGCCATTTTGTTATGTATATATTGAACCAACCTCCTCCGAACAACCAATAAAGAAAACAACTACTACTATTTCTATTGATATTATATAACACTTACTACCTTCAAAACTCTTAACGATCTAAAACTTACAATTTAAAATTTACTACTTAAGCTTACGGGAAACAACAAACACCAAGCATCGACAAATAAAATATTATCTGATATCTTATTATATTTTGTCCTCCTAGATTTCCCTTTCAGAAAATGGTTGGTTTTCAGGTAAAGTATCAACTATTATCAATAGCGGACTATCAATAACATTCAACACTCGACTATCAAATATACACTGATCAAATAAACACTTTATTTTATTTTTTTAAAAAAAAAAAAAAATCCCTTAGGCGCCAGCTAATTACATTAGAATTAGCATGTCCATTTGATCAGCATAATTTGATACCTGAAAATCCCTGCTAGCTCAACCGGTTCCAACCACCCACCAAATAGACAAAACAAAAGGTATATTTTAAACACTGCCTCTTCTAAGCTACTACTATTTTTTTTAAAAACTAAAATAATTTTTCCCGAACCATTCAAAAATAATACTTCAATCCTTTAAAACTAATAATAACAACATTATACTGAATACTAAACATTTATAGATTTAACTTAGTGAATCTTTTCTGAAATACTGTTATTAATGATTAGATTTTTCCCTCCTACTCTTATTAAGAAAATAAATATTTATACTTACCCGCATATATCAGAAATAAACATAAATGTTTTAAGAAAAATAATTTAAGTGTTTTTTATATTATTTTAAAATAAATTAATCGTTTTATCTTATAATGAAACACACACACTTCTTTTTTTAAAGATTAAAATAAGCATTTTAATATATTACTTTAGCAAATAAATTATACACGTTACATCATATTTTATTTTATCTTTTTTTTTTAAGTTTAAAAAAAAATCAAATCACACATACATGCATGCCATTGTTTCAAAAATATTATTTAATAGAAGCTGCTTTTACTTATTTTATTATTGCAAATATTAATTTTTAGAAGTTTAAAGTTTATTCTTTTTTTAAGTTTAATTCAAAAAGTTCAAAGTTCTTTTAATAAAGTCTATCTTTATTTTAAAAGGAAATCGGGAATGTTTAGATATCAAAGTCAAATAATTACCTAGGTTTTAAAATACGACAGAAACAGCATAATGGAATTATTTCTTAACTCATCGACGACTGGTAAACTGATTCTTCCATAGATCCTGTGACTTGGTATGATTTTTGTGGCTGGTTTGGCATTCCCGCACTCCGCTGTCCATTTAGTCTATTTCAATATGATTACTTTCCGAAACTAATCGCAGATCTTAGATGCGTAGAGAGCGGCTTTCGGTCAACTGCAAATACGTTGGTTTTAACAATGCAACATTTTTTGGAAATATTACTTCAAGAAATATTTATTAAAATGAGAAAGTCAGACCAAGAATGAACAAAAGTTGAGCTATTTATACTGTTTTAAACAATGGAAAACTTTATTTAGCAGCAGTGTTCATCTCATGAAATAAAATCAGCTTCTGCGTCTAGTTTTATTAAAAATTACATACACACACATATATATTTATTAATTTATTATAAGATAAAACGAAATCTCTTTATTATTTTATTAAAAATTCATTTAAAGAATATTAAATCATTTATTTATTACAAGATTTTTTTCTTCTTTTAAACAAAAAAAAATCTTTTATTTTAAACAGCTTATTATTTTAAACAGCGTTTACAGTTTATTTTATTTAATACAAATTCCCCCCCCCCCCTGCTCTTTAATTTTTACATTTTATTCTCTTAATATTAAATTTTTTTATATTTTTAAAACATGGGACTCATACAATTACTTTAATATAATGTACTTTGGTAAATTATCTGTCCCTCCTCTGAAACTAAAATATCATTCTGAGCATTTTAGTTTTCCCAGAATTTAAACCTATAAACAATCTAATTTTATTTACTTAACATTTGTTTAATTGTATACGTGTATTCTTATTTATCCACTATAATTTCCATCCCAATATAATTCCATTCTATAACCAATCAGGCGGCTCTTTCTTTTTATCCAATCTATCTAGCATTATTTTAACCAACCACACAAAAAAAAAACTTTTTAAATTTCCAAACGTATATACAGTCAACCTCTACCCTCTCAGTTCTAAATCTATGCCTCATGTTCATCTATTTTCCTCATACGGAGTGCATCTTTTCTTTTTATCTTTAAAAACCCACATTTCTACTTTCTAACGTCCACAAAAATCAACTTTTTATCATACACCAAAGGTAACCTGTTCAGGAAAAAAAATACAAATACTACCAAATACCTTTATTATACTTCTCTTCAGCAAATATCCCCTATTAATATATAACAATGGTAAACTTTGACCCTCCATCTAAACAACCAATTCAAGTTGTTTATTCTATTTAAACAACTATTTTCAAACCACGTCAATTCTCCAAATGAATTCCCAACTATATTTTATAGTAATCTTACCATTTGCTACGACTATTTTTAGGCTCCTTTAAATCTCTATATCAACATCCAATTGTCCTTTACATTAGTCCTACGTTAATGTGCAAATGACCATTCAACTACAGTCCTATCACTTAAACAACTAAATTTCAGGCCACGTTACTGCACCTATTAAACGTCCAACTATCTATGTTAATGCGCCGAATGCCCCTCCTAAACTATGACTATCAGTTCTTCCACTTAAAATGACAACTTTTGGGCCACATTATTGCGCCTAATAAACGTCCAACTAACTACATTAATGTGCCGTATGCCGCTCCTAAACTACAACTTCCGTCGGTTCTTCCACTCGAAATGTCTAATTCTCGGTCCACATTGACACACTACATAAACCAATTTTGCGCTACGTCAATGCACCAAAAGAAAGTTTCGCCCCACATTGGGCACCAAATGAACCAACCTCCTCCAAACAATCAATAAAGAAAATGACTACTACTATTTCTATTGATATTATTTAACAGTTACTACCTTCAAAACTCTTAAGTGATCTAAAACTTACAATTTAAAATTTACTACTTAAGCTTACAGGAAACAACAAACACCAAGCATCGACAAATAAAATATTATCTAATATCTTATTATATTTTGTCCTCCTAGATTTCCCTTTCAGAAAATGGTTGGTTTTCAGGTAAAGTGTCAACTATTATCAATAGTGGACTATCAATAACATTCAACACTCGACTACCAAATATACACTGATCAAATAAACACTTTATTTTATTTTTAAAAGAAAAAAAATCCTTTAGGCACCAGCTAATTACATTAGAATTAGCATGTTCATTTGATCAGCATAATT
The DNA here is from genome assembly GCA_028023455.1 of Epiperipatus broadwayi. Taxonomy (NCBI): domain Eukaryota; kingdom Metazoa; phylum Onychophora; class Udeonychophora; order Euonychophora; family Peripatidae; genus Epiperipatus; species Epiperipatus broadwayi. The sequence continues at coordinate 11,835,764 of JAQFVV010012401.1, forward strand.
TGATGCCTAAAAATCCCTGCTAGCTCAACCGGTTCCAACCACCCACTAAATAGACAAAACAAAAGGTATATCTTAAATACTGCCTCTTCTAAGCTACTACTATTTTTTTTAAAAACTAAAATAATTTTCCCCGAACCATTCAAAAATAATACTTCAATCCTTTAAAACTAATAACAACATTATACTGAATACTAAACATTTATAGATTTAACTTAGCGAATCTTTTCTGAAATACTATTATTAATGATTAGATTTTTTCCCTCCTACTCTTATTAAGAAAATAAATATTTATACTTACCCGCATATATCAGAAATAAACATAAATGTTTAAAAAAAAATAATTTAAGTGTTTTTATATTATTTTAAAATAAATTAATCGTTTTATCTTATAATGAGACACACACACTTCTTTTTTTAAAGATTAAAATAAGCATTTTAATATATTACTTTAGCAAATAAATTATACACGTTACATCATATTTTATTTTATCCTTTTTTTTAAGTTTAAAAAAAAAAAAACAAATCACACATACGTGCATGCCATTGTTTCAAAAATATTATTTAATAGAAGCTGCTTTTACTTATTTTATTATTGCAAATATTAATTTTTAGAAGTTTAAAGTTTATTCTTTTTTTAAGTTTAATTCAAAAAGTTCAAAGTTCTTTTAATAAAGTCTATCTTTATTTTAAAAGGAAAATCGGGAATGTTTAGATATCAAAGTCAAATAATTACCTAGGTTTTAAAATACGACAGAAACAGCATAATGGAATTATTTCTTAACTCATCGACAACTGGTAAACTGATTCTTCCATAGATCCTGTGACTTGGTATGATTTTCGTGGCTGGTTTGGCATTCCCGCACTCCGCTGTCCATTTAGTCTATTTCAACATTACTTTTTGAAGTAATCGCAGATCTTAGATGCGTAGAGAGCGGCTTTCGGTCAACTGCAAATACATTGGTTTTAACAATGCAACATTTTTTGGAAATATTACTTCAAAAATATTTATTAAAATGAGAAAGTCAGACCAAGAATGAACAAAAGTTGAGCTATTTATACTGTTTTAAACAATGGAAAACTTTATTTAGCAGCAGCGTTTGTCTTGTGAAATAAAATCAGCTTCTGTGTCTACTTTTATTAAAAATTACATACACACATGCACATATATTTATTTATTTATTATAAGATAAAACGAAATCTCTTTATTATTTTATTAAAAATTCATTTAAAGAATATTAAATCATTTATTTATTACAAGATTTTTTCTTCTTTTAAACAAAAAAAAATCTTTTATTTTAAACAGCGTTTACAGTTTATTTTATTTAATACAAATTTCCTTCCCCCCTTGCTCTTTAGTTTTTACATTTTATTCTCTTAATATTAAATTTTTTTATATTTTTAAAACATGGGACTGATACAATTACTTTAATATCAATGTACTTTGGTACAATATATATATATATTGTATGTTTAGTTGAATTTCACTTGAAAAGGTCTATTTGTTAATAAATGAAACTATGGTTTTAAAAGAATTTTAATAAAATTTTATTTTTGGTTAGTATTATAATGTTATATAAATTTCTATTTTATACGTATGTTTAAAAAATCACAACTATCTACTTTAATGCTTCAACAAAAATTGTATAATGCAATATTTAAATCACTCCTAATATATTAATTTTTAAACTAATAAAAATGATTTATAATCATTGACTATTTAAAATAATACTGTTATAAAACAGGAAATTTCTTGAAATATGATACTTGTAAAATAAATTTATAAAACATATATAAAGCAACATTGAGGAATAATGTATACATAAATTTAGATAGAGAATTGATTTAATCAAGTGTACTTGTACTTTACTATAAAGACATAAATATTGGAAGCAAAAGCGAAAAATGTGATTCATCATAAATAAAAATAAAACAATAACAAAGCAAATATTAATTGTATATTAGATAGAATGGAAAGTTTATTTAATTATTCAACTTGGTGGAGATTAATAAATGCTAATAATTCAGGTTTATGACTCATCAAGTTTTTTATTATGATGAAATAGAAAATTTTTATTTAAATGTGCTCAATGATTTTAAATCATGAAAGATGCAGAATAGGAAATAAATTAAATTAAACAAGGTAAAACTCTCTCCATACAGTAGTGCCACCCTATGCCAACCAAAGTAATCAATGGATGCCAGAAAACTTTGTGCATAAAATCCCTATCTAGTGCATACTCATCCAATATTCCCAGACTAGTTTCTGGATTGTGGCCTTCGTCAGTGAGGAGCATTGGATCTGAGAGCACTGCACCTAGATCTTAGGATCTAATCTCCTAGGATCTAATGCAACCCTCCAGGAGCCACCTTTTATCTCTATTTAACTACAAAACTATGAGAATGAAATTGAAAACACAATAATATTTTCAATCTAAGCTCAATAGCTCATATAGTCATATGGGTCTGAACTCAGTTCAGCACCCATACATTTTGGTGTATTTGGCTCTTTAACAACCATATCCACCACTATCCTATTAGGCAGGATTGGTATTAAACCACCAAACACCACATGATCACCATCTCTTATACTAGCACATAATTGTTATTAAACAAGGCAAAAACTCACTTCATACAGTAGTGCCACTCTGTGCCACACAGAGTAATCAATGGATGCCAGAAGGCTTTATGCATAAAATCCCTATCTAGTGTCTACTCATCCAATATGCCCAGACTAGTTTCTGGCTCGTGGCCTTCATCAGTGAAAAGTCTTGGATCAGAGAGCACTTCACCTAGATCTTAGGATCTAATGCAACCCTCCAGCAGCCACCTTTTATCTCTATTTAACTACAAAACTGAGAATGAAATTGAAAACACAATAATATTTTCAATCTTTTCATTCAATTACAATTAAATAATAAACTTTTAATTCAAAGATTCAAAACACAGAAGTCAGTCAATAACCAAGTTGAAATTGGGAAAAAAAAACACAGAAATAATGCAGTTGAAATTAAAAATGTTAAACCAAATTCACAATAACAAATGATAAGTTTAAAATGTACAAACAACAAACTTTTGAATCAGAAAAAAAATACCAAAACGTCCTAAAAAGCACCTATATAATAGTTTCCGTTGACATGTTTCAAAGCACGTTTTGTGCACGTTTTTTGCCAAGGAAAAAAACTCAAATCGCAAGTTTATTTAATGTTTGCAACATTATGCCTTTATCGCATACGTAAAAAGTCATCCTATCTTTCATAGGTTGCAGGAATAATACCCAAGTACCAAATTTTTTTATCATGTGCCACTTTGATGTTGTTGACTAGTTTATTATTAACTTAAGAAAAATAGATTCTTAGCTGAGTATATTAAGGGTATGTGACTCATTATTTGAATTACTGCACATGTATTGGATTCTCTCCTTGTGTAGAGTGGTGTCCTTATCCATAATAGACCTATAAAATTATTTATTCATCTCAAATGGATAAAATAAAATTTTGTATACATAAGAATAGTAGATTTAAGAGCTTTCCTCAATTAAACCTGTGGTTTTATGATTAGAGATATGTTCCCGGTATAATATATATATATATATTTCTAGACTTTATTGAATAGTCTAAATGTCCAGTCTCAATTGCATAAGTAAGAACTGATAAAACACATCTATTAAAAATCATCTTTTTCAAACATGCTGTGAGTCCAACTATGATTGGGCGACCAGCGAATAAATACACAAAAGAATAATCTGAAAAACGAATTGTCTGCAACAAAACAATCTCAACAGTTTACTAATGTTCAATTCCCATGATGTACTTTCAGGCTGGCTGCCACAAAATGCTTTGGCCCCAGTCCAGTTTAGTTACACATGAACATATCGTAGTATAGCACTGCAACTGACTTTAAGCTCCTTTCAGTTTCTGCCTCTGCAACAATCTACCTGTACCTCCACTTGAAACCGCTGGAAATTCAACTCTTAGTTTAGCTGCTATCTGGATGGTTTCCTCAGGCTATGGTCTCCCAAACTCTGTGGACCTATTCAGCTATTGCCCATAAACCGATTTCTGATAACTGCTATGGTTAATTACCTTCTCCACATAAGGTAAGGTCTCTTATCTAAAAATATTTGCAATTAGCAAATATTTCTTGGAATTTTATCGATCGCCATTACGTTAATTCTTTAATTAAATTTTTATCAGTTATCAGTTCAGATCTAAAAAAATCTCTCTACTAAATTCTAGTTTTTTTGGAGTGCACAAACTTGTATAAAACTTTTACAAAATACAACAAAATACATTGCCATATTTCGTTTTAAATTATTTCTGCAAAAGCAATTCATCTAAATTTAATTCTATGATTAATTTCATCTATTGTTTTCATCTGTATCCATAATCTTACTAACATATGTGTAGTTGTTAATTTCTTTTAATTCATGATTATCAATCTTTATTTATTTCTTTAATAAAAAATCTATTGACAATTACTTAAAACTTTTTAGTATTTATTTTTAGTCCTACTTTTTTACTTTTATCTCATAATGATTAGAATGTAACATTTTCTGAACCTCTAGAGCATTATTTGCAAAAACAACCATATCATTAGCAAAATATAGATGATTTAAATAAACTCAATTACTTTGATTGCCTTAACTTCCCATTTTATTCCACAAAATACTTCTTATATATTGACTGCAAAAAGTTTTGGATGCATAGAATCATCCTGTTATGTACCTTTCTCAATATGAATCTTCTTAGTATCATCATGTAATCTAATGACTGTTGTTGCATTATGGCAAATATTCTTCAGAATATGACAATATCCTGGATCCTATATCTTGATGATACTATGCTTTAATCATTGTAACAATGCAGAGAATCAAAGCCTTTTTCATAATCTAAAATGACAACCCATATTAATTATTGTACTAAAACTCTTTTTAATTCCAGTTTCTCTTCTGTTTAATTAGAATTCAAAGTTCTCTATAGACAAATTGAAATTACCTTGGTAGCAATATTATATAAATATATGACTGATAGGTCTGTAATTTTTAATGACTTTTTTAAATATCAATATTACTACTATATTCTTCCAATCATCTGATACATATTTATTATTTATGCAATTGGAATATAATTTTACCAATGTATTTTCTATTTCTTAATGTGCTTTTTATCAATAATAATCCCCATCATTTTCTGAAAAATTTCCTTTTTTCATAGATTTGATTGCATGACTTATTTGACTTAAAATACTAGATAATTCAAATCATGTAATAACTATAGGGACATACTTTAATTCTTTATAAAATTTTTCCATTCAATTTCATAATATCATCTCTCTTTTTAATAATATGTTTCTCTTTTTTTCTTATGACATAACTTTTCTTTCAATATTAAGATCTTATTTTATACTTTTGACTCTTGTATTTTCTTTTATAGTTTTCCTTGCCAAATAATAATTATATTTTCTCATATAATTATTATTATTCTGTTTCATACCATTTTATAAAACTGTATATATTCAATTATTGGATCATTTTTAAAAAAATCATATTCCTTCTTTCCTTCATACATTGCATTCTCACAATAAAAATTTTATTGGCAAATTGATTTTGCATCAGCTACTTTTGTCAAAGCTCTTAATAATGCATTACTCATCTTCTTACTGATTTTGATCAAGTTTGAATTTTCTAAATCTATTTATATTTTTAAATGACTTGCACATTCTCATTTAAATTCAATGGTTCATGTCTTAACATGAATCTTGTCTCACTAATCAATAATTACTTTATGAGTAGAATCTATTAAGAACATTACAATTTTGAAATATATATTTTCTGTTTAGTAAAAATATAATCAATTCTGTTGTATGTATACTTGGATTCTTCCATATCCACTGGGCATTTTTCTCAAAAAAATACTAATACTAATAATGATAAAATAGAGATTTTATTTTCTGTGAATTCTATTTTCTCTTTTATTTCTATCATTATATTTATATTTCCTCATAACAATGAATAATATTTCTGTAGTGTAATTTGTTTCTACCCATGTAATCGTAAACATATGATCAAAAATATATAAAAAAGGTCTATAATTTCCAAGATGCATATTTCATGCTGAAACAGCACTCATTAGTTGGCCCAGACTACAATCTTTTACACATACTTTTATCATTGTTCAATATATATAAACAGTAAAGTACTACAGTTTAATTGATATCAAATGTACAGCCCTCACAACATTAATAGAAATCATTTATTAAAAGTATATTAGTCACTCATTAGACTAGAGATTATCCAATAATGAATAATAATTGTGTAGTGTAATTTTCATTATAATGCTCTCACACAAGTCAGGAAATGTTTTCTATCCATTTTAACCTTTTGTAGAGAGATGTAATTATAACATTTGATCAAAGTCACGTTAAAAATATCTATGATACCCAAGAGGCACATTTCGTGCTGAGCCAGCATTATATACAGATAGCAAAGTACTAATGTGCAACCCTCGCAACTTTATCACAAATCACATATTGAAAATATATTAATAATTTTTATTAATTCCTCATTAGACTAGAGATTATCCAATGATGAATAATATTTCTGGAGTGTAATTTTCATTATACCACTCTCACACAAGTTAGGAAATGTTTTCTATCCACTTTTAACACCTTATGGAGAGATGTAATCATAGACATATGATCAAAGATATGTGGAAAAGGTCTATGATTTCCAAGATGCATATTTCACACTGAATCAGCAGTCATCAGTTGGCCCAGACTACAATCTCTTACACATGTTTTTATCATTGTTCAGTATACATAAACACCAAAGTACTACAGTTTAACTGATGTCAAACATGAAGTCCTCACAACATTACCACAAATCACATATTGAAAGTATATTTGTCACTCCTTAGACTAGATATTATCCAATAATGAATAATATTTCTGTAGTGTAATTTTCATTACAATGCTCTCACACAATGTGGGGAATGTTTCTATCCATTTTTAACACCTTGTGAAGAGATGTAATTATAAACATATGATCAAAGTCATATTAAAAATATCTATGATGCCCAAAATGAACATTTTGTGCTGAACCCAGCATTGTTCAATATACAAAGATAGCAAGTACTATAGTTTAATTGATGTGTCAAAGGATAATCCTCACAACTTTAACACAAATAACTTATTGAAAGTATATATATATATATATATTAGTCACAAATAACTTATTGAAAGTATATATATATATATATATTAGTCACTTATTTAGACTAGAGATTATCCAATGATGAATAATATTTCTGTAGCGTAATTTTGATTATACCACTCTCACCCAAGTTAGGGAATGTTTTCTATCCATTTTTAATAACTTATAGAAAGATGTACTCATAAACTTATGATCAAAGAAATATGAAATATGACCATTATTTCCAAGTTGCATATTTCATGCTGAACCAACACTCATCAGCTGTCCCACACTACAATCTCTTACACAAATCTTTATCATTGTTCAATATATATATATAGATAGATAGATAGACAGACAGACAGACAGACAGACAGACAGACAGACAGACAGACAGACAGATAGATAGATAGACAGATAGACAGACAGATAGATAGATAGATAGATAGATAGATAGATAGATAGATAGATAGATAGATAGATAGATAGATAGATAGCAAAGTACTACAGTTTAATTGATATCAAACATGCAGCCCTCATAACATTAACACAAATCACTTAATAAAAATATATTGATAATTTTTATTAGTCAATCATTTGACTAGAGCTTATCCAATAATGAATAATATTTCTGCAATGTAATTTTCATTATAATCCATTCACACAAGGTAGGGAATGTTTCTATCCATTTTTTACAAAGTCATGTTAAAAATATCTAAGATCCCTAAGATGCACATTTTGTGATGAACCAGCATTGTTCACTATATTCAAATAGCAAAGTGTTACAGTTTAATTGATAACATTCATGCAGCCCTCATAACATTAACACAACTCACTTATTAAAAGCATATTAATAAATGATTGAAGGTTATTGAAAATATATTAATATTGAAAGTATATTAATAATGATTTGTGTTAAAGTTGTGAGGGCTGCATATTTGACACATCAATTAAACTATAGTACTTTGCTATTTATATACAGTGTATACTGAACAATGATAAAGATATGTGTAAGAGATTGTAGTCTGGGCCAACTGATGAGTGCTGGTTCAGCATAAAATGAGCATCTTGGGGATTCTAGATCTTTTTTCACATGTCTTTGATCATATTTATGATTACATCCCTCTACAAGATGTTAAAATTGGATAGAAAACATTCCCTATTTTGTGTGAGAGTGGTGTAATGAAAATTACATTAAAGAAATATTATTCGTTATTGAATAATCTCTAATCTAACGAGTGACTAATAAAAATTATTAATTACTCACAACACTTTCAACTTTTAATTGCTTACTAATTCTAACAATAAAATTTCTTATGACAGTTTAAAAATATTATTTGGTCTGATTAAAAACATTTTATACATCCATATAAAATTCCTCTATTTTATCACAGGAAAAAATTGTTGAGGCACAAACCAGAATTAACTGCATTTGATATCCGCCATTAATTGATTCATCTTGCTACACTGCCTAATATATTAGCAATCTCCACAATGTTATTCTTTCACTTTTTAGGTCCACTTTTTAAATTGTTTCTTCGTCTTTCTTCTAACTTCACTTTGTCTAAACAATATGCTAATAAACATTAAAAAAAAAAATTTCAATTCATGCAATTTTCCTTCATTTGAAAGTGAGTTACTTATAGATGCCTAAATAAAAGGTAGTTATCAAATGGCAGCCTGATATTTTTATTTATGTAAATATATTTCAATATAAATGATTGAGATACACATATATATATTCATATGTGTATACTAGAAAAATAAAAAATCGCTAAGGTTAAAAAGTAAAGCGAATGTTTAATTTTTTCACAATTGTTAATAAAAGCTTTTAAATGCATAATTAAGAATTTCAAAAAGGAGGGGAAAATGACAAAAGAAAAAAATTCTTGTTAATTAATTTAGTCTTTTCATTAGTTTCTGCCAATTAACAAAGCAAGAAATAAATAAACATGGAGGTAATTATCATTTAATTTCATCAAAGTCCTCATAACATAGAACTATTTAGTTTTAAGAACCTTCAGCATCTTTTATTTACATAATTGAATTACTTCGACTCAGAACGTAAGGAAGGGAGGAAAAACAATAACTTAAATTAGCAGTTCTCCTTCTAAACTACAGATAAATGACAATTTATACATACATTATTTTCACACATCTGCTAAAAACACAACAATTTCAGACTATTTTCGTAACTTTTCTTTGTTCTCAGCAATGCATTAGTATCTTCCACTTTAAAATCAAAGATAATTTCAACTAATAATATAATTCTTTTCTTTGGTTGAATCATTTACGGATAGACAAGACTATTGAAATATATATATTGTGGAGGGGGGGGGTTGTCTGTGTAAAGTTTTTTTTGTTTTACCTTAACTACTAGTGAAAACATTTTATTACTATCAAATTTTATTTTATCAGTAAAGCATTAATATTTATTATCCTGATTATCCAGGAGCCAGTACTGTATCGCTATAATAGGCAGGCTTCTTAAAAAAAAATCTAAATCTCCTAAAAAAACTTTTCCTAACTCCATTTAAGTACTTGGACAACAACCTACTATAAAATGAAATGTTCTTCCGGTATTATCTTAAATCTTAAAATATATTTACACTTTTTTCAGTCCTTGGTCAGACTAATATCTTCCTATACTTCTGACTTCCGAATCATTTTTATCAAATAAAAAGATGATTTTTCTATTCAAAATTATTTTTCCATACAGCACTAATTGATTTTAAACCAAATTTTTTAAAATCAACCAATGCAACAGTTTTTTAGTTAATGTAGCTAATAGCGATTACATTATTTTGTATGCTTCTAGTTAGTATAACTCACAATATGCTATGTGTTTCTATTCACATACTGTAATCGTCCTGGAATGAGAGATACTCACTAACATTTCAAAGTTATAAGTATGATCTAAAAAAGTGAATTCAATATAATATACAGCAATGTTTTTTGTTTTTTTTTACAAAGCTTTTTTTTTTAATTATTATTCCACAACTTTATTAACAGAGTATATGCATGTTTACATTTGATACATTGATAAAAAAATACAAGGTTATATGTGACAAAAGGAAAAAGGCATGAAATTATTGAATTACAATAAAAGGGTATAAAACCCAAAATTGAGTAGGAACTTAGGAAACATAATATGATTACATTTGACAGAAGGAGTGCATTTAATGTCAATAAATGACAAGTATTGCTAAATAGGTAATCAATACATTATAAAAAGGTGGACTGAAATCAGTTATATTAATACACAAGTATTACTACACCAGTATGTATAACCCACTTGCATTTGATTTATTATGATATAATACAAGAGTACTTTAAACAGGGTATACACCCAATGTCTATCACAGAGCTAGAGCTGATTTAATAAGTCAAGATTACATTTGTGGTACAAACAATGATCATCTCATATATTTTCCTCGTGTCTGCTCTAAATGAGTTCACTAAGATATCCAATATAATCTAGTATCGTGAGAATTATACACACACTGCATCATTGATTAATACATGAAAAGAAAATGAACAAAACATGAAACAGCGTGAAAAAAAAACAAAATATATCGAAACATTGAATAGTGTTTGTATAATTATTAGTAAGGCTGTGACTATTTAGGGAAACTAAAAGGTAACCAGGTCAGTTCAAACAAAAATTTAGACGACAAAGTTCTGTCTTTATCCTTAAGTTTCTTTAGTGTTTGTAGAAAGAAAATATCTATATCTGGCTGTGGTACAGTGAATAGTCTTTTACACCTAGACAGCCACACAGAATAGGTTAAAAAAGTAGATAATCTAATAGTAGGAATGTCTCTAGTAGCTACGCAGTCTTTGATGGACATAATTTTGTAAAAGTCTACTCTGCAGATCTGGAAAATGATCAATTTGATCTTGCCAAGTCCATTGTATGAGCAGATTATATGCTCAAAGGTCTCATCCTGCCGGTGGCAATTTAGACAGAGTGGATCAATGGAACCAATCTGTCTCCTGTAATTTAGAAACCAACTAGTCGGCATAGCCTGGAGATTTATTTTGACTAAGTAGTCTAAATATTTAGGCTCCAAAGACCAGAATTTGAATAAGCTTATCAGCTTCTGATTGGTTATTCTAAGTGTTGGCTTACTAGTGCTAACTTGTGGGTTAATAAGCTGATTTGCTTCCCACAGAGACAGCTTGGACTTGAATGCATTGTTTGATATGTTGTAATGAACATTAATGTCAAACAGCAGGATGTCAAGTCAACAACTAGTAGCAGGAGGAGGCCTGTCTGTAGGTGGAATAATGTCAGCAATCTGCATATGCCCATATTTCTGAACTAGATTAAAGATAAGTATATGTGCTCTTTGAAAGCTAATTGCTGGAATGGAATGAAGCGACATTCCATTTTGCCTCCGATGCTGTTGCATCGTAGCAATGCTAATGGAAGCCAATCGCCCATTCCAGAAGAGCTTAGCACATAATGAATTGATCTTGTTAATAAAGGTTTTCGAGGCTGTTATAATTGGGGAGATAATAGGAGATTTTTGCCATTACCTTCATATTGAGTAAGGCAACCTTTCCATGAAGTGACAGATATACTTTGGAGAGTGTTTTTATAGTCTGACTAGCAGAGTGCAGAATTGACTGTTGAATCTCCTTGGACATTGCAGATTGCGTTTTATGGATGGAGAATCCAGGAATCTTTGTGGCTCAGCAAGATAGCTAGATGTGATTTTTTTTCCAGATAGAATTTTCCATGTAGATGACTTGCTTGGATTGATTTGAAGCTGAAGTGCTGAGGTGAAGTAGTTTATTATTTGGTATAGTGTATTCAAGTATTTTCTGGATGGCAAGATGACCAGCATGTCATCCATGTAGGCTATTGAGCTAATAGATCTTCTGAGTCATGGTACATAGACACCGGGAATCCTATTATTAATGTCTACTAGCAAAGGATTAATATATGTTATAAATAAGAGGGCACTGAGAGGAGAGTCTTGTGGGATCGATACGTTTGGCCTAAAACTATCTGCATAAGATCCATTGAGAGAAATAAAGATCTGCCGGTTATACAGCAGATTATCCAATATTTGAATAATTTCTGTTGATATGCTCAGCTCTTTAAGCTGGTTTAATAATATGCCAATGTTGACTGAGTCAAATGCTTGAGTGATATCTAGTTGGACTGCAATTGGCTTGGAAAGTCTCTTAATGCGTATGAAATTGAAAAGAATCTTAACTTCACGAATCGCTGTCAGCGCAGACATGCCCTTTTTGGCATACTGAGAATGAGATATGTGGTCCAACAATACAATTCTAAAAAACGTCATCAAATATCCAAATATATATATACTTCTTACTACACAGATATATCCACTTCCATAAAATAACTAATTCAACAAACATAAATGTGACTTTTTAAGAGACAGTTTATAGAAGAGTCAGAGAAGGAAAAGAGGGAGGGGAAAAGAAAAAAAAGAAAACAAATGGAAGGGCGAGGAAAGGGGAAAGAAGGGAAAAATGGAAGATAAACTTTATCATTTCCTACTGATGAAAAAACAATTTCATGAAACTGGATATTATTGTATAAAGTGCATAGATAAAATAGATCTTTTCATAAGAGAATATTTTAAAAATTATAACAAACATGTATAGTTTGTTTTAATATTTACTGACATATTGTGTGATGTAAAACGTATTTTGCACATAAAACAAAATAGTCATTTGTCTAATTCTCTCTTTTTTTTTACTGCATGAAGCAAAGAAAATAAACTTTTATTAAAAATTCAAAAATTACCCTCAATAATTTGTATTTCAATTTTTTATAATATATTTGAAATAAATTATATTTTCTGCTATCAGAAAATTGGGAAAAAGTTAACTGTAATTTAGGATTTATTAATGTCAAATAAATATTTACAAAAATGACAGCGCAGCAGAAAGGATTATTTAACACTATCTCATTAACAAATCTTAATTTAGAGCTATCTTATTAATTTTTGTTAAGTAATATCAGTTTTCTGATAATTGAAAATTTTAATTCCCATTTAATATACTCATGTATTTATTAATTACTTTAGCAATGAAGTGAAATACATTCAAATGAGTATAAACATCTTATAACAATTAATGTGTTATGCATAAATAAGTTTTAAACAATTATTAATAATGATGACAATTCATTGCAGTTAAGCATTTTAGGCAGTCTTACAGAACACCTTAAATCAGTAGTAGCCAACATTTTATAGATCACGCGCTGATTTTTTACATATATTGTAACCGGTTGGGTTACATAGCATATAGTGATATAGTGTGTGTGCATATATATATAAAGTAAAGAAAAAAATGAGAAATAAACACAGACAAAAATTGTAGTAGATATTTTCTACATTCATTGAAACAAAAAATAATAATAAAAAATAATAACACTGATTTAAAATATTGTTTTATAAATTAAACTTTTAAAAGGTCTGAATAAATATAAATATTGTATTATTATTATTCTGATTTTGAACTTTAAAAGTAAGCATGTTTTCTGATAACTTTAAAAAAATGTCTATTTTTGAAATCTTTAATTAATTTGTAAATTTCTATTATCTAAGTAAAAACATGTATATAGATTCCAAGGGATTAGAGAGGCAAAAATAAAACTCTATTTTCAATCAAAGTGTTGTTATCATCTCAGATGATTTTATAAAAGAGCTGATAAAAATATCAGCTGCAGTCTGGATAGTGATTTTTGAAAAAAAGAGTCTGAATAGTAGTTTTTGTAAGAAAGGGTCAGCTGCAGAGTTGGTTACAATGTTTTGTTGTAGCTTGTTGAAGTTTGCAGCAGTTAGTTTTAGCTGACCATAAAGTTGGCAGAATAGCTACCATGAACTGATGTAGCTGAAGGCAAGACAGAAGATTCAGGAACTGTTACTATTTTTCTTCGCAGGAGTTTGAATCTACATGGAGAAAATGATCCACTTCTTTTTGCTGAAATTCATAGCCTTAAATGTGGAGAGGACAGTTGCTTGCCTGAAATCTATCAAACCAAGACAGCTGCTTGCCTAGAATAATCCTAGACAGAAAGAGACCAACTACAGACCAACATTTTACATGGATTATATACTTTTACCTAATGATGACAACAAAACTGGATTATATTTTCTGATGGACCAAAAGAACCAGCTTGCTCAAGAGAAACCATCAGTGGATGAAGAATTAATTATATGTATGCTATTTCAGCTATATGCAGAGAAGCACAGATAAACATAGATATAGCTGGTGAGTTATTTTAAAATAATTCATTTAAAAATACACATATCTAGAACAATATTATTTTTAAGTTGGTTAAAAATCTATATTTAAAAAAATATAAAGTAATTTTGCTTGAATTATAATTAAGAATCAAAAATAATTCATTTACCATCATGTTTTAGACTATGAAAGAAAAAAAGACATTTTGAATTTAAAGAACTTTTATCTGACTAACTTTATAGAAAAAAAAAAATTTTTTTTTTTGGAAAAAAAAAAAGAAAAACTAATCGATAAAGATTAGAACATAGTCCAAATTAACAAATGAAGTTTATGTATTTTCCAAAGAAATTAATTATGAAAATATAATAGCAATGTTGTCAAGTATAACATATATGTAAAATTTAATCATTTTTTTATATAACTATTTTATGTTAATTGAAATGTTTTCATTGTATATCATAAAACACATGTCTGTGTACAGATATATATATATGCATTTATAGAAACTTTTTAAGAAATGTTGTAAATTAATATAATAATTTTAGTTGTGTATATAATTTTGTATGCTATTCAAAATCAGAAGCCTGATTTTGCAGATCTTAATTTTTTTTTTGTTATTAATAAACTTGTATTTAATTGTTAAAATTGTATTGCATCATCTCTTGGTTACATACAATAATAGAGCTTGTGTTCTCAGAGCTAAATTCCTTCATGGGATGAATACATAAATGGGATGTGTATTTAGTGCTTTTGGGGCATCCAGTGATGATCAATCATCATCATCCTGGTTGGTGCATAAGATTATATTCTTTAAAGCCCATGCACTATTATCTTTTATTTTAGTTTAGTCTTATTAGAAGTTAAAGTTTATAGTTGGACAGTACATTAATGGTACTAAGTGGCCAGAGCATTGATGATGATCAGCATGTTTTTGTATCCGAGCATTGTTTAGATTTTTCTGATTATTATGTATTCTAATGGATGGGCACTAAGTTGGTACATTTAAGTTATGTTTAAATAATATAACTATCCAAGCTGGCATAGGCTCAATAGTTAGCCTAGTCTACAGTTTCCAATCCAGTCACAAGATTGACTGTTGATTTATATTTTTTATTGTTCAAATGGGTTGTTGATTTTATTCTGATTTAGTTGATATTATATTTTATTGTGGATCATTCATGATAATGAATGGTATTTTGAATAGTACTCATATTTACTTATACAGTACTGATATTTATTTATTTATAATGCTGGTGGATAATTATGCATTTAGTTGATCTTCTGATCTAGCTGTGCTGGTTTCTCAGAGATTCTCTATTCTCATGCTCTTATAAAATACTATATTACTTATTATACTCTAAATTATTGATACTTTATTTCAAATTCATTTTGTATTAACTTGGGGTTGATGATGTTTTGCCATCACCCCAGGTTCACATCTTTTACTTAATTTGAAGCCACCCCATCCCGTTACAATATATATGAATTCACATGCATTATTTAACTGTTGTGCTACTATTTAATTTTTGGTATAAATACTATTCTATAAATAATATTCACCTTTTTTTATAATAAAATAATATAAATGAAATAATGTACTACAAACAAAATTCAAAATGTAAAATTCGCTTACTTTAATGAGACTTCTGAGTGTGTTTTGTCTTTAACTAGAATTTTAAAATTTGCTACTAAATAGAACATTTTTCAGATATGAATCATTCAGTCATAATATCATTTTATTGTATTTATCAATTTAACTGACAAAAATAATTTTCATAAAAAACAAAACTGCAAGACTGATAAAAAACAAACAATTACAAAATGAAAGTTAAAAACTATTACAGACATAATTTGGATTAGTCATCTCAAGATTAGTGAAATATATTATATATGTATAGAATGAAGCTAAAATTAAATTTATTTTTTAACTTGACAAAAAAAAGTTGAGACTAATACAGCATGAATATGTAGTCAAATATTATAAATCAATCTTGTAGACAGTGTATATAAAATGAAGAATATATATTTCAAGATTGAAATATTCTTATTGAATTCAATACAGAAAGTGATCATTATTTAGTAAGATATATGTTTTAATGAAAATTTTGAGATGGTAACTATTAAGAAAGATGGGATTGACAATAGAAATTCCTAATCTTTAGACATATATATATATATACCAATGAATTGAAATTAAAACTTAAAAATTGTTTTAAAATTTTAAGATTTTGAAGATGGTACAAACTTGACTGAGATCAATAAAAAAAATAAGTGAAATTTGACTAAGAACAGCAGCAAATACAGATGGTATAAAATTTTTTTTAACTAAAATAAGACAAAATATAAAGAAAATAAGAAATATAACCACTTTTAACAATGATTAATTTAAAAGAATTGAATATTTAAAATTTTATAAAATAGTAAAAAAATGAGTTATTAGATATATAAGTAAATACAACTGTGAACTGACAAAGACAGTTATAGAAGAGAATTAAAATTTCAAAATTGACATTACAAGAGTTCTACAAAAATATATATATAGTAATACAGAACAAAAAAATAAACTAATTCATACAATTACAATTCTTCTGAATTAAATTACCAGATTTTTGATGTGAAAGAAGATGGGAAAAGCTCCAGAAAATAATGAATTATTATTGATATCTTAAATAAAGAATGTGAACAAATAGAATTTTCTTTAGAAAAACTATATAACAAATGTCTGAATAATAAAGATGTACCAGGTGATTGAAAGGATACAGTAGTCATATTGCATTTAAGAAATTTGATAAAAAATATATTAGAACTACAGTTCTATCAATTTTAAACTCACCTACAGAAAACACTGGATTCAAATAAACTCATAAAACAAGCTAAATTTAAATAATTTTAGCATAATAGATCTCATATGAGAGAAGTTATAAAAAAAAAATGAATAAAATCCGCATTTTGAAAAGCATTTGATTCAATAAACATTTACACAGAGATTAAATCTTTGGACCATCAAAATAGTGATCTAGAATATTGTCATATTCTGTAAATTAATTATCAAAGTACAAAAGAGAGATATTCCATATCTTTAAAACTTTTTACAACAATTTTACAATATGTATTATGTGGAATAAAATGAAAAATTAAGGAGATTAAGAGAATCTTCTTTAAATCAACTAGATTTTAAAGATATTATTATTATTATTATTATTATTATTATTATTATTATTATTATTATTTATTATTATTATTATTATTATTATTATTATTATTATTATTTATTATTATTATTATTATTTTGCAAAAAATCTTTCACAACTCAGAAAATATTGCAAAAGTTACATAAAAGTAAGATGGTGGAATTAAAGACAAATATTAAAAAAAGACTAATATAGTATTCAATGGATTTTCACAGAGGAAAATTTAATCAAAAAATTGAAAAAGTTAATAACAACAAATATCTTAGTAAGATTATTAACATATGTAAAAATATAATGGATTAAATTAATGTAGAATTACACTTGCATGGAGTCATATGGTAGAAATAATTCAGTATTAAAATGAAATGTTATATATTTGAAACTTGGATAATGAACAGAAAGGCAATAACATATTACTCAGTAAATTATGAAAAGATATATGTTGGAAGTAACATCAATAGATTGAAAATGAAATACATGGATGAAAAAATATTCATGTATCATTAACATCACTGTAACAATCAACAGACTGAAATGGACTTGGGATAGATGGACAGTTGAAGTCTTAAATTGTATTGCATAAGACTTCCAAAAAAAGAGCTAAAAAGACCATTTGTGAAATGGATAAATAAAATAAAATAATTTGCAAGTGAGATGTTCTGAAGACAAGTTATGGATGAGAGAAAGTGAATTAAACTTGGTAAGACCATTATCCTTCAATGAAATTATAATAGTACAAAATAATGGTAATAATGGTGATATGTATGTGTGTGTATATATATATATTATAAGTTTAAAGCTAAACCAATAAAATAATTAAAATTACCCCAAAATTCAAACTAAATAAGACTAGCCAAAGAAAATAAACTCTATATTTAGCATAATCTGTCCATCTATGGTCTAAAGAAAATAATTATGTCTAATACCAAATTATATTCTTGTAAATAAAGAATATAATTAATCATATGTAAAGCTTTAGAGTAAGTAAAGAGAAATCTCAGATAATAAATTTTTCTCTAAAGAAAATTCTCAAGATAATATGGAAATTTCTGGTTTGCAAATTTAAAATCTTTTACCATTTTATAAACAAAATTATCTACACAAAATAATAAAAAAACAAAGTTATGATATTATCTATTTAGAATTAATATTTAGCAACATACTTCTTGATATTTGGATATTAGTAATATGTAATTGACATATTTACTCTTTAACCACTCAGTGGCTGCTTCTTAGTTACATCATGGTTTGCTGATTCCCCATGCTCTAAAATGCTTTTACAATAAGGGACACATTCATTAATTATCTAATCTTTGCAAAATAGATTTTAATATTGAAGATGTAAAAATGGACATAGGTCTTTCATTTCTTTTTATTATAATGTAGTTTTATATTTTTTTTGCAATGTACAGTTATTATTTCCAATTAAAATATGATCATAATATATTTTTTCTTATACAATTGACTTTTGATATTTCTATTATTTACATATAGAAACCACTCATACATGATTATGGCATTCCAACTGCAAAGGGGGGGGGGACTTCTCTAGAAAAAAGTTTTGCAATGCCTATACAAACAAACCTGTGAGCACAAATACATTCACATATCAAAAAGGGCTGGGCTATTTTCTGTTTGATATATTGTGATGCTGACTTTATTTTTTCAGCAATAAACTTTTTTTTCTAAATAATTTCAACACCATGTTTAATTGTAGTTCTGCAATGTACTCTTTTCACTTCCATATCTTCAACTGTGAAAACAATCAATATCGGACTTGTTTAAAATGTTTTTCAAATAATTCTTATAATATATATGTGATCTATCTCTTTCATGAAAACCATACACAAATTTTCCATAAAACAACCCTTTTAGGAAGTCTTACATTATTCATTCAATTTGCATATCCAATTTAATGAAGTTGTGATTTTGTAACACATTCAGAAAATTGTAGAATATATTGTTGGCTTTATGATTTTACCATCATATTTTTAAAATTTTATGGAGTATCCTTAAATGAAAATTTTCTAATCCCTTTATACTGAGTCAATATGGTGTTTTAAGTCTTATTTCAGTACAATAAATTAGATAAAATAATACTTTTATATGCAGATGATTTAGATGTAGTAGTTATTTCTCTATGACAACCCACCCTATTTTTTAAATTGTCAAAGCAGCAGCATCTTGGAGTTTAGGGTTGTCCCTCAATATCTAATTCCATTTTTCTATTTACGGAAATGTCAAGGTATTTAAATTGCTTTGTATTGCCAAAGTTAAAAGTTGCAGAAGATTTTTCTTCTATCACTGGCTGACAAAAAACATGAAATTTTGGCATTAATTATTAAAACAAAGTCTTTAAGTATTGCATTCAAACATTAGGTACATTTTGTAAATTATATTTTGAAATGACAAAAATAGACAATCAATAACAAAAAAATTAAATTCTCTGTTTTGCTTTTAATTGATTCAAATTTTAAAATGTCACCATTAAACTTGCATCACATCTTGATCTGTTTCATTAAGCCATTTATAAACAGCTTCAAAAACAACTATCATAAAAATGGAAAACAATATTGAAGAAAGTACATATTCTTATTTAGCATCAGTTTTGATTTCAGATGCCTCAGATTTTCCACATATAACAATAACCCTTCCTCTCATTCCATCATGTATAATATATATAAATTTTAATGGAAAACCAGCTAATTTCAAATGATGCCATTAACTGAATTAATACATTGACCAAATCAATAAAAGAAATATATAAATCACTTCTTTGTTACTTAAACTTTTCATGCATTTGTCAGACAACAAAATCCATGTCTGGTGCTTCTTGATTCTCTAAAAGTATACTGACTCTCTGGTAACCCTTCATCTGTGACTGAAATCAATGTATTCAAAAAAATCTTTGAAAATACCTTTTGTTATAGTAAATAATAATATTCCATGATAATTACTGCAATCTTGTTTATTCCTATTATTTTAAAAATTGAAACAATAGTGCTATCCTTATAGTTAGGCATTATAATTTCATGGAATCAATATTTGTGAAGCAAACATATTATCATCCTATTTTAAAACATCATGTATTTTATCAGGACATGCAGTCTTCCAATTTAAAGATCAAAAGAATCTCTTGTGACTTCAGCAATTTGGGCATTTTTGTTCAAATCTAAATGAATAAATAAAATAGATATATAATTAGAAGTCATCTCAATTCTTGCATTACTATTCAAAAGATGAATAAAATTCCTGTTTCAAACATCAACCATCATATAAAGAGTATCATTACTTGATAAATTAGATTGTGATACTGTTTTTTAAAGTCTATATATTACTTTCAATGCATCAAAAATGTATCTAGAGTGATTACAATCAGTGGATATATGTTTAAAGTTATAATCCACCAATTGTTTTAAAGACTTCTTGTCAGTCATTGAACTTCTATTTTCAGATCTCCATACAAAGTTCCATGTATAAATTTAGATTGTTCCAAGCAGAAAATCCCATATGCTTCTTTTTAATCTAATAATAAAATGATTATCAAAAAAAAAAAACAGTCATGATGCTCTTTTTTTAATGAACCCAACAATAGATTTGATTCCATAATCTGCTTTTTAAAAGAACTAGTTGCTGAAATTTAGTTCATAGATTATCATCATCAACCATTATCAATCCACTGCAAGATGAAGGTCTCTCCAAGTTCAATCCATCTTCTCTGATCTTTAGCCTCTCTTCTCCACAACACCCGTGCACACTTTCTTATTTCATCCATCCATCTCATATGTGATCTTTTTCTGGGTCTTTTACAATCTCTTGGAATCTAGTTTAAGATTTCAATTGTCCATCTATTATCATCTCTTCTAGCAATATGTCCAGCCCAACTCCAATCTTTTACATTTTCCCAATGAGGTCAGTAACACCTATTTGTTCTCTTACCCATACATTGCGTTTTCGATCTCTTCTTGTTACTCCCAACATGCATCTCGCCATACTTCTTTCAGTGGTCTGAAGTCTCCGTATTGCTTTTCTATTAAGTGTCCAAGTCTCAGATCCATAAGTAAGAACTGGTAAAACACATTTGTTAAAAACCTTCCTTTTCAAACATATAGGCATATTTCCTTTTAGTATCAAGTTATTTCTACCAAAAGCACTCCAACCAAGTTTAATTCTATGATTAATTTCATCCATTATGTTTCCATCTGTATTAATAATCTAACCACGGTATTTGTAACTGTTAATTTCTTCTAATTCATCATAATCAATCTTTATTTTCATATTTTGAGCAAATTGATTAAGCATTACTTTAGTCTTTTTAACATTTATCTTTAGTTCTACTTTCTTACTTTCATCTGATAACTCCTGCAACATTTCCTGCGGTTCTGAAGCATTATTTGCAAAAACAAGTACATTATCCGTAAAATGTAAATGACTTAAATAATCTCCATTTACTTTCACTCCTTTAGTTACCCATTTTAATCAACAAAATACTTTTTGCAGCACTGCTGTAAAAAATATTGGAGATATGGAGTCAGGCTTGTCTTACACCCTTCTCAATGTTGACTTTGCCAGTATCATTATGTAATCTAATTGTTTCTGTTGCATTTTTATAAATATTCTTTAAAATATGGCAATATCCTGGATCTATACATTGATGATCCAATACTTTAATCACTGAAGAAATGTTTATAGAATCAAATGCCTTTTCATAATCTACAAATCCAAAACACAATGGCAACTCATATTCATTTGTCCTTTCTATAACTTCTCTCAATACCTGGGATACTTCTAAAAAATGAACACCAATTTTCTTATAAATATGATTGAAATAAAATCTACTTTTTCATACATTTACCCCTTTAGTCCTCCAGTTTACTAATCTATGATCCATCATTTGCAATGTAATCTATTAAATGCCACTGTTTGAGTGTAAAGTCATCCATGTTTCTTTATAGTAGTTTTTTTTTCCTAAGCAAAAAGCCTGTGATGGTTAATCATAGTGTTGGGTAATAATTTAATATCAGACTGATAAATTTACAGCTCCAATACCATTATTTCCAACAACCTTTTGGACAAATTTCTATTATTTGTATCAACACATGTATTAAAGTCTTCAAGAAGAAAAATTCAATCTTTTAATGGTATTGCTATAACAATACTATCCAACAAAGAACAAAAGCTTTTTTTCTTGGAATCTAAAATTAATGCAGAAATAGTAATAAAATGAGGATTAGTGCCATTTTCAAGACAATTTTTAACATCATTAACCTTCCATTGATACAATGAATTT
The DNA here is from genome assembly GCA_028023455.1 of Epiperipatus broadwayi. Taxonomy (NCBI): domain Eukaryota; kingdom Metazoa; phylum Onychophora; class Udeonychophora; order Euonychophora; family Peripatidae; genus Epiperipatus; species Epiperipatus broadwayi. The sequence goes on from JAQFVV010012401.1 coordinate 11,858,664, forward strand.
CAAAAATAGAAAACACTAAATTATTTAGACTTCACTGCAAATCCAACATCATACAATTTTTTTTCACTGCCTGATATGTCTTTCCACCAAAACTTATAGCCATCTTGACTGCTCCTTCGCTACCAGTATAGTCATCCATTCTGATCTTGAAGAGTTTTGTATTAAGTAAAGTTTACTCATTACACACATTTACAATTAGAACAAATTAGATTTATAATGTTTATCTTTGGTACTACCAATGCCTTCAGCATTACCACTATTACTGATATTATCATCATTATTTCTATTGCTATAATGAGTAATACATTAGGCATAATAAACTAGTCTGATTTTGTAAGGCATCATTTTCTAGATCTTTTCTACTTGCTTAGTACACTAGGGAATCCTTAAATAGGGCTTCATAAACATCCTAATTCCCATCTCAATTTCACTTCCAAACTGATTATACTGCCTTGAGCAAAGATAACAGCTAAGAACTGCTAGCTTACTAACCCTTCCCTTTCATAATTTTCTTAATTCTTGAGAGTTTGAGCTAAACAAAAAAAAAATGATAAAGAGAATTAGAGTCAGAAATGCTAAGTGTAAATATGATTATACAAACTCACAATCCCCTTATCACAATTAATAAAGGGAGATGGCATGTGAGGTTCATGAAGATCAGGGTCCTACACTAATTTAAGTGACTGACAAAAAAAAAGAGGGAGACAGCCAAGATTATTGGTATTAGAACAGTATCTAACCTTTGCTGAACCAACAACTTATTTTATAAAATATCAGGAGCTCCGGGATAGACACTGTTTATTTGTTATTCACAGTTAACCTTCATACGTGAAGGTCATTCCACTATTCAATATTCTTTCTATTAACTAAAATTATAGTATTTTTTGTTATTATTCTCACTAAAATCAATTACTAATTTTATCTAAAAAGTAAACAAATAATATATTTCATATCATAATTCAATTATAGCAAAAGAAAAAAAAAACATCAAATAAAATTTCTATTTTTATAAATACTATCAAAATTCTCCCTCCTGAGAATTTTCTTTTTTTATTAAAAAACAAAAACAATAAACTTAAAACAACTTAATAAAATGATGTAGATTTTATTTTTAAGAAAGTTCGTTTGGTTCATTTTATTTAACATATGTTAAAATTGAAAAGGGGTAGAAGAAAAAATTAAAAAGGTGAGTAAACATATACACAGCACATCATACAATATTGAATGAAAACATTAAAAACACAATCGTACAGTTTTATTTGTTATTACATTTTATACTATGAATAAATTTGATATATATAACTAACATTTTAATCATTTATCAGATAAACATCTCATGCCTTTCTCTGCATAGTTACAAGTTATGGGAGTGGATCAGAAGACACGTATTGTATGCTTCACTTATATATGAAAACTAATGGTAATGTGAAGTACAAATCTTCAGGCTATTGATCATTGAGGAGACCCATTGAGCCAATTAGCAGCAGCCATAAAAGAATAATGTGATATTTAAACACTTTAGTATTAGTCGCTTTAAAGGGGTGATTGTACACATTTTGGTTTATATTTAAGGCAGCTTAAGATAAACCATTCATCAGATAATGATTATTTAAAAAAAAAAAAATTCCAAAATTAAAATTAAGCTAATTATTATTGTGATTCATAACTAGCGAATGCTGGTTTAGAAAACACGAGATATTATAATCATAAGTAATCTTTTTCTACTATTTATTTATTAGTCCATATTTAAATTATTTGCTATCCCTGCTAAACTTCCTCAACCTGGGTGCATGCTTCCTAGTGTCTACTCAATGAAAAACAATTTTTTTGTTTCAGGGATGAAAATGTGACTTGAACTATTACTTGTCTAGGTGTTCCAAAGATAGTTTTGGCTTCGGTGAATATTCAGTTTCACACAATGTCTTCTGTTTTTTAGAGCAGCTAAACCAGAGGATGTTGAAACTACAGGTGTGTTTTTAATGGCAAGAGTTTTTTTTTCATCTTTCAACATCTTCTTCATGGGTTTGCTTTTCTTAGTTGATTAAACTTGAGTAAATTTTTCAGATAAAAAGATTTCATTTTGCAGAATAAAGACTTCATCATTTCAAACTCTGTGTTAGCATCAGTGGACATAGGTTCTTGATTGGTGAACTCACAACAACCTCCATTGGATCTGACATAATAAAAGTGCAAAATTTCCTGAACAGGGATTTGACATTTGATTATTGTTAGACCATGACAATACTTTGTGGCACTTACAGTTTATAGATATTTTCATCTGACATTATTGGCATAATCTAAAAAGGGAATCTTTAACTTATGAATTTTGGCTTTCCCAAAAAAACATTGAGGTGCTAACCCAATGAAGGTTATTATCAATAGAAAAGAATCAATCACATGAAGTATTAGAATGTGGGTAGAATTCCCTTTTTTAAAGTCAAGATGAAGGTAACTATATTTGTTAAGAATGGTACACATGCTTTTTTCTCCAACAAACATTGAAGGTGGATGCTATAAGCAGAATCTAAAGTTTTTTATCACTAAAGACAATGAAGCAGTTTTTGATTTACCCAGTGAGCATCATAGGTCTATCTATGTCAACAAAGCACAGCATTTTATTATTGAAGCACAAAACATTTTTTTATAAGTATTCCTTTGACTAAAATTATAAAATTCCACATATATATATACATATCTGTTATTAGGGTGTAGTAATACATTGTAAAATGATGCTTCATAAAATTTATTCTGTTAACATAGCATAAAATCTCCTAAAGAAAATTGAAAAAGATTATATTCAGCATTTGTTCTAATCACTTTAGCAAAGCAGGAGGAAATCCTTCAACTTGTTAGAATATTCTTGATACAACTGTGGTTCAATTAAAGTAAAATTAAAAGTAGATCCATTATTAGGTAATATCTCATTGATATCATCACTCAGTAAATTGAAAACATCATTTTGTGAATAAGACTTCTATATTTATTTGGGCAGCAAATTGCTATTTTGTAATGCATTTGCAAAACTCTTTACACATATATATTGTACCACCCATGAATATATGGGTTAAAAACACCTATATTCTATGTTACATATGTAATCATTTAAAAATAAATGATCAAATTGATGCAAAAAGAAAGAAAAGTGATAATAATAAAATATAAATTATAATGTTTTTAAAGAATTTTTTTTTTTATAGAAATGCAAACTTGCAAAAATAAATTATTGTGTCACCTTTGTCTTTTAAAAATAAAACAGTTTTAGCATTAAAGAGTGAGTAGGTGGGGAAATAATTCTTAAATAAAAGTTGAAACTAGCTCTCCCTTTTATAAATTTAAGAGAGAAAAAAGGAAATAATAAAGAATGAATGTAAAAATGAAATTAAACCAAAAATATAATTTGTAAAAAGAAAACTTTTAAAATTTGCAATTCATTAAAGATTACTTGGCTGATGAAAAAAAACTTCCCATTTGAACTAATTGAAGAAACAAAGGGAAAGACTATGGACACTATCTTATTGAAGTATTAGATTAATCTAAGCAAGAGATAAGATTAAAATGGAATGCAAAAATTAATTAAGAAAATACAATTAATTAAACTAGATCGAAGTACGATAAAGAGAAACAATGAGAAAAACACATAAAAGAACTGAGAGATAACAGATTATCATTATCATTATTATTGCTAGTAAGATAGTTTCAAATGCAGTAAAAATATTATTCAATACTGCTGTAGGACTATTAAAGTTAAAGAGATGGTGCTAAAAGTTATTTATATTTCCAGTATGCATGTATATCGACCTATCTTCACTGAAGACTGACCTAGCAGCATGCAATGGTAAATAATAACAGAAATGTGTGGCTAACCTTCGATTCCAGTCCTCGGTACCATCAGATTTTCTCCACATGAAACTCATGCCCACCTCAAGATCTGTGAACTACCGATAATATCTCTCACTAAAACCATCGATAGAAAGAAAAGGCTAACCAGTTGGTATTAATAAATAAGAAAACAAACAAGGAATTGTATCCATGAAAGTGTGACATGCTATATAAGTGAATGAAAGAACTTTGGTAAACTCTAATAGTTACTGCCATGTAATCTTTAAAATTGCATCTGTAAATTCTTATTATATTGTATTAGAAATAGGTGTGTATAAGTAATTTTTATTATATCATGCTATAGTTATGCATGTGTGTAAAATAAAATATTTGTTTGCTTAATTGTTGTCTGATTGATTCTCTTTCTTATAACTGTGTCACTAGTAGGTTAAGTTATAATTAACTATAAGTGTCAGGCAAGTGTGTCAGAGATTTCCCCTCGCAATTGAACAAAGGGGCTAGCTCAGAGATATATCAAGCACTGAATTGTATATCTATCATCTGGGCATGCTGACTACATAACAGGGATTTAAATCTAGCAGTCAAGAGGTGCTATAACCTGGGAATATGATCTTAAGTTATATTTTGTATAGCCTCAGTCTGGTTATATGGTACTGTTGATGTTCGTCTATTTGTGGTATTATACTTCTCTGCTTGAAGGGCCAGTCTGTTGCAATAGTAGAAGAAAACCCAAAGAGTGAGAAAGAGAAAGCAAACAAAGAATAGAAAAAGGAAATATAAATACGGAAGAAATGATAGAAATGCTGAGAAAAGAAAATAGAATGGTGGGTATTGAAAATGAGGGTACATGAGAGGATATGGAAGTAGTAAATAGCATAAGAACAAATATGGATATGCTAGTAGAGAGAATAGATAGATTGGAAAGTGAATGGCAAAGAACAGATACAAGTAAATCAACAGAAAAGGTTGATGTAATAAAACTAAAAAGGGAAAACAGTATGGCTAAATTAGAAATTAGTAGCATAGACATTAACAGTAGAGAACATGAAAGCTTAAATAAAGATGCACAAAAATTTATGTCAGAACAAGAAAATATTTTTGGCCGAAAGAATAACCCTGGATAAGAAAATAAATCTATGTTAGAAATAAAACACAATGAAAAGGGAGTAGAAAGAATAGAAATAGAGAAGAGTAAATTACAAAATAGTAAGAGTAAATTACAAAATAGTAGTATACATACCTACATTTAAAGAATAGCATTACTAATGTCAAGAAATGATGTATACTATTAAAAACATGTGCTGAAAGGAAAGCAGCAAAAAAATGGTCAAGTTGTTTTAAGCATTTGACAGCACAAGGCTTGATTATGTAGCCAAAGAGAAAAAATTTAAACTCTTTGAAAGAGAGAAAAATATATTTTAAATTACAGCAATGATAATAATGATTAGGGAAAAAATAATAGATATAGATTGACATATAGCTCTAAGAATGGGTTTCTCAATATATTAGATATGCCTGCTAAGAATCAGAAACTAACTACCTAAAACATCAAGCCAGGCCTTGGAGTAGCTCATGATTTCTTGCAAACGAATATGTAAGAAATTTAAAAAAGCCGTCTGACAAACATTAGCTACAATAATGGGACAGACTTGTAAGTAACAAAAAAATAAATAAAGTTTATGCAAAAAATGGAAATAACATTAGAAAAATAAAAACATTTTTTCATGAAAAAAAACAAAACAAAACAAATTTTTTAGTCGGAGATAATATATGATAGTAGATATAAATAAAAATTTTTTTTAGAGTTAATAATGAAAAGAAAACAAAGTAAAAGTTTTCTTTTTGTAGAAAATGAATATACGATAATAATAAAAATGTTAAAAACATCAAACAAACAGAATTTTGTATAAAAAATAAATAAAAATCGAGAATAAAATAATATGTAGTATAAGCATTGAGTGTTGGATGGAATGGAGTTGTAAAAGGAGGAGTGAAAAAGTAAAAGTTGAAAAAGGTATAGTAAGGGTTGGTTATTGTGCTGTGTAAAAATAGTACCTATAATGGGCAAAATGAGAGATAGTCCTTAGGGTGAAAATTCAATAGAGATTCATGGGTCTATCCAAATCATGCTGAGAGAAATAGTCCCAATTCCATATCTCAAATATGCACACAGGAAAAATACCAGCATAAGCAGCAAATCACTTTTTTTGTGAGAAAATTCCCCACATGTAATAAATATTATGAATAGTGTAAGCGGAATGGTCATTCAATAAATCCTGCCATTTGCAGTAACCCCATTTTTTATCTTCTAGGATGCAGACTCATTGGAAAAAGTCATGGGCTTATTCAATTGGCTGATAAAGAAATCCCAGCATAGAAGGCAAAGTATTTTTTGTGTTTAGTGCATAAATCAGATATAAGACAAACATATTCGGCAATCCATGGCATTGAAATCCCTGTACACATTGTAGAAATGTATGTTGTCATTTGTGGTCATCACACATGACATAATTGTTGGAATCAACATTGGCTACAGCCTGGAAAGAACAGCAGTGCAAGTAAAGCCAGCCCAGTAGTTTATCCAACTTTGCAATTCTAAAACTTATTTTTTTTTAAAAAAAGAGAGGAAGAAAATATAAACGTTAAAGAAGGATTTTCTTTATAAAGAAATAAAAGTTAAAAGCTGTATCATGGAAACTAAAACAATAAGGAAATAATTAATTGAAAAGCAATAAATAAATTCCTAGAGATAAAATGGTCGATTTGGTGCATTTTACCTATCAAACTGGCATGCGTATGTGATGTAATGCCAATGAACATATGGCTTAAAAACACATATATTCTGCATTACATATGTAATCATTTAAAAATAAATGATCAAATTGATGCAAAAAGAAAGAAAAATAATAACAATAAAGTATAAATTATAATGTGTTTTTAGATGTTTTTTTTTTTTTTTGAGAAATACAAACTTGCAAAAATAAAATATATCATCTTTGACTTTTAAAAATGAAAGACAGTTTTAGTATTAAAGAGTGGGTAGGGGAAATAATTCTTAAGTAAAAGTTGAAACTAGCTCTCCCTTGAATGTAAAAATGAAATCAAACTAAAAATATAATTTGTAAAATGAAAATTTTTAAAATTTGCAATTCATTAAAGATTACTTGACTGATAAAAAAAAGATAACTCTCATTTGAACTAATTAAAGAAACAAAAGAAAAGACTATGGACACTATTTTATCGACATATTAGATTAATCTAAGCAAGAGATTAGATTAAAATGGTATGCAAAAATTAATTAAGGAAATATAAAATTAATTAAACTAGATCAAAGAACAATAAAAAGAAACAATGAAAAAGAAACATATAAAAAACTGTGAGACAAGAGATTATCATTATTATTGCTAGTCAGATTGTTTCAGACATAGTAAAATTATTATTCAACACTGCTGTAGAACCATTAAAATTAAAGAAGAGAAGATGGTAAAAAACTATCCACATTTCCAATATGCAGGTGCATTGACCTATCTTCATTGAAGGCTGGCCTAGAAGCATGCAATGCTAAACAACAACTGAAGTGTGCAGCTAGCCTTCAATCTCAGTCCTCCGTACCATCAGATGTTTTCCAGCTGGAACTTGTGTCCACCTCATGATCTGTAAACTACCAATAATATCTCTTTCTGTCACTGCAAACTGAAAAATCAATAAGAAGCCAAAACCACCAATGGCAAGAAAAGGCCAACTGGTTGGTAATTGACAAATAAGGAAAGAAACAATTGAACTGTATCCATGAAAGTGTGACATGCTATCCAAAATCCTAGGTAAATATATTTCTCATTCTACTATTCTAAAGATTTGCACATATAAATGAATGAAAGAACTTTAATAAACTGTGATAATTACTACTATGTAATCTTTAATATTGCATCCATAAATTCTTATTATATTGTATTAGAAATAGGTAAGTGTATATATAATTTTTTAATATATCATGTTATAATTATGCATGTGTGCGGAAAGGAGTATGCTATTAAGTGAAAGGAGACCCTTTGATTCTGAGCAGGGCAAATTCCTAATGTCCACTTCATATGTTCTTGTCGTTGCAGCTGTTATTACTATGTGAGAATTCATATAGTATACGAACATTAGATGGACTGCTCACCAACATGCATGAGCCAGCATGGTGAGTTTATTGGCTTTTTACCACTGAATTAAAAATCAAGAAACACCATGGTCTTTCTTCTCAGTTGCCTGATAAGCCAGAATAAATGTTTGTGTAAATGATAAAAATATTTTTCCAATAGATATATAATTATGACAGACAAAAATAAATCAAGGTCATTATTCCCAGGAGGCTGTAAAGTCACCAACCAGGGCAGTGGTTGGTGGCTGAAGGCAGAGGGTGCTAAGAATTCAATGATTGCGGAACAAGGCTGCCATTTGATGATGAATTTTGTTTAGGTACTTTACAACTGCAGATCACTTTCAAGTGAAGGAAAATTGCAAGAATTAGAAGAACTGTATTAAATTAAATGGAACATTATTGGACTTTCTAAAATTAAAAGAAAAGGTGAAGAGACAATTGATTTAAAAAGTGGACATGTCCTCTATTATAAAGGCACAAATATTGGAAATACAAGTGGAATAGGATTTATTATAAATAAAAAGTGGAAGAACAACATTGTGGAAATTGATGGTGTATCAGACAGAGTGGCAAGATTAGTTTTACAAATTAATAACAGATACCAAATGCAGAGAATTCAGGTTTATGCCCCAAGAAAAGTGATGAAGTAGTAGAAGATTTTTATACGGATGTACAAAAGACTCTTGATCAGAGTAAACAACATTTTAAAACTGTTATGAAAGACTTTAATTTTAGAATCGGTAAACAAATGAAAGATGAAAGTGCTGTAGGTAATTTTGGTTATGGCAATAGAAATGAGAGAGGTCATAGACTTGTGGAGTTGCAGAAAAAAAACCCTTTATATTATGAATTCTTTTTTTCAGAAAAATGTTAAAAGGAAATGGACATGGAAGCATCCAAATGAAGGTACAGCAGAATTGGATTATATTTTGACTATCAGAAAATACATATTTCATGATTGTAATGTTCTTAATAAATTTAACACAGGAAATGATCATTGATTAGTAAGGTGTAAGATACATGTTAATGCAAAACTAAAGAGACAAAAGTTATTAAAAAAAATAATATTTACATTTGCTATTCATAATCTTCAGAAACATTCTAATGACTTTAAATTAGAACTTACAAATCGGTTCAAGTATTAGATTTTGAACATGAAATTAATATGAAAATAACTGATATAATTTTAAAAACTGCAACAAAGATAGCTGGTAGAAAAAAGCAGCAAATGACCAATAAAATTTCTACTGAAACTAGAGAATTCATGAAAAAAAGAAAGAATATGAAGATCTACAAAAATGATGCATTAAAAAGAATTGAATATCTCGAATTTTGTAAAATGGTGCGGAAAAAAGTTGAAAATGATATAAAAAAGTATAACTGTGAACTAGCAAAAAAAGCTGTAGAAGAAAATAAAAGTCTCAAGAATGTAAAACAACATTTTGGTATTAGAAGGAATTTTATATCTGCAATAAGAACAAAAATAGAATTATTACTAAAAAGAGAGATGACATCATGAAATGGGTAGAAGACTTTTATCAAGAATTATATAATAATAAAGAATAAGTACCTCCTCTATCTATTACATCTTCCAAATTGCCCATAATTTTAAATGAAGTAGTGAGACATGCAATTAAATGTATGAAGAAAGGAAAGGCACCAGGTAATGGTGGAATTATAATTGATATATTAAAAGAAGCAAGTGAAGAAATAGAATATTTTTTAGCAAAGTTATATACAAAATGTCTAAATGATAAAGATGCATAGATGATTGGAACAATGCAGTATTAATATTATTATTTAAAAAAGGTGATAAAGAAGATATTAGAAATTGCAGACCTATCAGCCTTTTATCAGTTTTATACAAAATTTTTACCAAGATAATTATAACTCATCTACAGAGAATATTGGATTTCCACCAACCAAGAGAACAAGCTGGATTTAAAAGTGGTTTTAGGACAGCAGATCATACCCAGGTATTGAGAGAAGTTATAGAAAGGACAAATGAATATGAGTTGGCATTATGTTTTGGATTTGTAGATTGTGAAAAGGCATTTGATTCTATAAACATTTCTTCAGTGATTAAAGCATTGGATCATCTAGGTATAGATCCAGGATATTGTCATATTTTAAAGAATATTTATAAAGGTGCAACAGCAACAATTATATTACATAAGGATACTGGGAAAGTCAACATTGAAAAGGGTATAAGATAGGGGTAACTCCATATCTCCAAAACTTTTTACAGCAGTGCTGCAAGAAGTATTTTGTGGATTAAAATGGGAAGCTAAAGGATGAAAATAAATGGAAATTATTTAAGTCATTTACATTTTGCAGATAATGTATTTGTTTTTGAAAATAATGCTTTAGAACTGCAGGAAATGTTGGAGTTATCAGATGAAAGTAGGAAAGTAGGACTAAAAATAAATTTTAAAAAGACTAAAGTAATGTTTAATGGCTTTTCTCAAAATATGAAAATAAAGATTGATTATGATGAGTTAGAAGAAGTTAACAGTTACAAATACCTTGGTCAGATTATTAATACAGATGGAAACATAATGGATGAAATTAATCACAGAATTTAACTTGGAATGTTTTTGGTAGAAATAACTTGATACTAATAGGAAATATGTCTCTGTTTGAAAAGGAAGGTTTTTAAGAAATGTGTTTTACCAGTTCTTACTTATGGATCTGAGGCTTGGACACTTAATAGATGAGCAATACAGAGACTTCAGACCACTCAAAGAAGTATGGAGAGATGCATGTTGGGAGTAACAAGAAGAGATCGAAAATGCGATATATGGGTAAGAGAACAAACAGGCGTTACTGACCTCATTGAAAAAAATTAAAAGACAAGTGAAGTTGGGCTGGACATCTTGCTAGAAGAGATGATAATGAATGGACAATTGAAATCTTAAACTGGATTCTGAGATTGTAAAAGACCCCAGAAAGAAACCGCATGCGATATGGATGGATGAAATAAGAAAGTCTGCAGGGGTGATGTGGAGAAGAGAAGCTAAAGATTGGAGAAGATCCTGCAGTGGATTGATAATGATGATGAATTATGCATGTGTGTAAAATAAAACATTTGTTTGCTTAATTGTTTGACAAAATCTCTCTCTTATAACTGTCACTAGTAGGTTAAGTTAAAATTAACTATAAGTGTTGGGCAAGTGTGTCAGATTTCCCTTCACAATTGAGAAAAGGAGCTAGCTTGGAGATATATCAAGTACTGGATAGTATACCTGCCATCCGGGCATGCTGACTATATAACCTGTGGTTAGCTGGCACCTTAGGTTCATCCTCAAAACAAATAAAGTGCTTTGGATAACAAGGGTTTGAATCTAAAATCCGAGAAGTGCTATAGCTTGGAAATGTGATTGTAAGTTATATTTTGCATAGCCTCATTCTGGTTATAGGTACCATTGGTGTTTCATCTTTCTGTGGTATTATACTTCTCTGCTTGAAGGGCTGGTCTGTTGCAGTAGTGGAAGGGCAACCTGAGTTAAAATGAGATTTAAAGAAAATAGAGCAATTTTCTCCACTCTGGTTCAATATATATATATATATTTCAATCAATTTTGTTATTTTCATATTAAACTGATATTTGATTGACATTAGTTATAGATTTTGAAAGGCTTAAGTTAAAATTAGGCAAATTATCTAAGCTATTACTAATATGACTATTAACATTTAAGATTGGAAAATCTTTTAGGCTAGTGATATCACTTTCAAAAGAATTAGATATAATAATTTTCCTACCTGTAAGTGAAAATTTTTTACGAGCAGAAATATTAGATTTAGAAACCAGTGTGGATGTTAATTGAAGGTTCTTCTGAAAATATGAAGATTATATATTCTCCATGATGGCTGTGTATCCTCCATGATTGCTGACTTACATGTGCTGTTAGTAGCCATTCTGGATAGGTAATAAAAATCTGCAAATACATTAAGTCACTGACTAAATTTAGACCTAATATAAAGTAGAGGTCTTAATCTTTCTCTAATAAATACAAATATCTCCCATTTAAGTTATTTTATTACACAAATACCAGACTTTAAAACTAGCATGAATTCAGACAACCTGAATTGTAATGCTATCAGATGGCAATTTCATTTCAAAAAAAATTAATCTATTTTACATATTTAAAATTAAAGTAGAAACAAGTTTTTCAATGAAAATCATGTTAGTTACTTTCGACATAAAAAAATTATTGAAGTTATGACTTTGTATTGTTAGAATAGAATCAATAAAAAATAAATGAAAAAGTGTGAGAAAATATGAATAGCTTGAAAATTTTTTTATTGAAGTAAAATCCTATATTTACTTTTCTACATAATAAAAAAACATGCTAATATATATAAAGATTAAATCTTATTTGTAAACAGTGTAATGATTATGATAAAAAATATTCAACTCTATATTTTAAACATTTATAGTAAATTTAAATATGAAGTACAATTTGTAAATATAGGTCATGTTAAAGATATTTATCAATGTTAATTTTAAAAAAAATCCCATTTCTTATAAAGAACTTATATCAAAAAAATGTTGATAAAAATGATAGTACACCTGGGTCTCTTTTTATACGGACTTATTTAACATGATTTTGAAGTTATACGATTCACGTTTTACCGGAAGTCGAACTCCAATAATGCGCTATTACTTTAAATAATAAATTTTGCACACTTACATTATATTGAAAATAATAGCACATTATTGGAATTCGACTTTCATCTTAGTAATTTCAATATTTTCAGTGCTTTATAATAGTAAGATTTTATGCAATAATGAAATTAAAATCATGATTTCCAAATTTTATGTATACACACATTAAATTTTACAAGATTATAATGTAAATTTGTTCAAACATTGTGCGTGTTAATTTTGCATTTTAAATCACATTCTGTTTTTGCTTTTTAAAAAAGAACGTAATCAATTATTAATCATTTAGTGTCCGCAAGTTTATTTTTAAAAGGTGAGTAATAGCAGTGGGCACAATTAAATTTGACAATTAAAAATTAAAATCTGATTTTTAATTGTAATTAACAATTTAAAAATTACTTATGGCGACTTGAAATTAATGTGATGTAAAACAAAATTTGATTTTTAAACAGATTTGAAAATTAAAAAATTAAAGACAAAAATAAGAATTTAATTTTTAGTTGTTAGTTTTAATTAAATTTTTCCCAGCAGTGGTGAATAAATGTCTTTTTATTATCATAAGTCTAAGTTCATAAACAATTAATAAAATCATCGCCTCAAAAATTAATTACTAATTACATTGTTAACAGAAAACCATTAACACAACATGAGAGTGAACTTGGCGCTAGTTGTATTTCCTCTTGTGAGAATCTGATTTTTTATCAGTTTGCAAACAAACATGTTTTTCGGCAAATATCGATAATAATTAAAACGTGTATAAAAAAAATGTAAATTATGCATAAAAATATATTATTTTGAATAAAATTAAATATTATAGTTAAAAAAAGTTTGTCTTGTATCAATTTTTTTCAAATTTGAAATTTTTTATTAGTCATATTTTATTTCCTTATTTTTTTTTTTGTGCGAATTTTTAAGTAATTTTACGTTGGTGCTTTGCTTTTAGCGAATTTTGAAAAATCACAGACCGCATCCCCCCTTTTTCAATGTAAGTTACGTCTATTTTTGTGCGATTTCGTTTGCGCATTTTCTGAGGAACCTATCTATCATGTAAAACGAGACCCAGGTGTATACTTAAATGATATTAACATACAGATTTAAACAATGTGACTTACTTATACTTTAATTCTTAGACTGTTTTTTACGAGGCTCCTCGTCGACATCTGAAATCACTCTAACTCAGCCAGTTTTTATACGAAAATATTCGTTAAATACGTATTGAATTCGTTTTTAAAAGTTCTGTACGATGGTGACATCTTCCGATTTATTTTAGAAGTAAAAAATAGAAAAAAAAACGCATTTAAACCTAAACAAAGAAGGAACATTATTTGTGATTGGTTCTTAGCATGCTCTCAGCCGAAAAAGACATTCTGATTGGCTGGAAAGAACAAAGAAACTGCCTGATCAAAGAAAATAAAGAAAAACGCTGAGATTTCCATTTCGAATACGATTTAATTATTATAAAAGAATATTTTGAGAAATTAAAATTATTTTCAGAGAGAATAATAAAAAAACAAAATTATTTTCAAAAAAAATTGAAGATTTAAGTAAAAATATTGAAGATGTAGTAAAAAGAAATATTTACTTTTCTATAACGTAAAAGTCGATCTTTTTGTTTACATTATAACTTTTATGTTGCCGATATTGAATATTTTAGAATAAATAAATAGCAATTTATTTTTGAAAGAACTTTCGTTCTCTTCATAACCTGAAAAATTAATTATATACTTTTTATAAACGTATCTGAGTTGAATTTAATATTATAGGCGAATATGTTTTAACAATAGGCTTTGTCTTCAGTTTGTGAGTTGGCCAATTAAAAGATTTGATTTTTATCTGATACAACCAATGATAAAATTAGCGGTTAAAAGGTTAAAAGAGATTTAATACAATGATATATAAAAAATTCTCAAGAACTAAAAATTTCTGGATTGATTATGAACTGAGTATATTAAAAAAAATTTCAATGTGATCAATTGAGCAGAAATGCTGTGCTCAGCCAGCCATGCAGTAGCTTGGACATCACATAACCTCCATAGCAAGATACTATACGATTAATTTTATTAAAAGAAGTTTCAAAAAGGAATCATTTCCTAGTTTCAAATAATGACCAAAAACTGATTTTAAAACCAATATGAATAAAAATATGACTTTCTACAAAATATTTAGGTTTGTAAGTTAAAAGATGTTACAACTTGTCTTGTGAATAAAAAAAAAATGAAGGGACAATAATGATGGGTGTGTAAAATTTTCTAAAATTAATACAAAATATATTTCTGTAAATAGTGAAAAATCAAAGAATACAAATCTTAATTTTAATTCTACACAATATACAGAGAGAATATTCAAATCATATAAAACTAAATCTTATGAACAAGGGAGAATAATATATATATTTTACTATGAAAAATGTATTCAAACATATATTTTTCTTAAACAATCTATGGTTTATGGTTATCCTTTTACATTTTAATGATATAAAGATAATTATTTTATGAGTAGCTCATAGTTTGAAATGCTGGAATAAATTACATGTAAAAAATGTCAAGCTATGTTAAAATACTACCAATAATTATCACAAGTTAGCACTTGCTTGTGATATTCTTTTACTTCTCTATCCAACCTGCTTGGGACTTAAAAACTGATATACTAGCCTTTGTATATATTTACTTTGCAGTTATGAATAGCAATGACCACTGGAGTTTGACAAATTCAGAGTCCAATCATTTGGTAACAAAGTTTCTATACATATAATGACTGAATATTATAATAAACTTTAAAGTTTTTATATAAATAATGCTCCTAAATCAATTAAGCCCAGTACTATTTTCTTTCAGCTATATTTTAAACTAAAATAGTGAAAGACAAATTTATTTAGTTATTTAAAAAATTATACATCAATTTATTATAATGTTATCAAAATATTTTATCAGCCCATTTATAAATAGAATAATTAAGAAGTCAACCAAAATTTACTGTTATTAAACACAATTAAAGCACCTTAATAAATAAAATATAAAACTACAAGAGAACTAATTAAGAATTATAAATATATATATTGTAACGGGCATGGGACGATCGAAAAGCTCCAACTTCCGTTTCACTTATATATGTAATGGGGAATTCTTATTATTCAAAAATCGTCCACCTTCCGCTACCTCAAGCAGAGAGAAATACGGAAACAGATGAGCTGATTTCCGTACTTGACCGAATCTGTACGCTATACGGATATAACCTCCAGATTATTTTTCCCGATCAACTGTCTCCCGGCTGCTGTAAGATATTACAGTTACAGCGCTTGGCTAGTTTATAAATTTTACAGGATAAAACCCTGCACCATCAACGTTTCACGTGTTAATTTCATAACTAAAAGAATGCAAAAAAATGAAATAATATTTCTACCCTCCTAGTATTAGACTATTTTGTGGAGTGGCGAAGAACGAGACAAGACGGATTTAATTAAATTGATATATTTTTAATACTAACACATAATTTGATAATAAAAGATATAAGAAAATATTAACATAAAATTTAAACATATTATATTTTATAGTGCTATAAGAAAATAAATACTTGAAATTCTTATAAATAAATACTTGAAATCATTATAAATGCTGTCACATTTATAACTCGTTAGCCTAGCTGTCTATCAAAAGAATGTCATTACCACTCATGAAAGGCATTTGGCCATTGTCTATGGAATTTATGTGCACATTTGACGATATATAAAATAATATTTAAATTACCTAGGGTTTAGTCTTTGAGTTCATTCCGACGTGTTGTCGACCGTCACGTGGATTATCCACTTCTTTAGGAGGGGCGGTCATAGATTATATTTGGCAGGTGTAGCTTCTTGGTTAGTAAGGCATGGAGGACGAGGCATCACAGGTCGGGCCACTACAGGAGTCCATAGGCAGGCATTACTACCGTAGCTGTTACATTATTGCAGAACCATTGGTACAGAAGTCCGGACTGACCGCGATCATGATGGCCTTAGCCGGTCATACTATGTGAGATATCGACGGTAAAAGTCATGTTGGTTAGCTATATTGGCTGATTCTTGGAGCCACAATTTTTCACCTTGTCGACTCGAAGTCTCAAGCTCTAATCTCTCCTTTTATCTCCTTAGCTCTCCACCTAATTTTTCTTTTTTTTTTTTTTAATTAAAACATTCCAATGGCCTTTGTCCTTTAGATTCTTTGTTTCCACTTGTTGTTGACACCTCCCATGCTATGCCTTCGGCCATATGTAACTTTATTTTATATGATTTTATAGCACTACGTACATTTTATTTATTTCCTTATTTTTCTTTAATTACTTACACAAATTTTAACGCATGTTTTTCTTTATTTTTTATTTAAAATTTAATAATCATTTATTTTTTATCTAATTCTTGCTTTACCTCTACTCCCTAAACCCGCATTTCGTTTATCGCCAAATGTGTACTTTGAAGCCCAGATTCTTATCTTTTCGAACATATTAATTTTCTAGGTTTTTCTTTCCGCGCTATCGAAGTTTTTCTTTTTCCCTTTTCTTTTTTTTTTTTTTTTAAACTTTACTTTTCCTAAATCATATTTTACTACATGTTTTATTTAGGTTTCTTTACTGCTTTAACTTTCCTACCGTATGCTGGTAGTATTATAATTTAATATTTACTTTTATCAAAATTCGGACTTTGACTAGCAAAAGATAACGATCTTGTTAACTCTAGTTCCCCCTCTTTCTCTTTGTTGTGCTAATTTTCAACATTTCTTGGTTTTGTTAATTCCCAAGCTCGTTTTTCTTTCGTATTTCTTTCTTTCTTTCCAACCCTAACATTTCTAATTTGTGGATGTTTTGTAGGTACATGTGTGACCACAGTATGTGCGCTCATCACAATATATATATACATTAAAACATTCAAATTCTTTGAGACTAGAATGAATGTGTGTAAATATATATTATAATAGAATGGGGAAAGTTTGGTGAAGGTCTGGGGTGATGAAAAATCATCATCAATCCCAGTTCAATAAGATATTTCAAAGAATGTTATATTATAAAATATAAAATAATGATTATAAAATGTTTGATTATGAATCACTATAAAAAGAATGTAAAGTAATGATTGAAGTAAGAGATATATATAAAGTAATGTTTAATATCACAATAAATAAGTAATCTTACATATTATAAGAGCATAAGATGTTCTTGATATCTCTCTGAGAGATCAGCCCAGTTAACTCACTATTATAAGCATAATTAAATAAATTAGCCAGCATTAAAATTAAGTAATAAGTAATATTCAAGTAATAAGCATTCATCATCATGAATGATCAACCATAAAATAAATCAACAGTCAATCTTGTGACTAGATTTGAAATTGGTCTACTATAGACTAGGCCAACTATTTATCATTTGCCAACTTGGGGCAATTATTTAAACATTAATTTGGATGCACCAACTTACTAATCCATCTGAATATATGACCGTAAGAACAATAATGCTGGGATATTAAAACATACTGCTCATCATCAATATTCTGGCCATTTACTTCCATTAACCCTTATACAGAAGTTTCTGGTCATAGACAAACATGGCTTCTGGTTCCTCGAAAACCATCAGTTTTTACATTACTGTAGTGAATTTACAGTCATTTTAAAGCTTTAAAAAAGTACCATATGATGCTGCCCTCTCTAGAATTATTTTACAAATAAAAAATCAATAATATTCAAATTTAAGTTTTAACAAAAGAAGAAGGCAGTCTTTGCTGGGTGCTGATTTCTTGGAGCTCATATAGGACAAAAAAAAGCATCTATCAATAATTTTCATGGCTCTAACTTCTTTGTTTTGATTTTGAAAATGAAAATGTAAGCTTTAGATCATTTTTAAAGTATTTTTTTACATATAAATTATTTAGATAAAATATGCAGAAAATAAAATTATTTCAAAAAAATAGTTAAGATTTTAGTAAAAATTATTTACTTTTACACAATGTAAAATTGAGAAAGAAATCAATGATGTCTGCAGCATTTTCTAATTTGTTATGAACTTTGTTTTTAGGTCTTCTGCTATTGAATATTTTTATAATTATAACTACAAATTTATTTTTGAAAAAACTTTTGTTCACTTTCATAATCTGACAATATACTTTTTACAAACAAAACTAAAATGAATATAATATTAAATGATGAATATATTTTTACTGCTGATTCTGTAGTTGACCAATCAAAAGTTTAGAGTTTTAACTCACTCATCCAACTGGAGTTTCTACCCCTATAAGGTTAATGTACTGGCCATTATAAACTTAAATTCTAATAGAGACTAAACTAAAATAAAATATAGTGCATGGGTTTTAAAGAATATTCTCTTTGCACCAATCAGAATGATGATAGTAAGATCATCATCATCACGGATTCCCCAAAACACTAATATACATTCCCTTTTATATATCAGATCATTATGTATGAATCTAGCTCAGAGAACATAAGCTGTATATCTATTATTGTGATCAAGAGATAATGCAACACATAATAACCTAAAATATTTAGAATAAAGTTTATTAATAACAACTTTTAAAAAATGAAGTTACGGTTTCTAGAATAAGGCTAATTACACATAAATTAAGCTTTCCGATTTTGATTAATATAAAATAAAAACTGCCCCATTGTAAATTACAATACCTCCTAAAGAGTTTACATAAATTGAATATATATATACATCAGACATGCATTATAATTTTAAATAAACATATTTGAATTGACATTTAATAATAAAAAATGATTAAAATTTACATATAATGTTGATCAACTTAAAAAGAAAATTCAATTTATTACATTGTGATTTACATAAATGTTCTGATATATTTACTTAAAACATGGTCAGCACACAGACATGTGGTTTAATCATTTCTGAACATATTTGAATTATCATTTAATAATAAAATAACTGATTAAATTTTACATATATGTCTACATCATTATGCATTGATATAATATTTCTGAGCATATTTGAAGTGTCATAAAATAATTATAAAAATTTTAAGTTATATAAAAATACAATAAATGATTAAAATTTAAAGTTATCACATTTTAGTGATATATATATAATGCCTTACACTATGTTTATATATATATATCAGTGCACAGATACGTGGTATACTATAAATGAATATATTTAATTGTCATTTAATAATTAAAAAGACTAATTTTTACATAAATGTGTCTACCATTGATTTACTATGCACATAGACATGCAGAACAATTTATTAACCTATTTGAATTCATCAAAATAATAAAATTCCTAACATTTTCATAATTAATTCCATGTTGAATATATCTAAATATCATACATATGTTGTATATAAAAATAATATGAATCAGTTATCAAATTCTCTCTTTACTGATTAGTTTTCTTTTAAAAAGAAAATAAAGTCAATTTTTTTTTCAGGTCAATTTTTGATTGTTGAGTGATTAATAATCAATGTCTTTAAATTTCAAATGACTCTTTTAACATGTCATTTTTACTAAAGAAATTATTTAAAATTTCAGTCTCAATATCTATATCACTATCACAGGTTGCTCTTACTGTTTTTAAATTTAAAATATTAGAATTTAAATATTATTTTTTTAGTTCATTAAATTAAACAATGTAAAATAATATCATTCTATATATATATATTAGTATCACAGTTTAATTACTTATAATGTGTTTCTTTAGAATACAGAATCATATATTTACCTTTTTATTTATTTTTAATCCAAGCAAAATTATTGCTTGCACTTTAAGTTATACTTTTAAATGTCATTTTATGGAAATACTAAAATATCTCACCATTCGTACTTTGTATAAATACAATATGTTTATCTATGGTTTTCTGCATATAGACACAGCATATGTATAACTAATTTCTCTTGATATGGGCCTGTACAGGATTGTCTCATCAGGAAATATATTAGCAGGTAAATGTCAACATTCATTTGTTTCCACATAGACTTCAGTGAAGCAAAGTATCTTCTATAGCCCATTTGTAGCAGTCTAATGGACACAGAAAGAGGATCTGCCTTCATGTGAATAAAAATTCCTCCATAGTGAACCACAGAGCAGCTGCTGAACTTGCCACCCTTTTGCCTTCCATTATAATTTCATGCTAATTATTTATATAACTCTGGAAACCAACTAACTCTGCCAACTGCTTCTTTAAAAAAATTACAACTACAAACCACCATAATATTTTTATCAATTCTTTTATAGTTATCTGGGTGACAAAAACATTATTTAAAAACTGTTTTTATCTCTCTAATCTTTTCAAATCACTTTTAACCTTTTTGATGTCAACATCAACTTGTAAAATATTTGTCTAATTTTTGTATTGGTCCATTACTTAAATGTGAGAACTATTATTCATCAGTTTCATTTCTAGTTGGTTTCTATTGATAAAATATTAATCTAAAATACACAGAATTGTTTCAATTCAGCTTCTAAAAATTGAATAATTTTAGATTCAAATTGGTTAAATGGAACAAAAAATTAAAAATAATGTTAATAACTGAAGAAAAACATTTAAAAAATAGCCACCGGTAAAACAAAAAAATTATATTTCAACTCATCTATGTGAATGCTGGTGCTTCATTATTCAGTTCTGTAGCAGTCAACATTATTCATTTTTTCTTGAAGAGGGGTCACTTTCTCACATTTATTTTCCTTGTAAAATTTAAAATTTTTCAAATCAAACTTTATTTTCGATAAAATAATATAAAATCTTAATTATGGATGCAAAAAATTACTATAACCATATTTATTTACATTCAAAATCAATTACTAATGTGTAAAACAATTTGTTTTGATTTCTGACTTTGTCATTGAGAAACACCAGATATGCAAATTACAGTGAGTAGTGGTCACCATTATTCACTTGTCTTGACAAGCAGTCACTTTCCCACACTTATTTTCCTTGTAAATTTAAAATTTTTCGAATCAAACTTTATATTTCAATAAAGTAATGTAAAATCTTAATTATGAATGTAAAAAATTATTATAAATATATTTATTTACATTCAAAATCAATTATGAATGCATAAAACATTTTGTTTTGATTTCTCTCATTTAGAAATGCCTGATATGCAAATTAATCAGTAGTGGTCAATCACTTGTTTTTAATAGTGGTCACTTTCCCACTTATTTTCCTTGTAAAATGTTTGAATCAAACTATATATTTCAATAAAGTAATGACTTTATATTTCAATAAAGTAATGCAAAATCTTAATTATGAGTGTAAAAAATTACAATGAATATATTTATTTACATTCAAAATCAATTATGAATGTGTAAAACATTTTGTTTTGATTTCTAACATTGTCATTTAGAAATGCCTGTGGCACAATTTCCAGAGTTGACAGCCATCCAATGAGAGAAAAGAGATGAGCCTACACACCAATATGCAGCAATGAAAATTGATTTTTTTTTCAAAATATATTACCATATGTGGACTTTTTTAAAACTAAAATTTTAAATTTCGAATTTCCTATAAGAAAATGCGACAAAAATTGACCAAAAAATGGCGCAAACAATGCTCATGAACCATAAATAACACGAATGAGAATTAAAACAGGATGAGATCTAACCGAATATAGCAGCAATGGTTAATGAAAAGCTACTTTTAGAAAGCAACTTTCAAATTTTATCTAAAGTATGATCTACAAGTTTTTTCTTAAAAAAAGATTTCTAATAGATAGAAATTTCATAATTATCAGTTTAACATGCTTGTTTTTAATTTCAAAATCAGAATTCAATAAAAATATTTATTAGACCTTATTAGATGTTTAATTTATATAAAATTTTATTTTAAATTCAAACTTATTTATTCCTTTACTGTGTTTTTTTAATTGGGAAATGAAAAAAAAAATCAACAAAAATTTTATCTGAGTTTAGTTCTACTTTTCCTTTTAACTTTATATATATTTGTGCACACATACCCTATGTTATTGTGTGCCATGTAACACACTTGTTACAATACATATATATTATTTAGCAAATGAAGGTTGTGGTTGAAAGTATTTTTAAATGAAATAATTTTTTGTCAATTTTTTTCATCTATTAATTTATAAAATTCTTTTTGGATATTATATTTAATTCATGCATGATCAATTCATCAATCAATTCTGGGAGTGACACTTTATAGTTCAATATATTATTTGCACCCATTATAAATGAGTTGTGTATGTACCATTGATTTTTGTTTTCACTGCATCTCTTATTAAACTATTGTATCACTTCTGCTACATATTTCATCCAATATAATATACTTGCTCCACTTGTTTTGTTTAGTAAATATGATTCTCAGAATTCACTTTTCCACTCAATTATTTTCATCTTTTTCCACTAGTACATCTTAAAGTCTTTCAATCTTCTGATGTTCACAGATAAAAAGACTCATCTCAGTGGTATACAAAATCACTGACCAGACATATGATTTCATTATTCTCTTCTATGATCCCAGATTTAGAGATTTTAACATGAATAAGTGTCGATTTTAACATAAATAAGTGTCCTTTTTCAAAATTTGTCATTCTTATCCTTTAATATATTTCTTATTCATAATGTATTTTCCATAATCAACTGACCAAGATATTCAAAATGATCTAATTGTTTAACGATTTCATCTTTCAACTAATTATAAACAATATCATGATATTGTTATAGCAATATTATTTTTTTATTTTCTTAATATATATATATATCAAACTGAGTAGCAACTTCATTTACTATTTTTCATCATCTTACCAATGTTTCAGAACTACCACTAATTATTACTGATCGACTGCATATTTAATTGATTAAATAATGTGATCTATCAACATTCAAACTGAGTTATGTTTTTATAACTGGTTTATCCATTCAGTCTGAGTCAAAACATTAAGCATAGAAACTTAGATAACCTGCTTCATTTCTCTTCTGACATGTACTTCTTATTCCTAACACTTTATATCAGATCAAAAATAATCCAGATGTCATACAGTGACCAATTCATTTGTTTCAAATTGATAATAGCTAATACCAGGACCAGTAATCTTTTTTACATGCTATTTTTTCTAAATATTTGACAAAAAAATTTAAAAACCACAGGGGAGAAAGTGAAAAGTAATTTAATAAAAAATACAGATTAATGAATGGTTATACTTGAATATAAACTTTTATTTTAATAAAACTACATACCAGAATCAGTGTACATATAATGAAAATTGAAGTGCTATTTAAAACAAATAAAAAAGTTACTTTGACAATTTGAATCATTCACAAATTTCTAATTTTTTAAAACATTTGTCATATACAGAAATTACTATTCTATAACAAAGCTAAATCCAAAAAAGCAATGTAAAAAAGCATATTTTTCATTTTCTAGAGCAGTTATGGTGAGCTTGTAACCTGTAAGTTGCAGGTTCATCCATATAACTATTTTAAGTTTCCCACATATTGTTTGTAAAGCACAATGTTATTAATTATATAATACAAAACAATTTTCCAAAACAAAAGCATAAATTCATGACTTAATTTGATATTTACTCAATAAATATATTTAGTAAAATATAAACTTAGTATGAAAATGATTAGTCAGCAATAGAAGCATACTGCACAGAAACATAAGAATTTATACATGTGTGTAATACATTACTCACAAATATATTTATTTTAGTTTTAGCACCGGCAGGACTAGTTCTGTTAATACATATTAATTTAATTTAGGGTAATATTTATAAAGTTTTCAACTGCTGGCAAGTAAATGTTTTTTTCTTTGGTTGCCTCTATTTTGGATTAAATAATTGATAATTATAAATGTTGATTTTTTTTCCAGATATTTACCATATTAGGCACTAAGAAACATTAACCAAATGAAACAAATTCAAGATCTTATCATTCAAGATAGTTTGACAAATTTGGAATTGTTGATCTAGGAAAAAAACGTTTTGCATATAAAGCTATAAATTCTGTTCAGAGATCAGAAAATAATGCTAAGATGTTTTCAAGATTGTTGATTCATTGGAATAGAATATTTAATTTTAACACATCTTGCATGGGATAAAAAAGACAAATGCATATTATAAAAACCACATATCTTTTTTTTCTCTTACTCTATAATATGTATACAGTCCTGAGTACTGTTTGTAACTTTATAGTTCAATAAACTTTTGAAACATTACACTAATAAGTTTAAATTGGAAAAAATGAAAATAAAAGCCAATTACCTAGAATTAAAAAAAATTAAAAATTAGAAGTGTAGAACAAAAAATGATGTGCAATATGCATTTGTTCTTTCCAATAAAATATTTTCAAAATGGTAATGCAATTTATAATTTTTTTTTTTTTTTAATTAAAAAAAAAGCATAGACAACTTATAGGATATTTTAAAAATAAATTAATAGATGCATTCCCACATGTATAGTTTTAATAATTACGTTTTAATATTTTATTGCAATCTTGATATAAAATTACTTCTAATTATATATAAAAAGATATTATACGACCTGAATTCTATTTTTTATTATTAATTTGCAAAAGAAATTGACTATATAATAATATTTATAATGTATATAGTTTTATATGCAATATTGTGTAAGTTGATCAAACTCATTGAGTAATTAATGTCATTATTAAATAAATATTTGAAAATAAGTTTATAAATTAACATTTAAAAAAAAAGACCTTCGTAAATGGATGTCTTCTATTTAAAACTTATGTTGAGAATTTAAAAAGAATTCCCTTTTTTTTTTAAAAAAAAAAATCTATTACTAATAATGATTGATAAGTATTACGTCATTTTATTGTAAATTTTACATAAAATATTTTTAAATATTTAAAAAAGCTCTTCTCATACCAAAATTTACAATTTATAAATAAATTTAAAATTTATAATTTAAATTCATAATTATTTTTATTTTAGAAAAAAAAAAAAAAATTTAGTTTTATTGTTTTTCATAGCATATTAGTTTTATAGGACATTTAATATTTTCAGTAATTAATAAGTTAAGACATTTCTAAAGTATTTTTTAATCAAAACATGAGAAAATATTAAACATTAATTTCATTGTCATCACAAAATTTCTTTTTATAAATCATGTACATGTTTGTAACAATAATTATATATTTGACAATACTAAAAACACAAAAACCTACTTATGGTATTATCAAATTATATCCACAATGACTTTAAAAAGTGATACTAAGGCAACTTAGTACATTTAACATGTGGCCTATTATTTGAAACTTTGAATTTTTATTCTTTTCAATAAAAATAAACCAGGCAACATTATTTTTATTATTTCTTTATATTTTAGTGTTGCAAATACAGAGTTTATCTAACTATTACATGACACTTTAACAAATGTAAGAATTTTGGAAAAATAATCTGAAATATCATTTATAAAATTAAATGTACACATGACTATATATGAAGAGATAACAGCATTCAATGGCTATGCTCATAAGTGTTTTAAAAAGTTTTATTTTGATAATGTATTAGAAAAGGAGTTTTAAGATGAGAAAGATAAAAAAAAGCTATTTACATAAAAAATATGAATTTAATTATTAGATAGCTTATATGTGTTTGTATTTATATTGTTTGGTAATATTATTTAATTTCTTAATTGTTTCAAAGTATTTTTACATTGATTTTGTAACTACTTATAATTTATATTTGTTGAAAATGACAAATTAAACAATTGGATCAAAAGCTAGTTTAAATAAATTATTTTATTTTATTCAGATATATTAATATTTTTTTCTCTTTTATTATTATTTACAATATTATATATATATTGTTTCAGCATTTTTTTCATTTCAGATATATATTACCTCTAAGTACAAATTAAATTACTATTTCTCTGTCTGTATTTTTTTAAACACCAATTATTTTTCATAAAGACGTTCTGCACTAAAAATATATTAAAGTTGTAATTAATATTTTCAATGTTTTCATTAAGTATGAAGATGTATTACAATTACTTTTTAATTTATTACATTTCATTAATAAAATTATCATAGTTTTTAGTCTCTATCTCCCTCTCTCTATATATATAAATTAAATACTGCCTAATATTACACTAGTAATTATAAATAAAATAGACATTCATATAATATTACAATACAAGCCAAAAAATTTTTTTTACTAAATTCTTCTACAACTATAAACAAATAGACCTTTTTAAGTGCAATTCAATTAAATATACAACATATATGCACAAAACAAACTAGCCTCCCCACGTTAAATTCAAAAACCAACTTTCTTTAATGTCCTTCATGAGATTAATGGCCTCAGATTAAAAAAAAATTATAAACAAAGTTTCTTTTATTCTTCTTTTCAATTCTTTTTTTATATAAAAGATAACCTCTGTATTGTCAAATAATATTTTATGACTTGTACTCAGTTCATGAATATACAAAGTTGAGTTATAATATCTATTTTTAACTTTAACTCTTTCGTTAAGACTTAATTTACTCTGATATATATAAATTTTATGACAACTGCAAGGAATCTTATAAACTACTCCAGGAATAAATATGCAATCAATTGACTGTTTTGAACTATTAGGTAATGAATTTAAATTTAGATCTTTCTTCCAGGGCACTTTCATACCTCCCAATAAAAAGTTACTCTTATAAGTCAATTAATAAATGGAAGAAAGGCCTGAATTTAAATTGATTACTAAATAATCCAAAACAGTTACATGAGTTCAAATCTATTCCTGGGTAAGAAATTTTGTATCTGTCATAAAATGTATATATGTCAGAGTAAATTATGTCTTAATGAAAGAGTTAAAGTTCATAAGAGTAGAATTAAAAATAGATATCATAACTCAGCTTTGTATATCCATAAATTAAATATAGGTCATAAAATATTATTTAACAATGCAAGGGTTATGTTTTATGAAAAAATAAAAAATAGTAAAAGAAACTTTGGTGATAATTGTTTTTGAATTTGAGGCCATTAATGTCATGAAGACATCCTTTGATGTTAAAGGAAGTTGATTCTGGAAATGAATGATGAGAATGATATTTTGTTTTGTATATATATATGTTGGATGTTTAGTTGAATTTCACTTGAAAAGGCCTATTTGTTAATAGATGAAACCATGTTGTGGAAAAATTTTAGTACAATTTTGCTTTTTGGCTAGTATTGTAATATTATATGAAATTCTATTATAGATATAGCATTTTAATATATCTGACATCTTTTTGAGATGTTATGATTATCAAATGTCCAAAGACAATTGAGAAAAAGTATTTTGTTTTGAATCTAGCTTTTTAAGAAGTTGAAAATTGATAATTGAGAGTAAAGAAAATGCAAAAAATGTTTGAAAATCTTTTAAATATGAAAAAAATAAAGGTTAAATTATAGAAAATGGAAAAAATTATTTAGAAAAATAAAAGTTATTTAATAAATGCTTAGACATTTAACACCCAAACAGTTTTTTCTATGTTACAAATATTTATTTTACTCAGCTAAGCACTTTCAATACTAAACATATCATAGTCATAGCATTATACAATTAAAGATCATTAAACTTTCATTTTAAAATTGTTTTGTTTATTGTTAAATGAATTCGCATAAAACTGAATTTCAGTAGTTAATTTTGGAAGTTATAGATGCCATTTTTTGGAAAGAGAGATGTTAGTTTCTTTTTTTATTTATGGCATGCATATCTTTTGGCTACAGACTATGCTTCTTTCATCTTTCTCTTCCTGTCATCTCTCTCAAAGCAAACATTGTCAACCCTAGAGATCAAAGTTGTGGCCTGACTGTAGCTCGTAATCCAAAAATATTGATGAGTATTCACTGCCTTTTGTACAAATAATTTTGCTGGGCCAATCTTATGGACAGGTTCACTTTTATTTCTCTGTAGTAAGCTTTTAAATAATTTGAATCTTTACACGCAATTTTGTACACTATTTCGTGTGCAGGCTCTCTAATTATTTAATCTTTGGAGTTGTTTAACAATTTATTTAATGAAGGAGATGATCCAAAACTGGTGTTATATTTTTCAGTACATGTTTTTCTTAATTTTTACACGTGAGTGTATAATTTTACTACAGAAATTAGCTACTATTGAATATAATAAATATATGTAACATCAAAAAACCTTAACTAAATAATTACACTTAGTGCAGAAAATAGTTAAAAAAATCTTTATAGAAAGATAAAATTATAAGTTTGACATAATACAGTAAAAGATACAATTTTTGAATAACAATAGAAATTTTAAAAAATATTTAATGAAAGAGTTTTAACATTAACTTGATGCAAAAGAAAGTGAATGAGATAAAATAGACAATATTGTACAGTGTGTTTTTGTTTAGAATATGATATATATATATATTAAACTTAATTTTCAAAAAATGCCAAATTTATATAATATTTTGAAGATAATGCAATTATGAAAGTAATTTATAATGTTAACAAAAAAAAAAAAAATCCATTTGCCAATATTGAAAAAAAAAAAATCCAGTAAAGAAATTTAATTTTATTTTAATATGGCTTAAAATAAAATAAAAGAATACCAATATTTAAATTTGATTATAAACTAGAGTTTTCTTTTCATTATCTTTTTTTTGAAAATAATATGAATAAGCATTTTACAAAATGAATTAAACCCATCGTAATGTTTTTTTTTTAAAAAATACTTTTTCAAATACTATTATATATATATATAAATTATAATTGATACACCAATTTTTCTTATTATATTTTAAAAGTGTTATTTGTAATAAATAATAATTAATAAAATATACAGTTTTTAATTGGTCTTTTTTACTTTACAGTATTTTGCCTTTATCAAGTGGACGTTTGATACTGCTAAATACTTTAAACCAATATTGTGAATTTGGCAATTTCCGTAGTAGTACTCGTAGACTTGAGAGCTAATGCCACCCAGAGTGAAACTCAACCTGTCTATTCTGAAACTTGAACATCACATGATCTCCTGAACAAGTAACCATTCAGTTATTTGTAGAATATTTTTAACACTTTAATAAATTTTGTTATATTATTTATTAAAGTAGGCATTTTGTAAATATACTTTATACATATACCATAAGGATTTTCTAATATATATCAGCATATATCTATTGCTTATGTACTTACAAACAGCCATTATTTATTATAACAAAATACAAAATATTTTTTATTAAAATAATAAATTATTGTAAGGATGGGACTTTTTGGAGATATTTCTTTCTCTGGATGAAGAATTATAAGTTGTCTTGTGCTAAGTTAAGAGAGTATTTAAAAATATTTATTGTACAAATTTATGAGTCTTAATTTCTCAAATATTTTATATTATGTAAATAAAATAATAAAGGTACATAAAAAGTAGAATTAGAAATAAATATTTTAGTTCTGCATTCTATATCCATGAAAAAGATACAAGCCATACTATTAATTCTCATGAAGCCAAAGTTGTCTTCTTTGAAAGAAATGAAATAAAAAAAAAAATTAAAGAATCTTTATTATTAAAAATTTAGATTCTAAAGCAATTAATTTATTTAAAGTTCTTTTAATATTAAAAGTATATGGGAAGTAAATGGAATTGTGGGTAATGTTTAGTTTAAATATGTTGTAATTTTGTAGTTCTTTATATTTGAGAAGTCTGCTTTAAGCAGTGAAATCACTGGTAGTATTTTAAAGTTTATTTTCTTGGCTAGTCTGGTTGAGTTGTGAATGTGGGGTAATTTTGATTATCTATTAAAACAATGGAGGTATTTTATTACATATATATATAGTGATCCAATAAAGGAGAAGGAGCGATCTCCAAACCCTAACAAGATCAATTGAGATGTTGTGCCAATAATGTGGAAGGGCAACTATCACTAATGTAACTCAACTATAATACATACAAATGTTATATTTTAACATAAGCTAAAACCACTCTATACTTTAATAATTCATATGTAAATGAGTTATTTATTTTATATAGTGTGATGTTTATGAATTGTAATAAACTAATGATCAGCATTTCAAGCTAATGCACATGCGCTTTATGAATCTTAATAATAAGTGAATACTTCTCACTTCCAACACAAGATAAAGTCTTTGTGAAAAAATAGAATGAATCTACCTATTCTTTCACAAAGACTTTATCTTGTGTTGGAAGTGAGAAGTATTCATTTATTATTAAGATTCATAAAATTTTTCCATACTTAAGCGTTTGGGTTGAAAGAATAAGTGGATTCATACTATTCTTTCACAAAGACTTTATCTTGTGTTGGATGTGAGAAGTATTCATTTATTATTAAGATTCATAAAGTGCATATGCATTAGCTTGAAATGCTGATAATTAGTTTAATAATTCATATAAATTTAGTAAAATAATAAATAAATTTCTTAGGGTTATTCAATACAATTTTAATAAAAATTTTGTAGAAGTAATTTTATAAAAACTTTTGGCTATTTGGACTCAAATATGGAATATTAGCAATTTTGTATCTGTTTTTCTGTAGAATAAAAGTATTTGTTTATTTAAGAAATTTTTCATAATCGTTCATTCACATGATTCTATTATCAATCAGAAATCATTCCACTTATGAATTAAATACTTAAAAAATGTTATAATTTTTTTTGTATTTGCTAAAATAGTATGTGAACATTGAAGCTAATAAGAGTCACTTTAATAAATTATTTAAATATTAAAATTATCTCTAAGAAAGATGTATTTTGTATAATTAAGAATTATAATTTGATTTATTATTGTGGATCACTTTAATTAATTTCATTTGCTTATTTCAAACCACTGTGCATATTTATTTTAAAATTATTTCATATAGTATTTATTTAAAAATGGGAGCATTAGCTCACTCTTGTTTTTCATTGCACATGCTTATCTTGCCATTGTGTTTTCCAAGAGATTTTGGTTTTATCTCTCTCTTGTATATATTTATTTTTCTAGCACATGTTTATAAAGAGATTTAGCTATGTCTCTCTCTTACTATAATATATTCCATGTGTTATATTTTTTGTGTCATATTTAAGCATAAAATGCTTTATTTAGAGCAATTATTATTGTTCCTATTATATATTTGATAGTTCATTCTCATTTTTCTCATGTATGGAGATTATGTCCTAGCATATTTATTGTCCTCAAATGTAGGTTTTTCCCCTATTAATTCATGGCATGACTTATTTTGTATTGCTTTATTTATATTTAAATCATAGGTGTATTGTATATATCATGTATTTTGTATTAAACCATGTGTGGTATACTACCACGACTTTATTTTATAGCAATTGATATTGTAATTAGTTCTGATGAACATCATTTTTCTCTTCTGTTACATTCTTTAATATTCTGAGTATACGTTATAGATTGTTTTAATATGTAATTCTGTTTGCTACGCTTTGCCAATATTATAGGATGTAAAACAATAAACACTTACTTTAAAAATTAAAATTGTAATTTTTGGGCCTCAATAAATGATATATGTCTCCTTCATCACTGAATTGGTAAGCCATATTAAAGCTTTAAATGTATTCATTGTGGGTACAACAAAATAGTATGATTGTATTGTAAAAATGGAGAACTTCTTATGGTAATGCTAATACTGAGAAAGGTTTTCATTAAACAAAAAAAGTTAATAGTAGTTAATAATTATTTAATCTGTAAATTTATTTTTTTATATTTTATCTGTAAACTTTAAAAAAACATATTTCTCCTCTGAAATTGGCTTGTGCAACAATTTGTTTAAATAATTCACCATTTTGGTGAGATTGTAGATTTCCAAAATTATCTGTTAAATGTCTATATTGTTAAAATAAATGTTGATTTTATTGATGTTTTTATTGTTAATTTGGTTTCATAGTCTTTCAATCATCCACATATTGTCCAGAAATCATGATACTAAGAAATTTATTTTGAAGTTATCTTTGATGTAGAACATTAACAATACATGAATATAGAAAATTTAATATAATAGTCACTTTGTTCAAATTGTTTTGTAGATGTTAAGAAAGCATCGATGAAATAATTTATTAATTTTATTAATTATTGAATGAGCACTTTAATTAATTGCATTTGTTAAAAGATGACCGTTTTAATGATAAAATTAGTATTTATTTGATTCAGAAGATTATTATTATTGATTATTATATCATAAATTTAAATGATAAAAGTATTTAATTCAAATTCATAAGAAAAGATTTAGTGTGCTATCCTGAATGGCAATAAAATCCATTATCGACTCAAATGGTATCCTGATATTTTAATTAAAATATTTTCCTTAAAATTTAACATTATTATTGTCAGTTAAGTAGACATTAATCATCTTATGTGTAAGAGTATGTCTCCTTATATTATTACTAGAATTCCGTTCATTGTATAATAATTCTTCAATGAAGAGAAAAGAGTAAATTTTTAGTGTTAAATTTTAATTATAGAAACCTGAGATTTTAATATTACATAAATGAATATGAAATAAATTATTCTGTGAAAGAAAATTAATTTTAAGAGATAATGTGACACAAATATAAGAAATATGTTATTTATCAAAAGAGATAAATGTGGATTGATCGTGGCAATGAGTTTATGATTGCTATGAGAAGTGATGTAGTGGGAAGAGATGTTAGAAAAAGGAGGATTTGATATAACCTAACCATTCTATGATATATGCTTTCAGCATTAAGAGCCTCCCAGTAATGTGTAAGAGTGAATTTAGAATTCTCTTCCTCTTAAAAATTGTTAAATGTTGTCTATTATATTTACAATGCTTATTAATTGCTATTATTACTCTTGTGGCTTCTATTTATTGTAGTATATAGAATTCAATAACCGCTTTGAGCTTGGTCATATAGTTTAGTTATTATTATTATTATTAATCCATAGTGTTTATTATATTATTTCATGCATTATATCTTGATGATATGGATATCATTTTACATCAAGTAAGCAGTGACATACTGTAATCATCATTCTTTTTCTTTTCATAGTGTTTATATTATTTTTAGGTTATAATATATATATATGATTTGGATCATAGGTGAAGATATTACACTTATTTTGAGCTTCTCATTCCATGTAATATATATAATGTAAATTTTATCACAAAATTATATCAAATTAACAAAATATCTTGATAATGATTCTCAATATTAAGATATACAAATATTCTTACCTTCTTTATCTTATACTTAGCCTTAATGTTAAGTGAATAATATTAAATTACAGACAAACAATTATTATAATACTTATATGAGTTGTATAAAGTTATCAATATATTTCTCATGCAGATTGAGTGAACATTTATTTATATGTAAAAAATCTTATCATGAAGTGCATCTTTTGTCAATTATCATCCCAGACCTTTTGGCAGCATCAAGCCATGTTCAATTAATGTTGGATTTTAGTGAGTATTATTGTTCACTTTTTGATTTCATAAATAAGATAAAACATTTACAACTGAATCTTGAAGCCATTGTGTTAATATAAATAAATGTTAATGAAATTTATATTATGATAGATGAAAAATTTGCTGTTATTATTTGTGAATCTCACAGAAATAGACTATTATAATACATATTACTAAAGATAATTTAGACACATCATATATTAATTTTTTTAAAAAAGAACAAAAATTATCTAAGCTGACCTTATTCTATCCAGATATATAGCTTTATATTTATACATCCTTTAAAAAAATTTTATAATTACAATTTGAATTTATTGAAGATGGCTAAAGATGAAATCCAGCTCTAAATAAGTTGTTACTTTGGCTCACATAATTTAAGATTGTTTTTCTATTTTACATATAGCTATAGGTTTTTGAGCAGATATATATTTGTAAACATTGTAATCACTAACTTAAAACAAAGAAACTACTTTCATCCCCTGGATTCTATCAAAAATTCAAATAAGTAAGGTATTTTCAATCCAGTTTTAAATATATTTCTAATAATTTCTGACAGAAATATATTAAAACTACATAATTTACTGCAAGTTTTAACGCTATATCCACATTGGTTTTTGAAAAAATAATAAATTAAAAAAATTAGAGTACGGTCCCAATCTATTAAAAACAAAGAGGGTCTGAAAGAAAACATACTTAATTAAAGGTACTAATCTATTAACATGCTTTGTTATGTAAAAACAAATTACAACATTAATTATACATAGATGGTGACATTATCTTTTGTTTTTTTTTCTTTTTTTCTTATGTTAAATCTACTGATTACAAAATAGGAATAATTAATACTCAATTTACCAAATTCCCAAATTTAGTATAAACGAGTAACAAAAAAAAAAAAAAAGAAATTTAAACTTAAATTATTATATTATTAATTTTTTTTATTAAAAAAATATTAAAGATACTTAGAAATTAAACCCTTAAACAATGAAAATGCAGCATATATATATAAAATGCTCATAACATTGACTGGTTATGCAAGAAAAAAAAAACGGAATTGTTTTAATCAAGAAAATATAGATATAATTTTTTTAAGCTATCAACACATATTAAAAAATATTTAAAAATGAAATAATGTTCAATTTATAATTTGATGATTTTATAAAGGAACAAATTATCTCCAAAAGTTATTGAAAATAATTATAGGAGAAGTTGATAAAGGTCAAAGGAATAATATAATTCCAAAGGAATAATTCATGTAACGTTTTTATTACTCATTGATGCAAAGCTCAAAAGAAGAATTATTAGCTAGCTGAAGAAACCTAAAACAGATCACACACCTTCTAATCTATAGCAGATAATATTAATTCTAATGAATATTAACTTTTTCTTAGTGCTGTATAGACTTAAATACTTTAACATTTTCTGGCGCTTTTCCTTGTCTCACACATCAACATAAAATATATGATAAAATGATTATTACTTATCAGAATTTAATAAATTTGATTTCATTTGATAAATATTTTTTGTTTATTATTGAAATAAATTTTAAATGTTCACATTTTGTTTCTATAAATATTAAAAAAATGAGATTGCAATCAAAAGACTTTACACATCATTGTTTCTACAAAAATTATTTTCAGATTATAAAATCAATGAAATATTTCTTAATTCTTATTATTTTTAAGCATCCAAACAAATAATTATTTATTTCTCTTATATCTAATGAATTATGCTTTAAAAGTTTAAATTTTTTTGAATATTTATTGCAAAATTGTGATATTTTCTTACTCATAAATATAAATAAGATTGTTTACATAAAACTAATCTTGTAATTTGCTTCAAGCCATATTTATGTTAGCTGCTAATGTAACATTATATTTTTGAAAATAAAGTATTTGAAGTCAAAGTAAGTTATTAATAATTTATATTTCTTGATATCTAATAAATATAGTGTAAATTATTTTAAAAAAATACCTAAAATCATAATAAATTCACAAATAAACACATTTTTGGGTCATTGGAACTACAATGTTGTAAAACACCGAACATTTTACAGCCTTGTCAACAGACAATGGCTGACCTTGTCAGGGCGGGGTTTATGTCTATTGTTAGAATGGGAATTTTGAATTTCCTGCCTTCTACACAATTTTTTTAGCAAAAGTTTTATATAATAAAATATACCATTTTACATGCATTTTAACGTATAATTCTTACGGAAAAATTCATCAGGGGATGAATTGGCCAAAACATGCAAAACTGTGGAATACAACTATGAAGAGTTAAGCAACACAAAATGATGTGGGGGTAGAAAACTCATTAAATGCCACAGATAGGAGATTGCCATCCATGTGCCTATGAATAATTCAACTTTATGAGCTAATAACATCAGTAATGTCTTCACCATCACCAGAAGACAGTATTCACTAGGATCATAAAGAAAGCAGAAAAAATGACCATCACCTGTCCATTGGAAAATCATCAAACAATTAGATAGAGGACAACCAGACAACATCAAATGGATTATCAACTCCCAAGATCCTGGAATTATGTAATTCAGAAGGTACCAGCCAGCTTATCATCTGTGTAGCCCTCTGTTGAAGAGCAACTACATGGATCAACAATTTCAATTATTCAAATTACCTATGTATCATGTAGAACCCATTTTTCTTTGTTGTATAACCTTTGTTATTTTTTATTATTAAAAGAATTGATAATCCAGCTCTATAATCATCAATCATAATTATGTAAGAGGGGTCTATAGGTCAATCACTATAATTTTTGACTAATAAAATTTAGATACTGACTCCCTAGACCTACCAACTAAAGGATTGGATGACTGACTAGTATTGAGGTGAGATTTTATTTATAAAATATTAAATGCTCACACTAGTACAGGGCAATTTTATATGTTTATTGTTATTGTTAATCTCTTGTATGAATGACTATTGCTGTCACAAACACTGGTAACGTCAAAGGGAAACTTCATACCCAAAGATGACAGTCAGTAAATCATGAAGCATTATCATAGATTAAGGTAGACAAGTTAAAGCCAGGGAATAGAGGATGGTCATATCAAAATAATCATAAATTATGTTGATAGACTAGGTAAATACTTAGAGCGGGTAATGAATGACAATCCTACATGAGGTCAAAGATGGGGGGGGGTAATCATAATGTTATATGAATCAAATGAAGGATGATTTAACCTACCCAAAAGTCAAATTGAATTGTTCTAAAAGATTGTAAATCACCCACAATGGAATAAAGTTGTTAATGATTTATTTAATTTAATTACAATCTGTGTGATTCCTCATTTATCTAACTGTCCAACATCCGCACTGTATCATTTATCTAATTTTCCATTCTCCATGCCATATCATTTATCCAACTTTCCATTAGCCATGCTATATCATTTATCTAACTTTCCATTAGCTAGGCCATATCATTTATCTAACTTTCCATTAACCATGCCATATCATTTATCTAACTTTCCATTAAACATGCCATATCATTTATCCAACTTTCCATTGGCCATGCCATATCATTTATCTAACTTTCCATTAGCCATATCATACCACACCCATAACTCAGGTGTAAATATTTTTAGTTTTATATCAAAATTATGATAATCATTACCTTAACTTATTAGAGTCGTGCATAAAACCACAGAGTTTGAAAACCAAGGAGTAACAGAAATATGAGGAGAACCCAAGACATCAAGGATTTAAAGAGCAACCATATGGCAATGACATTTATTAGCAAAACTAAGCAAACTATCAAATGTGATATATTTATAAGTGGTGAACTTTAGGGACTCAAACTCATATTATCACCTCAACATACAATAAAATGAGTGGCACAAATAGCTATTTTATTCTATTCCATTAACGACTAATTATTGAAGCTAGATAGTGTCTAGTTGTGTCATTAGGAATCTGGTCTCATACATAGTACATCTATTCTCTTACAAATGGCACAGCCAATACTGAGCATAAATCATATATTTTAAGATTTCAATTTTTGCTTATTCTGTTACTATATATTTGAATTTGAATTTGTTAGGTCACAGTGCAGTTGCTTAATGCTGTAGTCACAAAACATCACTAGAAATTATTTTATTTTTAATTAGTCACTTTCATTTTGTCACTAATTTAGTACAAAAGTGAACAATATATATATATATACTGTATATAAAAACATGTTAAAAATGTTTGTACTATATATATTAAAAATATATACAAAATTCTATGTATTTATTTATTTTAATTATTTTTGTTGATGTTTTAATTTTCATACTTTAGATATGTATGTATATACTGGGTGTACATGTGTGTTTGTGCTAAAATGTCTGCACTACACATATATTTATATGAGGGCTGTTAAAATTTTATATAACACAGGTTTCACTAGTATGCAAAACAAATTATTATCTGCATGAAAACTTACAATCAACTGACATGAATGTAGAGGGACTACTGCACTTTATTTTTTTTTCTTTATGTGAGAAAAATATGACAAAATCTTTAAAAATGTATATACACACAAACAAAAACAAACAGTAATGCCATATTCATCAAAAATACATTAAAGTATCACTTTTCTTGGTAAAACTTTTGTTACTGCACTGTATCATAAATCGTAAAAATCCTCTATAATTTCCAATTCAACTATATTCTATGGATTTAATTAACATAGAGATGATTCATTACTAAGACACAGTACAGAAAATAACATTAAACAATTTAATATATCCATCACTACATACATATTTCTACATTTTCACATTATTAAAGAATATAATGCATATTTGAATTAATATATTAAATGAATTCTATATAAATTCATTTTGCTATCTTTATTGAAAGTTTTACATTATAAAAATAATATTATATAAACTTTCTTAAATTATATCTAAATTTATCTTAAATATCTAAATTTAACTAATAGGCACACTACCTTTTCAAAATATTATCAATGTTATATGCATTTTTTTAGATTTTTACATTATTAAAATTTTGCACTTAAATATACAAATGAACATATTACAATTGCAGATTCTTTTCAATTTAGGTTTTAATTTATATATATATATATATATATATATATATATATATATTAAACATGAATATGTATGTTGAAGGCATAATTTATATTTATGTATGTAAAGCCATAAAACACTGTTTAATGTTATTCTTTATATTTAGTAAAGAAAGACCTCTATGACAAAGATCATAGAATATGGTTGAATCTCTGGAAATAGTTGAAGAATTTGTATGATTTAAAATATAAAATAAGTTTTTATTATATAAAAAAGTAAAAAAATGATATTTTTGAAGATTAAATATATCACAATAATGTCCTAGTAGTACTTAGATCAGTGGCTCTCAATCTTCCTAATGCCGCGACCCTTTAATACAGTTCCTTTGTTGTGGTGCCCCCAACCTGTAATTTTGCTACTGTTAAAAATCAAAAATATGTGTTTTCTAATGGTTAGGCGACCCCTGTGAAAGGGTTGTTCGATCCTCAAAGGGGT
Organism: Epiperipatus broadwayi; assembly: GCA_028023455.1. NCBI lineage: Eukaryota > Metazoa > Onychophora > Udeonychophora > Euonychophora > Peripatidae > Epiperipatus > Epiperipatus broadwayi. The sequence continues at coordinate 11,898,204 of JAQFVV010012401.1, forward strand.
CGTGACCCACAGGTTGAGAACCGCTGACTTGGATCATTTACAGTATTTCTATTCACATTGTAAAAATTGAGCATTAATATTCTTATTTTTTTCTTGAATTTTTAAAATCCTGCAGAAACAATAATAACATTAGAAAAAAGTTAAGACTGCACATGGTTTGCTTTTTTGAAAAAAAAAAAAAGTTATTTCTGCATGAATAATGTTGGAAAATCATTTCTTCAATCTTAATTTGACTTGAGTCTTATATTTTTTAGAATCATTCTGAAGTTAATTACCTGAATGTCAAAAAGTTTTGTTTTTCATGTATTTTTTTACCTTATTTATTTATAAAGTGAGAGACTGGAAATCTCTTTGCGCTCATTATAATGCTTATCTGACAGCCAATCAGATGTTATGATGGCTGTCCAAAAGACGATCAAACCGTAAACACACGACAAAGAATTTATGAGAAAAGTGCGGCCACCCTTTTCTCTACTTTTCTTTCTATATATCTAAGCCAGTCAACAGTATTTAGGTTTGAAAGCATGCAATTTAAAATATTATTTACATACTTTACTGCAAGTTATATCATTTGAAAAACTACTGCGTAGTAAATCGTAGGATTTTGCACTGTATGTTTATAATTTAGACTAGGTGAGTTAATTGTGAAGATATTTAAAGCTTCATGCTTTCAAACCTAAATACTTAGATATATAGAAAGAAAAGTAGAGAAAAGGGTGGCTGCCCTTTTCTCGTAAATTCTTTGTCATGTGTTTACGGTTTGATCGTCATTCAGACAGCCATCATAACAACTGATTGGCTGTCAGATAATCATTATAACGAGCGCAAAGAGATTTCCAGTCTCTCAATTTATTTCAGTTTCAACTATCTGTGCTTCGCAAATTAAAATATTTACTTATTTATTTATAAAGATATTCTATACAGTTGTTAGAGATTTTTAGAATTATGGTTCATACACATGGACTAAAAAGAATATTTACAAGTTTGGTTCAAACCTAGAATAAAATGCTTTTGGTATCCGTATGTCTATAATAAGAAAGGATATGAGAAATTCTATTAAAGAATTTTATAGTGACAAAAAAAAGTAATTGACTTTATACACAACATAAGCAAGATTAATAACAAAAAATATACTTTAAAAATATTTCTTGTAGGGACTTTTAAGATTACATAATTTTTGGGGAAAAATTCAATTATTTAAACCCCCCCCCCCAAAAAAAAAAAAGAATAATGTTTATAGTACATTAGCTGCTCAATAATAATTTGTGTGTAGACTCTTTGTGCCACTTATAAGCAATCTAAATGATCAAACATTTGATTATTTATATTAAAGAACACTACAATTCTAAAATACAACAAATTTATTATCTACTAACTAACATGCTTGTATTACATAACAGATTATTATACAATACAATCTTGTGGATATAATTTAAAATAAAAACCATGAATTGCTGCTTAAAATAGCTTTATATACAATCTGCTTAAATTACTTATACCATCTATAGAAAAAAATTCTTCTGACTTTTCCAAATGGCAATGTATGAAAATCAACTAATTCCTTTGCTAGATATGTGCTTCTGTCAAGAAACATGATAACATCAAAAGCACAATATATATAAAATTCTATAGAGAGCTAGAAGTAGGTTTAATTAATAAATTTATCATGAGAAATAAGTATTTATAATTTTTAGAAAGTATGAGAAAACTAAATAAAAATGTATTTTAATTATTATTATATTTGAACTTTAAAATAGTAAGAAAATTATTAATGAAATGTTTTCTATGAATAAATATATTTACATATTGCTTGAAATGTTTTCATGAAATGCACATTATGTAAAATATTGTAACTATACTAGTAAAATTAAAAAATTGCATGCCTTGCAATAGCAACTTTGTCGATCAGTTATTAGCAAAGATGGAAAAAAAATCCCTTCTATTTGTTGGACAAAATAAAGAGAAACAGAAAACTAGAACAATTAATTCTGTTATTAAAAAAAAGTACATCGAGATTAAAAATTATATTTTTTTTTACCCCAAATTTTAGTGCAGACTTTATATAATTGCATAAATACATGTACTTCATTTATTTATTGTTGGATGATTATATTTAAACCTGATTCATTTTTAGTGGCTTAAAAATAAATTATGTGTATCAATACTTACTAATTCCTTGGCTTCATCGATTTGTTTTTCTACTAAACTAATTGCATGTTTCTTCTCATCTAAAAAAAAAAACAAAAAAACAGATTTTACTAAAGTATTAGTGTTATAAATAATTTCCTTAATAAAAAACATAGCACAAATAATATTTAAAATATGTTTACATAAAAGATGTTAACATCTATAGACTTAAAATATTCAAAATCAAAATGTAGTTATTAGATATCGAAATTTTGAGATGATAATTGAGATTGGGGAAAAGATCTTTTAGACCTTTAGTTTTAGTAATCATCTACTAATAGATATAATGACATGCCTCCTATTCCCCCCAAAAAATCATCTGAGATACCCCAAATGACTATTAGAATGATAACAACTATATAAAATTATTGCTCAATTAAATATAAAGCAAACAAGTAAAAAAAAAAAAAAATTGCACAATACATTTAGCTTATCTCCAATACTAATTTATATTTAAAATACAGTATAGCAATAAATGTTTGCAATAACCATAACAAAGTTAATTCATACAAATATGAAAGAACTTCTCCCACAAAACTGCAAACTAATTATTGATCTAAATGTCATGGATTGTTTGGATAAGACATTTGCCTTATGCTTTTAAAAAGAAATTTAAAAAGTTCAACCATCATATGTATTTCTATATATTTCAGTTAAAATATTCGAACATTTATTGCAAATATTCTTTTAAAATGTCAGTATAAATAATTATAAAAAAAAAGCATAAAAAACTATTTAAAAAATATAATTGTTGGCTTGTAATTAGTACTTTCAAATGAGAGTATTAAGAGAGAGATAATTTTTAATCTTTCTTTAGTTTGGAAAAATAAAAGAAAAAGTTCAAAAGAAAACTTTATCAACTGTACAATAAATTATCAAAGTATATTAAAGAAAGTATATTAGAATATACAGATTATCCAAACAAAATTTCATATGTGATCTAACTTTTTATAATAAATAACTTATTTGTGTGTATATTTCAAACAAAATTAAAGCAAAAATAAAAAAAACAACAACCAAAAAACAAAACAACAATAATCAATTAATGGAATATCTATAAATTAATAAGCTATCCTAGCAGAGTTTAATAAGCTCAAATAAAGTGTCTGATTTCTTTTTCTATTTTAGCAAAGTTTGGGTTTACAATGTGGCGAAAAATTCCATACTTAAAATCTAAAAAAATCACAAATTCAAAAAAAACTATCAAACCAGCGATTTCAGATTAATAGTGTTTTTATCTGCAATTGATCTTTAATTAATAAAATGGTTATGAATGACTTTGGAAACAATAACTTAAACTAAACATAAAGTTAAAATAATTATTAGCTTTTGATCCATATGTTTTTGTAATAAATGAGTCAAGACAGTTGATCAACAAAGTAGCATCATTATTCAAAGTTTGAAATAACTTCAATTACTTCTCACTAGCTTTTAAATATTAAATCATAAAATAAGCAAAAACAATTAATGAACTGAATTACAATTAAACACTGTTGGATGATAATATTTTTTCTATTATTAAAAAAAATGAAAAAGTAAATTAAAAAAAAAATCCAGTTAACATCAAATTGAGAGAAATATTATACTAATGAATAATATTTCTGAAATGCAATTTTCACTACATCACTCTCATGCAAGATAGAGACTGGTTTGTATTCATTTTTAACACCTTGTAAAGGAAGGTAATCAGAAACATATGGTCAAAGACATGTGAAAAAAATGTATAATCCCCAAGATGCATATTTCATGTTGAACCAGCACTCATCAGTTGGCTCAGACCACAATCTCATACATATCTTTATATCATTGTCCAGTATATATAGATAGAGATTACTATAGTTTACTTGATAAGTGTCAAACTTGTTACCCTCACACCTATGACACAAAACATTTAATGGATGTGCATCTTGGGGATCATACATCTTTTTCACATATTTTTGGCCATATGTTTCTGATTATATCCCTCTACAAGGTGCTAGAAGTGGATATAACTCTACCTTGCATGACAGTGGTGTAGTAAAATTTTTCACTACAGAAATATTATTCATTATTGGATAATCTCTAGTCTAATGAATAGAAAGTATTACACTGAATCAAAAGAAATTATAAAGAACCACAAAAATATCATATCTGACATAAAAAAGCTTGTGGAATTTATAAGAAGAAAAGAAATTATGAAATAAAATAAATTAGAAGAGCATAGGATGAAGATATCAATAGAAACTTTAGAGTAGGGGCTGACAATCTTTATGGCATAAAGTATGCAATAAAAAATTTTAAAATTACCAAGAGTGCATAATATCATATGCAACCTAGATTACAAAGAATTGAAAACTAAATATTAAAAAAGACAAGATTAAAATGTTCAACTTTATTTCATTAGATGCCATGCATAATATAATTTTAATGTATGGAGAGAATCATGTGATTACATATTATAATGATCCAGTGTAATATTTGGGATTATAATCATATGCTAATTTATATAACCAGGAATATATTTAGTTGCCTGTATTTAAATAATTACCCAAATGTGAGTTTGTGAATTTAAAATAGGGTAACTATTTTTATCGACTAAGTTCTAAAAAATATTTTATCATTACTATGTACTTTTAAAATCATATCCTGTAAGTTTATTATATATAATTTTAGATATTTGGTAGTAATAAACTTAAAATATGTTGAAATTATAGTTGACACATTATCTTCAGAAATATTAAATAAATTTATGAAAAATCTTACAAATTCTAATGCCATGAAATCTCCAAATCTGAAAAAATTCTTGTAATAGCGTGTTGAAAATGTTTAAATCAGTACAATTTTCATTATTCAAATTCTCAATAATGTTTTATATTTGGGAAATGCTTTATCTTTTTTGCTCAGTACATGAGATTTAATAATTTACATTTGTATGCATTTTCTGCATTAATCATGGTCAGCAATATGGGATTTCTCCTTTTTAATTTTAGATTTAATTTATTAAACTTTGTCATTATATCTGTCAAAAATCTGAAATTGATTAACTCACCTATGTTTTCTAATTGTTCATGCCTCCTGATGCAATGCTAAGCCACCTCATTTTAGGATGTAAAAGAAAATCTACTAATTGGAGGCTTTTATCTTCTAAAAGTAATTTAAATAATCCATGTTGCATTACTCCTACAATTACCACTATATGTTGAAAATGAGACAGTTTTTGCACACATTTTCTCATGTATGATACAATGATATGATATAAATTTAGTAAATAAAGAATCTCATCAATATAAGGCAATAAATCCATTTTCCTTATCAGTCAGTGAAGGTGTACCAACTGTAGTAATTTATTAAATTTTGCATTGGTAATTTTTTATCGGATACACAATTTTTAAAAAACAAAAAATATATCCTCTTCTCTGGTACATCCCTTACTGACAAAATTTTAAGAAATTCTTCTATGGAAAAATCATTAAATAATAACTTTACATAAATTACTAATTGTGATATACACCCATCGATTCATGTTGTTATAGAGAAAAAAAAATACATTTTTTCATATTTGCTAATTATCTCCCTGAATGAGCAATAATTACTTTAATTCTTCTAGTTACAGTTCTTGCTGATAACTATTACAATTTATAGATGAGACTACTTCTGTTTTATTTTTAAATTCTTGAAAAAGTGAATCAGCAATTTCTAGCATGGTTTCTTTCACTAATTCTCCATCTACAGATGTTTTTTATTTTTTCATAGCTGGAAAATGCAATATTTCAACCAAAATGATAGTAACTGTTAAACTGTTGAAATGATTTAGTAAAAAAAAACTTTGTTACTTAGTAATAGAAGATTTTTAAGATTACACTTTTTTTTTTTTTACTAGGATAGTTGTGACACTAAATTTCATGAATGAAGCAATATTTACCATTACTATTAAAATAATGTTCCTTTTCTTTTATATTCATTTATTTTGAATAAAAATAAATTATTACAAATTTTCATACACCAAATTAAAATTCTCAGGCAAAAGTTGCTTAAGAGCTGCAAGCTATGATTGGTAGAACATTCTATTTGTATTCTATTAACTCAGGTTAGTGACATTCTTGGGGCTTTTAAAATCAGATGCCATGTTGTATCTCACAACTCCAGAAATTATTTCACATTTCTGGAAAGTAATGTTGCAAAATGGAGTCCAACACAGTGTTCCTGAAAATACACAATTTGAGAATGGAGGAACCTAAACCTATATACAATTGTTCAGAAGACAAGTATTATGATTAAACACCTATACTTTTTTACTCCTTTCACAGAAAACCAAATAATAAATATTATAAAGCATAACTTGGCAATGTTAATGTAACACATTATTATATCTGGCAATATGAATTCTATTAAAGGAATGACAGAACTACTAAGCATTCAACACATAAGATCACTGCCAAAAAATACAGCCTCAATAGAGTACAAAGTCCATCAACCCTAAGATACCAACATGATAATACTGAGAATAATCCATGTAAAAAGTATAACCAAAAACCCAATACTAATGACATATTGTAGAATGTGGGTTAGAAAACCAAAAGCAACTTTAGGATTAAAAAATATCAGTGATCAAAAATATAGCTAACATGAAGCATATAAACATAATAACACTTAGGTGAAGACCTATAAGAAGTAACTTATCACTAGAAAATTATGAATTGCCTCAATAAATAATCTCTCATCATAATTATGAGCAACAAAAGGGGGAAAAATACAAATATCCAATACTTCATCAAATGTTATAATGAAATTCTGGAAGCCACATTCCTGTAATTTCAGAAAAGTTATTCTCTCAATTATTGAGAAAATAAAAAGGATTCGCCTTACCATTAAAAACAATTCAAGTAGCACTGGATAATAATAAAAAGAAAAAAAATGTAAAAAAATATGGAATGTTTTAAATAAAATCGCAAATGATGAAATCATATTTCTTACCATGCTTGGATTGATCTAAAAGGCAATATTAAATTCTGACTTTCTGCACAACTAATCAATGTAAGATTAATTATGAAAAACATTAAAAATGTATATGGATAGGAAAATAGAATTTATATCTGATGACATAGTATCATCTCCTGAAATCTCATGCATTACAATCACTGTAGAAAAAAGATTCAGAAAAAGATTAAGAGAAAATGGTATAATAGAGGAAAATTATAGTAAAAATAATGAAGGGAGGGTGTGTAAAAATTTTATCAAGAAAACTATGTTGATTCGATACTCTCAATAAATTATCTATAATCCTCCCCCCCCCCATTATCTAAAAGAGCCATGAAAATAAAAAAAATGTGAGAAGTGCCATGCCTTTTAGACCAGAAATAAGGGCAAAATCCTTATAACACTACAAACTTAAAGTCTATAATCAGATAAAAATTCTTAATCAAAATAGAAAAAACAAATGTTTCCACAAATATGAAAAAAAAAAAAAGAATGCATTACCTACATACAAAAAAATCTAGATGTTAAAAGAATGAGTAAATGCTATGAGAGAAATATGTTTATCAAAGATATGATCCATACCTATATAACCTGGTTAGAAATATTTCTGGGCGATCAGAAAATGGAATGCCCATCTTGGTTAAAGTAAAATAATTCCACCCTATCAAATTATAATTTAATGAGTCATATGTCAAACAATATTTCTTTTATATAAATTTTGTTTTTCTTTTATAAAAAAAAAAAGTGAAACTCATATGATATATTACATATATTATGTTTAGGAGTTTTTAAAGTTTAAAATGATTATTGTATTAATCTTGCTTTATATGCATAATATTCATTTTTGTTGATTTACTATTTATTAAGATCTTTGCTGATTTAGTTTTGCACTTCTTGTTTACACTAATCTAAATTTCAATAGATAAGAGGTTCACCTTTCATCTATGCTGCTTTATTCACACTTTATGTCTGACCTACAGGAAAGAAGCATTGATGAAATACTGTAACATTAAGTAATACTGATATATTTACATATCATAAGTGTTTGAATGTTTCTTAGAAAAAAGGATTTAATAAAAATCAAAATTATTTATTTTTTAAATAAAATAAATATTGTCAAAATATTAACCTAATAATATATAATTAGATGAGTTTCCAAACATGTTCAGTTTACATATATTGAATTTCTTCTAATTATTTAAGTTAATTAAAAAAGAGTACTATAACAGATATATTATACTTTCAAATATTTTGTCTAATTTTAATCTCTAATTTTGTTTTAAAAACATATATTATATAAAAAAAATTTCTTATTGTTGATATAAATGAAAAATATAAAAAGTAGAATGACTTTGTCAACCGTTGGTGGCCGAGGGGTCAGCACAGCTATCTTACAAGCAGTTATCCCGGGTTCGCTTCCCGGCTGATGCTTTGACACATGAAAGAAGAAAAAAAAGTAGAATGACAATAAAAAAAAAAAGAAAAAGTGCCAGTATATGCAGAATGGTAATAAAAGACATTAAAGAGATTTATATTTTTTTATTATTAATGATATAGTATGAAAACACTTAAAGAATAAAGTCAATTCATTTAATAATACTAAATGTAATCTTTATGGTTTAAATTTAATTTCATTTAATAAGGGTAATGTTTAATTTTACTTTTGTTTATTTATTTTCTTTTTTTTTTAAAAAAAGGAATGTTTTTTGTGGCCTAAATTCTTTTACTTATGTCCTTTAATGCATTTTGATTAGTAGTTTTACTGCTTAATATGCACAATTTTGAATCAAATCTAATATTATATTGAGCATAATATAAATTGGATTTGAATAGATCTTTCAAAAAAAATTACAAAAGAGAAAAGTGATTAAAGTATTTTTCTTTTTGATTCATTCTCCAGCTAAAAATAGTTAGACATTCATTTATCAACCAATAAATGGATATCTAGTTGCTATGAGTTAGCTAAAGTTGTTTATATCTGCTATTCGAATAATTTGCGGTCACATATAATAATATAATGAGCTATGATGTAAATCTAAATCTTCAGATAGTTCATCGGAGATAAACAGTTCATGTAAATACCATAGTCAACTTGCATAGCAGGCAAAATAAGAATATATATATAATATAAGTACTGATTTTTACAATTTTATAAAAATATTATATAATGTTGCTAAAAACAATCTTTTTTTATCATAGCGAAAAATCCTAATACAATTTTGTATTACATTTCTAGTTTTTAGCAAGTTTCTTTTTTTAAATTCTTTTTGAAATATTTAAAAATATAATAATTTTACAGAAAATAAAATCAAAACAAACAAACTTTATAATTACCAACAGTATTACTTATCAAAATCTGAAATTAAACCCTTTTTAAAATTATTTGTAAGAGGAAAAACAATCTATATTTTTATTGACAAATGTTTTAATGTAATTAATTTAATTTTAAAATACTGGAAAAATAATTAGCATACAAAAGAATGTATTCAAAAATAAAAATCCATTATTCAATATATATACCTGTAAATATAGGAAATGTAAAACTTTAAATTGTTTCTTATTTATCTACAGGCAAATTTGTTTTGCTACTAACCAAAAGTTCACTATAAGTTAAAGTTTGGTTTCCAACTGGGCATCATATAAAAACATACTACTTATGAGAATGGCCATAGCAAAGCTATCATTCAACAACTTCATAATTTAAATTGTCATTAAGATAATAAGAATTTACTAAAATTATGATTCTTTTTTCATTTCATATTTTGAATTTAATTAGTATAATTTAAAATACAACTGCCAAACTTCACATCTCCATTTTAGATAAATGTATTAATGATTAATACTAATCATTTATTAGATTATTCCTATGTTTCAAAAATATGTGGAGAAAAGGAAAGTTTCAAGTACATTTTAAAAAATTATAAATCTATTATTTTTCTGGACTTGTTCATATGGAGCTAAATGTATAATTTACTACTTTTTTTTTAATCAGAGAAAGCATTTTGTTCATAAAAAATTTACGATGTCCATGTTTGCATTTAATTTTACCAGGATATTCTAAACATCACTTGTTTTGATATTTCTTTGATGCTTCTAAGAAAGAGTTTATTTACAAAGCTAGCATATAATGGATGCATTAGAGGAGGTAAGCATTGTAATTTCATTTAATTTTATTCCATTCTTAGAATGTCTTGCCATTGAATAAATGTCAGTAAGGGTCCATCTAAAATCAAAAAATTAAATTTAAAACTTAAATATTGATAAAATGTATTATCGATCAAAGGATTTGGATGGATTATGTATACATAACAACCAATTTATTAATGTTTTCTTCTATCCTTGAAAACAATATATTGACATTAATCACTCCAAGGTCAAATGAAAGGAAAAAACAAAGTTAATAGCTTGGTCTTCTGCCTGAAATTAAAGGAAAGTAAAACTATTAATGATATTCTTCTTATAAACTTGTTATAATTGAATATTATAAAAAGTTGAAATTCAAAACTTTTATAATACACTAAACATGCTTTTGGCAGACCACTTATTCTGGCAGTGGTCTGCCGAAAACATGCTTAGTGCATTATAAAAGTGTTTAATTTAAACTTTTACCTTTTAATAATATTCAATTATAATTAGTTTATAAAAATGATATTAATTAACAAAAAAAGAATGAAATATTTAGAATTAATGATATTCTTTTAACTACTTTCCATGCACTTAAATAATAGGCTCCCTAATTGTTTCCCTTGTTACAAATATGATGATATGGCTGCTAATAATCCATTGATAAATACTCAACAAATGAGCAGTTCCTTCAAAAATAATTTTCTTAATTTTAAATGGTAACAAAGGAAAAAGAAAAATGCACATTTCAGCAAAAAATCTGCAATCATTAATTTAGACAAAACAGATAAAATTATTGAAAATTAACGCACTACCCACATTATAATAAGGAAAAAATAAAATATTTTTCTCAGAAGGTTACTGATGGGATCAGAATTTTCTCAATCATTTTCAAACAAAATTATTTCACTATCTATTCAGAACAATGGATATCCATCAATATACACTTTTAGAAAAAGACAATCTTTTTTTATTCTCCAAAGATTAAGCTAAATAAAAATTTGTTTCCAATTTTTAAATCTGCCTAATTAATTTATAAATAAATTTATGGAAAATATTTCTGCAATTCAAGGAGAAAAGATTATATTTCATATTAAATCTGATTAAACCAGCTTTTCATAAAATTTTAAGATTATATTTTTTTTGAAAATAAAAAAACAAAAACAAATAGTTTTTATAAATTAAAATATTTCTGAAGTTATTAAAATATTTTAAAATAATACAAATATCATTTTATTTTTAAAACATTCATTTATATTGTAAATATCAAAATATTTTTGTGAATGTGGGATAAAAATTGAAGAACTTTTTTAAAAACAAAAGAAGGTAAATTAGAAATACTTAAATCTTTTAAAGTTTAGTTATTACTTTACTATTTTAATTAATAATATATGATAATAAAAGTATATTTCCATTAAAAAAAGTATTTTTAGAAGAAAAAATCTATGTTGAATGGAACATTAATAAAAATATAACCTTTTTCATAACCATTTTAATTCATGAATTATCGTTAATGATATTTTCAAATGGTAGTAAAACTGTTTACACATATATATCACAATGAACAATCTAATCACTATATTGTAGAACTATATCAAATAATATTATAAACACACTTAAGTATCTGCTATTAGTCAAATTGTGAATTCTAATGAAAGAATTCCTTTTAAATATATATCTTACCAGCCTTGTATTGTTTTGGTACATAAGTCATAATTTGACTATTACATAATATATCTTAACTAAATAATGAGATAATAGAGGGCGCTTAAAATATATGTATCAAAATATTAAAATCAAATTATTTAAACTTTGTGGATTAACAGTAATCTTAAGATTTTATGTTTTTCATAAATATATATAATAAAAGGGTACTCATACTTATGACAATCCATCCTGCTTGATGGCATTGTTCCTCTAACAAACCACATCGACATAATGTTTCTGGGCCATTACATTTTCTTTAATATTTTAACAAATAAACAATACACAGACAACTCTTTAAAATTACATTATTTTATTATTTTTAAAACTAATGTTATAGATTTTCAATTAATAACCATTTTTTTTTTGTTTTGTAATAAATGTTCCTTTATTTTAGGTTTTTTAAAAAAAATAACCAATATTTTTTTGTTTTGTAAGAAATGTTCATTTAGGTTAGGCTTTTTTTTTTTGGGGGGGGGGGGAAGTAATTGAATATATTTGCAAAATGTTCATTTGTTAATACTGTGTTTTTCACTAACATTGATTTGATTACTTCAAACATAGTTTTATTTTTGGTTAATAAACAATGTCTCAATAACCAATTTATTTTTGTTTGATAATAAATGTTCCTTTATTTCATGTTTTTTTTTTTTTTTTGCGAATTATAATTTAATATATTAGGAAATACAGACAGCTTGAACGAATATTTTTTTTCACTAATGTTGATTTGATTACTTCAAACATAGTTTTATTTTTGGTTGAGAAGCAATGCTTCAAGAACAAAATTATTTTTATTTGGTAATAAATGTTCCTTTCTTTAATTTTTTTTTTTTGTGAACTGTAATTTAATTTATTACACAATAGAGACAGTTTGAACAAAGACTTTTTTCCACAAGCATCCATTTTTTCACCAATGCAAGTTCTCACAATGTACGAGACTTTAGATTCAGGTATGCTGAATCGCCACATTTTCTAATTTTAATGTATTTAGTGGGGATTACATTGGATACATGGTGACAATTTGGAGGACCTTATAGTAATTCATTAAGTTTGAAAATAATTACTTCTAAGCGAATATTGGTTCACTTTCCGTCTTTTAAATTATTCAGACCCTATCATGATAACTTAGCAATATGTTAAGTGTTAGCATTCATATAGACAGTAAACAACACACTACAGAACTAACTGATATGGTAGATAAGTGTGAATTGAGAGAGCAATTGATTGCAAAACACGCTACTGGCCACCGTTAAGCCAAAAGACCCAATTGCTAGCACTCAATTACTGATAGCAATTGAAAAGTTGTGCCTGATAAATGGTATTTTCAGCTACTTTTGGCTAACGATAATGCCATCAAGTGGGATGAATTGTCATAAGTATGAGTACCAAAAAAAACTTTAGCATCAGCTTTTTTCTGATATATAATATATTGGAAAAATTGAATACCAAGAATAGTGAATTATTGAACAAGTTTATATTAATATCGTAAACAGTAATTTAAAGTGAGTGGTCTATCCTCACGCTTTCACTTCCAGTACTTAAGATTTGCCCATATATAAGCATTTAGGATGGAAAGAATAAGTGGATTCATTTTATTCTTTCTTAAATACTATATCTCGTGTTGGGAGTGAAAGTATTCATTTATTATTAACACTCATAAAAAGTGTATGCACAGTAGCATGAAAGGCTGATCTTTGATGTATTAACAAGGGTTTGTAAATTCTTTAAAAATATAATTGTATTAATGATTTATAAAAGTGTTAAAATTTTAAGATTACTGTTAATTTATACTATTTTATTTTTTAATTCAATATAGTAAGTCCTTTTTTAAAAAGTGCTATAAAATGCCATTTCAAAATAAATATATAAAAAAGATATTAATGATGCATAAGTGATTAAAAATATTAAAAATTGGATTATTATATAGCATGTAAACAAAGCTTCTGATGTATTTACAACAAATAATTTTGGTAAGCTGTATTAAATACTTTTCTGAATAATAATAAAATATAATATTCTGTGGAAAAATCATCAAACAATATATAGTGAAGTTGTAACATGTGTTGTATCAAGATACATTATTTCAACTATACACTATCTCAAAAAAAAAAATATAAATATAAAAAAAATAACATTAAAATTCATAAATTTGATGAGTCTGTTATATTTACAATATAACAGTGCCATTTTTTTTTATCTTAGAAGAATCCATCACTAAATTCAACTTCTCAAATACTACAATTTAGAATTATACAATCTCATTTATTGATTCTTTTTTTTTTTTTTTGTCAGGTTATGATAGTAGCACATGCAATTTTTTCTTCACTTTTTTTACCTTCAAAAGTTTGATATGGTTCATAAAATGTTTTCCAAGTGTAAAACTAGAAGCTCTGAAAAATTTTAAAAAATTTGTATTTTCCTTAAGTGATATATAAAGTTACTGATTTAATAGTGACAGAAAAAAAAATGATAAAATTTTTTAAAGTTCATATAAAGAGTTTAGCGAAGAATTATGATTATTGTACATATTCCAAAGCCAATATAGATTTAAAAACATCAAACTAACTTAACTGCCATGTATGTCTGTCATCATATGAGACTGTTACTACATTTCCATATTAAAAAAAAAATTACTAGATAAAAAAAATATCATCCTAAACAAATATTTAATTGTACATGAAACTGGATTGTTCTGATGCACCAACATCTTAAGAAGATTAAAGTCTGTCACTTCACTATTCATTTTATTTTAAAAAAAAATACAACAAATTTCATTATGACATGATCACTATCTCATACTAGCACATGATCATGTGATGTTTAGTGGTTTAACACCAATCCTGCCTAATAGAATAGTGGTGGCTATGGTTGTTAAAGAGCCAAAGACACCAAAATGTATGGGTGCTGAATTGAGTTCAGACCCATATGACTATATAAGCTATTGAGCTTGGATTGAAAATATTAATTGTGTTTTCAATTTCATTCTCATAGTTTTGTAGTTAAATAGAGTTAAAAGGTGGGTGCTGGAGGGTTGCATTAGATCCTAAGATCTAGGTGCAGTGCTCTCAGATCCAAGGCTCCTCACTGATGAAAGCCACAAGCCAGAAACTAGTCTGGGGATATTGGATGGAAAGGTACTAGATAGGGATTTTATGCAGAAGCCTTCTGGTGTCCATTGATTGCTCTTGTTAGCACAAGATGGCACTACTATATAGAGAGTTTTGCTTTGTTTTGAATTGTTTAAATTTCATTATTACTACTATTATTATTTTTGGTACTTATAACCTAATCGGGCTTGGCCACTTGATGGCATTCTGGCTCGTGAAAACACCTAACAAATGCCGTTTACAAGGCCTGACTTACGGCTATAGAAAACATCTAATGTTTGTCTTAGCCATTAGAAGGCCGTTGATGATGATGTAATGCAGAAATAATACAGCCTATTTCTGCTTCGCGACAGTTACTGTGAATACATATACTTATCTTTCGTGTACAGTTTGATATATATGTGTGTGTAGTTTGATTAGTCAAATTTTTACAATATACATTACACAATCTTTGTATTTGTAAAGAATTTAAGAAACCTGACTTTATAGTAATTTTCCAAATGGCCACATCCTTATTTAGAGAAGGTGTAATGTGTAAAAGCTTGCCGAGGGTACGTCAACAGAATTCGGCCGAGTTCGCGTGTGAAATCTCATTTTCACATGAAATACCACGTAGTTCATAAAATGGCTGGCAATCGCATAACTTTTTCCGCAGTTGCTGAAAACAGAAGCCGAGTATTTCTGCTGTCCAATAAAAATATACATGATTTTTTGTAAATTTCATAGAAAGCATATATTATAAACATGTTTAATAAGTAAAAAAGACATTTATATGTGTTTGTTGTTGTTTAAAAAAGTTTGAGTTTCTTTCTTTTGTCCAACTACGGTTACGATTTTGATATTTTTTATTTTAGCATTACAAACAACAGAACACTAACTCTAAAACTAACCCTAAAACTAAACCTAAAACTAACCCTAACCCTACACAGTTGTTTTGTTATGTAGAAAGCAGTAATTAAGCGAAAGACATCGCTAAATAGACATCGCAAAAAAAGTTCTAGCAATCAATCAATTTATAACTAAAAAGGAGGAATGATGATAATTTGTCCAAAAACAGCGATTTAAAATTAAAAAAAAAGATTGTCGTTTACTAAATACAAAATTAAAAAGGCAAGAAAAAAAAGTTATAGCAATCAATAAATTAAAAACCAAAAAAAAAAAAAAGCGATTTAAAAATCACACGGCCCCGTAAACTGTACATTGTATTGTTTTTGACTGCCAACAATGCCATCAAGTGGCCAAGCCTGATTACGTTATAATTACCTTATTTTATGTGAATGAACAATACACAATAAATATATATGTAAAAATGTTCTCTTAATTTACATTAACTAGATTATTATCATTATTGTTAAAATTTAGATTCTATTATAATGTTAATTTGTACGTGCAATCTACACGAGTAATTTTTTAAAAAGCACTATATTAAATATATATTTATGGGTCTGGTGAAAAGTATTATACAAATATATGACAATATAATATACAATATACATTATATTAGAGACAGAGCATGAAACTATTACATGATATATGATAGAATAAGAGCAAAATAAAAGTAGATATTATGACTTCATAATACAGAAATACATGTATAAATAAAAAAAACATCCTCTAATATTCCATTCAATATCAAAGCCTTTTTCAACAAACCCTCAAAAAAAACCCAGAGTTACTAGAAAACTAATAGCCATGTTAAAGATTTGAGTAGTTTTCAAATTTGTATTATCCCTCAGATAAAAATTGTTAGAAATTCCTTATCAACCAATATCAGATGATTAAATGAGTAGGTTGTCTAAAATTAATCAAAATGTATTATTTAACAGGAAATTCCTTATTTGAAAATTGCTGTTAGACTTATTTATTTATTTGAACACATTCAAATCTAAATATAAACTATCTGCTATGATTTCATGACTTAAACAATCCTTAATAAAAACAAATTACTTAATTCTTAAGCTTAAACAGTATGTGATAAAATAAGAATAATTTTCTACTCTTTTGTCATCTATTACAAGCTTGAATAATTAGTAATTACCAGATGGTAATGCATGTAAATCACCAAGGACCAGATTGGTATTCTTTTGCTTTTATCAATGAAACTTGAGATTACAAAACTGGAATTAATCCAGATATGAGTGTAGCAACTACATTTAATTCAGTTTTACTATTCAAGCTAAAAGCCTAAAATTCAAAATACCCTAAAATTATGAATTGAAGCTAATTAAAAACATCAATTTTTGAAAAAATTTTGGACCCTGGTCAGAAATGGCAACAATAATAACTTATTTCATTTTTAACTCACACAATATTTAAGAAAACTATCATATACTATGAGGTTGAGTTTCTATTTATTTATCATCTACTATATAAGATTGAAATAATCAATGGCTACCAAATGACAATGTGTTTAAACTCTCATTCCTAGACTGAATTTTGGCTTTAGCAGTGAAGCAAAAGCCAAAAACTGATCTGGGAATTAAAATGCAATGCTAAGGAAAAAGATACATTTAAAAAAGAAATTAAAATACTAAAGTATGTATTTAATGATTTTAAGATCAGATCTATATAACTATTCAAATATATTGGCTTGAGTTCAAAATTATAGTGTTTTGAATTTGAGACTTTACTTTGAAAAATAAAATACAATTTTGCAGTTCATAATTATATAATTGCATTACTTCCTTCTTTTAAGTGCAAACTTGACTGGAAAAGGCAAAAATCAGAAATCCATTTAGGGATGGTAATTTAATACACTACCATAGATCCAGCTCTGTCACTGGTGCTATATTCCTTAAACTGAATAAATCATTCACTTATTATTATAGTAATTATATGTTTTATTATTTATCTCTGCTGCTTTTTTTTTTCTATAAAGGAGAATAAATAAAAAAAAAATTTCTTCTATTATTTAATAATATATATAAATCTATAAGTGACAGATAGAACAAATATATATATATGTAAAAAATAAAATATTAATAAATTTTTGTTGCAAAACTAATTTTAAAATATAATTAAAGCTACAATATATATAACTCCTGTAGATATATGAAATGTTAAAATCATGAAAAAGTTTTAAAAAAATGATGAATCTATTATAAGAAATGGGAAAAAAAAGGTTAGATACTGTACGAGTATGGGAGAAAATATGATTTGTTTGTGTGGCCATAAAAATGAAAATGTAAACTTTTATATTCCGGAAGTATATATAAAACCATTATTTCAGGTCAAAGAATAAAGATAATATTATAAATAGATTAATAGTAGCATGTTTGAGAATATTTCCAAAATAATTTATCATCCAACTGTACACTTAATCAGTAATTGTGATAAGGAGGAAGCAATCTTGCATGCAGATATTGGGACACAGTATTAGAATAGTGAAAAAAAAAAAGAACATGAATTAATAATGAAGGACTGAAGTACAAATGAGAAGCAAAAGATTAATAAATTTTTATATAAAAAATGTATAATAGTAATGGATACATTATTTAAAAATTATAAGATTTATATCTGGAGAGCCCTAGATAATTAGAATTTATTTTAATAAGATTGCTTGACAACAATACATTCCATACAAATGATGACAAGATGTTATTATCACGTATCTGTATGCTAGCTGTAATATATTTGTCTAATGCACACATGCATGCTCTGTGTTGAAAAATGAATACTTATATATATTTATGCCCACACATATTTTAGCATAATAAAAAATGATTAAAATCCTTAGAATATTTTTTCTATGGATATTGAACGTAAATTTAGAAGTGAATATTAAAACCATAGCATATAAATTTTATTATTCTTATAATAGATATTTAAAAAGACTTTATCATATTATTTGTTAGGCAGGGAAACTGCAATAAAGTTTTATTCATTTTCTTTGTTTTTTTAAAATAATTTATATCTATTTGTTTTTATTTGCAGTTTGTTTAATTCAATTATTTTAATATCTATATCCCATCATAACAAAGTTTCAATTGATTTTTTTTAATAATGATGAATAAAATTTATAATAGTGTTATTTTAAAGTGATTACATCTAGCTCTGGTATTCTTATCTATTTTTAAGACTGACATGCACATTACATCACCAGCGTAGGTTGATAGAGCAAAGAGATCTTAGTAAGGCTAAATATATAAGGAAATATTATAAGGTTAAGAAGCTACTTTAGAAAATATTTCTCCTAAATAAATAATTATTTCAAAATTTTTTAACTTGATATACCGTCGATAAATAAAGTTGAATATATATTTTATGAACTAGATTTAAACAAAATCATATCTTACAATGTTCTAATGCACAGTTGAGAGATGATAAAAGAATTTTTTACCCCCACCTTAACTGAGCTATGACAGCATTTTTCTTAATGTACATTCAAATACATAAATTTATTTCTATTTCTATATTTCAAATGAAGAAATCGTTATCGTCCCTAAATTCATTATGCCAAGATAAATTTAGCTAAACCAAAAATTTTAGGTTTGTTATATTTTCTGTATTAAATTTATTATTAATTTAGTTATGCTGATGCTTGTATATATAGGCAGCAAACATTAAATTTAGTTTAAACAATATGAATTTTGGTATATTTCACTGCATCAAATTTCATTAGCTTTTACCATTACAATATATTAGCATTAATCAAAAATAATTGTCCATGATGGTGAATTGCAATGAGGCAAATGATTCATTAGATATATATTGTTAATGCTAAAATAAATAATATTAAAAGAATGTCAAGTAGTTGTAAACTACCACTGACAATAATCAAGATCTATAGCTTTATCATATTAGTATATGTATATAGAGATATGGAGAATGTATTACATATGCAATACCAACAAACTAAAAAAAAAGAAATAAAATTTTTATTTCAGGAAGTCATTCACGCCTTTTTCTACTTTTTATTTTTTAGAATGGAATAATATTCAGTAATATAAAATTAATTATTATAAAAAACTTTGGACTTTTAATCTATGAATAAAGTTATGGGTAATTATTGTTAAATGAAAATATTTTCCAATTTACATAATGACATTTGTCTAAGGAAAAAATAAAAAATAAAGATTATAGAAAATGAAAACGGTGAGGTTTAGTTTTTAATCATTAACTATAAAAGCATAAGATAGTTTTATGAAATAAAATGAATGCAAATATTCCCTAAATTTGAGTACAGTATGTATATATTATCAAAATGATTATATGCTGATGGAGATTAGGCTAACATACAACATTATTAAGTAAATATTTGTTAAGCTGACATGAGTAGTAAATGAATGTATAATATAAAAATGTTAAAGACAGAAGTATTTATGTTGACATATGCTAAATTAGTTTTTTTTAAACTGTTCAACTTGTATTTGAATGAAGCTATATAGTTTTTAAACTATAACTTGTGCAGCCAAGTATAGTTCAAGAAATGTTGAGAGAATCATAGATTGCCTTTACTCATTAAATTATCTTCAATACAGAGAAATAATATTAATGTTTTCTATATGCTCCAAGTAATGATTCTAAATTTGATTGAAAATCTATAAAATACAATATTTTTATAGTTGCATGTATAGAGAATATGTATATTTCATGCTAGATTTGAGAAGCTAAAATAAATTGGTAAGGAAATGGGAAGCAATGGTAATCTATTACTATTGATGATAAAGTGTCATCACTTGGTCATAAATCCTATCTGTTTGCCACAACCTGCTTTCAAGCAGAAAGCACGATGTATTATTCCAATCCATACTTTTATAGTCTTTTTTTTCCCAAGTTGCAGTTTTTATTTTTTGCCCTGATACAACATATTTTTCTTACATTAAAAAATATTTTTAATTTTTTAATAAAAAAGAACAATATTGATTATCTCATAGTACAAAAAAAAACATTACTACTGAAAATATAATTGTTTAATAAAATGACTCATAGAAATAATAATAACACATTCCATTAACAGTCAGTATCACTTAACTGATGCAAAAATATTATTTTTAAGATATTAAAAAAAAAAAAAATTAAACACATTATTTAAAATACAGATCAAGGATATATTAATTCAATACCCCTGGAGTCAAAATCTATCATGCTTACAGACAAAAAATAAATTTTTCCTCTGCTTTCAAATTCTTATCAGGAATAGTTGTCAACATACTATTTCATCTCATATTAATCATTGCCATTAAAATTAACACTGAAAGAAGTGTTCCACTATTTGTAGCAGAGCTTTGACTTTAATATTCCTTTCTGAAATTTGTAACAAATTCATAGCAAAGTTGTTTCCTTTTAGCAACTTTTATTTTTTGATGAAATGGCTATTTTGGCAACCAAGATCAAGTTTTAACAAAATTGTTATAAATTTGTAGGTAAATGACAGGTTTTTCAATGAAAAGTCATTACTGTTTTTCAAACCATTAATGAGAAAAAATAGGTACTCGATTGGATTTTTAAATAAAGTAAAAATATTTCTCCAGGCTTATTTTACTTTCTTTTTATCCTTGGGTGTTATACTGGTCATTTTTCTATGTCACACCAGTTTTTGTGGAACAAGACCATTACTGCACAAGATAAAACCAAATTCAGTCCAAGAGAATTTTACTATGTAAAAAACAATTGTTATTTATAAATAAATATATTCTAGAAATGTAGTGTATAGTCAGGTTTGTATTCTCATCATTAGAACAAGAATGTAATGTAAATTTTAAAATGTAAATCAATAATGACAGTAACAATAAAAATAATAATAACAGCACAAAGTTTAAGCTTACTCAATACTTTTTATATAGCAAATCTATTTCTACTGCTTAATTTTTGCCTCTAGTGTAAGCTTGAGTAAGAAATAGATACCAGATCATAAAAAAAGGTGAGGGAGTAATATATACTTGTTTGAGGAATGGTGCATATAAACTTCTTACTGATGAAAGCCACAAACTAAAAATTTTCCTGGGGATATGGATAGAAAAGCACTGGATAGAGACTTATTATGTACTATCATCTGGAATTAAATGATTATTCAAAATCATATCTATTCAGCAGATTTTGACAAACTATCCTGGGTTACCTTGAATTATGCCAGTAATTAAAAGAAAAAAATGAAATTTACAAAATTAAAAAATAAATAGATAAATTATCAATGAATTTCACTGGCCAAAATCATATATATAAACATTGTAATGGTTGAGATCATTGGTATAAAGTATATGATTATACTTTGCATCTACTGAAATGGTATTATTTAGCCATCATCCCATTTCACCTACTATGTTCCAGAGTAGTATCTTTTCCCTAATTAAAACCCTTCCCAGTCCAGGTATATAAACTTCTAATAATTTGTTTTTATATAAAATAGCGTATATTTGTGTGGATGTGCATGTATTTGTATAAGTGCACACATCCAACCGCCATATTAATGTTAGTATGTGTATAATATATATGCTGTTATAAATTTAAAATTTAATAAAGTGATATAATTTAAATTAAGTGTGTAAACATTGTTATATATGTGTAATTACTGACATATATATGTAATTAGTTTCCAACCAGTAACCACCTAAACATTCACAGTAAATATAGCAACCAATATTTCTAACTGCTGTCAAGGCAACCTTCACACCTTTTAATAGCAAGAATGGAAATCCATATATAAATATATGCGAAAGAAGCTGTAATGCAATAGATTTAAAAGCATTACAACTTTTTAAAATTAATTTAAATTTGCATTATTTTTAGTTAAAGATTCTTTATTTAAAGGCCTTCATATATAAATTTCAATTCCAGGGTGATCACACACACACACATATATTAAAATGTTTACGAACTTAAACTCTTTTTAAAAAAAGTTATCTGTTGTTATACAAATTTGTAATTATTAGAAAACCATCTGCAAGTAATTAATCAAACTTGTAGTCAAAATTTTAATGTCTTTTAAAATAAAAACTAAGAACAAAAAGTGACTTGCTTGACTGTTATTGTTCTCACCCAGAAATGACCAAAGTTTTCACTTTTATGCATTTTTAATTACTAAAAAAACTTTGTAAACAGATCGCTCGAATTACCGATTTTTAATTTTGTGTAGGGGGGTCACTCATTAAATTTTGCTACCATAAAAACTGTGGGCTAGAGAGCAACTACTGCCTTTTTCTTGTGGGGAATGATCTTGCTCAAGCTAGAGTTCGAGACTCATAGTCTGCCCAGCAGGAAGCATCAGAAGACATCACACCAGCCTGGCCAAGAATGATGGATCAGCTACAGAAGCCTCAACAGAGAAGACTTGGAAACAATTTCCCACAGAGCTAATTAAAATAACTTTAAGAACTTTATAAATGAATCTCTCAAACTCTTAAGCTAGCTAAAAGTAATCATGCACATACTTTTAAATTGGTAATAATGTTTTACATAAATCACAACATAATTTCAAGCTGTAAAATATGATTTAAAATTATCCTAAAATTAATACCTGTAAACTTGCCTATTTCTTTCTAAAAATCTAAATGCTTGTTAATAATGCCTTATTCAGATATTATTCTATCTTTCTAATCTGTGGTCATGCCTTCTTATTTGTTTTATATATGTTATTTTATAATTTATGCTATGCCCAGTTCAGAATGGAGATTGATTTTATGAATCAAGTTTGAGGGGAAGAGATGATTAGCTCTCTCCGAAATAAGGAATGCTGCTCATTAGCACACACATCCAAATCTCCACTCTGAAAACATAAATATTTTTGTTAAGCTATTATGTTTAGCTTACTATTATTATTGTTATTATAAATAGGTTTGCAAGTCATAAAGCATTTAGTTAATAAATGCAATGAGTTAGAAAGCATATTATAAGTATTGCTTAAGTCCCAGATATGCTTTAGCCCTCTTTAGTTACATTATAAACTATTAATATATATATATGCTCTGAGCACAGATAATGAAACTATTAATTGTCTGTGAAATTATTAAAATTTACCGCCAAGCGCTTTCGGGAAGGCTTATAGTCCCATATTCATGGCGACTTGTATTCGATTAGTAACTATAAAAGGAAAAATCTTATCAATTATATAACAGATTTAAGAAAAATAGGACACACTTATTCATCTATCAACAGAAAAGTCAACAGATTCTTCTATAAAATAAACCACAACTACAAGAAAGAAAACAAACTGAGAATCCTAATCCCATACATCCACTCAACAGCCAAAAGCCTTATTAATAAACTATCAAGTGACTTTGAAGTCGCTTTCCGTTCACCTCCCAACACCAATAGACTGATAAATAACACCAAAGACAGTATCAAACCTGAATTCACCCCTCAAGTTGTGTACAAAATCACCTGCCCCCAAAGAAATTGTATGGCAACATATTATGGAGAGACTAAAACTAACATTCCACCAGAGTAGCTCAACACAGATACCTTTATAACAGAACTAAAACAAAGCTTGAAGGTAATTTGGTTTTCATTGAGCATGAGAGAGCCACTGGACATGCTTTTATACCCACCACAGCCAGTGTCATTTGCTCTGAAACAAATGACATCAAACGTAAAGTTAGGAAAGCTTACTACATTGTGAGTGACCCATCGGCAATCAACAGAAGAGAGGCCTGCTTTTCCCTATCTCGAAAATGGTCCATGTAACATCTGCAAATAAATTTGCATAAAATTTGCATTAATATTATAGTTACTAATCGAATACAAGTTGCCATGAATATGGGACTATAAGCTTCCCAAAAGCACTTGGTGGTAAAATTTAATAATTTCACAGACAATTAATAGCTTCATTATCTGTCCGCAGAGCACATATATATATTAATTTATTTTAAACGTTAATGAAGTAAAATCTTAACTATTATAAACTATGCAAATTTGGCTAATAAAATTAGATTACTTTTAAGTATTCCTTTTAGCATGTTTTAAAAATGCTAATTAATGAACTGGTGTATGGTAGTTTAGTGGAATGAAACTATAGAATTTTGCGTACTTTTAGTTACTAATTATTATATTTAGCGTGGAAAATGTGTCTTTAGGAATCACACACATGCATATACACCTTGCTGTAAGTTTTTATATAAATGACCTTCTGGTTTTAATTGCCATCCCATTATCTTCTTAATTCAGACAGCACTTCTTTAGAACTGGCACACGAGAGTCCAGATTGTTTTTATAAGCTGCTCTGATCACCGAACTATGTGTTCAATTTATTCGCAGTGAGTCATATGGTCCATGAGAAACGAGTACTTTGTACTGAATCCCCTGATTACTTACACATTCCAGATGTGCACAACTCTCTAGTAATATATATTGTAATGGAATATATGCCATTACATTATTTTAAAATGAATATAAAAAGATCGTAAATAAAAATTGATTTATTAAAAAGAAAAAAACTTAAAAACTGAAAATTAAAAGTTGTTTAATATATATATAGATCGCATGATGGACAACTTTAAAAACTTTTAAAAAAAAATAAAAATATTTGAAAGTAATTTTTTTGTAAAAAAGTAAAGATATAAAGATTTGATATTTTTGAAAATAGAAATAATGTTGAAAATGGAAACGATTGTCTTATTAATTAAATGATTGTTCAAAATCAAACTGGCCCTTGAGGCATTTAAAATAAATTAAAGGGTCAGATAAGAGAGTACAAAGAAATTAAATGACCAATGCAAACACCAGAAATGTCAGCACGGACCGTAATTGAAACACCACAGGATTAGTGACGTCTTACCGTTTGAATCTCAAGATCTAATGATAAGAGACTTAATAAAAATATAAAAGCCAAATTATTATTATAATTGTTATCTTAGAGCTGACTATGAATAGATCGTTATAACTAGCTATATTGCAGATTTTCACGATGTGGAAGTCTGCAATAAATTTAATTTTCCGGACAAACCAGCTGAGGCCTCTGGATGACAGTTCCTGACCAAATGCATGGCAAGTCGCAGTTTCATTTCAAAGTAGGACAAAATCTACAAAAGTGACCACGAAGATGGACTTCTCAATCTATTAAATCCGTAAAGTATGAACTATTGTGTCTATCTAATAAGAACTTTCCTAAAATTGCAAGTAATTAATAACTGAAAATAAGAACTCTTATCTGACTTAAAGAATGCAAATTCAATTATTGATATTTTTTTTATGTAGATGTTTAAGCAATCATTTCATTTTTTTGTGTGTGTATTATGTTTTAACTAAAATGTATTAAATTTAAAGTTGGGTGTAGATAGCTGCATGGATAAAGATTAATAACTATGTTTAAATTCATTTATGTTTAATTTGAGGGATTTTAATTTCAGGCTATTTGTTTCGTGGTTGTGTCAGTGCTAGTGGAGAGATATATAGACGTTTATATTAATGTAATGTGAAGCGTGTTTAGCATACAGGGCAACATGCCCACCTGAATGCATGACCCCAAAGAGGCAGTCATACCATTGCAATGGTTGCAGATGTATTTCCTGCACCATTAACCCCTTCTAGCTCTATGGACAGGGATTTATAAGTCGGCAGAAAGACCGCTCTCCCCCCATAAGTAGCACTCTTTAAAAAATATATATATACATGATTCCTTAGTCTGACAGATGCACTTTCCTGTTCTAGACACGGATCATTTCCTTCAAATAATATCACGCTGTCAGATGCACATTCCTGTCTGCGTGGTTTTATGCTAGCATCTTCATATTGCATCGATTGCGACTATATATCTGGAAGCAGGCATTGGGTTGACTACGAACTTTTAGTCTGAGATTGAATGAATGTTTTGATAAGTTTTTAAGTGAAAAAAAATCTATGTAGACTATCTATGCTCGACATGCTAAAGTAAAATATAATTTAAATATCCATCTGTGCGATCTATTTAAAATAGTAATTTAAATTTAAAAAAAAAATATTAATGTTAAAATCTAAAAATAAATTTATTCCTCAATTTTAAATGTGCGTTAATAAAAATCTATTTGTGTGTTAATTACTGGCAGTGGCTTCTTTTATTTTATTGTTCTAAATATTTAATATATACTTTGAGAATAGAAATCTATTGAAACTTATAAATGTTTAAAATCTCTGCTACTCTATGAGCTAGTGACCTTGGGCAAACGGTCAGAATAATATATATTAAAGTTTTTTTTTAATCTTAACTTACGTATCTGCCTACTATATAAATTTTTCTAGGTTCAAACGCCTAGATGGCACTCGTGTAGTGCAGATACATTTAAGGCCTTTTCATTGACCGTTAAAATGGACTCCCAACATGGCACGATCTTTAATAAACCACGAGTGCCCTGAGAATGTTAAAAATAAATCATGCCAGTAAGATTTTTCTTTAAAAATGAGTATATATATTTGTGTATTAACGTAATGTTATAGTCCGATATTTAATAAACCACGAGTACCTATGAAGCCAGTAATATTTTTTTGAAATAAGTATATATTTTTTGTATTAACGTATAGTTATAGTCCGATATTTAATAAACCACGAGTACCTTGAAAATGAAGCCCGTAATATTTTTTCTGAAATCAGAATATATTGGTTGTATTATATAAAGTTATGAATTTTGTGTAAAAAGTACTGCCAGTAAGAAAATTGCGTATATGTAGAAATAAATGCGAGGAATAAAATGTAACAATTAATATAAATCATAATTTAATTAAAAAAAAAAAAAGTCTAAAATCACGTAACTTCTTTGACTTGCCTAAGTTAATAATGAAATGTAGGGAAAAGGGAACACTTGAGGGAGGAGGTGTAATCTCAGCTAGGGTGAAAAGGAAAGAATAGTCAGCATTTTTTTTTTCTTGTAATTACTAACAAAGTTATGTCTTTTCATTAATAACCAAAGTTTTGTCCTTTTAAAAAAAAATTTAGTTAATCAATTTGTGTAACGTCATTACTAACACTAAGTAAATTCTTTTTTTTTTTTAATGTTTTTGTTTTTGAGGAAGTTTACTGATATGTAATGGAATATATGCCGTTACATTATTTTAAAATGAAAATAAAAAGATCGTAAATAAAAATTGATTTATTAAAAAGAAAAAAACTTAAAAACTGAAAATTAAAAGTTGTTTAATATATATATAGATCGCATGATGGACAACTTTAAAAACTTTTAAAAAAAAAATAAAAATATTTGAAAGTAATTTTTTTGTAAAAAAGTAAAGATATAAAGATTTGATATTTTTGAAAATAGAAATAATGTTGATTTCTATAATCTTAGAAAATGAAAATGATTGTCTTATTAATTAAATGATTGTTCAAAATCAAACTGGCCCTTGAGGCATTTAAAATAAATTAAAGGGTCAGATAAGAGAGTACAAAGAAATTAAATGACCAATGCAAACACCAGAAATGTCAGCACGGACCGTAATTGAAACACCAGAGGATTAGTGACGTCTTGCCGTTTGAATCTCAAGATCTAATGATAAGAGACTAATAAAAATATAAAAGCCAAATTATTATTATAATTGTTATCTTAGAGCTGACTATGAATAGATCGTTATAACTAGCTATATTGCAGATTTTCACGATGTGGAAGTCTGCAATAAATTTAATTTTCCGGACAAACCAGCTGAGGCCTCTGGATGACAGTTCCTGACCAAATGCATGGCAAGTCGCAGTTTCATTTCAAAGAAGGACAAAATCTACGAAAGTGATCACGAAGATGGACTTCTCAATCTATTAAATCCATAAAGTATGAACTATTGTGTCTATCTAATAAGAACTTTCCTAAAATTGCAAGTAATTAATAACTGAAAATAAGAACTCTTATCTGACTTAAAGAATGCAAATTCAATTATTGATATTTTTTTATGTAGATGTTTAAGCAATCATTTCCATTTTTTTTTGTGTGTGTATTATGTTTTAACTAAAATGTATTAAATTTAAAGTTGGGTGTAGATAGCTGCATGGATAAAGATTAATAACTATGTTTAAATTCGTTTATGTTTAATTTAAGGGATTTTAATTTCAGGCTATTTGTTTTGTGGTTGTGTCAGTGCTAGTGGAGAGATATATAGACGTTTATATTAATGTAATGTGAAGCGTGTTTAGCATACAGGGCAACGTGCCCACCTGAATGCATGACCCCAAAGAGGCAGTCATACCGTTGCAATGGTTGCAGATGTATTTCCTGCACCATTAACCCCTTCTAGCTCTATGGACAGGGATTTATAAGTCGGCAGAAAGACCGCTCTCCCCCCATAAGTAGCACTCTTTAAAAAAATATATATATACATGATTCCTTAGTCTGACAGATGCACTTTCCTGTTCTAGACACGGATCATTTCCTTCAAATAATATCACGCTGTCAGATGCACATTCCTGTCTGCGTGGTTTTATGCTAGCATCTTCATATTGCATCGATTGCGACTATATATCTGGAAGCAGGCATTGGGTTGACTACGAACTTTTAGTCTGAGATTGAATGAATGTTTTGATAAGTTTTTAAGTGAAAAAAAAATCTATGTAGACTATCTATGCTCGACATGCTAAAGTAAAATATAATTTAAATATCCATCTGTGCGATCTATTTAAAATAGTAATTTAAATTTAAAAAAAAAATATTAATGTTAAAATCTAAAAATAAATTTATTCCTCAATTTTAAATGTGCGTTAATAAAAATCTATTTGTGTGTTAATTACTGGCAGTGGCTTCTTTTATTTTATTGTTCTAAATATTTAATATATACTTTGAGAATAGAAATCTATTGAAACTTATAAATGTTTAAAATCTCTGCTACTCTATGAGCTAGTGACCTTGGGCAAACGGTCAGAATAATATATATTAAAGTTTTTTTTTTGAATCTTAACTTAAGTATCTGCCTACTATATAAATTTTTCTAGGTTCAAACGCCTAGATGGCGCCCGTGTAGTGCACATACGTTTAAGGCCTTTTCATTGACCGTTAAAATATATATATATATATGCTGTAGTATCTAAAGTTGTACTACAAAGCTACACAGTTCATTCCTCCATAGTGTTATGTAATATTTCAACATTGATCTGAACTTGTAATCTGATTTATACATATATGATTTGGATAGAGAGCTTATTGCAGCTCATTTAAGTGCTATTAAATGACTTTTATTAAATATTATGATAATAAATAATCATTCTTGCACTGACTTAACCATCGCAAGCCTAAGAGATAGGGCATAATAAAATTAAAGTATGATTAATTAGAAACCATAGATTCTAAAATTTGTAACAAGCTCTTAAATTATGGCACATCAGATGAGACTGTTCATAAACTTGCTCATCATTGTTACACCTGTGTGTGTCCTTTAATGCACTCTTATTTATTTGATTTATATTGATTAATTAAAATATATTAAACTATAACCACTGTGTTGAGTTTCATTTGTAATCCATCCCAAATCTTAGTTAAATCTCTTAATTCTAAATCTAGGTTAAGTTTCTTAATATTAGTGTTACTTATTAATATATGCATTACCTAGCCAGCTGTAGATGTGGGTGTATTTAAATTAATATTCATTTAGTTAATATTCCCTGAGTCTCTTGCTCCACCCTTTGCTACTGCCAGCATGTAAACAGCGAAATTCCAAGTGTAACCTCATATATGTCATTCATAGAATAGTATCATGAAGTGTTGGAGCAGGAGCTGAAGTGCAATCAGATTCGAGGTCTCAAATTCTCATCTAGATCAGCCTTGGTATAATTTGCCAGGATTCTGGATTTTGTTGCATGAATGTACAAATCTGACTGTTACACTACTAATATAATATGTTAATAATGTATTGTAGTAAGCATAATGATACTAAACAATGGATATATATACATACTTCAACTTTCAGGGCTGAGTTCATGATCATTATCAAAATCTGGGTGTCACCTGATAAATACCATCAAGAAATATTTCAGACGTATACTTTATTTTTGTATTAATTGCTTTAGAAGATTTTCTTCATAATATTTAATAGTTAGTGACCAATGCATAACCCTCTATCTATAATATTCGACTAAATTACTGATTACATGAATTACTCCTAGATGAAATGGAATATAGAATTGATATTCTGACCTGACAATTTTCTTATGAAATAACTGAAACCTTATACTATTTAAATAAATAATAACAACAACAAAAATTACAAATTTGTAATAATATAATTTACAGTCTAATTACCTTAGTTCTATTATCAAGCAAATAGGCATTCTTTTTTTAAATTATCATATACCCAATAAAACTATTATTAATACTTCCTTAAATTATCTTCTAATTTAAATAAAATTCTTCTTCATATATTGTTAATACTTATCCAATAAAATGTAAATAACCATTATATTGTTTCTTTAATAGTTTCATCTCTAAATTATCTTTTAGTTGATGTTTCACAGGCATGTGTGAAAAGAATAATACAAAATAGATAATAACATTCATACATCATCGTAAATATTCAGGGTTTTTTTCTTTAGCAACTTTAAATATTAACGTTATAATGACAACGTATAACAAAAATATAATTATAAGATCAAGAACTGTTTGCCAATAATAAACATCACATGAAGGATATAACCCTGCATATTGTTAACCCATATAACTCATTTATTCGATTATTTTTAGCTATATATAGTAAACAGAAACAATACACAACACTAGCTATATGTATATAAAGTTAATCTATCAGGTACACCACCAGTGTACACTGCGATTTTCTTTAAACTAATAATGATTCAAGGCAGTGGCCTTCTTTGGATCCTATCTCTGATAAAACAGGAACCATAAATATAATTCAATGAGACTATCAGTTACCGGATCCCATCTCTTATCAATAGTATTCTTAATCTTAAATCCTTCACAAAGATGATCAGCTTCGAATCTTACCTCTGATAAATAAATTCACTGCTTTTAAAAGACTTCTCTTTATAATATCATAAATATAGAATATATTTAACTATCCACACACATAAAAGTATATTTCAATGTAGATTAATAAAAGGATTAAATCTATGTACATGATAATACTGATCATGTTTAGAAATAATCAGTTCATCAATTTAATTTAAAATTATAGTAATTATAACACTGTTTTTAGTAGTCATATATTTTAGTTCTTGGCCATTTCATGTATATGAATCCATAATTTATGATGCATGCACACACAGTATGTTTTCTATGGCTAATTTATCTAAACATCTGTATTATATAACAATCTAAAATATTATTAGGAAACTTTTTTATTTAAATATGGATCGTATGAGCTTTTTTTACTCAACTATATTTGAAAAGAAAGCTTTTTTTAAAAAAAAAATATACACTGTCAACAAAACTAAATTTTAAAACCGAATTCCCGAAGAAAAAAAAACAATCTTTGTTTCTATATTCTTAAATAAATTAAAAATTAAATCTTAAGAAAAATTAAACCACAATTTAAGTTGCTTATTTCAAGTGGGTTTAAAAAAAGAAAACAAAATAACCATTTGCATTCTCTAGCATATAAATCAAGTTACAATTTATATATAGTTCTAAATATAATATATAATCAACTGTAATATATATATATTCTGAGATCAGAGCAAAAAATAACATTACCACTCACGTATGTATATAAAATTGTGGATAATATTCATCGATTTCTCTCAGACACGTGCATATTAAAGACAGAGTTAAAATATCATATATAAGCTTTCTTGGTAGGAATGAATTTTTCTTCCTCTGATTTACACTTTTGTTTGATGAAAAATAATGCATACATACTTACTGGTTCATTATTACATTTTTCATGAGTTGGAACGTCTTTAGAATACCATTTTCAAGCTAACAAATATTAAATCCAAGACAGACTTCAGACAGTTAGTGATTTTTCTTACTTAGCCACTAAATACAAAAATTTCTAAAAAAATTCACACATATATGTATGTTCTGTGACTTCATTTATTTTCTTTTTTTTTCCATATGTCATAGCATCGGCCGGGAGGCGAATCCGCAACAACTGTCTGTAACCAATTGCAAGGCGGCTGCGCTGACCTCTCGACTAACATCGCTTGACACTTCATTTATTTTCACAACATCTTTAATTACATTGAATTAAACAAAAATATTTTATATACAATAATTATACATTTAATTAAATTCTTATTTTGGAGTAAACTACATTCATCATCATCATCATCATCAACCATTATCAATAAATTGCAGAATGAAGATCTCTCCAAGTTCAACCCATCTTTTCCTATCTTTAGCTTCTCTTCTCCACATCGCTCCTGCACACTTTCTTATTTCATCGATCCATCTCACATGTGGTCTCTTTCTGTGTCTTTTACAATCTCTCGGAATCCAGTTTAAAATTTCAATTGTCCATCTATTATCATCTCTTCTAGCAATATGTCCAGCCCAATTCCACTTCAGTCTTCTAATTTTTTCAATGAGATCAGTAACACCACCTGTTTATTCTCTTAACCATACATTGCATTTTCGATCTCTTCTTGTTACTCCCAATATGCATCTCTCCATACTTCTTTGAGTGTTCTG
This sequence comes from Epiperipatus broadwayi, assembly GCA_028023455.1. NCBI lineage: Eukaryota > Metazoa > Onychophora > Udeonychophora > Euonychophora > Peripatidae > Epiperipatus > Epiperipatus broadwayi. The sequence goes on from JAQFVV010012401.1 coordinate 11,931,745, forward strand.
AAGTCTCTGTATTGCTCTTCTATTAAGTGTCCAAGTCTCAGATCCATAAGTAAGAACTGGCAAAACACATTTATTAAAAACCTTCCTTTTCAAACACATAGACATATTTCCTTTTAGTATCAAGTTATTTGTACCAAAAGCACTCCAACCAAGTTTAATTCTATGTTTAATTTCATCCATTATGTTTCCATCTGTATTAATAATCTGACCAAGGTATTTGTAACTCTTAACTTCTTCTAATTCATCATAATCAATCTTTATTTTCATAATTTGAGAAAATCTATTAAACATTACTTTAGTCTTTTTAACATTTATCTTTAGTCCTACTTTCATCTGATAACTCCTGCAACATTTCCTGTAACTCTAAAGCATTATTTGCAAAAACAACTACATCATCTGCAAAATCTAAATGAGTTAAATAATCTCCATTTACTTTCACTCCTTTAACTTCCCATTTTAATCCACAAAATACTTCTTGCAGCACAGCTGTAAAAAGTTTTGGAGATATGGTGTCACTCTGTCTTACACCCTTTTCAATGTTGATTTTCCTACTATCATTATGTAATCTAATTGTTGCTGTTGCATTTTCATAAATATTCTTTAAAATATGACAATATCCTGGATCTACACCTTGATGATCCAATGCTTTACTCACTGAAAAAATGTTTTTAGAATCAAATGCCTTTTCATAATCTACAAATCCTAAGCATAATGGCAACTCATATTCATTTGTCCTTTCTATAACTTCTCTCAATACCTGGTTATCATCTACTGTACTAAAACCACTTTTAAATCCAGCTTGTTCTCTTGGTTGGTGGAAATCCAGTGTTTTCTGTAGACGAGTTATAATTATCTTATTAAAAATTTTGTATAAAACTGATAAAAGACTGATAAGTCTGTAATTTCTAATATCTTCTTTATCACCTTTTTAAAATATTAATATTGCATTCTTCCAATCATCTGGTACATCTTTATCATTTAGACATTTGGTATATAACTTTGCTAAAAAAATTTCTATTTCTTCACCTGCTTCTTTTAATATATCAATTATAATTCCATCATTACCTGGAGCCTTCTCTTTCTTCATAAATTTAATTGCATGTCTCACTTCCTCATTCAAAATTTTGGGCAATTCGGAAAATATAATAGGTATAGGAGGCACTTGGTCTTTATTACTATATAATTCTTGATAGAAGTCTTCTATACATTTCATGATGTCATCTCTCTTTTAAGTAATAATGCCATCTTTTTTTCTTATTGCAGATATAAATTTCCTACCAATACCAAAATGTTGTTTTACATTCTTTAGACTTCTATTCTTTTCTACAGCTTTCCTTGCTGGTTCACACTTATACTTTCTTATATCATTTTCAACTCTTTCTGCACTATTTTACAAAATTTGAAATATTCAATCTTTTTTAATGCATTATTGTTGTATATCCAAATATTCCTTCTTTTCTTCATAAATTCTGTAATCTCAGTAGAAATTTTATTGGTCGGTCAATTGCTGTTTTTTTCTACCAGCTATCTTTGTTGCAGTTTTTAAAAGTGTACCAGTTATTTTCCTGTTAATGTTATTCAAATCTGAATCATGTTCAAAATCTACTAATACTTAAAACTGATTTGTAAGTTCTAATTTAAATTCATTAGAATGTTTCTGAAGATTAGGAATATCAACTGTAAATATTGTTTTTCTTAATAATTTTTGTCTCTCTACTTTTGCATTAACATGTATCTTACATCTTACTAATCGATGATCACTTCATGTGTTAAATTTATTAAGAACATTACAATCTTGAAATATGTATTTTCTGTTAGTAAAAATATAATCCAATTCTGCTGTACCTTCATTTGGATGCTTCCATGTCCATTTCCTTTTAACATTTTTCTCAAAAAAGGAATTCATAATATAAAGTTTTTCTTTTTCTCCAAACTCCACAAGTCTATATCCTCTCTCATTTCTACTGCCATAACCAAAATTACCTACAGCACATTCATCTTTCTTTTTTTTTTTTTTTTACCAATTCTAGCATTAAAGTCTCCCATAACATTTTTAAAATGTTGTTTACTCTGATCAAAAGCATTTTGTACATCCATATAAAAATCTTCTACTACTTCATCACTATGAGAACTTGTTGGGGAATAAACCTGAATTATCTGTATTTGGTATCTGCTATTAAGTTGTAAAAATAATCTTGTCACTCTGTCCAATACACCATCAATCTCCACTATGTTATTCTTCCATTTTTTTATTATAATGAATGCTATTCCACTTGTATTTCCAATATTTGTGCCTTTATAATAGAGTATATGTCCACTTTTTAAATCAATTCTTTCTTCACCTTTTCTTCTAACTTCACAAAGTCCAATAATGTCCCATTTAATATAAGACAGTTCTTCTTCTAACTCTTGCAATCTTCCTTCAGTTGAAAGTGATCTGCAGTTGTAAGTACCTAAATAAAAAGTCATCATCAAATAACAGCCTGAGCCCACAATCAGGGGATTCTTAGCACCCTCCGCCTTCGGCCACCAACCACTGCCTTGGTTGGTGACAGCCTCCTGGGAATAAGGGCCATGATTTATTTTTGTCTGTCATAATTGTATATATTGGAAAAAATATTCTTAAACTCGGAGGTAAAATGCCAATAAACTCACCACACTAGCTAATGCATGTTGGTGAGCAGCCCATCCATGTTTGTATACTATATGAATAATCACATAATAATAACAGCTGCAACGACAAGAACGTATGGAGTGGACATTAGGAATTTGCCCTGCTCGGTTCCTTTAAGGTCTCCAAGAGAAATCAAAGGTTCTCATTTGTCTCCAAGGAAATAAAACACAAAAATGCAATCGTAAAATTAAAATAAATTGTAATCCTTTTAAAAGTCCTTATTTTTTAAAAAAGTAAACCAAATTATATATGCTTTAATTAAATCTTATTTTCTTTTTTACTTTTTAAGATTTTTTTTTTTTTTAATTGATATATTTTATTTAGTTTTATTGTATTGTTTTTGAAGTACTATAAAGTTTAAATATACATTCCATCATACACTCTATTACTTATAATATTAAAATTCAATTTTTTTTTTCTAATTTTAAATCATTTGGTTTCTTATAACAAAAATTAGATACATTGTTTTATTCTATATTATAAAAAATTATTTATTTGTTTTTTTGTTTTTTAAATTTAAACTCTTCATATTTTAATAATAAACTAACTTATTAAATTATTATTTTTAAATATTTATTAAAAAATATTATTTTTTTGTTTAATAATCTAAAAGAACTTTAATGCAACTTCCCCCTCATGTGTAAGACCACATGGATGACCATAAAATAGATGTGACATCTATTACAATATATATATATGGTATTAAACTAATATCAAAATATGCACCTACATTAGACCTTAAAAATATAGATATTTCTTATTAATACAATTTTTAATATTTCTCGTACTTTGAATCTTTAGTTACATTTTTATCCATGATTGAAAAATGTCCTAACAAAGAAATACTTTTAGAATTAATTTTCTTTTATGATAAAACTCCACCGTTTAATAATCCAATGCAGATTTACTATAAATATCTTTACCATGGAAATTTTCACTTTTAGTAATGGACTTTTGATTCGGAGGTATTTACTTTCATGTAAGAACTTATAATATATACAGTAGAATTTGACTTTACTAGCTACTTGGGTTTGATCTCTCTTTCTTTCTATTAGATATATTTAAAGGCATATTTTAGGGTCAAATAAAGTTTGCAATTAGCAAAACATCTTGATCACGATCTGCTTGGTGAATATAAACTTAATAGCAGTAATTAGAAATAGAAATTCTCACTTGACATTTCCAGTATTAACTGTCTTATTTCACTAAAAAATTGATGATAAAAAAATTCACTAGTGCTACTTGGTTCAATTATTGAGACTGCATAATCTATTGATTTCTCAAGAAAAAGGTACAAAGTAGAAAGTACTAATAAATCTCAATTGCTTATATACATGCTTATCCATTCATATAAAAACCATTATTCTAAAATATACAAATCATACTATGTTGTTTTTAGTATGTTCAGGGATATTTTTTTATAACCTATTATTCAAAACACCTTAAACCTATTTTGATACATGTGTTACCATAATCTTGTATTTCAGTCAATAAAATATAGTTCATATACTTAAATTTATTAACATTGTATTAATATAAAATGTACTTAAATACATTGTTAGGAAAATATTTACAATAAGTTTTAGTTATAATAATAAAATAACTTACTGCAAAAACTTTTATTGATTTTTCTATTTTTATTCCATAAAATTATTTTTTATTTTTATATTTAATGAAGAATATATTGTTTGAATTAGTTCAGACAATACATATATAACAAAGCAATACTTTACACACACATTATTAAGCATTGGCAATATATACTTTAGTTCGTTCCATATCATGGTAATTTATTTTTATAAATCACTTTACTTTATATATATATGTTTATTCTTTTCTTACTGTCCGCAGCTTTTTAATTTAAAATTAGTAATAGCAATTCTCTTCATATTAAAATAACTGAATCTTTTAAAAAGGCGGTTAATTTTACTTTTTAGCAATATTTACTATTAAAATTTATTATTTAGCACTTTTATATTACGTGAGACTTCTAAACTCTATGTCAAATATAATAATGATTTGTTAGTTTACCCCCTCGCCCCCTTTTGGAGTATGAACCCAACCTATATTAGTTCATATTTTATCAACTACTAGCCCATGAACAGTTATTATTTCAATACATATTCATATGATTATATTTAAATTTTACTTTTTCCTCTTCTTTTCCACGCATTAAAAATTCATTATGCATTGTTCATAATTTCATTACCTGTTTGCTTTCTATTAATTTTAAAACTATTATTTTCAAAAATAATAATTGCACATAATATTCTTTACTCACAAATATTAATATATTTATTTTTTTCCTTCCATTTCTATATCTCCTATCTTCACTCTAATAATAAGTCACTCTCTTTACTGAAACTATAATTATTTTTACCTTCAACATTGGCCCAAGTTTTGATAAATATATATTGTTGTTTTTTTACTATTTATTTTCTATAACATTTTTCTTCATTTTTAATTTATTAAGTTATCCATCTTATATGCTATTAATTCATCCCAAATTTTAAATGGATTCAGTAGAAACATCTTGAAATACTTGCTTTAACCAATTATCTGGCATCCTTTCTGACAAGTTGAATCAAAAATCTCTTTAGCAATCTCATTCTTATCTACAAATTGTAATCTAAATATTTTTAAATTGCTATTAATATAATTTTATCAATTGCTCATACATTTTTATGTAATTTTTCTTTTTTTTCTTTATGTAAATATTTAATAATTATTATTAATATTTATTATGTTACAAAAACATTGCATTATAACATATTTATATAGAAGCATTTACAATGAGGATTATATTGTTCCTTATTTATTTATGTTTTAAATCTTTATATTTGTGCAAGATTGTCACAAATTAAAAATTTGACAATTGGGTTTAATATAAATATCATTTTCTGACCAGGTAGTTTTGCAACTTATGCATATTCCTGATGGCCATGTTATTCACAATATCATTTTGCATTAATATGTGTGTTGAAATACACTCATTTTTCTTTAGTTCATTATAATTTCACTAATCTGAATATAAGAATTATAACTGACACATTGTATAGTTCAAGGTTTATATATATATATATATATATATATATATATATATATATTGTACCTAACTGAAGTGTCACTTAGTTCCAAGAGGTAATCAAGGTTATCTTAGCTTAACCTTTTGTTTAAAATTTTGGATTTAAAAAAAAAAGAAAATAATGATGATAAAAAATGGAAATTAATTTAGTTAATTATTAATATAGGATAATCTAAATATTTTAATAGTGTCAGTTGGTTTGATAAAGGATGTGAGGTAATAATTTAACATAAGCAAATGTTAAAAAAAAATAATTGTGAATTGATAAATAGTATTAAATGTATTCTAAAATAACTATTGTATAATCCATTCTAATGTTTAAAGAATAATAATAAGATATTATTATTAAGTTGGAATAAGTAATACATTTTAAAAAAGAAATGATATGTAAGTTTTTATTAAAAAAATAAGAATATCAGTTATTAGTTTTGTAGTTTAGCATTCCAGTTATAAAAATTATTTGGATTAAATATTTATTAACATTTTATTGTTGTAATTCTAAAAATAATTTTAAACAATTAATGTAACACCAGACATATGCGAGAATATGTGCATGCATAGACATGGAAACATAAGAATAAAAAAAATAATTTAACTCCCATATTGCTTAAAATAAGTAAATAAAGCAAATGTGTGGATAAAATTATTTTTAATGAAATATTTAAGGGTTTAAAAAGGGTATAACTTTAAATTTTATATTTATTATTGTGTTGTATAAAATATTAAAAAAAAATTGGTTGCACAATATTTGTAATACTAAAATTTTGACTTTGCAGCTGAAGGTCATGTGGTATGGGAAAATAATATTGATTATGTCAGTAGATTGATTCCACAGCTGGTTTGTCAGAATATTAAAATTTAATAAAAAATAATTTTTATTGGTTTTTAAATGAATTGTAGGTGAAGGAAAAATTGTGAGATAAAATGGAGATCGAGGGACCATCCAGGGGCTGATCTTGTTTGATTCAATTGGTGTGATCTTAAAAATTTTATTAATAAAAGTAATTTTTTTAAAGAACTTGATATTTCTAAAAAAAATACAAGTATGTTTAAAATATTTAAAATCGTCCTGTAGTGATGGAGGATTAAAAAGACAAAGTAATCCATTTTTCTGACAATTTGAATTTCAGTCGAGGCATAGAAATTATAGTAAAAAAAATGTCTAAAGTAAATGAAGCATCTCACATATTATACGACATTAACTTGTTTAATTTTCTTTACTTGGAAATAAGGTTAAGGAACAAACCATTAATCATTTCCATAGATAAGCGTTCGGTTGTATTAAACTATTTTGAAAATAGAATGCTAATTATTTTTCCTGTTAGATTAAAAGTATATGTAAAAAAAAGAGAATTTTTTTTAAAATTTAAAAAAGAACATTATAAAGAAGCTGCTACGTTCGATTACAGTGAAACTATAAAGAATGATTTTAAAAAAAAAAAAGTTATTACTTATATCTTGACATATATAAAAATGATTTGTTTAGCTAAACGCAAACAGATAATATATACATTTTAAAGGATAATTCTTATTTACACCGTAAGAAAGGACATGTATTTGGAAATAAAACTTTAAAGCAATCTATAATGATTAATAATGAATTAATAGTTATTGAGTACATTATAAATAGTCATACTTGCCAGTATTTAAAAATAACTTTATAGCATTAATTATAGCATATAAACGGAGAAATGTCTTGAACAGTAAAAAAATTTCTACTCTCATATTTAAAAGTAAGCAAAGGAAATTAATTTTTAAAAATAAATATGTCTTGGGATATTATTAGGAAACTATTTAAAAAACTATATTTTAAAAGAAGCATTTTCCTAAAAGAGGATAAAGAATTTCAGATAAAAAAATATATATTATTATTATTATTATATGCAATTTTGAACTCAGGATCCTATTAATAAATTAAAGTGGGTTCAGCTGAAGAATTTATTTTGTTTCATGCTGGCTTAATCTTATTATTTATTTATTTTTTTTTTAAATTGTTTAAAAAAATATTATTAATGAACTATTGAACATTTTCGTTTGGAAATGATTGTCATGTATATAAATGTATTAGTTGAAGCTTCGAATTCAAATCGATATCTTAACCTGGATAAATTGTCTACACGTTCTGAAATGGAAAAATCGTCACGGAACGGATATATAAACTTAAATTAATGTATTATTATTTTTTTCTATGGTCTGCTTTATTGGTTTTAAAACAAAAACCATAAAATATTTATGTTATTAATTTTTTTTTGTAACACTTTTGCATAAATATACAGGTAAACTAGGGTTATAATTTTAAAACGAAATAGGTTTATTTGAATGAGCAAATGTTTTTTGCCATTCTTAAGTAGATTTAGTTTATTTATCAAGCATTACACTAGCTAGTTTCTATTTAATAATTTTATTATAGAGATTTAAATATCACAGTCTTATTTTCATATAAATGGGATGTTTTACTCAATTTTTATTTTAAATTTACTAAAGAAGTTTATCAGAGAATATCCATTCATTTGTTTTATGAATGTTATATTAAGAATAACTACAAATATTTTATATTCATCGAGAAGTAAATATTCTTGCATTTAATTTACAATTTTAAAAGTCCACTAGTTATTATATTTTAGCATTTAATATTTTGTTATGTGTGCATTGTGCCTTGCCTAGAATTTTATATGCATTTAAGTTTAAAGTATTTTCTACAGTAGTCATTTGACACATAGTTTGCTTTGTTGGTTCGAACATTGGATATACATTTTGTATTTTATAAATTTCTTGGAAATAACTTAGTTAGTTTAGGTGAAGTATCTTGCTATTAATTAGTCTTTGTTAGCCTCAAGAGTTAGGCTTAGTTTATAATTTTTGAATATGCTTTATGGAGTAAATAAATCCTCCATCCTTATTGTATTGTATTTCCATGATTTGATAGTGCTTACCCCCCAAAAGAGGGTATTGTATTTTTCAGTGATGATGATCACATTTATAAGCCATTGGAAATCCCATGAGAGGATTGTGCTTTTCTGGTGTGTTCCTGTTCCCAGATGTACTGAAGATGAATTCCAGACATCTTAATTTTGCCTCGTAGTTAGGTATTTTGGAAACCACCACATTCTTTTCCAGCTCTGAGGAGTCTAGTATTTTTATATTTTTTGCCTATCATTCATGATGACTTAATGCTAATTCCACCACAGTAGGTGATGTTGCATTTGTTTTATATTTGTGATGACAAGATATGCTTGTTTGAGGAAATGTATTTCTTCAGGTAGTTGTAGCTAATTTAAAGCTCATAGATATATCAACGTTTGAATTGTGTTGCTATGATAGTTTTATCACGCACAAGCTAACCAACAATAAGTTATATTTATTTTAAAGTATGTTAAATATGCATATGGTATAAGTGGCAATTCACACATAATAATTTAATACTTTCATCCAGAATTTTGCCACTGGATTTGTAAGGCTGTTACATCATTATTTTTAAAACATTGAGGGAATAATTTTATGTGGACTAAAGTTATTTAAAAAAAAAGTATAACTGATCTCTGATGAATGATTGTCCCATATACTTAATTTAGTTTAATTTTAATATTAACTTAATCTGATTTAAACATATATCTAGCTATCACATTAGTTATACCCGTGAAACTAGTGATGATATTTTTCAAAAGTATTGCTGAATATGCTTATTCCAACTTAGTGTTTGTTAGGGTTAGGAGTATAAAATTAAGCTTAGGGTTTTCAATATAAACCTAGTTCTGTGTGTCATTCTGATTATTAGATGACACAATAATGGTATAAATTAGTCTAATAAAGAAGAATAGTAGTGTGCTTATTAAGTACATATGATAATTAAAGTTTAAGGTTTTTTTTTTTTTGATAAAAATCTAATTATTAAAAGAAAGTAATATTGAATAACCTTTATCGGTTATTAAGTGTATTAATGTAAATTAAATAAAACTGTTAAGAGTCCAAATAATTATATTAAATCTTAGTGCGGTATTGGCATTGTTTGTATTCTACTACATTTGTAAACATGTCTTCTCATTATTAATAAACTAAATTATTATTATTTCAAAAGTTTTGTTTTGTTTGTTTTACTTTTATATGAGAATATATTATTGTCTTGGGTTTCAAGTTCACAAAATCTTAAAATGTAAAAATTATTGAATCTTCAATTCAGAAATTTACAAGTATATTCTAAGTTAATTAAATATAGTTAATATTGTCTTGAAAATTTAAAAAAAGCTATGTTAAAGTAAATGATTCTCATATTGAATCATAAAGACAGATAATTGCATTATAGCAGATACCTAATTAAATACTTAGTTAAAAGTTTTTTTTTTTTTTAAATTATCGGTATATCTTTCAGACTAAAGATTATGCAACGTCGGATTAACAATATTAGTACTTCAGAAAAATATTTTAATTAATATTATTTTAAAAGCTGCATCTTATCTTATATTCACTGCACATCATCTATCATCATCTTAAATCTGATATATTTAAAGAATTCTAGTTCATTTGCATTTGAGGTCTTTAGTGGTTGTCTGTGAGTATGAAAAGGCATTAAAAGTACCCTTGCTCTTTTCTCTGCTTAAGTAATATCTTAGATAATAGTTCATTATTAGTTAAATTTAAATTGATTCATTAAATTTTGTGAATTAATATTTGTTTTGTTCATTATTTTAAGATTGAACATATTATAATTATTTTATGGTCAGCTAAAATGTCACTTATTTATTTATTAATCACAGTAATTCTTTATTAGGCAACTTAACTTAAACTTTAATTTTATACAAGAGTATTAGTTTTAAAATCCATGAGGTTATCTATTCTTGTTGTTTTAGTAAATATAATTCTGTAAGATAATATTTCAAAGCAAAGCATCATAGGTCTGATTCAGAGAGTGTATAATCTATTAGTAGGACTAATATGATAAGCATTGATTAGTAATTTAGATAATCTTTTGTATGGTTTATTAAAATATTAATATGCTGTAGTAGTTATAATTCATCAGGATTGGATTTGACTTTTATTTGATTATACATCTTTGGATCATCATCTCTTTTCTTTAAATTTATTGTAACCCCACTGAGCCGAGTCGTTTAGAGTCTCTCATTTATATTTCATTTCATTTCAATTTTATTCCATTTCTTTTCATGTCATTTCTTTCTATCATCTCATTTCATTTCTCTCTCCTTTATTCCATCTTCTTCTTATATCTCTCTTTCATATCTTTCTATCATCTCAGCTATTTAAAACATTCGTTAAGAGTTTCTTCTATCATCTCATTTCATTTATCTCTCCTTTATTCCATCTTCTTCTTATATCTCTCTTTCATATCTTTCAATCATCTCATTCCTTTTCTGTCTCCATTACATATATCATTTCTGTTACTTTTCCCCATTTCTCTTCCTCCTCGATTCTTTTCTTTTCCATCATTTATTCTTACCATTATCATTAGCTCCATTTCATTATTAGTATTATATTTCTCTTTCTCTTTCTTTCTCACACCCTTATCTTCATTTCATTATTAGCATTTTCTCTTTCTCTCTCTCTTTTCTCTTTCTCATATCCCCATCTCATTCTAGTTAGGTTACAATATATATATATATATATGATATTACAACTTCAAGAAAACATGATTTCTTGTGCAAAATATGATTGCAATTAAAGGATGTATTATTGCAAATATTTAAATATATAGAATAAAATGGAAGTTAAAGTGATTTATGAGATATTTATTAGTAGGTATTGTCCTTATAGTAAGATAAAAAAAATTTCAACCAGAATTAAGACCGATAAAGATTGCAAAATTAGGTTAGTATCTCAGCAACTGGCAGTATTGTCTAAAGATATCTGCAAGAGTACACAGTCTTTAATTAATAAATTACATAGCAAGTCAAAGAACATAATCTGTGAGGTAAGTTCTATCAGAGGCAATGCATTTAGCAAGTTAATTATTGGCTTATTGTTTAATCTTGATTAGATGATTAGTTAGCATAGCATTTTGTTTTTTTATACATAATGAAAATGACTTGGAGCAATTTAAGTTAACTGCATATAAGACAGGAAAGTAGGTTATTTTTATTGAGAGAAGTAAAAGAATCACTGTGTATATGACATAACAATTAAGTTTATTTTATAGACTGTAGCATTTAAAAAACACATAACCAGAAAATATAAAATATAAATACATTAAAAGTAGATTGTGAATTTTCATATTAGTGTAAAATAAATTTGATTGAAATAGTTTGTGTTGTAAACCTATTACTATAAAGCACTGAAAATTTTGAAATTATTCAAACAGAAGTCAATCTCTGATAATGCGCTATTTCTTAAATATTATAAATCTCCATGCACTCTTCCACTGGTAAGAATGTAAAAAACTTAAGTGAATCACTTAAGTTTAGAGCATAAATTCTATATAAACCAAATCTTATAGACCATGCTTAAATTAGGGCTCGAGTCTATTGTGTGCATGATGATGTAATCAAATATTCAATTGAAAAAATCTATTTAACCCATAGCAGGAGAAAAACAGCATCTCATTTTTAACCACCTATGATTACACAAACATGACTTATAAATATAAACCTATTATTATAAAGTGCTGAAAACTTTGAAATTATTCAAATAGAAATCAATTTCAGATGTGCTATTTCTTAAATATTATAAATCTCCACGCACTCTCCCACCAGTAAGAATTTAAAAAACTTGAGTAGATCATTTACGATTAGAGTGTACAGTCTATATAAAAATTGATGTATATAGAATGTATACTATAAACTTAAGTGATTCACTTAAGTTTTTTTAATTCTTACTGGCAGGAGAGTGTGTGGAGATTTATAATATTTAAGAAGTAGCACATTATTGGAGATTGACTTCCATTTGAATATTTAATTTTGTTAGTAAATTTTAAGACTTCTAATTTATTCATATAATGATTTAATTTCACTTTATACAAATTGAGTGGTATTCTCAGAAATGTTATAAGTCTACCTGAAAAGTCTATAAAAAACAGTTTATATGTGAATATGGATCCAGCCATTGCTTAATTTTTTTGTTGACAAATTGAGAACTCATCTACAAATGAGACTAATTTCATACTGATTCTAAGTTGAAGCACCAAAAGAACTTTTGTGATTTCTTTGACTTACTTAATTAATGGTCCAATGTAGATTGAAAATAACAATGTTGCCAGGAGTGATCCCAGTGGAATAGTTATAATAGGTTTGAACACAACTAATAGATGCACATAATGTTTACATTTAATGGGCTATTGTAATACAGTTTTCAATAGATGTAATTACATGTTGGTGTAATGATATCAAACATTTCCAATTGACTAAATCAAACCCAATCTCAAAATCAATTTGATAAGCCACATAGCTTATTTAGTCATTAATTTTAGTAAATTGAATGATTTTTTCATCATTATTATAGTCTGAAATGTTCAATGATTTTTTACTGCTTAGTGCATTAGTTTGAGTAATATCAGATTTTAATTTATTGATATAAGTTGTTAATTATTATCATTGTCAAATCATTAATGATAGATATTTTTTTCTAGTTTTGTATAACAGAAAATTATGTTGGTTAGTAAGTTGGGAAAACTAGCTGCATGTAAACAAAGCTGGTAAAAGCATTTTTGGAATTATGGTATTACACTGTGTCCAACTTTTTTATAAACAATAGCTAAACTAGTATGAACTTTTAATACATTTATTTCTTATATACTTTCATTGTTTTTAATATATTTGGCCTGGTCTAAAATAGTTATAGTTATGAATAATTATAAATAGTAGTGAGTTTTATTTTTAATTTCATCAAAAATCTCATTATCTACATGCATTCCAGATTGAGAATCATTGCCTTCAAATAAGGGAAAAATTCTACATTTCTGAGTTTACCAATTTAAATAGGTTTGGTATGATATTACATAGTCTACAAATTCCTGTGTTTTGATTATGTAAAGTATAAAATTATTTTGTTTCCTTTTATGTTTTCTGAATCAAAAAAAAAAAATCTGCTGTTTCAATATTAGAAATTGTATTTTCTGTGATATTCGAGTGATTTTAATGTGCAGGTAAATAATTTTTATAGTTCATCAAATATGTAATGCTAAGAAACTGTAAAGTGGCTTGACTAATTTTAAATCAAAAATCACCACTAATAAAAAGTTTCAGCCTTTTCGAGAATCAATACGATGTTTGAGTTATTGAGTTATTGCTATATAGTAAACCAATCAGATAAAAGTTATCTTTTATCTGAAAAAATGAATTAGCATTGATATAACAAAAGTTGGGCATTACAAGTGCATTTAAAAATGATTGTTAGTCATTTATTCAGACTTATTTGTTCAATGACTAAGTTTGCTGTGATATTTATGTTACCCAATCATTAGATAATTAAATTTTAGAATACTTTTGACAAATACTATCTAAAATGTTCTTAAACAGCAAACAAGCTTTAATGAAGGTAGTATTCTCTTGGTTATAATAATATTTAGCAACAAAAATGACATTAGAAACATTATATACTGTCAAGTTTGATTTCCAGAGAATGATTCATTTAAATTGAAATATTCCCAATTGAAAGAAGTTTTGTCACTTTCAATAAAACACATGCATGATCAAAAAAAAAAAAAAACATTTGATATTATTATAATAAACTTATTTGATGAAGATCAAAGAACAGATCTGTTAAAGATGATCCACATATTTTCGTGAATGTTATAAGATCATATGAATACAATAAAAATAATGGTTACAGTGAAAAATGATTAAGTTTAATTTTTAAATGTTGTGGCAAAGCATTGTATAAGCTGAAGTAATCATAGAACATGACTGGTTTGCTTATCATTTTGTGTTGCAAATAAGCAGTTTTTGAATAATTTTTGTTTTATTTTTTTGTAAATAGTTATGATGGTACTTGTTAGCTTTTAAGTAATTGTTAGTTTTTAAGTAAACCAAAATAGCATCCTGTATTTTTGATAAATCTACAGTTTGGAGTCTCCGAAAAATGTTTACAAAAAAATACCTGCTAGGAAGCATATTTAATATTTATATTTCACTTTTTATTATTGTTATTTTAAAAAAAGACATCATTGTGGACAAATAAATTATAATATTTACAGTTTCTTTTTAATTTTTTGGATTAACTTATTAACACAAAAATGAAATATATATACAAATACAATATTTACACTCCATTCATGTCGGCAGTGTGCAATCATATTGTGACCATTAACACACATTTTTTGGGGAGGGCAGGATTCTATACCTTTAGAAATAGTCCACTGCATCACATTCTATAACAGGAAGGTCCCAAATTTTTATCATTATGACAATTTACAAAAAACTGCTGACAAAAAGAATCACTGACTGTATCAAAGTATTACAATCCTCAGACCTCTGGTCATTTCCTACGCTATAAGTATATAAAAAAACTGAAATAAAGCTTCTTAATGAAAGATATCGGAAACAATCAATTTATTAACTTTGTTTTAATTTAACAACTAACACTTCTTCAGAAGATGGGGAGTTTGAATGTAAACGTTCATATCATAATTATTAACACAAACTTTTTGAGAGGGCAAGATGTTGTACCTTTGTAAATATTCCACTGCATTATGTTCTGTGATAGGAAAGTCCCAAATTTTGATCATGACAATTTACTAAAAAAAATTCTGACAAAAAGAAACATGCTGAATAGAAACAAAATACGACTATGTTAAGTGTCTTGTCACTTCCATGTTCTAATATAACTAAAAAAAAAAATTGAAATAAAGCTTCTAAATAAAATTTATTGGAATTTAATACCTTTTTTAAATGTAACAGTCGATTATTAATATTTTTTAAATTTAACAAGCTAGATTGCAGGCCCTTGAAATGGTATATTTATTAAAAATATGTGCTGCCACATTGGTTTCTTGAAAACTCACAACTACCATTATGATATAGAATTATTCTGATCAGTAGAGAGAGACCATTGTGATAGAATTTACAGATAATTGCATTTATATTTTTATTTGTAAGTTTTGTAATTTCTTAAGTGAGACACATATTTGGTTTGTGAATATTGTTTTTGGATTAAATATTCGTAAAAAAAATATTTGTTTCTGTAAGAATGAATATTTGATTCAGATGACTGCTCATGAAATGTTTTAACCATACTATATTTTTATATACATTATATTGATCAATAAGTTATTAGGTTAAATATGTAATATGGTAAAAGTTTTAAATTTGTTTTTTGTTAATATGCTTTTTGTTTAATTCCAAGAGAGCTATTCTTTTGCATATGATTGCAGTTATAGATAACATACTGGTAGTTTAATCTTTATATTCATATGTTTTCAATACTGAGGATTCTATTGCATTAAATATATATTACTTACTTTTTATTTAAGTGAACATATTTTTTTCATGAGATTTTGCTGTCCGAAATTCATATTAATAGGGATAAGTTTCTATTGCTACGATTCTATTTCATTTAGGATAATATTGCTCTGTATTTCTAATTTACTCTTATTAAATTACAGACTTTTGATTATTGCATAATGAGAGCCCATTAACCTGTTCATTTATATTGTCTCTGACTGTGATTACTGTCATAAAAATATTATTAAAAATCACATGTTTATTTACAATTTAACAGAAACAGACAAGTATTTAAAAAGTTTAATATTAAAATGATTCATTGCATTAATAATAAAGGGGAAGGAGGTTAAAGAAGCTATTCTTATGAATATTATTAAACTTATATTAAATAAGAATTTAGATTTGAAAACTGGGCTAATATAAATATTACTAAACTAAATTCAAATAATAAAATTGGTAGGAAAAAAAAGTTATAGAAAACATAAAAAGAGAGAGCTATTATACAATATAAAGTAAGCTAAGGAAAAAATTTAAAACTGGCAGTTAATAAGGCAAACAAATAAAAAATGATGTTTTAATACTAGTTAAATGAGAAATCAAATAAATATTTTATTTTTATAATAATAAATAAAAATACTTGATAGAAAGTTTAAAATTGGTTAGAATATTAAACTTAAGAATTAAATTTTATGTATTAATACATAGACAAATTTCATTAAAATGTAATTAGTAATAATAAAATAAATAATAAAATGTTAATGAATTAATAAAAAATATAGGTTTATTAAGTTAGGTATATTATTGTTGTTAAAATAATATTAATTAGTATATAAATATTAATTACTATATAAAATATAAATTATATAATTGCTAAAGACTTACTGTCTTTATCATGTTAATGATATAAAATGTAATATATATGATTGAAGGTATATATTTAATATAAATATAATAGTTATATAAAAAGGATTCAACATATAATTGGTTATAATGTTTATATTGTTAGATAATCTTATAATAATTTAACTCTGAAGAAAAAAACTGCTGGTCAATCAAAATTGTAAAACTGACCAAGTAGATTGTAAAAATGATTAAAGAAAGGATTTACTCATTTGTCTTATTAATTTCTCCTTTTTGAAATATTATATAAACATATCAATATATTTGATCGGAGACATGACAAATAAATTCCATATGCAAGAGTTGATAGTTTATTATTAATTAAATACACATTTTACTCTCTCATTATATGTATTTCTTCCATGTAATATTTTCTAATTTTGCATTAATGATTCACTTTTACATAACTGCTCTCCTCAACAGTTCTTCAGATTTGCTCATATAAAACAATTTGAGTTGTAGGAATAAGAGGATCCTTTTTATTCCTGCGTAAATACCATATCTTGGATTGAAGAGGAAAGTATTCGTTTATTTAACACTCTCAAAAGGCGCATGCTCAATTAGCTTGAGCGGCTGATATTTGAATGTAATATAATTGTAAACACAGCGCTAGATAAAATAATTGCTTATTTACTCATAATTAAGTTTCAGTAAGAATGATGTTTAGTAAATTCTAAGCAATTTCACGGACATCATTCAGTCAAAAAACATCGTAAATAGTAATTTAAAGTGAGAATTCTACTCACGCTCTCCTCAACAGTTCTTCAGATTTGCTCATATAAAAGAATTTGAGTTGTAGGAATAAGAGGAACCTTTTTATTCCTGAATAAATGCCATATCTTGGATTGAAGAGGAAAGTATTAATTTATTTAACACTCTCAAAAGGCGCGTGCTCAATTAGCTTGAGAGGCTGATATTTGAATGTAATAAATATTTGTTGTATTATAACTGACTTTTACTATATACATAAAAAAATTAAAGATAGATTATAATATTCTATTTTAGCTTCATTAACAAATTTACTTTTTATCAAAAAAAAATTGTATTAATAATTTATTAATAATTTACACTACTACTATTATTAATGTATAAGTAACTTAAAGAGTACAAACAATCCTTACTTATACGAACTGCTAATTCCAGATTCAATGAACAATTTCTGGTATGAATACATAATGTTTTTCTAAAAATGTAAGATTCCAGTTATTGCGTGTCTTGTGTGTGAATATCTCTTGTGAAATAGCATAACATTTATTTTTATTTGTTAAAAAAATATTCTAAATATATGCCTATAGAATCTATCTGACTTGTACAAAATTCAATCTAAGAATAAGCCATAGAATGAATTATACGTATATAAAAGAGACTTCTTATATTTATCAAGATATTATTTACGTATATATATGCTTTGTAGTTTTCATTTGTTCTTTTGTGACAATTATTTTCTATTGAAGACAATAAGCAATTATTTTATCTAGCACCGTGTTTACAATTATATTACATTCAAATATCAGTCTTTCAAGCTAATTGAGCACACGCCTTTTGAGAGTGTTAAATAAATGAATACTTTCCTCTTCAATCCAAGATATAGTATTTATTCAGGAATAAAAAGGATCCTCTTATTCCTACAACTCAAATTCTTTTATATGAGCAAATCTGAAGAACTCTTGAGGAGAGCTTGAGTAGAATTGTCACTTTAAATTACTATTTACGATGTTTTTTGACTGATGATGAAATTGCTTAGAATTTACTAAATGGCATTCTTACTGAAACTTAATTATGAGTAAATAAGCAATTATTTTATCTAGCGATGTATTTGCAATTATATTACATTCAAATATCAGTCTTTCAAGCTAATTGAGCATGCGCCTTTTGAGAGTGTTAAATAAATGAATACTTTCCTCTTCAATCCAAGATATAGTATTTCTGCAGGAATAAAAAGGATCCTCTTATTCCTACAACTCAAATTCTTTTATATGAGCAAATCTGAAGAACTCTTGAGGAGAGCGCGAGTAGAATTCTCACTATCATTCTTACTGAAACTGTTTTTTGACTGAATGATGTTGGTGAAACTGCTTAGAATTTACTAAACATCATTCTTACTGAAACTCAATTATGAGTAAATAAGCAATTATTTTATCTAGCGCCGTGTTATGAGTAAATAAGCAATTATATGGCGCTAGATAAAATAATTGCTTATTTATTCATAATTGAGTTTCAGTAAGAATGATGTTTAGTAAATTCTAAGCAATTTCACCTACGTCATTCAGTCAAAAAACATCATAAATAGTAATTTAAAGTGAGAATTCTATTCATGCTCTCCTCAAGAGTTCTTCAGATTTGCTCATATAAAAGAATTTGAGTTGTAGGAATAAGAGGATCCTTTTTATTCCTGCATAAATACTATATCTTGGATTGAAGAGGAAAGTATTCATTTATTTAACACTCTCAAAGGGCGCGTGCTCAATTAGCTTGAAAGGCTGATATTTGAATGTAATATTGAAGACAATATAACTGATTCTAAGATAAAAAATGTATAAATTGATATTAAGATTGAAAAAATTCAGACTATGTCTGAACTTGTAAATGTAACTGATTATATATAAATAATTGACATAAACATTTGGCGATTTTAAGAGAATAAAGCTTAGTATCAGTTGTTAAACATGCAGATTTGAGAACAATTCTGATCTTAAGCATCTATAATACATCGAAACTAAAAATATTTACTCTTTCATGGTATTCTATATTCCAATGCAAGATTTTTGAACAACTATAATATATAGAAATTTACAGAACAAATACTAAAACTTTTAACTTAAACATTAAATTATTTATTAAGAATCTAATAAATAATTTCATTAAAACTATATTTTTGTTATTTTGAATTCATCATTAGGAGTGGGGGGGGGGGGGTACTTAAAGAATTAGAAAGTTAACAATACTTTTTTTGCCTGTTTTATAAATTTACAAACAAAAAAAAAACTTAGTTTTAAAAAATTATCATTGGTATTTTTTCCTTTTTTTGTTGAAAATAAATTAAATCATTTTTTTTTAAAAAAAAAAAAAGTATATGTAATTAACTAATTTTACTACGTAAAGCAATTAATTCATTTTGAAAAAAAAAAACAAGCTATATTTTTTCTGAGATTTACTAGAAATATATTAAAATTAACTTTTTCTTAATTGAATTATAAAGATTCTGTTTAAAAATATATATTACTGTTAAATTTAACAAACACGCATTCATGGGTACATGTTCTTTTACGTAGTTAATAATTGGATTACAGTAGCGCCACAACATCTGCAATATTAGTTCCAAGCCCCCTCTCACATCTATCGTGTAAAATACTAAAAAATAATACTAATAAAAACTTTATTTTTTTAAAATGAATACCAAAGTCAACATTTCTTACAAATAAATACACTCTGGATATCCTTTTCTTCAATATTATTGTTCCTCCAATATAAATGTAATATCAGGCTCATTATCATCAAATTGTAATCTTTCTTAAATGTTTTGTTGGTTTTAAAACTGAATTGATTTTCTATACAATCACCCCTACTTGCTTTTACTCATTTCACAATCTCAGTATATCTCTTCAAACTTTAACCCCCCCCCCCAATTTTATTCAGTTTTAATTCGTGTGTTATACAAATATTAACTCATGATTTTATTAAGTGTATATTGTTATATCTAAATGATTAATTGCTATAAAAAACAAAATTGTCATGTTACATAAATCCATGAGATGGATAACTGCTGATACAAGTCCATGATTACAATTCGGAATAATTTACCAATTTCAGAAATCTAATATACATATCATTCAATAGTTAATCTCACGTTCTAGAAAGCAATTGTTGATATACATAGTGTAAACTCAAATTTTAAAGATGATTGATTAACATTTGACCATGGTATTTTGTCACCTTTATTCATGATAAGATTCGCTGTTAGTGACAGTCATATGTTTAAATTAGAGCTACTTTGTTAAAACTAGTATTCACAATAACTTAGTTTGATATGTATCTTTGAGGCACCCTGCTTGAAAACTACTGTTAATCAGTAATCTTCCGTATAACCTAGGATCTTAACCTTCAAGTTGCTCAAAGATCTGAATGTTCAGACTGGCAGTATTAGTGAAAAGTTTTTCCCATATGTCATACCTGTGGTTGATACTACTGATATGCCAACTGTCCAGGCTTTTCTCTGCATTGATGTGGACCAACATGTCCTACCAGGATGAATGGTATCTGTAGGGTTCCTTCCATAATTACCTTTTGCCTAATTAAAATTCTAAGATAATTCTGCTGTGTTTCACATTTAATTTCTTTATCTGTTATTACCTTAGGGATGATGAGGCGAAGCCACACTTTGTATTGGTTCTACCCCCCATCTGCCCTTATATTTGTCACAAATGATCAGGCTTCTATCTTCATTGAAATAAGCACTGCTTTTTGACTCAACTTCATCTTTAGAATCTGTTGTTTGTAGATTGTCCTGTATCATTTCAAGATTGTCTGTTCACTAATTTTCTGTTCTACATCCTTATCTTGATAATATCTATCATTTTGTGTTTCTTCATTTTCCAGTAACTTTAAAAGGTCCTGTTCACACATGTCAGTTCTCATGGATATATTTTCCTGATTTTCATTGATCTTATCCGCAGAGTTTAATAACTGAGGCAAAACTAGCATTGATTTGCGATTACCTTATTTTAATTTCTTTCCCTTCATTTTCGAATTACATTGATCATGTTCTGCACAACTTTTATCTGAGTCTGAGCTTGTATCTGAAAGAAGAAAGGATGGGGAGCCTTTAGATTCTCTTTCCCTCTTTACTGTTTTACTTTTGTACTTGGGGATATAACAAAGACAACTGTTCAGTGTATGATGAAACAGCTTCAGTGCCAAAAGAAATCAGTCTGGTTTCTTGAATTCCTAAGTCGGAACTTAGAGTCACTGAAGTTTCTGTCAAATTGGTTTGGTCTGATAACAAGAGATTAGTTGTTTGAGGTTGTGTATATTTTGAAGTTTGCAAATCTGGCATCTTGTTTAGTCCTGAGTGATTTGACATAAGTGGGTCTTCACGAAAGTGTAAAGTAGTGTCCTTGATCATAAGAACAGTTGCAATACATTGGTGGAATTTTAATCTTCCAAGATTGCAATGATTGCATAACCTCCCAGGGCAATCTTTCACCAAATGTGTACACAACCGGCCAAAAAAAACACTATGGTGATATGCCCCAAACAAATTATCAGCAGGACAGACTCGGCACAATGAATTGTAGGAATAACCAATGAAGATGTTTCTTTGGTTAGGATGATTGAAAAAATAGCAGAGTTGGTTAATATGGACATTTGAGCTTGTCTTTCAAGGATATAATTAAATCTTGTGAATGTGCCATAGGGTTTTAACAGTTTCTGTAAATCAGTCATTCCAAAATTCAAGTGATAGTTTCTGATATGGCCAGACAATATGATCAGTCTGTTCATATCAATTGCAACCACAACTAAGCCATTCAGGAATTTCAGGGAATTTTGAACAATTTGCTTCTGAAATAAATCATGACATTAGATTATGATGTACCTATTGTTAGGGTGCCGGAGTAATTTGTGTATATGTATCCATAAATTCTTAGATGTAATCACTTTCTGCTTCTTTTTCAGAATATTTTACAATTTTTTTCTTCTGCCACATCTAAAATAGGAAGTGGCACAAGATTATTATTCTATCACATAAAATACAGATACAATAATAATTTCATAAAATTTTATTATTTTAATTTTTTATGTAATTTTATTCATCCTAATTTCTAACTTTGATTGAATATATAGTTTTTCCTCAAAACATTTTGGTTAACTATTCCCTTATTTTCATAGTAACTTTATATTTCAAAAATATTTATGAATGTTAAGTTCATTGCCATAGTCAAATAGATTAACCATTGTTAAGTAGTAACACATGATTATTTTCAATAATAATTTGTGACTGCTTTTTATCCTTTAGCATAATATTTTCTGCATTTCAGTTTTAAAAACATCTCTTAAATTTTAATAAGACAAATACCATCAAAAAGTTTTTGCGAAATATAGTTTGAAAATTTTACAGCACTATTTCCTATGGGATGTAATAATAGAAATGCATACGTTCACATTTCATTGTCAAAAAATTTGAGAATAAAACAATAAAACACTTTACCATAAGTCTTAATGCTTTCCCTGGAAAACTATTATTTCTATTTATTATATTTGCATTAAGTTTGAAACTAATATATATTCTTGCATTAATAAAGCCTTATTTAAAATGTAAGGTTTAGAATAAAGTGAAGTATTTTTGATTCTCGATTTTCTGACAATGAAGCACAAATGTATACTTTTATATTGCTGCAATTCATCTAATTTCTTTCAATAATATATACTTTAGCAGTGTATTTATTAGAAAATGTATGATTATTTGATTTCCATTTACTAATTGCAAAGTTTTATGAAATGTTATACCACATCTTATCTTTATTTTAATAAGTATTTCCACCATAACTTTTGATTTGAATTGAAAGTAACCCTTATTATCACATTGTGTAGAAAAATTATATTTTACTTAAAATTCACCATTTAGAGTGAAGGTGATATGCCATCTTATTCTCAATTTCTCTAGCAATGAAATACAGATAAATATATTTATATTATCATACCCCATGGAAATTGGTCTTTTTTTATTAACCTATACTTTAGCACTGTGTTTATTAGAATATTTACAATTATTTGATTTCTATTTATTGTTTTAATTTCTATTTATTATTTCAAAAAGTTTATCAAATGTGATATCTTTTCTAACCTTTGCTTATTTAAATATGGGTTTAAACTGTTATTTCTTCAATTATCAGGCTTGAGTTTGAAATGTCATACTTGTCATGGAAATCAAACCTATTTAAAATCCAAGACTTACAGTAAAGCAATATAACATTTTATTTTTGATTTAAACTGCAGGCCCTGATGAACTATTTTGAGAAGTTTAAAATATGATGGTACGTTAGTCGCAAATACATTGGAACTTTTTAATGAATATATTGGTGCATGAAATTACAGTGTCTGATCTAAATGGTGTTTCTATTGCTTCAATTTAAAAAAGTAATGGGGAGAGTAAGATTGCTGTAATTGCAGTAGAATATTTGTTGAATAGATTGCTTCCAGTCATAGATGAATGGTTATCAAAGATTCAGTATGATTTTAGAAAATCAAGAAGCATTATAGAAAAAAATCTTTGTTGCTAAACAAATGCAAGAAAAATGTTGGGAATGAAAAAATGTTTTATATATTACTTTCATCAATTTGATCAAGGCATTTCACTCAGTTAATCAAATAGGTCTATGGCATTGTTTGAAATTAGTTTTCTGTACACAAAAAATTATTTATATTATACAGCTTTTACAAGACGCAATATGAGGAAGTGTTATTATTACAGATGGAAAATCTGAAATATTTCAAATGAATATTAGTATTAAATGAGGATGTGTATTTTAGTCCAATGATGTTTCCAATTTTTATACAGTAGACTTTGAAACTGGTCATCAACTTAATGAAACAAGGAACAAGATGTAATATAGATTTAATAGAAGAATTTTTAATTTGAATCAAAGGCAGAAACAAAGAACTTCATCTTTTTGGATTCTAAAACTATAATATGCTGATGATTGTGCTAGATGATTTATAGAATGTACTTAATCTTATGAATGCAACATTTCAAAAATATTCAAGTCTTTTATCAGCCAACAACAGGAGGAAAAATCTCAGCAGTGTATAGCTTGGATAATTAATAATTTGATAATGTCAATCATTTTAAATACCTTGATAGTTTTGTAAGTAAAAAGATAAACTTAGATGTAAGATAAAACCCAGACTCTAATGTATTGATATGGTTTAACAAATTATAGGATATTTTATCACATGGAAATAACAATTCCAATTAAATTAGCTGTATGCAGACCTATTATATGATCTAATTTATGGATTAGAAATGAGATTTGGACAACCTATCAATGCAGTATAAAAGCACTAGAAAAGTTTCATTTAAAGCTGCTCCTTAAAATTTTAAAAATACAATGGCAAGATGATAAAAACAATTAGTGTTCTTCAACTTCCTGGATGTGATATTATAAAATGCACTATTATAAAACCATCTTTGTTGAATTGGGTATATAAAACAAATGAACTCAACAAAACTTCATAAAAAGGTGCTTTATAATGAACTTGATCATAGTTTTCATAGAAGAGATAGGCTTATCATAAATTATCATAAAGACATTCTAAAGAACTGCTACATTGATTGTCGCCTTTGAGGAAATATGACAGAATAAAACATTGATAATTAGCAAAGGAAAATCATTAGGATGTATGCTCTCAAATTTTACTGATTTCTTATTGTACTTAGATTTTATAACTAAAATTAATTTTTATCTTTATTTTCATTTGTGATAATTATGATAGATCTAATCAATTTATAATGTTTTGAAATTTTTATTCATGTAATTATCAAAATTTATTTTATTAATTTTACTTAACTAATTAATTAATATTAATTTTAACATTGACATTTGATAATTTAAATTATTTTATTAATTATACACACATTTATTCTATTTCATAAATCAATTTTGTGGCTTTTCAAATATCAAACTTTATACATAGATTGATTGGTTCATGAACAGCTTTATTATTGAAATTTTAATATCCTTTATTTACTAAGTTTCATTTTTTCAAGAATTTTCTGATTCTTAATTTTATTTCAGATGAGTTATCTTCTGCTTGAGATAAATCTATTTTCATTCATAATAATTATGCTAAGCTTCATAATAATGTATTCTGTAGAATTTTCAAAACTCAACTATTTAACTTATGCATGATTAAAGATTTTATTAATTGAAATTTCAGAAGTTATAATTTAATTCTATTTTTATTTCTTATTTTTTTAATATTTACATTTTCTGGAGTAACAATCCTAATTCCTACAGACAGCAAGGCACCGTAGGACAAACTTTTTATTCTATATGTAAAATATATTTCATAAAATAAAATCAAAATTAAAAAGATACACACACACACACACACGAAATATTACAAAAAATTAAAGTACATTTTTATAGTATGATTAATAATACTTTCGACATAATATTTTTCATTAATCAGAAATACATAAAAGCAGTAGAAAAAAACAAACAAATACAAATTTTTAAAAAATAAAAATTATATATCACTTCATAGTACAGTGAAACACTACTTTTCAATTTATTTATTGAATTGTATTAGAATAGTTTCCGTTTGGCCTTTATTTCAGAAAATGTATCAATTATTGAATGCAAATCTAACTTTTATTCTAATTTTGATTCAATTTCATAAATGACAAACAAGACAATTAGTTCTGACCCATAGAATTTCTTAAGTAATTGTAACCAATTTTAAGGTTGAAAAAAACCTTTTCAATGCTTACATTAATAATAAGTATTATTATATAAAATCTTGAACAAATTTTAATGTTTATAAAAGTAAAAATAGTTTTATTTTTACAGATTCTCTACACACCTACATCATCATCATCTTCATTGTCACTATAATAATAATAATATTTTTTTTCAACATGAAATTTTATGACTGTTCATGCTATAAAAATATATATATAATTTTTACTTTTAGATAGATAAGTATTATTTCATGTTATGAATTCACTGATCAATATCATATAATCTATAATATAATTTTCTTTTCCAGAGAGACTTTTATGACTCCAGCGTAAATCAACTTTATGGACTAACTTCTAAAAATTTCATGAGAACATTACTACTGTTTTCTCTCTTCATAAATTTCCCCTCAAAACTCTATGTTGTTTACAATCACTGATTATTACATTTCTAAAAAATCTAAAAATAATATTTTTAATATAGCAAATACAAATTTCTACAATCATAAAATGATTTGAGAATTATTTTAATGAAGCTAAAGAATAAATCAAACTGGAATTAAACTTATTCAAATAATTTATCAGAATAAAACTATGCAGCACTTCTGCTGATAATATTATTGATAAACAATGGTGAATATAAGAAAGACATCACACACATGAGGTAAGAATGTGACCTGTATGCTTATCAAGAATTCACTAGATTAAGCAATGGCTAGAAAAATCGCAAAGAATGAATTAAAAAATAATTTTTGAAAATATTGTAGCTCCAATAATTTATCACTGTGAGAATAGCATTATTAATTTTTTGAATAATTTCTAGACTGATATAATTATAGATAAATAAGAAGTAGCAATTGCCATTCATTCAATAATATTATTTATAATATTAAAGTAAAACAAGTTTCTTCCATAAATAACAATTAATTGTCTCTTTGTTCAACATCTCAGATTTCTACTGCTAATCTGCAATCCCACACCAGCAAAGTTACTAACAACATGTGTAAATATTTAAATACATTATACAATGTTTTGCTTCTACAATCAGAGACTATATACATATATTTTTTAATTCTTACTCAAATAGACATGCAATTAGAATTGCAGTATAAATGAGAATAAAGATGATATACCTATCAACAATTTAAAGAGTTCTTTGTTAGATATGAGGGTTCTTTTAAATTATAAATTCAAAATTTATTTCACGTTTCGAAAAAAAAAAAGAATGTAGCATTTTACTGGCTTAATTAAATGAACATTTCTAATAACCTAAATAAATGTACTCTCTAGCATAATAAATGGTGAGAGAGATTTTTTCTTTACAGTTTTCAAATAATATATAACAATTTAAATGATATATGTCAAAGAATATATCAAACTTATTTTTAAAACTTGTTTTTATATGACTATAACAAAAATACATCCAACATTTTCACAATTTTATATAGACTTTTTCAAGGAACACTAAAATACATCCGTTTCGACTATTTTATATAGTCTTTTTCAAAGAACACTAAAAATAGTGTTCCTTGAAAAAGACTATATAAAAGTCGAAATGGATGTATTTTATCTTTTCATAGTCATATAAAAACAAGTTTTAAAAAAAAGAAATTTGATGTATTCATTGACATATATGGAAAATTACGAACTATTTTGAAAAAAAAAAAAAGTTCAGATATTTTAAATTCATCAATTTAAACAAGTAATTACGATGATAAAACTGCCAAAATAATATTATATTCCTTTAAAATAAATATCTTTTGAATTTGAATAGACAAAGTTTGACACCATAATAGAATAAATGAGGGATAAGATCATAAAATAATTTCATTATTAATTATTTTCTTATATCAATCTATAAAAACTAAATGAAGTATGATTGGAGATAACAGGATGTATTAAAATACTAATAAACAAGCTGATAGGATATTGATGTTATATTAGCCTCCATCATATATAGATAACTTTTTAATTCTTTATTTTGAGTTCAAAAATCACATGTGAATAGAGATTTATATCTTAGAAGAAACAAATCATTATTATTAAATATTTATTCTACTAAGTGCCACCAGAATAATAAACCTGGGATAGAATAAATTACATAATTAAACATCCCTATCACTTCTTTTTCATGATATATCTATTATCTAAATATCTAAGCATATATTTAAATATATAACAATTAAAATTAGAATAACATAAACTTAATTTTCATGGATATTTCCATACACATGTATAACCAATTTAAATAATACATACTCCATTTCTTACCATGGGATATTCTAATGATATAAAAAAAAATTGCCCCAGGAGTCTATTGGCTGTGCATGAATATTTATTTAATCCCTTCATTATTTATGAAAATAATATTATGAAACTTTTAACATTCAAACAACTCCTCACTGAAGAGACCCATAGGTCGAAACCGGTCTGGGGATGGGGACAATCCAAGATAAAAATGATTTGAACGTCTTCTCTTGTAGTAGCATTTATCATATATATATAAAAAAAGCTGTTTAGAGCTATTAGCACGCTCTTAATTTTACATAAAAACTATTAACAAATATTTACAATTGTCCTGCTCCTTATATCTTCTCATTCTCATTATACATATTTGATAATGTGGTTTCTACTATTCTAGTGTAATTGAAGCATTGTTAAATGACTTTTATTATTGCTCAAAGCTATAAATTTTAAATAATATCAAATAAATATCAAAACAATCTAAGTTTAGTCACAAGTATTGATTCTACAGTATAATTTGATTTTTATGGGGTATATATATGCATGAAATAACTATCTAACTTATTATTGGTATTTTATTATCAAACCGATTACCAAATGCACATATATGTGGAATATAATGGGAAGATAATAAATATGACATTTTATAAATAACAATTAATGCCTAATATATTCTTGAATTATTTAATTAATAAAAGACATGAATATATTATGCTTGCAACATAAATTTCAATAATACTCTAGAAGATTTACATTGTTTTTAATCATATCATATTTTTTTGCTTGTGGAGAAACAACTTTCAAAATATTTTTATTAGCTTTCATACATAAAAGTAATCAAAATTTAAAATATAGAATGTTTTAAAACCTATTCATGGATTTATGGTTTAATTTTTAATGCAAGAAAGATTCACATCTTCAAAATCCCACATCAGTAATATTCGTATAATATTGTATTTCATAATAATATAGAACATAAAAGGAAATTGTCTAATGTGCCAGTTTCATCTATTTGCTGATCATTCCTTTGTGGCAATTATATTCCTATAAAACTACATCTGCTTGTAAATGATCATTCTTCATGCTAAAGCAATACTTTCTGTTATGCCAAGATAATAAATTTTTTTAAGATATTATTCATTCCATTCATGCTTTATTTTTTAATTATATGAATTCATGCTTCAAAATGTGTTTGTAATTACATTAGAATTCATTTATGTTATTAAACTCATCTATATAGCAATAACAATAAAATAATCTACTTTAAATAAAAATAATGTCACTGCTTCTCAAGTAAATATATAAAACATTTTCCTGTTAATTTAAGTTTAAATTTATCTTAATATGTCCATTAATTTTTATAAATGTTTACTAAAATGATATTTAAATGAATATAAACTTATTTACATTATTAAGCAATAAGATTTACCTAAATTTCTAACTTTAATAATAAACATAAAAAAGATTTATTAATATTTCATTGCAGGCTTATCTAAATAAAAGGCTTAATTATTTAATATGATAGAATGTGAAAAGATTTCAAACAATAATGACCTTTATGTTTTGGATTATAACAACAATTAGAACTGATATGTAAATTGTATAATGTACTCTAAATAAATTTTGGAATAACCAACTAAACTAAAATGTGTCCACCTTTAAGTTTTACAAATAATTTAATACAAATAACAAACAATAGATTAAATTACATAACATTTATGTGAATAAATATATCTGTAATAATAATAAACAAAAATTCTTTAAGTTATAATATTTACATTCCTAAAATTTCAGAAAAAACATTGTCTTGGTTTTCGTTCCTTTTATGTTTTCTGAAAAAAAAAATATTAGCAACATAAATTATAACCACAATTTATTTAAGAAAAATAACAAGTATTGGACATAGTTTGCAATCATGATTCTGAAAATTTATTTTGCTTTTCCAAGTCTTTCATTCATAGAAAGACAATTTTTATTTGCAGGAACAACAATATTAAATATATTTTATGCTGAAGATTCTTGAACCTTAAATTCTCTTCTTCATAGGATTGAGTCATTAGTAGTGTGGATAATGACATTGTTACATGTCCTTTTTCAAATCTTTCATAAATGAAATATATATAGGCAAAATGTTTCTATTTTCCCTGGAACAAAACTTTCATAGTAATATTAATCCGCTTAATACTATCAATATGAAAACAGGTTTCTCGAAAATGAAATTACTGGAGTTTAAATCTTTTTTCCAAATTAGAGATAAATAAAATTTGTAAGAATCTTTTTAAGGAGTTGAAGTCTCTAGAAATAAATTTTACATTTAACTGGTTTTCAAGTTCATTTATTCTCTTTAAAAATTAATTTCATGTATGAACAAAGTTCTGTCATGAAAATAATTATTGCAACCTTAAACTTGAAAACAAGAATTGTTAAAACCAACTTTTCTGTCTTAATAGATTTTCCCTTTCTTTTTTTTTTAAGGAAAAATAAGATTATAGTATAATGGAACAAGTATAGTAATTGTGCTTAAAGAAAAAGTCTTTATAATTAAATTTCATACTTAAAAAAGTGTTTCATTATTCTCTTTAAAAATTAGTTTCAACAGAAATAATGTTCTGTTCACAAGAATAATTATTACTGAAGTCATATGCAGAGATAAAAGTTTTTGAAATGTTCTGTCTTTATAAAATTTTACCTTGACTAAAATACTGTCAAAAATGAATTTTTCCAAAACACTTCATCATTTTGGTAATGTGTTCTCTTGCAGCAATTAATTTTGATTGAAATTTTAGGCAATCCAAAATTATTAATTTAATTTTATAAAAAAACTATTTTTTTTAATATCATCGAAACATAATATGTCATCACATATTCCATTTAAAACTGAAATAATGCATATAAAACTTTTACCTTCATTATTCATAATTTTTATTAAGATTAGCAAAGTAAGACTTTAGTGACAATAGAGAAATTTTAACAATCCATTTACATTTAATTGACAGCTAACAAATTTCAGGAAATCAATTGAAGTCAGGGTGTTGTCTGACTGATATTTTTAATGCAACATAGATAAATAAAACATTTACATGATTTATTAAAATTTTGTATTCATATTATTTTTAATAAAGTACTAACCGATTGGTCAGAAATTAATTAACTTCTATAATTAGCTCTTATTCTACAATTCTTAACACCTCTACAAGTGTTCAAATTATTATACATAGTTTCTATTTAATGAAATCTATTTTTAATTAAAATTGTTTTATTTTAATCAAATAAAATGTATTAATATATCTATTAAATTTTTTTACGTGCAATAATTTCAATTTTATGTATATGATCTGTATAATTAAATGTATGGTTAGTTAATAATTATTGTTTTACGTAATAATATATAATTATTCATGAATAATATTTTATACTATTGTAGGTAAATAAAATTATAAAAGTTTTATACAAAATTATAATAAAATCATGTCATTTGATAAGTGGATTATCTTTAATTGTAATATTTCTCATAAAATTGCTGCTTGATTACAGATATCTTGTAAATAAATTGTTTATTTTTCCATTTTTGAAGATGGCTGAAATATTAAGATATAAATAATTCATCTGCCTTTGGAAATTTTCTATTTTTCAACTCATTTTATCAGTTCCGCCATATTTAATAAAGATTATTTTTATATAAATACACATATGAATAAATATTCAGTCTGAAACCATCACCACCAGCCCTGATCATTTCATTACATATTTAGTATGTTAAGTTCTCAGCCTAAAGACAGAGTTTTCATTGTTCACTACTCTCTTCACATAGTTATTCTGGTTTCTCAATTTTAAAACTGCATAAAATAACTTTTAATTAGGTCATAATATAATATCAAATTTTATCCAAGAAACCAGAACTTAAAACTACTTTATTTCCAAAACAAATATGATTGCAGATTATTTTTTGAAAATGTGTAAAAGAAGCTTAAAATGTTTGGATTCAGTGAAGATTTAGATGTTAAAAATTAATTTAAGAATTTAAATACAACTATCTGATACTCCAAAATACATTGCATATAAAGTGTTATTAATAAGATAGTATCATGATTTACATTTTCTAGAACACCTGGAAACAAAGTCAAATATAAATAAACCCAAATGATTTATATTACAAAATGACCCCAAATAGATAAACAAAAAACAATATTCTAGCTTCTGTGATAAACTTTGTGTTCCATTTTGTTCATTTTTAACATTTATCATTTTCAAATGAACTAGTTTGTTTGTATGTGATTGTCTATATGTTATTTATTATTGAATGTTTATCAGCTTCAATCAGATGTTTTATTTATATGATGACTTCTTGAAACATGTCTAGAAAGATACTTTATACTTTTCATATTATAATCAAATCTTTCACATTTGTGCTGCCTACCTACAAACTTTTTACAAATCTTGAACTATTGTTCACTGAAAAATCTTTCAAATCAAACTATATTTCATACTATATATATTTCACCAGAAACTATAATTCACAAGAACAGGAAGAACTTGAATATCTGAACATTTGGATGAAAATTGTAATCAGACTTTTTATTTATGTACTTAATTACAACCAAATTAATTTTACAGATTGTTTTAGAAATCACCCGCAAATATATGTACTATGAAATTCATCAATTCTTCAAAATGAATATTTAAGTGGAGATATCCATAACTTAATATTTGAAGAAAGAAAATATGACAAATTAAGAAATATATATGTAAAAAAATAACAATGTGTTATAATATGGATATTCTATAATTAGTTCTTCAATCTTCATATTTTCTAATAGATAGAAGTGATCAGTATCCATATTTTTCTTTTCATATATAAAATATGGATATTGATTACTTCAATCTATTAGAAAATATAAATATTGAAGAACTGATGAATAAATTAAATATTGTATATATATGTGTGTGATCTACTGTTAAAATATTTAATCTAAAAAATCAAATTAGTTATAATTAGACATGTACATAGTAGATCTGATTATCATTTCTATCTGGAAGTTCAAGGATTTCAAGTGTATAATGATAGAAATTGCTAGATTTCATTGATTGCATATATTTATCAAATGCATTTATAAATTTATTACATATATATTTTTTACATTGACATATTTCTGTTCCAATGGGTGTTATAATGTGGTTATTAATTATTCCCATCTTTTAGGAAATTTGAATATTGAAGAATTGATGAATTAACTATTGTAAATATATATATATATATTACAGCTACTACATCATACAACTTTCAAAATCAAAATAATTATAATTCGATATATAAAATCATTTCTTCCAATTTCTAGTTCATTTTATATATTGTGAGAGAGATTAGTTCGGAAGATTTTACACTGATCAGTACACTGATCAGTCATGCAAGATTTGTAAATAGCTTAGCATAGTGTATCACAAATCTGAAAAGATTGCTAAGTTACAAATAATTATCTGAAGCATTTGTCAAATTTTCATATTAAACTATAGTGGTAATTCATCATATTTTATCTGGTTGCTCATTTTGCTTTTAGAAAAAAACTTAATATAAAACATCTATTATATTCAGATTTATAGATCAAATACTAATATTTATATAAATCTTGCCTGAATTGAAGCACTTGAAATTTATTTTGCACTTTCTTTGAGAGGATATCAACAGTCATAAAATAAGATAAAAGAAATTTCAAAACTTAGATTAACCATTGATATTTATTTGTTTTTTTTCTATGGTTTAAAAACACAAGCAGTAATTTATTCATATTTGATCTTGCAAAATGAATAATTTTGGAAACATTTCAGTTTCTAAAATACGTATTTTCTTTGTCATATTTTCTTATGGATTAAGAATACAATATTAAATGGCATCCAAAGCTTTTTATCATTTCTATCAATTCATTGTGAAAACAAATCATAAGATATTATATATAATAGCCAAATTTGGAAATACAAAATCTGATAATAGAGATGTCACATGAGCATTTCCAAGGAATCTTTAACCAATATGTCAAATTTTTAAAAATTACCATCACAAATGAGAAGTTTATATGAAACAGATTCTGTGAGACTTAAATTGTCATAGTATACAATTTTAAATTTCGCTATTACATATGATATGCAATATCTTATTTTTAGCAATTAGCTGATATAAGATACTTAAATGCTGACTCATAGTATAACTTACACGTCTTTAATATATTAAATTATATAATCGATTATTATCATTATCAATCTGTATAAAATATATCATTAGCATAAATACTTACAAAAATATAGCTGTTAACATTTTAAAATGATTATATAACAGTAGTAGTTTTAATTCTTTTTTTTTTTTTACTGGCAGTACATTTTAACTTAATAATAATACCATTAATTTTATTTCATTTTATAAAATTAAAACTAATAATACTAATAAAGTGCAATACATATCAACTGAAACTAAATAAAATCAATTTCATAAAAATAATGCTAACATATATTACTAAATGACAATTAATCTAAAGGAGGAAAATGAAAACAACAGTCATCATCACCAACCATTTTATCCACTGCAGGATGAAGATCTCTCCAAGTTCAATCCAGCTTCTCTGATCTTTAGTTTCTCTTCTCCACATCACCCCTGCACACTTTCTTATTTCATCCATTCATCTCACATGTAGTCTCTTTCTGAGTCTTTTACAATATCTTGGAATCCAGTTTGATTTCAATTGTCCATCTATTATCTCTTCTAACAATATGTCCAGCCCAACTCCACTTCAGTCTTTTAATTTTTTTCAATGAGGTCAGTAACAGCTGTTTGTTCTCTTACCCATATTTTGCATTTTTGATCTCTTCTTGTTACTCGTTGGAAAATAATACAGGTTTTATATATTAAAAAAAAAAAACAATGAAAGAATACATGACCCAAATAAACAATTCCAACCTCTTTATATTAAATATCAAAAATTTTACTTTTGGGGGTGGGTGAGGGATCAAATAGTATCTACTTGTAATTTTATTTTTCCATCCTATTTTGATTTCACTGGTTCACAAGATAAATGAATTTTTCAGTATTACCAATATCATTTTTCTAACACAGTTTAATATACATTATCAATTCATTGGTTTAGAGTTTAGACTAAAACTGGATTAAAATTTAGTATGTCATTTCTTCTTATGTTCTAATGTTACAGAATCTACTGAAAAATCATTGTCCATTAAACAGTTAAGAAAGGAAATGAGTAGAGATTTTTGCTGTCAGAAGTTATTTATTTGAGAAGATCAGTAAAATCAAGAGTAAAAAAAAAAGGATAAATCTAAAAATCAGAGAAGTGGTTGATCTAACAAAATGTGATAGCAATCATCCAAAAAAAAAAGAAATTAAAATGATATCATCATATTATAATAATTTATAAACACAGAATATCAAAAATGATGATTCATTAGAAAAAAAAAAAATACCATTAAAATACTAACAAAAAAATCTTATGGGAAAAAATGGTCTATAAAGAAAAAATATATGGATAAAAAGTTATGGAAGAGAAACACGCATACTTGATTGAAGATACTCTCAGCAGAAAGAAATCCTAAAGAAAACTGTTTACTGCCATATCTATTTGAATAAGATTTTGCTTCATTTTTATTTATTTCTGAATCTACTAGGCATTTTCCCCCTAGTAATTCTTTCATATATAACTCAAGTAAATATAATGCAGTGTATCTATGTGCCACTATTTTTTAAAGCAATTTTTCCACACATAAATCTTAAATCATATTTTCCATATATATATATTAATAACAAATAATAATCAACCTTGACTTTTTTCATTCAAACAAATTTTATCTTACTAATGATAACAAAAATTGCTTTTGAAACAACTTTTTGCTATAACTAATTCATTTTAACATTAACAAGTGTGTTTCCAAAGTCTGTCAAACATTTATCAGTTTCTCAATTTTTTTTTCTTTTACATATACATAATCTTCTAAACACCAATTCCATATTCATTAACGTTTATTTTGAATTATTGTATATATAAAGCCTATATTATGTAACTAAACATATTATAAAAATATTATAATCAGCTATATTTTTTACACATTTATAATATAAAAAGGTAAATTTTTACTCTTCACGTTGATTGATAATAATTTTAACTAATAATAAGAATTTGGCAGGAAAAAATAGAAACAGATTTAAAGAAAGAATAACATTAAGTTACATGGGGACATATTTTCACTTATGATTTCTCAAAGATATACTAAATTTCATTTCACATTGAAATTGTTGTTGCTGAGTTTTAGTTTTAAAAAGAGATGAATGTTTTCTGCTTTAATCAAATAGAGAGATTTAAAAATTAACTGCATAATTGTTTTTTTGTTCTAAAAATGGGGGGGGGGGTAGAAATTGTTTTTGAAATTAGTTTCTAATTCAAAATAACATTTTCTTTTTAGTTTTAACACTTTCCGTTTAAAACATTTTCTTTGAATAAAAGAAATTGAAAATCAAAGAATAATAAATGAATAAGATATTTTTTCTTAAAACTAAGATATCAAAATAAAAGCATGAAAATAGTTTAAAATTTTTATATTATAATTATCATGTAAATTTAAAAATAAAAACCTTTTTTAATTATTAATATATTTTTGTATATGTATACATGACATGATTATTTTTAAGATTCTATATAAACCATATATAAAATATTCGTGTTCATAGCATAATTTGACTAACAACTAATCTTTTATTGCAGAATAAATGATTCTTCAATAGCTTCTTCATAAATATTAATTGCCTTTTTTTTTTCCAGAAAAGTTTTTGAGATTATCCTATTTCAGATTTTTGTGTACAACACTTCCATTTTTTGAATTTCAGTCAAACCTTAGAATATTTATTATTTTTAGCACTTATATCCAGATTTTTTTTAAAGTTCATTAATTTTAACGATAACATCAATATATTATTGCATAAATTATCATTAACTATGTTTGTAAATCTTTATTGTTAAGAAGAAGCAGTATTGTATAAGAATTCAATATATATATATGAACAAAAGAAATAGGGATAATTTTAAAATAAATGAATATAGATTGGTTTCTAAATAAAAAAATCAAAGTTTAATAAAAACAAACAAAAAAAAAAAACACCAATAATATTGTGACAAACAATTTTAAAATTAATGCAATCACATTCAAATTAAAAATATTATAGGTTGGAACAATTACAAGTTTTCATAAAACAAACAAATAAAATCTAGAAATAAACCAAGTAAATAAATGTAAATATTACCAAACTAAAATATGTACCCACTAAAGAGCAAAAAATTGACCTTCATAAATCACTATAATAAAATAAATATCTTAAATCTCTTAGAGCAGCAATCAATCACAAACTATCAGAAAGTAATATTCAATAGAAAATTAAAAAAAAAATCATTTTTACAATATTTTGATTAATTTTCCAATCCTTTTATACAATATTATCATTCCATTATAAAAACATTAAATTCGTGTGATTTTATATAAAAATATTTTTTTTGCTAATTTGTGTTTAGATTTTAGCACGTTTCAATATTTCTATTAGATTTCTGTTAATTCAATCCATATATAACATATACATACCCAAAATATTTATTAATAATATTAAGCATTATAATATACAATTAAACTTCATTATTTTAGCTTTCAAAAAGTTAATTACATAAAATATAATCGATATTATTTTACTTAGTATTCTATCAAAAATAAACGATATCTAGCTAAGCAATAGCTAAATAAACCTTCCTAAAACCTTTCTTTCATAAGTCAATAATTTTTTTGTTTTTAACAATTCCAAACTCCTCCGAGATATTATTCCCCATCACGTTTCATTAATATGACACATGCGCAGAAACTCATCTTTTATATAATATTTTTTCTATCTGTACTATTATATTTCAAAACCATTATTACTTCAAATTCAATAACAACACATTTCAGAGCAGCTATATCCCCCCCCCCCCTCGACTGCAATAATTTTAGTTTCTTAATCTTTGAATTTTCTTTTATACTTTTAACTAAAGTATTATGTTTGCTACTGAACTGAATTATTATTACTGATTCTGTAAAACAAGCTTTTCAACATATGTGCAATAATGATGCACAATTATTAATTTAAGCCCTTTTTATTATATGTTTTCACATTTTTGATTCTCATTCCATTTCTTCATTGTCTATTCTATTATGAAATTGTTATTGTTTTTCAGGATATAATTAGCAATTACAAAGTAGAATAAATATAATAGATTTCAAATTTGTCATACATATGTACAAGAATATTGAGAATAGAATCTTACAGATTGTAGGAAGGTTTTATCCTGCAGTGATTTCCTTAATGATTGAAAATGTTACTGATGAGGGTAAATATAGGAATATGATTAATATTAATTGAAAGAGGATTCTTTGATTCTGTTTTGAAGCCTTAGACATACCATTTCAACTGTTACTACTATATGATTATTCTTATAGGAAAGTTATGGATGGAATTATTATTAATATGCATCAGTCAGCATGGTGAATTTACTAGCTTTTACTTTTAAAATGAAGAAAAAAATATTTATCCTTTTTCTTGAAATGTGCTAATTGAAACAACAATTGGGCTTCCTTGAAGCCAGGATTAATGAGAAACATGAGTGTGAATTATCATTTCTCTTTTATTTTTACAATCCTGATAGAAAAAACTATATCCCATCTTCAATAAAAACCCTGATAATGGATAAGATGATGATCTTTTATTTAGTTATCCCTAGCAATATAATAATTTAAAACAAAGGAAAAATGCATAAATTAGTTCTAATATTAAATGAGATATTCTTTAATTTTTGAAGTTAGAAAGAAAATAAAAAAGTTAGTTTGAAAAGTAGACACATGCATTATTGTAAATGAATGAATGGAATGGTATTTAATATATATATATATAAAAATAACATTGTGGACATCAGATCGAATATCAGAAAAAATGGCAAAATTAATTATTCAATTTAATGGAAGATACCAAATATAGATCATTCAGGTTTATTCATACTGACAAAAAGTAAAAGATATATATTTTGGATGTATAAAATGATTTTGATCAACTCAAACAACATTTTAAAATTGACATGGGAAATTTTAATACTAGAATTAGAAAACAGAAGATAAAAGTTCTGTGAGACAATTGGATATAGAAATAAAAATGAGAGAGAAAATAGATTTAATAAATTTGCAGAAAAAAACATTAATGCTAAAATTGGAAATAATTAAAACTTGAAAATACTACTACAAGTAAATTTAAATATGGTTATGGAAATGAGAGAGGAAACAGGTTTGTGGAAGTTTTTATTTTTTTTTTAGGGAGAGTGGGGACTGTATATTATAATTCTTTTTTAAAATAATTCAAAGTAAAAATAGACATCAACAAAGTTGGATTATATATTCAATAGAAAATATATATTTCAAGTTTATAATGTACTTAGCAGATTCATCACAAAAAGTGATTATTAATTAATGGGATATAAGTTGTGTGTTATTGCAAAGCTAAAGAAACAAAATCTATTAAGAAAATAAGATAAAATTTAGTAGATCATTTAAAAAAATTAACAAACTTCAATGACAGCACAGAGTTAAATGAATTCAATAAAAAGATGTAATACTCTATTAAAGTCAGTTAGTTATACAAGATAGACAGTATAAAATAGCACCAATTAACCAATAAATTCATGAGAAAAAACAATTTACAAAGAAAAAAGAAAAATAAGAATATATTGAAAAATGATTCATTTAATAGAATTAAATATCTAAAATTCTGTAAAATAATATAGGAAAAAGTTAATGATGATAAAAAAGAATATAAGTCTTAAAAGTATAGCTCATCATCTTGGTATTGGAAGGAAAGTTTTAAACAATAATAAAAAATGACCTTATTACTATAATGAATGATGATATCATGAAGTGAGTGGAAGATTTCTGCAAAGAATTAAAAAAAAAAAAAACAATAAAGCAACTCCTACAATTATATATTCTGGTTTGCCAAATATATTAAATAAAAAAGTGGGACATGTAATTAAAAATAAGAAAAAATGAAAAACTTTAGAATATGAGGGAATTGTTTTTGAAATCTTAAAAAAAAATTGAATCAAGAAGTAGAGAAATTTTTGACAAAATTATCTCAAAAGCTCAAATGATAAAAAATATACCAGATAAATGGATATACTGATATTTAAAAAAAGAGTAAAAAGAAGATATTAGAAATTATAGATCAATTTTACATAAGATCTTTAATATTGATCATTACAATTCATCTACGAAGACCAACCCAAAGGCAAACTGGATTTAAAAGTGAATTTAAGATAAATAGAAAAAGACCAATAATATGAGCAGCATTTAACTTTATAAGCATTTCTTCAGTGAAAAAAAAAACAAGGAAAAACTCTCCATACAGTAGTGCCACCCTGTGCCAACCAGAGTGATCAATGGATGCCAGAAAGTTTGTGCATAAAATCCCTATCTAGTGCCTACTCATCCAATATCCCCAGACTAGTTTCTGGCTTGTGGCCTTCGTCAGTGAGGAGCTCTCAGATCCAAGGCTCCTCACTGACCAAGGCCGCAAGCCAGAAACTAGTCTGGGGATATTGGATGAGTAGGCAATAGATAGGGATTTTATTCACAAGTTTTCTGGAATCCATTGATTACTCTGGTTGGCACAGCCTAGTGTTACTGTATGGAGAGTTTTTCCTTGTTTAATAACAATTATGTGCTAGTATAAGAGATGGTGATCATGTGACATTTCTTCAGTGATTAATCTATAGAACATCAGAATATAAACCCAGAATATTTTT
Organism: Epiperipatus broadwayi; assembly: GCA_028023455.1. NCBI lineage: Eukaryota > Metazoa > Onychophora > Udeonychophora > Euonychophora > Peripatidae > Epiperipatus > Epiperipatus broadwayi. The sequence continues at coordinate 11,973,341 of JAQFVV010012401.1, forward strand.
ATTCTGAAAAATATTTATTCAACAATTGATAGCAGTGATTAGATTACATGGTAACACTAAAAAGATTTAACATTGATAAATATGATTCCATATCTCAAAAACATTTTTTACAGATTTTGGAGGTATTTAGTGGATTAAAATAGAAAGCTAAGGAAATATAAAATACATACATTATTAAAATCATCTAGTCATGTCCTTCAGAGTTTTAGTAAAAGTTTTAAGAGTTATTAATGAGAGTAGAAAGTAGAAATAAAGCAAAATACTAAAAAGACTAATACTTAATAGTTTTTCAGATAGGAAAAAAATAAAAATTGATAATCAAGAATTAGAAGAAGTAAGAAACTACAACTACCTTAAATAAAAAGTTAATAGATATATAGTTATTGGGTATTATGATAGAATTAAAATTGAAAGGAGTGCTCCTATATTATTAACACAGATAGAACACAATGAATAAAATTTTTAGTTGTAGAGTTAAAATTGAAAGGAATACTTTTTGTAGATATAATATTGAAAGAAAATATGCCTATGCTGTAAAAAAAAATGTTTTTAATAAATGTGTTTTATCAATGCTTACTTACAAATGTGAGATTTAGAAACTTCAGATCTAAGTACCAAAGTAGAAATAGATATAAATTGGAAATAATGAGGAATGATCATATAATGAATCATTGAAATTAACAAGGATAAAATAAAGATGTTGTACAGGTTTCTAAAAGGATGACTCAGTTGGTTATAGCATTACCTTAAAATTCAATATTCGAGAATCTAAAGGTCCAGATTTGATTCCCATGCTAGTTCTGTCACTGGTCAGGCCAGCAACATTTAAAGAAGAGAGAAATATAATACCTCTCAAAACATTTTTGCATAAACTAACCCATGTGCTATTACTAACTATTGAATATACTATGAAAATTTAAATAAAGTTACATTTTTCTTAAGACATTCAATCAATATTTTATACTAGATGATGAAAATAGACCAATATATAAATAAAATTAAAATACCATCATCATAAACCTTCAAAAAAACAATAGATAGTTAAAGACTTAAAGTGGATTTAGAAAAAAAAATCATATGTGAAATGAATAGATAAGAATGTATGTTATAAAGAAGTAATAAAGTTATGGATCAAATAAATCGTATTAAATTTGAAGAGACTTTCATCCAGCAGTAGATCAATAAAGGAATGTTGATGATATATATTTATGTAAACAAATCAAAAACTTCCATGTTCAATATATAACAAAAATATCACATTTAATAGTCTAATATGCCCATAGTGTGGTATGCAATAATAAGATCTAGTCTAACAACTATTAGTATAGTTTGAAGACATAATTATTATAATAATTATATGTTGGATGATTTACGTCATCTAACATTAATTGATAAATATCTTTAGAAAAATTCAAATTTTATTTAATCGTTATGAATATATTCAACTATTAACAATAACACACATGTTAGAATATAACACAGTGTTTCATTTTCTTCTCTTTTTCAAGCATTGCTGGCTAATTAAATGATAGTTCTAGCATGAAAATTGAATCTGGACCTTTAGATTTTATGTTTATTGAATTTAAGATGATTCACTCTAATCGAATAGACTATTGCTTAAGAGAAACAGTCAGTAGCACTGTCATATACTTTTCTGTGAGGATACTTTTGATTTCTCCATTTTTCCCTGAAGGCAAGATTAATGATTGGCTTCTAAATATTACGAATTATCACAATAGAGTGACTTAAATGATTATTTGCCATTGCTATGTAATCATCTTTTTTGAATTTTCTTCTTTGTACGTTTCCCTCTCTATTCAATATTTTTGTCTTTTACCAATCAAACATATTTGCATTGGCAAATACATAGTCTGCTTCCTTAAATACATTGTTTATCTTTTCTAATAATAAATGTATGCTCTTTTACTAGCTTTTCAATAAAGGAACTGGTTTCATCAATATACATCTTTTCTACATTCATATGGTATTTCAGAAATAATTTTTATTCTAAAATATTTCAATTTGAGGTTTTGTACATGTTAGGGTCCTCATAATGTGCCATGACTTTGGAAAGCTGTCTGATATTATATTGACTGCAGATTTCTTTAGTTTGTCCATTATCCCTGGTATTTATAGATATATAATAGGATCAATATTTGTTTTTTTTCTTAAGATGTTTCTTTCTGTTACCTATTTAACATTTTCATAAAGATAGTTTATGGATAACCATTATTCATGAAAGCTTTTTCTACACATATCTTTTCTTTTGAAACAAGTTTGTTATGCTCTCTTTCATAGTAACAATATAACATCATGTTTTGTGTTTATGTTATCATTGTATGTATATGATAAATACTTTACTCAATGTAAGGGTTTTCTGTAAAGTATAATTTTGATTTCTCCAGAATGTAGTCTTGTCACATCAGATAAAAATGCAAATTTTTGTTTTTGTTCTGATTTTATTGTGAATTTAATCAATGGGGATATCAGAACTAGTACAAAAATAACATTTTCAATATTCTTGTGACAAGAGCCCATCATGTCAAAAACAAGACTACACTTTTATAAATCTCCAGCCCTCCACAGAAAATATTAACATATACATTCAATGATGACAGAAACACAAAACATGGAGGTATACTATCACTATGAAAGCAAGCAAAAGAAGTTTGTTCAGAAATCAGTGATTTTAAAAAAAGATCTACATAGAATAAACTTTCATGAATAAAGATTATCTACCATTTGTCATTAAGAAAACTCTAAAGAGAAAGCAAAAATACAAATAGATAATTATTAATACTATAGCATATCTATACACATCAAGGTGGCAGATAAAGAAAAGAAATAAGCAATCAATTTAACACCAGAAAAGCTTTCCAGAACTATATCATACTACAAGGAATCATAGCTTCAACAAAATCTAAACTTGAAATGCTAAAAATATATAAATAAAACCTAGATTTGCATATGAATGTGGAACAATGTATATTGGTAAACATTGAAAAGCAATTAAAAGTTCACCAACTAATGATTCAAAAGAGAAAAAAAAAAATGTATGTATAAATAGCAAATGACATTTATATAAAATAGCATGTTCAATTGGGTGGATGGAGAGATGGACAGTGAGAAAAGATTACAAAGAAGAAATTTCAAAAAAGCTGCTCACATGAAAATTACAAATAACCCCATGATTCAATCTAGGGTGATAATTCTTAATATTTGGAAACTACTTATTAACTTTGCCCTTAAGGAAAATGTGGAAAAAAATCAAAAAAACTCTCATAGAAAAGTATATAAAATTTCTATTAACTTACCTTTGACAGAATAACCCACATTGTATTCAATAATTATGAATTTAAAAGTACAGATTCAATTCCCATGCTAGTACAATCACTGGTAAATCCATAATCATCATCAGAAGAGAGAAGACTAATACTACTTAAAGCATAACTATATACTAATCTATGAGCAATTTCTTATAGTTGAATGTTTTGAAAAGTTTAACTAAAAGATGATGGAAATAATCCAGCATATAATTATTATTAAAATACCATCAACACAAAATTTCAGATAAACAATAATAATTATGATTTTATAAGATTGAAAATATGCAAGATTATTAGGGCTAAATATTTATCTCCATATAGGCAGTACACATGGGTCTCTTTTTATGCAGTAGATAGATTCCACAGAAAACTCGCATTAAAAAAATTGCACAAAAATTGACTTAACTTACCCTGAAAAATGTGGGATAGGTTCCAAAATTTTCAAAAATCACATAAAAGCAAAGCAACAACATAAAATTACTTAAAATTCACATTAAAAAAATAAAGAAATAAAGTATGACTAATAAAAAATTTCAAATATTTGAAAAAAATTGATACAAGACAAACTTTTTTTTACTTTTTTTATTAACTATTTAATTTTATTCCAAACAATACATTTTTGTGTAATTTATTTTACATTTTTTCATACATATTTTAATCATTATCACTATTTGACAATATGCAGTTCATTTGTGAACTGGTAAGACATCAGATTTGTCACAAGAGGAAATACAATTAGCACCATCTTCACTCTCGTGCTGTGTTAATGGTTTTCTGTCATCAATGTAATCGGTAATTAAACTTTGAAACAATGATTTTACTAATTGTTTATGAAGCTTGTGATATCCAGAGTGCTATGTATAGCTGTTAGAGAATGCACTTCTGAGTGCAACTATATATATATATATATATATATATATATATAACACTTCCACAAGTGTGTTAATAATGACTAACGGTTAAATTTTCTTTTATACACATATATACATAGAGAAACTTTTAGAGAGAAAAAAGTTACAAGTAAAAATATTTAAAAGCTTTTAAAGTAGAAATTAAAAGTTCCTTAACTATTTTTATTTGTAACTTTTTTCTATCTAAAAGTTCCTCCATGTATATATGTGTATAAAAGAAAATATAAACATACACATAGATAACACAAACATACAACTATTTAGCTCTCCTTGGAATTTAATTCACAAGAAAATGATTTTCCAATTGATTAGAAACTTGAAGACTTTCTCAAATCATTTTTGCCGTGAAACGAACAGGTTACACTTCTGTTTCATTATCTTTTTCTAAATTTTCTATAGTATCTAAATTTATTGCCAAACCTTTTTCCAGCAGGCATTTAAAGTATGTAAAATTTAATATGTGTATATAAAATAGAGAAATCCCAATTTTAAATGAAATATAAACTTCTTTATCGCATAAAAGAAAACTGCATAAAAAGATATTAAGAAGAAACATGAATTGCATATCTTCAAAATCGCATAAAAAAAATCTGCACAAAAAGAGACCCAGATGTATTTGTAAAAGCAAATTGCTTTTAACAAAGTTTGTTACTTGTGCGTTTTCAGAACTATCAAGATGGCAGTCTGCATTTTTTATAAGATTTGATAATTATACAGTTTTGAGGGCTTACTAAGTAGCCCACATTTCATTAACAATCTTTTGATGTTTACAAAACTAATGTTTAATTTTTAAAAAAAGAATAATTTCTGAAATTTTTTATTAACAATACTTATTTTAATTAAAAAATAAAGTAATCAATTCTGATAAATTTAATTGACAATCTTTATTTCAATTTTTTGAAAAATTTACTTTTTGAAGATGGGTTATTTACATGTACAAAAAATGAGTGAAGGGCCTACAATCTCCAAAAGATGTGTGTTATGTTTACAAAAAATAAGTGAAGAGCTACAATCTCCCGAAGATGTCTTACTTACATTAATAATAATAATAATAATAATAATAATAATAATAATAATAATAATGATGATGATGATAATAATAATAATAATAATAATAATAATAATAATAATAATAATAATAATAATAATAATAATAATAACAACAACAACAACAATCACAGTTTGTTCATGTCTATTTATATTTACAAAAAATGAACCCAAAAATATATATAAATACAATATTTAGTTTATTCATATTGCCAGCATGCAATCCATAATAGCTTACAAAACCATGACAGATGTTCCGAAAGCCTACAATCTCCCTAAGATCTTAGTTATTAAATTAAAAAAATTATCGTAAAATTTCAAAAAAAGTAATAAATTCTGATAAATTTTCTATAAATCCTGATAAATTTCATGAAGAATATTTATTCTAATTTTTTTAAACATATATTACAATGTGGAAGTCACAAGATACTCTTAACATTGTTGTAACTTTCAGTTCAGCGTGTTTCTTCTTCACCATAGTTTTTTCTTGATAAATAGTGATAATGATCAAAATTTGGGATCTTCCTGTTATAGAACAGGATGCAGTGGAGTATATCCAAACGGATGAAATCTTACTCCCCAGAAAAGTGTGCAATAATGATCATGATATTAAAATAAAAAACTCTGGGGAACAACACACCAACATCAGGATCCTCTTTGACAGATTTATGTGGCATTAACTGCAACAAGATTCATTTGTAGCATTTTAGGAACCATTAGGGATTGCAAACTGCCAACATGAAGAAACTGTAATTATTGTATTTATAATTTTTTTTTGGTTCATTTTTTGTAAATGTAACTTGGGAGATTCTAGGCCCTACATTCATTTTTTGTAAACATAACTAACATATCTTCAGGAAATTGAAGGCCTTCCACTCATTTTTTGTAAATGTAACTAACCCATCTTCGGGAAGTAAGTAAAAAAAAAAATGAAATAAAAATTGGCAATTAAATTTATAGAAATATATTCCTTTTTTAAAAAATTAACATTAATTTTAGATGGATGTTAATGAAATATGAGGTGCCATCTGGTAAGCCCTCAAAACTGTATATTTATCAATTTTTGTCAAAAATATGGACTGTCATCTTGGTAGTTCTGAAAACTCACAAGTACCCAAAGTTTAAATCACACAATCAGTAAATTCACATGTAAATAAGATATGATAAACTTTGCCATCAGATAAAAATAAATAAACACCAATTCTTCCAAAATAATAGTTCCATGGCTTCTCAATGCCTGCAGGGGCTCTAATAGTTATCTAATGATATTCAGGATGCTACAAAAGTGCTTTGCAGCCACATGGAAATATAAGCCCCAAATAATCATTCTGGAAGAGCTGTTAAATTAGTTATTTTAGTATGAATTTTACATATTAGAGGGATTTAAACTCTGGTAAGAATAAATTGCTTACATAGCAATACAAATTTAGTGCTTATATAATGCAATAATTATTATGAGATATATTTGTAATCCACTATAGCAAAATGACTCAAAAATTTTACTTTTGTAAATTACTTCCAATAATAGACAAATTACTTCCAGGCAAGTGAAAAAAAAAAAACCATTATAAACTAGATCATCATTTATATATTGCTTTTATCGCTTTGACCAGGTATTGACTCGAATCACTTAGAAGACTGGGGATAATATTTGAAAAATGTATAATTACCATGGAAGTTTATTCATATTATACACCTATTATTTAAAATTCACCCTGGTATTAGATAAAAATGTATACCATTGCAATGTTTTTTTAAAAATAACATGAAACAAGCATCAAAATGAGACATGGATTTTACTACTAAATTAATAGTAAGCTGATGTTTATGTCAATTTAAAGGCTCAATTCCTGAATATTATTAATATTTTGAATACAAGAGGGGATTTGATCTCACACTTTCTGGCTCTTTTTAGTCATCAACTCCATCTTATATAACCAATACACATGTGAAAAAGATAAATGATCTCCAATATACATATTTCATGCTGAACCAGCATTCATCAGTTGGTCTGGATCTTCAAACTTTAATGAATATGCTCCAATCTTCTCCATTCTCCAACTCTTCAACCATCCATATCATTTACAGTGGTATCAGATGGTGTAATTCTTATTATTGTTTATTCACTAGATGTTATTCACATTTCATTTCTTATATTCAAAAAATATCTGCAATTTTGATTATAGTATTATTGCATAAAACTATTTTTATTATTATTGCTAACTTTCAAAAATTTATTCAATTTATATTTTGTACATGAGTAATATATATTAACTGAAATTTGATAGCTATTTTTTTATTTTTTAATATTTGCAATTTTGGTTATTATACTGCATGTAAATATTTTTATTATTGTTCTTTTTTTGTATTAACCTCTGTAAATTTATTCACTGTCTTGCACATGATTAATTAATGTATATACATATTCTTTTTTAAAAAAAAATAAAAAATTAGAATTTCTAAAGTGATTATGAGTAACTCCACACACAAGTCTAAATTATTTGGAATTATATAATATATAATAAAGAAAAATTACCATCATCATCATCATCATTATTGTTATTATTATTATCATCATCATCATTATTATTATAAAATTGAATTAAATTTAACTGAATTTAAATAAAACTGAATTATTATTATTGTATCATTGATAAATTAATTAATTAATAAATTTTCATTAAGTTCTCTGTCAGATAAATTAGGAAAAGCAAGTGAGTACTATAATCAAATGATAAAATTTGATAGTTACTTGTAATAATTCATTAGTGTTTGCAACTTTTTAACCCAATTTATAGATATTTAATTTCAAAACATCATAAACATTTGCAAGCCTTTTCAAAATGGCCTATTATTAAGCATGAATTTAACATAAAGCAGATAAATTTACTACCCATATGCTATAAAAACTACTATAAACATGCAATTATTAAATCTAACATAAAAGTTACAACAATCATTACATAGTCTCCTTCATGGCAAAGGTCCTTGTAGGAAAATAATGTTGAAAAAATATTACTCACTAGGCTTACCAATTGCTGTATGGTAAAAGTTTAAGTGATTTTCTATCTTGGTTTTTTCCTCTAGCTGAATATAACTAGTTGCCAATTTACAATCAAAATTGGATGGTTAACAGGATTAGCTATGAATCAGCTATCTGAAAGAACAATCCTAACCTGATTAAAAAACTGAAAAAAAATTCAAGTGTTTTGAATCAAGATTAAAAATACAGTAGACAGATATACTCTTTGTTCACAAAATCCTTTACCCCATTCACACACACATATATAACATTTCACTCTTCTTACACTTTAAAGTAAAATATTAGAATAAGTTATGCAAGTAATAGAAGAGATAGAAAAATAAGGGATGCAATTTTAATAAAGAAGATAAAACCAAATATTAATAGAGAAGGGAGTTTAAAAACAATCTTAGTATAAAAAAATAAATATAAATAAAGGTAAAAAATAAAAAGTGAAAATTAATAAAAAATAAAATAAGTAGTTTGTATAATAGAAGGAGCTGTATATAAATAAAAAAGGAAAAGGAAGTAGGAAGAATGATGGGATAAAGAAAATGGTAGAGGAAAGAGAGAAAAAGTAGAGAATAAGGTGTGAGATAAAAAATGAAAATACGTATAAAAATAATTTTATAAAAATTAAGTAAAACAAAGAAGCAGGAATAAAATGTGGATAAAAAAGGAATTAAGGAATGGAATAAGATAATAAAAAATTAAGATAATATATAGAAATAAGTGTAATAAAAAATAATGTTAAATATATGAATATAGTAATATAAGATAGATTTCATAAATATTACATTGAATTTCTAAAGTTATGGCAAAGGTAAATGGTGAATAAATATAAATATGATAATAATTAAGAATAAAAATAAATAAGAAAAATAAAGGATGAAATAGAATTAAAAAGTTAAAAGTTATAAAATATTAAGTTTAATGAATAAAGTGATGTTAATAACTAAGTTGATAAAATTATAAGATTATAATAGATATATTTATGAAATATGGTTGCATTGATATAATGCTTAAATTTTGTAGATCTGATGAAGACTGCTAGAAACAGTCGAAACTGTAAAGAATAAATATATTTAGCTTTAAAGTATAACAAGAGTGAAATGTTGTTACAATATGTTATATAAAAAAGCAAAAGTAAAAAAGGAAAGAGAAAGTACTGAAGATTATATTACATATATAAATTACTTGCATAGTCCATAATAAAACATAACTAATTTATTACCATATATTTTCACCAATTTAATATTAAGAATTCATTTGTTACATAATATATATAGATATGTGTGCATGTGCATACACATACGCAATTAATAGGAGATAAATTCACAGCACTTATCATATAAACACATCCGTTTCTAATTCTAAGCAATCAACAGTTTCTTTCCCAAAATTATATACTGTTAAAATAATTCACACATAGCATCTTAAAGTCTGAAATGTTCAAGAGTTTACAAGGAATAAAAACACAAGAAGTGATAGTTGAACTGTGATCCAACAACATTGACTTTTAACTTCATTAATCCACCACTTTAAAAAAGTAAATTTACTTATTAAGTATAGGTGAGCCTTTTATGATTTAGCATATATGTTAATTAATACCTTATGATTAGGAATATTCATAGAAATGGTTTACAAGTGTTAAAACTAAGCTTGCTTATATATATCTATATAGAGGTAAAACAATCTTTTTAATAAAGATCTCAATGAGTAAGTGTCTCTCCAAGATCTCATTACAGAGGAACTATGAAATATAAAACAGTACACACCAGTTTGTTAATTTCAACATTGTAAGGAACTGAATAGTCTTTCATCATTGATTTACCATCTAACTAAAGGATAGCTAGATACTTATTTATTGACCAATGTTGAATAATTAGTTGGATTGGTTATGGACAAAGTACCTGAGAGAAAAATCCTCAACTTCTTAAAAGGAAAATCTTTTGGCCCAAATTTAAATTCTCAAGATATAGGTATAACAGAGGAATAGGCAAAAGTTGTTAAAAAATTTAAATATCTATAGTAATATGATTAATAAATAACACTGATATTATAGATATTATATGCAGTATTTACCAATGGTTGACATTCTCATTCTAAATATTTCAAATTTAGATTTGTAATACAAACTTTAATGAGCTCATATATCACGAAGCACCCAATTAATTCGATATATGCACATACGTTTACACATGCATACATGAAATATAGGCATGAATGAAAAACATTTAAAAAAATACTGCATGTAATTTAACAAAACTCGTGTTTCTTTTCCAAAAGTGAGATAACTCTTAACCAATATTTTCTTTCTCTACTTTCTCTAGATATTGTTATTTTACCTGGACTGGATAAATAAATAATAATTTTTTATATCACATATAGTTGATGATTTTCTTTTTTTTTTTTAATAAAAAATAAAAACAGAGTTGCTTCTAAACAAGTAAATTGATAAATCAATATACTATTTATATGTGTATGTGCGTGCACAGATACATGCACAATAACTTCTACTTTTCAGTAATGGATAATTTTGAATTTTTTTTTTTTTTAAATAAAAGAAAAAAAAAGAAAACTGCGAATTGAAGAGAACATTCAGAATTATTAGATGCATTGACGTTCTTTTTTTTTTGCACTATTTGCTATTAAATTTTTCATTTAAAATATTTAATAGAAAAATGCTGTTTATATGCATATCACCTTACTTCATAAGATAGAAAGCCAAAAAAAAAATCTTTTTTTATTTTAACTTAATGCTTAAAATTTGTGTAATAACTTACATATATAGATGTGTTTACTTGATCAGCCAATCAATGTTCATTAATTTATGAAAAATTCTCAAAAGAATACTCTTTCCATATTTTATCAGTTGTTAAATTATATAACATTAAAAAAAAAGATATTAAAGTTACGCAGTCACTGATTTAATATGTATGCATCATTAATTTGAAATTTATATCAATGAATATTATGCAAATAAGAGAAATGAAATATATACTTATTTTCACTATAAATCTGACGTCTTTTTGGATCTCATTAATACTGCTCTATATGAACCTTAATTCGATCAGGTAATTGAAAAGAGAGTATCTATTTATTTACTGTAAGTCATAATGCTATTTACTATTTAATGGGGACAATGTCTATTGCTCAATAAGACTCTGAGAATGCATTTTAGTGGTGTTTTTCAAATTTTATAAAAATCACTCACAATATTTCATTCTCAGACTTAATTTCAAAGAAAATCAGAAAAATTCGTGTCAAGTTATTTTTTATCAATACAACAGCAGAACATTTAATCCAAATATATTAATTTATAGATTTATATACAGAAAATCCCTGTTGAACAAATCTTTGGTGATCATAACCTTGCATGATAGTGATCAAATAATAGAAGCACTCATATATAAAATTACTGAAAGTTTAGGTATATTTGTCTGTGAGCGTTTTCATATTTAGCAGTGATATAAAAATATATATTCTATTACTTACTAGACAGAAAAGTTGCAAAAACTATTTTATTGTCCAGGACTTTCGCGCGGTAATTACTAATAAAAATATAATACAACATAAAAAAATTTAAATTAAAAAAAAATCATTTATTTGATTAACAACAAAAATATGAAATAATTATTTTCAAGATTTTATTTTTAATAAATAATATATATTTAAATCTTAGATAAATATCAAACAGAAGCAAATTTTTTTAGGTCAAACACTTTAGTTTTTTAACAAATACACATAACATTTTTAATTTCTCTACTTCATTGGTTCTAGAACTATAGTGCAAAGATGAAATCCATGACCAACATGAGACAGATTTCCATGGGAATATTGTTAATAGTGTTTAATTCATACTGAAGTAGAATAAAAATTTATTATTATATATTGATAATAAAAATACTTATGCAATATATAACGACTAATAATATTTTATAAAATTTTAAATATATTTATTTAATAACAAAAAAGAGAAATACATATAACATTAAATGGAAAAATGTTCCTTTATTTAATTTACATCAATCAATGCTACAAGGAACATTTAGTGCTTTATTATTAGCAATATACATATATATATATTCATTCCTCCACAACATAAAAATACATCTAATACCCACAATAGGTTATAATATATTCTATATAACATTTCCCTTACAACAGAAAACAAATTCATACATTATCTAAAATCATGGAAAAATTTATAAACTCCCAAAAATTTGAATTCAAACTAGATAAATCATCTGTGAGGTGCATATACACTGATAAAATGCACACAAATATATTTCTTGGCAAATCAATGGCATATTTAGACTTCTCTTTTCACTTAAGCAATATGGCTATGTGAAAGCAAATACAAAATAAACAGTTGCAAGCAACACAACTTAAAAAAATATCATCATTCTCAACAACATATCTTTCACTATATTCCAAGGTAACTCTGATCCACATGCCAATTACCACAAAAAAATATATTACTTAGCAATCATAATTTTCTAAAAATTATTCATGGCAAAAGTCTATTCACTATATAGAAAACTCTGGGGATGGCTGGAGCAGTTGTTATTTCATTTAGAAAATTGCAGTTTCATAATACTCAAAATGGTTTAGAATTACATTGAATTTATGCATATAGAATACAAAAAACTATTAATCTTATTTATACATGCTTTTGATAATATATGTCAGTAATGTATGATAGAAGTTTGAAATACATTTAAATATACATTATATGAAGTAAAGTTTTAGCATCTCTAAAATAATATGTAAATGAGAAAAAATTGCAACATCTGCTATATGGACTACTTGAAAAAGTGTATGTTTCTAATTCATTTATACTGTGAAAGATTTGTCTGATTTCTGGGCTAATGTATGGTTGTGATAAGATTGAGCTAAAAGTGAAAGGTGCACTGATTACAAACAAAACTTGTAAATATATATCAACAGTATCTCACAGAAAAAAAAGATAAAAATATCTTTTGTTTCAATGTAGTAGCTATAGGATATTCAGAGATACATCACAAATATATTTTAGACAAATAATACAATTCATTCTATTGTTAAGTATTTTCCAGAAATCTGCTTTACAGAAATAAAAACCACTATATTCATACATTTTGCACTGTGATACACGTTTACCAAATATATTTTTTTAAATATTATACATACTTAAACAGAGACAAAGAAATTAATCCACCAGATACATCTGCAGTCCTTTAATCTATAGTAAAATGTGCAACTATGTCTCTTTCAATATGTCTCTCTTTTTTAATGTTATATATATTGACTAAAATATAGTACGCTCTCAATGTATAATTTTCTTATTTTAAAAAAAATATATAATTTCAACAAGTTGTACATATTGATCTTCATCTCTATTTTTGTAAATATCTTAAGAATTGTCAATAAAATTCCTTTTGAAAGTTAAAAACAAAAATAAAGATATGGCTGGAGAAACAGCGCCACCTAGTGGGCTAGATTGCTGTTTAGCAGACAATGTAAGCTGGATCGGTTTACCTATGGCTAACAGCGCCATCCAGCAGGCAGTAATGCTGGCTGCTACTTGGTATAATGTTCCTGTGCGTATGCATGGTGAACAGCGCCATCTAGCGACTGGAACTTGCATCATCTGCTTTTGGCCCCCTACTCTGAATATTTCTGCAATTTTTGTAGAAATGACGTCTCTAGCAGTGGCAGGACAGTAATTTCCCAAGTACCAAAAAGTACTAATAACTAAATGAAATTATATTTGTTTTTTCCTCATAATTTTGCCAATATCAATTTTACCATCAAATTAAAAAAAAAAAAAACTTCAGAAAAATAGCCTTTTTTATTAATTTATTTCCAAATCACTAGTAATAAAAATTTGGCAATACGTTTCAAAATTCCAATCTTTATAAATTAAAAATAGTTTCTTAATTTAACCATTGTGTGATTGTTACTCAATTTTTAATTATTTGCATGCTCTTAAGTTGGACCCAGAATATTGTATGACAAATTTTGTCATAAATGCACAATGAGCAAAAGATAATTCTGTAATACTCCTCTGACAATAAATTTTTCTGTCATTAGTAGGTTTATCTAAAACAAAACATTCTATTTTATAGTTTTACTTATTGTTTTTAGATGGAATATTATTTCCTAGTTTTTATGTTAACAGCTTCTGGTGGTTTTTCTACATTATATCAATAATGGCAGAGAAATCCTTTTTTTTTTAAATTTAAGGTTTTGTTGCAATTTTACTTTTACATTTGCATCCTCACCTTAAATTTAAATTTTTATAGAGCTTTTTAAAGCATATTTTATTTTCATGAGTATATTGTGATGCGTCAAACTTACATGATAGAAAATATTAAATATTTTATATTGATATTCTTATTATTGTATTATTTCTCAAGATATTTTTAATAAAAATTTGATTGGAGTTTTTTTTACTGCATACATTATTAAACAAAAAGTAACATATACATATACGGGAAGGGTAAAACTTTCCATACAGTAGTGCCACTCAGTGCAAGCCAGAGTAATCAATGGATGGGTTTGTGCATAAAATCCCTGTCTGGCTTGCACTGAATGGCACTACTGTATGGAGAGTTTGGCCTGTTTTTAACAGCTTGAGCAAGCATAAGAAATGGTTATAATGTAATGTTTAGTGGTTTAATACAGGAAGGGTAAATGCCTAAAAACCTGAAAGTTATTCTTTTTAGTTTTTTAGTTCATGTTGATAATTTTTTTTGAAATGATAGCAATCATTCATAAGTTTATTTCCCCTAAATAAACTGTCATTAATTTTTTTATTTGTGTAAACATTTTACTTGAATTTTTAAAATTGTAAATGTAATTTTAATGCTCCATTAATTGTTAATTATTTCTAAAACAGTGGAATACTGTATTTTCAAAGACAGTTAATACTGACATTTTCTTTGTCTCTAATAATTCTATACAAATATCTAATTACAATTGCAATTTTGACCATGTCAATATCATTTTTAAATCACTCTTGCATTTATTTTAAGCTTCTGCATAATAAGATTCCAATCAGTAAAGCTTCTGAGATCATGAAACAGCAATTTTTTTTTTATTCCATAGCTCTAAAATCAATTATAATACACATTTTTCCTTTCCAAAATATTTATTCAGGTTAATGTTATACAAGTAGATGAAAGTTGTTGTGATACATGATATTCATTATTTATGTGAAAAGTGTTGACATTGAAACTAGTGTATAATTTTGTTTAAACAGACTTAATAAGTGTGTGTTAGTTTGTTGGACTATTAATAAGTCCTTCTGCTTTTTTTGGGGGGAGGGGGATTATTTATACTTCGAATAAGATCCAGGTGTCTTTGTGTCAGTTTGGTGAGGCCATGACTTCGTCTCTTTTCTTTAGTTTCTTGATTGTGTTTAGAAAGAATTTTGTCTCATTTTGTTGAGGGAAATGGAAGATTTTGTGGCATCTCATCAGCCATAAGGCCATTGTGAGGAAAAGTGACAGTCTTACAATGGCAAAATTTTTGGTTTGGATACTACTCTTCAGGGATGTAATTGTGTAGTAATCAATTTTTGTCCTTTCATAAATGATTTTTTTTTGATGTGTTTAGGCCTGTGCATGTTCTAATTAAATGGGTAAAGGTTTCCTCATCTTTTCCGCATAGTTGACATATGGGATTTAGTTTTGTGATCCCTCTTCTGTAATTCAGGAAGCAATTCGTAGGCATGGAATCCATGTTTATTTTGATAGCAAGATCAAAGTATTTTGGTTCCATGTCCCAGAATTTGAAGAGACTTGCTATCTTTTGATTTGTGATTGATAATGCTCCTTCTATTGGTGGTAAGCTCGGGAAAATGAGGGAGTAGGCATCCCAGATTTTTAATTTGTTTATGAATGCTTGCTCGGATAATTTTAGATGTTTTTTAAGGTTATTAATAATTGTGTCTAACCAGTTAATTTTAAGAGGTGGTGGACGATCTGTAGGTGAAACCAGGTTTAGAATGACATCGTATGTAGATTTACTTATCAGTTGACTTAGAAGGCTATGAGTCTTTTGGATTTCATAGGCTTTTATGGAATGCAAAGACCTTCCATTTAGTTTTCTTGGTCGTTGCATTATTTTTATGCTGAGGGAGGCTTTCTTATCTTTCCAGAATAGTCTGGCTGCTAATGTGTTAATGTTGTTGATGAAGGCTTTGGTTAGTTTAATGATGGGAATGTAGTAGCTAATTTTAGACATAATTTTCATATTTAGAAGAGCTACCTTTCCTTGAAGGGATAGGTAGACTGTTGCAAGTTTTTTAGTTAAAATATCCATTGAGTTGATGATGGAGTGGTGTATTTCTCTGGACATTTGGGTTGCGGATTTTGAAATTGCAAACCCAGGAAAGTTTTGTGGTTGAGCGGTGTATTTAGAATGGATTTTTGTACCTGAGTAAATTTTCCATGTAGCTGATTTTAGATTGTTTATTTCAAGACCTGAGGCTTGGTAGAACTGGTCTAGAATATATAGTTTTGGGAGCAGTTTTGAGGAAGGAAGATAAGAATATCATCCATGTATGCAACGGTGTTGATGATTTTGTGTAGTCTGTGGCAGTAGATTCCTGGAAGTTCAAGGTCAATTTTCTTTAGGAGAGGGTCTATATATACCATGAATAATAGGGCACTGAGGGGAGATCCTTGGGGGATGGAAAGATCCGGTTTAAATGGCTGGGATAGTTTCCCATTTAGTGAAATGGAAATTTCTCTATTGTTTAGCAGGTTTTGTATTATATTTATTATGGGTGCTGGAATGTCCAAGTCTTCAAGAAGGTCCATTAATGGATTTATTCAAACTGAGTCGAATGCTGAGCTGATGTCTAGCTGTACAGCAATTGGTTTAGACTTTCTTGATAATCTGATTTCATCTATAAGGGTTCGAACTATGCTTATAGCTACCATTGCAGAGGACCCTTTTCAAGCAAATTGGGATGCTGTGGTTTGTGCTAGAATTTTTTCTTGTATGTTGTCCTTTATTATGGATTCCATCACTTTGATCAGCAATGGAGTCATTGATATTGGTCTGATGTTTAAAAGATCATCAGTCTCATTATGTTTTATTTTAATGGGACCAATCCTAGGTGGTATAGGTTAGGAATAACTCTTCTGCCTTCTGCTAGATGATTAAGCATGTTCTTAAATATAGGGACTGAGAAATGGCTAAGGTGAGCCAGTAGAAATTTAGGTATTCCATGAATTCCTGGGTGGGTGTTATCAGGCATGGAATTAAGCTTTGCTAAAATCATTGCTTCTGTAATGTTGTGTTCCGAGTGAGTGCTAAACTCTCTTTCGTTGCTTTGCAAGTATTGTATTGGATCTTGCAGCTTTTGTTGGAAATTTTTTTTTTTCGATCATTGGTGATCCCAGGTAAGATGAGCCATTTGTATTGATTTGAGAGGGGATGAGTTGTTTTTTTGAGCCCCCAGTGCCCATCTTAGATAGCCCTGTGTCCAGAAGTGCTGGCCTTTTAGGAATATTTTAGATCTTTTTATTGCTATATATGCTGCAATCTGCTTTTGCTTTATTTTGTATTGTTTCTTTAGATTTATTAATGTTTGAACATCATTTAAGTCAATATTGTGTGCTTTTATTTGTTTACTGAGAGAGTCGAGTTCATTCATAAGCGTAATTGGACCTTTTCTTTGTATGGTGAACTATGAGAGATTGTAGAATTCCTATCAGTGCAAACCATGCTTGTTCGGCTGGTCTGTCTAAAATTTTTATTTTATTAAAGTAAATATAGGTCTCTGATACTATTGCTTCTGTAATTGTTTCTTTGGTGATCATTCTTACTGTTTTTTTTTTTGTGTAGGGTGTTTAGACCATCTGCTATATCTATTTTTATGATTATTGCACAATGGTCTGTAAAAGGGACTGGTTCTAGTTCTGCATCTATTTGGAAATGTATTTGTGGTGAGTATATTAATAGGTCAATTAATGATTTATGATTGTTGTTGTAGAATGAGAAGGAGTTAGGTGGGGAAAAACCCTCTCCACTCATCATTGCAGTATTTATGAGATGGATAAATTTGTTGTTAAATTGTTTGTAACTGATGTTCAAGTCTCCTAAAATTATTGTGTGGACATTGTTGTTTGACATGATCATGTTTATGATGTTTATTATTCTTAGAAGCTTGGCTGTGTTTTTGCTTGTATACACATAGATCAAATTTAGTTGAACATCTTTTTGATACGCTAGGTTTAGAGTCATAATATTTTTGTCCATGTATAGGATTCTAAATCTAGACGGTGGTAGATTTTTGATTATTACTCCCACTCCTTCAGCTGCAGCATAGTTAGTGGAGAGTTCAACAAATCCTAAATGGTCTAACTTTTGTTTGATTTTGGTATCAGAGTTGTTATGATATTTCATCTCACCGAGACAAAGAATGTGAGGGTTGTTAAGTTGGAACCAGTGTTCTATGGCACATACTCTTGCCATGGAATTAATCCCTCTTATGTTTATCCCAGCTATCTTCACTTTCATTAATGTGATTATCTTTCAAGGAATGCACTACTGTATGCTTATTATTTGGCTGTTCTTGTGAATTGCTTTTTATCTGTGTATGATTGGTTTTATTAGGAAGATTGTTACCAATAGTGATTTCAGTGTTTGGGACATCTGAATCCCTGCTGGCAAGAAATGAATGTGTTTGTATTATGCTGTCTAGAGAATTCTCATTCATCATCCATAGGTCTTGGTTATGCTCTTCTTTTGTGTATTCTGTTTTATCATTTAAGGAGTTATATTTATCGGATTTTGTTTTATGTTTCTTGGGATTATGGCAGGATTCTAGATTATAATGCTTGGCATACTCAGTTGTTGCCTTATTCTTTTTTCCTGATATGTTGTCTTCTTCAGAACTTGTTCTGTCTGCTCTAATGGATTTTCTTTTTTTTTTTATTTGTTAGATCCATGGAAAGGTCCATTTCTGATTCATTTTCTGCGAGGAAGTTACATTCTGTTTCATCTTCTTTTTCGTGAAGTATTGTGCTTGTTAGTTTAGCAATTTTTTGTGGTATTTTGTTTCAGCTTTTTGGTTGGAAAGGTAGTTGTATCTAAACCTAATCTTCTTGATTCCTTTAATTTTTGTGAGTTTGGAATAGTGGTTTTCTGAGATTGTGGATTTTTGTGGGGTCTTTTTTTTTGTCTTGAGATGAAGATGAATCTGTCTCTGAATCTGATGATACATCTGTATTTATCAATTTGATATTTGCTGTTTTCTTTTTTAGAGTATCTTGTTGATTGTCTGCATATGCATTAGGTGATTGATGTTTTGAGTAACTTTCATTTTTTTGCTGTTTTGGGGAAGTTCTCGAAGTAGCATATGTTGCTAGATGGAGTGTTGGGATTTGAAAGTTTTCTGTGTTGCTTTTTTCTTCTTCTAGTGTTGAGACAAGTGATAGTATGTCATCTTGGTTTGGCATTGGCAGCTCTGGAGATTCTTCCATTTGTATCTGTTTGATGTTTTTTTTATACATTTGTGATATTGGCTTTTCTTTCCTAATTATAATACACATTTTTATTATGCTATAATCACAATTAAATAATAATTTGATTTTTTTTTAATTCTGTTATTTATAAATATTTATTTAGATTTATTTTTTTTGTTATAAAATTCCACATGAATCTTACTTTTATTATATATTAATTATCTCAATCACAATCATTAGCATAAATTCAAAAAAACCTGTAAAACAAAACTATTTTAACATGTACATATACATTTTTGAGGTAGGACATTTTTACTAAAGAAAATTAGTTTAAATAAATCACAAAAATCATTTATATAATCTGTATTAGAATATTATTTTATAATTGTGCGATTTATTATATATATATAGAATTTGCTACTACTTGGATATCTCCTAAGGACTTAAAAAAAATCAAGATGTGTAAATATCTAATACTCTCTCTAAACATCCTTGTTTTTGAAACTACTAAGGGTTTTTTTTTCACAAAGTAAATGAACATAGATGAACTGATTACTCATCAACAACAATCAACCTCATGACAATTTACTGACCATAATCTTCGTTTCCAATTAACTGATACATTGATTAAATTTTTTTGATGACAGAAACATATAGGTGTTTTCCTGAAGTTTGTGATGATGGTGTTCTAGTTGTATTTTTATATTGGACTATTTCCATCATCTAATTAATATATGTATTGAATGTCTTTAGAAAAATTTAACTTTATTTTAAATATTCCAAATGCATTCAACTGTTAGTAATAGCATATCAAACAGATTAGTATATGCACAATGTTTCGAGATATATTAGACTCCCCTCTTCTTCAGGTGTTCCTGGACTGACTAGTGACAGTACTAATATTGTGAAGCATGGCTCAGTTGGTTAGAGCATTACCATAAAATTCAAAACTCTTAAGAATCTAAGGACCCAGGTTCAAATTCTATGCTAGTACTGTCACTGGTCAGGCCAGCAACAATTGAAGAAGAGGTGAGACTAATACTTCTTGAAATGTTGTGCATATACTAACCTGTTTGATGTGCTATTACTAACAGTTGAATGTATTTGGAATAATTAAATAAAGTTAAATTTTTCTAAAGACATTCAATACATATAGTAATTAGATGATGGAAATAGTCCAAAAAAACATATAGGGTTTTTAATGTAATTTTCTCTATTATATTTATGAGTGGCAAAAGATAATTTTTGGCTTTCATATTCTAAAATAGTAAAGTCATTACTAGACAGTGGTTAGCAACCTAAGACACACAATTCTAAAAATCACTACATTATAGATCTAAGCCAATAATGGGTAATAATCTTTTACTTGATCAGTTATTTACAACTATATATGACCTTCAAGTAAAAAAGATTGCATAGATTGAAGAATAACTATCTAGTTTAATAAAAAATAAAAAGACAAATTACTTAAAAAATGGACAGGCACTTTTGATAATATGAATGGTAGGGAATTCATTATAAATAAATATACACCATTAAAGATTGATATACCAGAAAGCGTAGCAAGTTTAATAGACAAAATCAACTGCAGATAATTTGGGTTTAATTTCTCCTTCTGATGAAAGAGTACACAACTTATAAAAAAAAAAAAAGATAAATAAAAGTTTATAATAACAGAATTGGGAAACGATTAAAAGATGCATCGTGCTGTAGATAAATTCAGGCATTGGAAGAAATATAAGAGAATGTAGCATTGTTATATTTATAAAAAAAAAAAAAAACATATATTAACATAATACTAACATCCAGCCCTTATCCAGTTCTAATGTTTGGAGACTTTAATATGTCTTATTGTAAATTTATGAATGAATACTTGCACCTAATTAATCATGGATTGATGAGTGGTGAGGGTTTCTTTCCTAGTAATGTATTTTCTTTCTATACACTAAAACACTCAGCTCTAATTGACTTACTCTTTTACTCTCCTGACCTGAGTTCATAATTATTCCTGCTTTGGAACCAATGATTTTCTCACATCATTTAGCACTAACAATTCAGGTAGACATAAATCTACACATTCAACCTAATCTAAGATATAATAAGACTATGAGAGTTTTACTCAAAAAGGCATCTCCAGAGGCTGTAGTCTCTGAAATTTATATCTACTTCAAAAAGATAGACATTATAAATCTATCGCCCATATTGGCTTGGTTTTCATTTATAAACATTTCAAACTGCCATTAAACATTATACAAACAAGAGTAAACCCTCTACTGCCTTAATGAGAGAACTTGACTTAATTAAGGTCAAGTTGAAAGCCACGTCACGTGATGCTGCATCTGTGTCCTCAATCATGACTCTTAAATGTCAATATAAGTATAAAGAATCTATATTTGTCAGAATATCTCTGTCCATTAAGAAAGCAAATTTTTTTTAGCTCAACCTCACAATTGGTCCAAAGGTTATATCTAATGGGCACTATCCTACAATAATAAGAAATCAGTTGCATCTTTAATAATAATTGGCAAGAAAATTAGTGCAGGAGT
The DNA here is from genome assembly GCA_028023455.1 of Epiperipatus broadwayi. Lineage (NCBI taxonomy): Eukaryota > Metazoa > Onychophora > Udeonychophora > Euonychophora > Peripatidae > Epiperipatus > Epiperipatus broadwayi. The sequence goes on from JAQFVV010012401.1 coordinate 11,995,661, forward strand.
GAATATCCTACCACCTATTTTCTAACATTTTAAATCTAAATTATAAAGAGCCAGCTATGCAGAACCACATATTTCTATCTTAAATGAGAATTCCCAAGACCATAATATAACAGAATCTGATATAATATTAAAACTCATATCTTTACCCCAAAATATTCACCCAGGTCCTCATGCAATATCTAAATATCTACTCATCAATTTAAACTATTTTACAATACCGATCATAATGAAGATGATAGACTTTCTATCTAGTAACCTTCACTATATCGAGTGATTATATCCGGTTTCATTAGTTCTGTTTTTGTTTTTTTTTAAATTCTACCATCTCCGCTTGACAATCTACAGCCTATTTCAATATCACCCATTTTGATCAAGATTGTTGAATCCATAATAATAGATAGAATACAGCCTATAATTCTTCCGGCTATCTCAAAATTTCAATTTGTAAAAAAGATTCTCCACTTTTGAGTCTATTACCCCATTTAAGCTAGTGATTGACCAAGTAAGATCTAACAAGAGGGCAGGTCCCATTGCAGTTCAATTAGATATCTCATCAGCATTTGATTTGGTATGAATTGACACACTCATAAAATTATTAGAATTACACAATATTCCTAGTTCAATAATTTGTATAGTAACCAACCTCTTAATCAATGGACAATTTTTTGTCACTCTTAATGGTAAAAGTGCACCAGGCTTCAACCCATATAACTCAATTCCGCAAGATTCACTACTAAGTGCAATTTTTTTTATTACCTATATCAACCCAATACTCCTTGAGATAGAAGAAAAACTTCCTGGCATTTATCTTCCTATAATAGAAAAAGCAGTTAGACATGGATGATCTAGTAATTCTTCTACCATCTAAGAAATACCTACCTTCCCTTACAACCATTTTACAAAATTATACGGCTAAATATGACATCCAATTTAATCTAGACAAATCTTCCATATGGAACTTATTAAATGGTAAGAATATACCATCAATGTTCTTGACTGCTCCATGCAACTTCCTCAGTTTCCCTATTTCCAAGTCAATGAATACAATGAGAGTGAACATACAGAACTCCATCCTCACTTCAATTAAAAACATAATCAAACATCTATCTAGGGTTTATCTCTCATTCCATGCAAAAATTTCCCTTATCAATATCCTAATTTTTCCAAAAATGAACTAATATATGCCAATGATCAACTACATGAACTCTTTCAAAAAAAAATCAACTCAATTTGCTCTAAATTTATTTGGAATAAAAAGGTTATTGCTATCAGTATCAAAACAATGCAAAAACATTTAAAGGATAATGGACTAGTCCTTCATTCAATTCAAATCTTTCAGAGATCATACAATATTATTGTAAATATTTTGACTCCCTATTCAAACACAGAGAAATTTATTGCTATTACTCCTACAGATACACTTCCACCAAAAGGGAAAAATAACCTCTTTCATTCTTTAATGAAACAATTCTCCCCCTATATTATTACTAATAAGCAGGTCTTTGAAGAAAAAATTAAATACTAGGAAGCCTATACCATATTGAATGATACTCATCAGAATACTTACTCAGCATCCATTTTTAATATTAATAATAAACAAATAATAAAGAAATTCAAATACTGGCACCTGGAACCTAAATACCTTGACTTCATAATAAAAATCAATTTGATGGCTCTCCCTACTAATAATTTTCTCTCACAAAAAATATTTTTTCCAAATATTGACCCAATCTGTCCCCTTTGTCATCGGGATGATGAAACTATCCTACATACTTTACTAAATTGTCCTGTACTTGGATATATATAGATGTATAATTGAAAGAAGCACAAACTTTCCTGCTTTGCTGCTTTATCTGAAGCCTTGGAAAAAGGTCTATTCCCATTAATTAGAATATCAAACTTTTTAACATTCACCCTTTGGTGTATAAAATGTCATCTATATTTCAATCAGTTGTCTGGTAGATTGGATTCAATATTTTACAATAAAATTGGAAAAATTAAAAATAGAGACCAAACAATTGCCCCTCCAAAAATAATTGAGACCATATGGAGCCTAATCAAACTTTAAACCCCAATATAATAACAATTTTGATACTAGTGGAGGGTTAAGAGTTCAAGACCTATCACAGTAACAATATGATGACGGAGATAAGTTCCAGGACTTAAAAATGGACAGTTCAAAGTAAGTTTGTTCCGATTATAGTGTCATGAGTGTGGGCTTGGAACTGAACTGTGAATAAATTATGAACATTGTGGTGAGAAAAGTCTTAAACCGTATTCAGATTTAAAATATGTAAACACATTTTGCATCAATAAAGATTTTGTTAAAAGTAAAAAAAGTCAGCTTTGATCAAGAACCATGTTATTAAAAAAAAACAGGATCTTTCTGATTTCTGGCTTTTATGAGGAACTGCTGGAATAGAAGAAAAATAATTTTAGTATTGTAATAAAGTCCATCTTTTATGCTAGAAAATAAAAAAACAGAATACTTTTTATAATATAAATTAATTATTTGATATCTTGCAGTCAAACTGAATTACCCAATACCTCTAATGCCCAAGTATGAGTGATATATGCCTGATGACTGTTAGTATGTTACTAATTATAAACCTTTCAAGTTTTTTCACAAATTCAATACATGAACAACATTTCAATTCATAGATAAATCAGTTGTATATTTACAAACATGTCTCTTTAAAATACACTTACTAAAACAACTGGGTTTCCTAGACATCTTCAGTTCTTGGACATTATAAAAAAAAAAAAAAACATTTAAAAAATCATATAATTGCTCCATTCAATATAAAACATAACTTTCAAGAATCTTTTTGCCACTTACATCCCTGAATAAATTGCATGCTACTACCAGACTTCTTTCTGGATGCAATTAATTCTTTGTTACATGTTAATTTGCTAGTTTACTCAACCTAAAAGTTTATTCTGTTGCTAATTTATTTAAACATTTTCCACACATTCATCTAAGTATATATGTAGCTAAGTATTCATCCCACTAAGCATTGACATAACAACAGCAATAAAAATAATATTAAGATGTTAAATAACTAGCAAATGATATATAATTAACATTTTAAAAAAAAAGAGAAAAAAGCTTTTATGTTAATAGAATTTTTTTTTATATTTTTTTTAAGAAATCCAATTTTATTATAATTAAATTTTAGCATATATTTTGTGAAGAACTAATCAATAAAATTACATTTCTGTAGCTAAATTAATTTTCTCTTAATTTCACACATACACACACACACACCCACACACACATTCATAAAATAAAAACCCAACTAAAACAATATCAGTAAGTTTTTCAGAATTATTAATTTTTAATTTGATTATTAGTATTATTTTCTTTTTCTCTAATAATAATAATAATAATAATAAAAATATATATTTTCTTTTTCTCTAATAATAATAATAATAATAATAAAAACATATAATAGCACACTATATAGACATATATTCAATTCTTAATTTAACCATTATGCTATTATAAAATCCGATTTTGAGAATTAAACATAAGTCACTATTTTAATTTTTTCTTTGTGCATAAAAGTGTATAGGTGTATGAATTTATACTATATTTATTTGAATATAACTGCGATTCTACACATAGATTAGTCAGTTTTATATAGGATGACGTTCAGGCTTCATCGGAAATATAATCACCTACCGATTACTTTTCATCTAAATATAATACTAACCAAATATTGCTGAATGTTTTCTTTTACAAAATTCTCCCTTTCAACAACTTTCGTTAATAAAGATCTTTTTTCTTTCTTTTATTCATTATAACACTTGTTTTTCTTTACAAATAGTTATAATAAATTTATTAAAAAAACACTATTATTTTATTTATAAAAATATAGCAATCTTCTTTTAGTTTTATCTGATAATGGATAAATTATAGCCTTACCTTACCATATAAATCTTTATAATAATTTTATTAGATTTTTATTTACACAACTCTTCCTTAAAATATTCTTAACACAGAATAAAATGTAATAATTGCGCACCTTTTTGTTATGCTAACATTATCATAAAATATTCTGCATGAACAAATATCGTTTGCAATATACTTTTGAAGAACTACAGTAATTGCATCAATTTCTTATTTGTAGAGATAGTAAATGCAACCAATGAGACACCAAGATAACAATTTGAGAATTTATCATTACTATTCGTTGGATACATAAAGAAATGAGCAGGACTGTTAGAGTGAAGAAATTTCTCTTACACTTCCCTTGTTTTTAATTAAAACAATCCCAAATCATCAATAATGAATGTATTCACATTTTATATATTCTTTTATTTCTGCAAAACTGAAAATTTGTTTAAAAAAAAAAAAAAAAACTTGTATGATTCCTCAATCTTTGAAAATAGTTAAATTAGTAATACTTTATTTGATATACAAAGAAAACTGTGGAATTTCTCAGTGCCTGATATGAAATTTGTATTAAATAATTCTTCACAAATGATTTCTATTCAAGTAAGTACCCAAATACATGTTACAATTTGCTCTTCATAGAATTATTGGAAACTTGCCTTTGTTAGAAGGCTTTTCATGGTTTCCACATGATTATCATATCACATCAGGGTTGTTGCACAGAAATACCACTTATCCTTGATTCCAAAATCACATTCAGGTTTGCTCATATTTGAGAATATTTTGTTTTTAAATTGTACAATAAAACTATATAAAAAAATATTTTTCCCAAATCTGACATCAATCACAAAGTTATTTTTTGATCAATATATATATATTTAAAACATGTTCTTTTGTAATCTTGTAATGAAACTTTCCACAAGTAATAATGTTAAAAATATATAAATATATATTGTAACTGACGGAATTGCCCAGTCCACATGAAAATCATCTGAGAGCAATCTCCATGTGAGCTACACATTCTGACATCATAGATTAACAATTTTTTCCTTTGCAGTCTGCTAAGGTCAGGGAGAAACAAAAAAACTCTTAACTATTTTGCGTAAGTTATTAATTGCAAATAATGATGACAAACTGCCAAAAATAATGACACAAACACAATTTATTTACATATACATAAAATAACACACGTTGGTGGCACTTTAGTTAATTTATTTATAAATTAATTCATCGTAGATAAACTTAAGCTTTCTAACTATTATTTTAATTTAAATTATATTATGCACATATACAGTATACGCTATGCTTAAATGTTTAAAACAATTGATATTTGATAGTCACTATTTTAGAATACTATTAATGTTAATTATTTGAATGGATTCCAATCCATTGCCTATAGACCTAACCACTCTCACCTCTTATTATCTCTGTCCTAAGACTGAACAATCATGTCAAATGAGGATAATGCAAGATTATAAATTAAAAACAATCTTACTAATTTATTGCTGTGCTCAATTCCAGGCTATGATATTAGCTGGCAATAAAATAATTATAAAATACAGGGAATCATATCAGTACTACAATAGTTTCTAAACAAGAACCAATATATAAAAAAATTATATTTCATACATCAGTAATCAGCAGCAGCAAACATACTGAAGCAGTTGATGTCTAAGCATCATCGAGCTTCATGATCCACCATATACACTAACCTCCTGCGGGGCCCGCAATTCAGACCTCGCTAAATATATGCCATTTGCCCAAACACTGTAGGCATAATTATCCAAGGAATTAATAAAATTATTTAGTAAAGTAAAACAGTAGTGTGCGTGGTGCATATATATATGAATGAAGCAATAATTCTATTAATATTTATTGCTGAAAATCCGATGTTCTTATATAATTGTAAATATCTTTTTATATGTGTGTATTTAATTAAGGTATTGGAATGTAAAAACAAAGAAAAATGGGGAAGGCTCAAAATACTGAAATAATCTTTATCTAGATTCAGATTGTTTTCATAAATTAAAATTATAAATCTTAATTAAAATCATAAGCAATTCTTTTGTTAGTTGTTTGCAAATCTTTAAAATATCTCAAATGGTATTTCGAGCCTTGTCTGTTTTAAAAATATTTTGCTAATTAAATATTGTTTTTAATCAAGAGATTACAGAGATAGCTGTGGGGCAAGTGAGACTGCATTCTTGGAGGGATTAAAAGATGTATAAAACGGGCCCATAAATCAAAAGAAGTCAGTTTAGTTATTTTTCAGTTAGTAAACTTAGTTACTTTTCAATCAGTTACTTTGAGTTACTTAGAAAATTCTGTGAGAACATCTTTCAGTAAAATAAATTTTCAGAAGTGTTTCCCGACCTTAAAATTTTAAGAAGTCAACAGAAGTTCATGCTATGAACTGTGAGTAGAAAAGAAGCATTTTTCTCCGGACCTCGTGGAAGACTGTCTACATGATGCCGTCAAGTTCCATCCATTTGACCGGCCGTACAAGAGGACTGTATGATCATTGTTCCGACTGCAGACCCAACTGATTGACTGCTTATTTTGCATCTACTTGCTATGCTGAGGTAACCTCACTTAATGCAGAGCTGCCTTAATAAGTAGATCCTTTTGTAATATGTAGTTCAAAACTTTGCATTTTAATCCATATATTAATTTATAAGTTTCTGTTAATTTTGCTCTTCAACTCTCTCTCTCTCTAATCCCTTACTAGTACTTATGTAATTCTAATTATGCTCTTTCACGCTTAATTAAGTTATATAGCTTTGGGCGGCTCAATTAAATATTTAACTTATTTTGTTTAATGTATATATATAATTTATTTTCTTTAATATGTCAATAATACCCAAACTCGCGAGTCTTAAAAAGGGGGAAAATAATTGTTTAATTTGGAAAGAAGGGGGCTTCATTTAAAATCTGTCAATAAAGTTTTGCTTATTTAAAATAGAAATTGCTCACCAGTTTGTTTTCATTTTAAATTCTTGAGTTTATATAAAATCTTTTACTGTGGATGAATGATACTAAATTTGACTTTATTATTTGAATTTCTCTTTAAATTTTCATTTTAAAAGATTGTGAACCTTAATTAATATCATTAGTCCATACTTTCCTGCTATTGCCTGGAGGGCTAATGTTATCAGTAATACATATATGGGAATCGAAATTAAATATAAATTTTGTTAGTTTAATGTCATAGTTAAAAGAGTTATTCTACATTATAACTTGCTGAATGATTCGTTATTTAAATATATCATTGTGCAGGAGTCAAACCATTTACAGGCTTTCGAATATAATATATTAAGTTTATCACACAGGTATAACGCTGCTGGCCTACCTCTCCTTTCTCTTATGGTACTTCCACATATATTTTCTTTATTGTTTTGTCATTGGGGACTTCGGAAATCTGAGTCTCCCCTCCTACTAGTTCTCAAAATCATTTGTAATCAGGAATATACGCTACTCCCTGTGGAACGCAAGGCTTATAGGGTTTTGATTGTGCTGCAAAAATTCCATACAGCTGGCTCTGGGCATTCAAACCAAAACTCTCCATTCAATACTGTGCCATCAAAATGGCAGACGTATCAACCCTCATTCATCCTCAAATGTGTTTACGATGATGTATTCAAAGTACCACAAGATCCGTATTTCTCTAATGACATGCTAGCATCGTTATTGTTTTATTTAATGGATTTATGCCTGTTTGACCTTTCCATAGGTGTTGGAAATAATGACTCATTCATGAAATGCGCCAACATGCTAAGTAGTCAGTATGTTGATTTTAAAACTGCTTTCTTTTAAAATGCTAATCGATTCCCATAGATGTAAATCAATTTATATTAATAATTGTATCATGTATTCTTGTAAATGTAGCGTAATGTTTGTTTCTTATGTATAAGCTCCAAAGTCGTCTTTTCCAAACCATGCCAATAAAAGTATATATAATGATTTTCATAAGATAGATAAATGATTAAAAGTGTATATTTTGCCTGTTTATCAAATCATTTAGTACTAAACCTGTCACGATCTTTTATATTTATTTTAGGCATCCACAACGTTCTGTTAGTAAAATGTTATTAAATTGGTATATTAACTCCGCACAAGTTATAATACATTCTATAACATTATATTCGTTGAATAATGAATGTAAAAGGGATTTTATAAAAACAAATCCCAAGTTTTGTAAATAGACAATACCATTCCAAGCGTGAAACTTTTTGTAATATATGTATGCGTTTTCTCAATATTTTATTAAATATATATTTCATGTAAATCCTGGTTTGTTTTTGAATTATTATTTTCTAATTAGTATTTAGAATTATTTTCTTTAGCTAATAACTTAGCAGTAATAAAGATAACTTTAATAAATGTAATTCCTGGGCTACTCTTATCTCGATCATCATCATAATTCTGATAATTGTGCTGTATCATAAGGATTGTTGTTTATTGGGTCAGAGACTGGAAGAATAGGAAATAGGTTAGAATTCAGGATTGCTTCAGACCTGTGTATCTCGAGCATGATCAGATTCGAGGTACTTTTATTTAGGATTTGAATCTTGTTAAGTGAGCAGACTATTTTGATCGGTACAATATCACTACAAGACATGTATGAAATAAAATAGTTAATATACAATAGGAATTGTTAAGTTATTGCACATCGCTGTTTAAACAAAATAATTACTGTAAGGGTCCAACAATTCATAAATGATGTTACAATCATTTCACAAATTCATTAAATAAGAATGGTTTTCAGATGTACCAAGTATAACCTGAATTGATAGTTAACAGTCACCCCTTTCTATCAATTATATCCCCTCAAAAAACAAGAATAGTTCACTTAAACTGACATAAATTTAATATAGCTGTATCTAGCTTGTCTATACAGTATGATTGAATTTGATTCATAATTAACTAACTTACTCATTTAACATATTGTTGATATTTTATTTAAAGTGAAAACAATCTAATTAATTAACATGCAAACATTTAACTGCATGGCAAGAGATTGCAATTAGAAGCTAATTGCCTTTTATAAAATAATTTTATACAATTATTGCTGACAAAATTCCTGGTGTGATAAATAGAACACACTACAATTTTTTCCCATACCTGCTCATAAATAGATTAAATAAATAACTAATTTACTAACATATTTAATTAGATAGAAAATAAATAATAATTAATTAAAGAGTTTAAAGTTCATATTTATTCTTTCAGCATCAAAGGTTCCCAGTGAGTCTTTAGATATTGGTTTATTGCTGCAGCCTTTATTTATTAAGCCATAGCTATGGGAGAAGATTTAAATCACAGTTCAGATTTTATTAGAATGATTCACAGTGATTTCATCTTGGCATCAGACTTTTACTCATCTCAGGTAGCTATGTAGCAGATAAACATTCAGATACTTTCCCAGCAATAGGTTGACCTCTGCCAGCTTGAAAAAGTGAAATAGATAACAGTTTCTCTACTCTTCCATCATAGATCTTGTAAAACAATCAAATAATAATAATCTTCTTAATAACAGCATAAGAAGATTATTGGAAGCAGAATAGAATCCTGGAAGTAGACAAACATTAATTAAAGCAGAATAAAAACTGAATAAAATGTCCAGCACTATTTATATGGCTGGAGATATCTTATCTCTAAAATTTGGATCAATCCCTTGTCTTTAGGATCCTTTGATCTATTGGCTATAGATAACGCCAGAGAATTTGCTGTCATCCAAGCTTATTTGCCCAATTTCATATTTGCATGTTCATGTCTTTGAGCAGGAATAACAGCCTTTTTAATTAAATCATATCAATTACTTATCTCCTTAATTTTAATCGATTGATCTGTCTACAAACATTTTAATTACTTTTTCCTAAAATGTCATTTCCACTTTTAATTATAATTAAAAAAAACACCTTTTGCTTTTAAACTACTTTTAAGCTAAATTTAGAATCAATTATCTTTTTTTTTATAAACTTTAAAAAAATATTTTATTTTTAACTTGATTTAACAAAATAATTTTATAATTAATTATACCATATACATTTATCTGTGTGTTTAAAATTAATTATTACATATGCATTTATTTGTGCGTTTAAAATATATATTTAATTTTCATTTATTAAAACTTTTAAATTTAAAATTTCTTCATGATTTTTAACATTACCAACTTGAAGTATATATTGTCATCATCATCACCAACCATTATCAATCCACTGCAGGATGAAGGTCTCTCCAAGTTCAATCCATCTTTTCCTATCTTTAGCTTCTCTTCTCCACAACACCACTGCACACTTTCTTATTTCATCCATACATCTCACATGTGGTCTCTTTCTGGGTCTTTTACAATCTCTTGAAATCCAGTTTAAAATTTCAATTGTCCATCTATTATCATCTTGTCTAGCAATATGTCCAGCCCAACTCCACTTCAGTCTTTTAATTTCTTCAATGAGGTCAGTAACACCAGTTTGGTCTCTTAACCATATATTGCATTTTCAATCTCTTCTTATTACTCCCAACATGCATCTCTCCATACTTCTTTGAGTGGTCTGAAGTCTCTGTATTGCTCTTCTATTAAGTGTCCAAGTCTCAGATCCATAAGTAAAAACTGGCAAAACACATTTATAAAAAAACTTCCTTTTCAAACACATAGGCATATTTCGTTTTAGTATCAAGTTATTTCTACCAAAAGCACTCCAACCAAGTTTAATTCTATGATTAATTAAGGGATTTGTAACTGTTAACTTTTTCTAACTCATCATAATCAATCTTTATTTTCATATTTTGAGAAAATCTATTAAACATTACTTTAGTCTTTTTAGCATTTATCTTTAGTCCTACTTTCATCTGATAATTCCTGCAACATTTCCTGTAGCTCTAAAGCATTATTTGCAAAAAAACTACATCATCTGCAAAATCTAAATGATTTAAATAATCTCCATTTACTTTCACTCATTTAGCTCCCCATTTTAATCCACAAAATACTTCTTGCAACAATGCTGTAAAAAGTTTTGGAGATATGGAGTCACTCTGTCTTACACCCATTTCAATGTTGATTTTTCTACTATCATTATGTAATCTAATTGTTGCTGTTGCATTTTTATAAATATCCGTTAAAATATGACAATATGCTGGATCTATACCTTGATTCCTCTTGGAGGCCTTAAAGGAACGGAGCATAATATATATAGCTTTAATATTTGAGTATTGTTTTTTTTTAATTTTCAAAGAAGTATCAAATGTCTTCTTTCAGATAACAATACACTTCTCTTTGCACTCATTTTCAATTATTAAAAAAGATTTGATCATAGGCAGTTGTAAAATTTTTCTCATTTGGTCTGAATCATCAAAGCTAAATTTCATTAATGAAATTTACGCTCTATACTGGTTTATCATAACTTTCACTGTTAGTGTTCAAATTTTATATCTTCCATGTAACTAACATATGATTATTTTATAATTGATTAATATTTATTATTACCTAGTTTTAAAGTAAATTTTATTTATATCTTACATAATACAGCATATATTGACAATTAATAAGATGTTTGCATAATTAAGTAAATGAAGTATTAATATTTTTTACATCTATGAAAACATATTGGTTACATTTTTAAAAATTAAATAATTTTACAAAAATAGCATAAAGTGTGAAGAAGAAAAAAAATCCTAATTCACAGAGATTATTTTCAATTGAATTTCAAAATCCTTTCTTTGAACTGATTTATTCTGGAAATGCAATAATTATATTGGAAAATCAAAATTGCTTTTTATTTATTTTAAGTGTACCATTTTATTTTTATGTTTTGATGTGAATTAAACTCATTTTAAATTAGTATCATCTATTTTTTTTCTCTTTCCCATATATCCATATTTTATTCTTATATGCTATAAGAATGCTTTAGAAGTAAACAAAATGCATATTCATATATATATATATATATATATATATATAGTCAAAATAAGAGTCATAGATCAATTTATAGATCGCATGACCCCATCTCTTAAGCTTGTAAGTTATAAACAGTGAGGATTGCCAATTCCTCTACAAGCTTTATGATAAATGCTTAGCCAGAGCCAGCACTTAAAATATCTCTGTCAGAACCCCTCCCCAAATCCCTGACCATGGTTTCGTGCTTTGGCACTCCTCAGAGAGGTGTCAGGGTAGATTCAGACACTAGATCTAAAAATACCAACCCAAAGCTAAGCACTTAGCTAAAAGTTATCTATTGAGTGGAAAATCTGAAATTTTCAGACATCTACATGTCTTCAAACCCAGCTATCCAACTCAAATAGCTATATGGGGCTGATAGATCTTCAGCCATACCATATATTAGTAGTCATAGCAATATAAATTTGCATAAGACTTTTGGCAGAGACTATAAAGAGTTAAAATAAGAGTCATAGATCAATTTATAGATCACATGACCCTATCTCTTAAGCTTGTAAGTTATAAACAGCGAGGATTGTCAGTTCCTCTACAAGCTTTATGATAAATGCTTAGCCAGAGCCAGCACTTAAAATATCTCTGTCAGAACCCCTCCCCAAACCCCTGGCCATGGTTTCGTGTTTAGCTTTGGGTTGGTATTTTTAGATTTTGTGTCTAAATCTACCCTGACACCTCTCTGAGGAGTGCCAAAGCACGAAACCATGGTCAGGGGTTTGGGGAGGGGTTCTGACAGAGATATTTTAAGTGCTGGCTCTGACTAAGCATTTATCATAAAGCTTGTAGAGGAATTGGCAATCCTACTGTTTATAACTTACAAGCTTAAGAGATAGGGTCATGTGATCTATAAATTGATCTATGACTCTTATTTTGACTATTTATAGTCTCTGCCAAAAGTCTTATGCAAATTTATATTACTATGACTACTAATATATGGTATGGCTGAAGATCTATCAGCCCCATATAGCTATTTGAGTTGGATAGCTGGGTTTGAAGACATGTAGATGTTTGAAAATTTCAGATTTTCCACTCAATAGATAACTTTTAGCTAAGTGCTTAGCTTTGGGTTGGTATTTTTAGATCTAGTGTCTGAATCTACCCTGACACCTCTCTGAGGAGTGCCAAAGCACGAAACCATGGGCAGGGGTTTGGGGAGGGGTTCTGACAGAGATGTTTTAAGTGCTGGCTCTGGCTAAGCATTTATTATAAAGCTTGTAGAGGAATTGGCAATCCTCACTGTTTATATATATATATATATATATTGTCTGAGTATGTAAAACTATCACATAAGTATATATGATTAGTATATACATTATATATTTTTTGTTGTCTTAATAAAATTAAGACAAAAATTATTTTTCATTCATTTATATAAAACTATTATTTAAACTAATAAATTCATTAACCAAGATGCTTCCATAGAGTGAACCTTAACGTCAAGTTGCAGCCTAGCAACTAATACAAAGGAACTGAAATTAAATTCAATTATTAATTATTAATGTAATTAGCAATTATAGAATATAAAAATCATGAAAACCAAATGATATATGCAATACATGCTACCGGAAGTTGATTCTACTATAAATACTGAATTACATAATTTATTCAAGAATTCTATCTTTTGACGATGTACTAGCCACTACGTACAATAATTTTTACTGTGTTCAAATATAGAATACTTTTAAAAGATAGATTAATAATTTGAATGATTTGCTTATTGATAAAAATTTTATTAGAAAACAAACTCCAATATCACTCAAATGGAAGAATATATAAATTACTCTTTATTAATATTATTTGTATTTTCAAAACAAAATAATACATTTTTATTAATTAGAGAAGCTTATAAAATTGTTCTAATTTGGAATTCCGAAACAAATAAATTTCTTCAGAAAACATTAATAATTTGCTCAAAACAAAATTAATTTAAGATTATACCTATAGAAAAATGCATTGTGAATAAACACTACTTGTCATAAGATATAATGCTATAGTTTTAATCGAAGATAAATGTAATTACTTATTCCTACTGAAATGCCTAAAGTTATATAAACTTCATCTGTACAATTTAAATAAAATTCCAATTGGTAGTGAAATCATTTACGGAAGATGGCAACATCATGCAAGAAGAATGTTTTGGAACAACTGGGTATCTTGATTGCATCTGCAATAATTCAAGACCAAGAAATCAAGAACTTTATTTTAAATGAACATTACTTTGCAAATATGGAAATGAATAGGACTGTAATATAAACTCTTATTATATCATATCTTCATGAATCATCATATTTAATTTTATTCATTCTTTGTTACTAAAATTCATTTACCTTTAGAATAATTCATTTAAGAAAGACTAAAAGAAGAGGAATAGAAGATCATGAAGTCAAATATTTTTTGTTACATATTTAATAAAATTTAGTTCTTCTATGAAAGCGACTTTGACTAAGGTATGAACTAGGTATAAAAGTAAACTTAATATACAGGTAAGATTTTATCATTCTTCATATTGGATTTATTCTTGACATGACAGAACTTCGTTGTTACTAATTTAATTATTATGATAATGTTTGTTTGTTATTAGTTGTGTAAATGACTAATATCTTGTATGAAAAATTTATATTTTTAATTATGATTATATATAGGAATGGTCTCATGAAGTTGGAATTCTCTCATACGAATTACATAATATAATATTACTATTTATTTGTATATAAATTAAATCAAGATTAGCTAATTTAGTATTTTTATAATTTTTTTTTTTGTAAATTATAAAAAATGTGTTTATTATGTTATAAATTATTAGAATCTCTTTGTGTTATGAGATACATATCTACTATGCGAATATGAAAGGGTATTAATTATTCAATATTATAAAATAATAGAGATATAAGTAAAATACTTATTTTTTTTTTTATATTAAATAAATTTGAATTGTTATTCGTTAATAAATATTGCTAAAGTTTGTTTCAAATTTAAAAAAGTTTCTAATTTATTTATTCATTTTACGAAACAAAATAAAGTTAAATATATATATCCACACACTTATTTAATATCCTAATAACTTGAATGAAATAAATTTTAAAAATATATTGAGATTATATTAAATATTGTTTTTGCTGTAAAATTCATGGAAACCCCTGAAGAGAGTTAATTGTAATACCTATGCTGAGTTTGAATTCTGAGCATAACGGAATGATTAATAAAGGTGAGGATTGAATGATTTAGTTTAAATTGTGTTTATGTTAAATATTTGATATTAAATTATCCTAATTGAAATGAATTCAATTTTAGATAATAAGTACATTGTTCCATCCATGGTATTCTATATGAAGACCTTAAGTCTGATTACAGTGAGATGCAACCATCTCCTTTCTTCCTTAGGGAAATATCTGTACCGTTACAATATATATTATAATGTTTGGGCAGAGACTCTTTCCCTATCTGCCATACCAGGGCACCACTAGGCTATTAGAACCTAGAAAATTTATAAAGTAGGCAGATATGTACGGATAAGGTTCATCTTTTGATTTAACCGATAGCCCTAGTCAAAAGCTCATGGAGAAGCTGAGTTTTATAACAATAACATTTCAAACTTATTTTATTTAACTATTACCAAATATTATTAAAAAAGATTAAATAATAAGTCACTGCCCAGTACTAATAAGATAAACATTTATTATGCATGTAACATATATTAAAACAGATTTGAGGATTACATTCCTTATTTTAACATTATTAGATAGATTTAAATCCTGATATTTATCTAATATGCATAGATGGATGAAATTTTATATAATTTAACATTTTCATATTGTGTTAAATGCAAATAAACTACGTAGAATACACATTGAAAGACTCAAATCATTTAACCTCAAGCTAAAAGTTTGCACTTAAACCAATGCTAGCTTATGGATATTCTGACGTGATCAAAGCAAAATGAAGATGTTAGCATAAAACACCATGTTCACAGGAATGTGCATTTGTAGCATGATATCATTGAAGAAATAATGACCTTCATCCAGTACAGGAATGTGCATCTATCTGGAGAGGTAATCAGCACTTTAGATTTTTTAAAATTAAAGTTTTGCATTGCCTCATTTATTATTATAAACTGGAAGAATGTAATCATGCAATCTTATAATTTTATTTCTCCTTTTTTTTTTACAGAATTTATCTAGCTCTTCAAATTTTGCTTTATTATTATTAATTTTCATGTTTAATGTATATTACTTCATATTAAAAAATCATAAATAAATTAGAGTGCATTATGCTTTTATAAATCAATTTTTCACTTTTTCAGTTAGATGCATAATTAGTTTATAGTGGATAGATTTATATTTGAGGGAAGTTTTTGGCAAGGATATACCATGACATTAACTTTCTGCCCTGTATCATCATTGCTATAGTAAGAATTTCAGTTCAACTGCTAATAATTTTTAGATAATTTCCAGCAAAAGAAAATAAATTAAAAGAACATTTTAATTTAATCAAATGACTTAAACTGTTGCACTTATCATACTAATTTACTTCAGTTCTTCTATTCTAACATGGTATGTTAAACAGTTTCACTATCAGAAGCAATATTAAAAAATAATCGAAGTTTTTTCAGAAAGGTGACAACTAGATAATTATGTGCAATTTCATAATTTGGGGATGTAAAAGAAATTACTACTTGTTAATCATTGATTATTCATGCTTATGTAAATTTCTACAGAATAGAATGATTTAGAGTGGATTTCTACAGCATTTTTATTTCCAAATTTTTATCATTGGTTAACTGACTGCTATATAATATAATGTTGATTTAGCAAAATATTTGTGTTTACTAATACTTGGATACCCAACTGAATGATGAGCTTTATGATGCATTGATAGTAAATCTTTCTATTATTCTTATAGCTTGGGTTTAGATCCGGACCAGATTTTTAAAAAAATCATGTTATAATTAGACTTAAGATTTGTTTGAGCCTGTAATTAACCCATTGAACTACTTAATATGGATTAGTTAAAGAATTTTTAGTTATCTTTAGATAGAATGTAAAACATGGATAAAAAGTCATTCACACTCTCAATATCCAGAAGTTGAAAAACCTAGTGAGTAATGCCTTCTCTTTCATCCTTTCTCAATGATGGGCTAGTGGAGAAATTTTGCCATACTGAATAAAATATATGATTCTTAATATAACTGTGACAATTTATTATTTTATTATAGAATTCCATCATTAGGATTTATGATGTAGCTAAAATAAAATATGATATATTAAGGGGATGTTGAATAATAGTAATTTATCATCAGTAATTATCAAATGCCATTTTTTGTTTAAATATCTTATTGTACAGCTTAGATAAGTAAATCTATTGCCAAGTTGAGAAAAATTCCCAGTATTCCAAAGAATGAATTCTTTTCCAACATCAAAATCCATAAATTTCTAACATAACTAACATTAGCATAATGTGACTTAGCTACTGTTTTTCAATTAGTTGGATTCAGCCTTCATATTTATTCAATGATTCTCTCTGCTACATAATATTGCTAAAATATATCATACACTTTATCCTGAAAGATTTTAATAAGTAGAATCAGAAAATGATTAACATATAAAATGGTTGAGGATAAATTTGAATATCGAAGTAAATAGTAAAGGAAAAAGTACAAAGATTTTTAGAATTCGTGAAAAAAAAATTAAAATGTATGTAAGACTTTTTTTTCATTAGAAAATTAGCAAAGCCAAAATGGACATAGAATATCAATGGAAAATTATAGCAAAGTTGTATTATATTTTGATTAATAGAAAATATTTTATTTCAAGATTGTAATGAATGTAATAGTTTTAATGCAAGAAATGAGCATCAATTAGTGAGATCTAAAATATGCCTTAATGCAAATATAGTCAAAGCTATTAAGAAAGACATTATTAATAACTGATATCCTTAATCTTCAAAATTATTTTAATAAATTTAAGGTTACGAATCATTATAAAACTTTAAAAATCTTGTAAAATTCAATTAAAAAAAAAACTAATACTTTATCAAAAACATTCTACAGAGATAGCCAGTGCAAAGACAATATCAATTCATCAATATTCAATTAAGACAAATAATGTATGCAAAAAAGAGTAAATCTGAAATGCATAAAATGATTCATTAAAAAGAATTCAATACATAAAATTTTGTAAAATGATACCAAAACAGTTAATGATGACATTAAAAAAAAAAACTAAATTTGTAAGAAAAATTAATAAAGAGAATAAAAGTTTCAATTGTATAATGCAACTCTTTTGTAGGGAAAAAAAATTCCAAAAATAAGATTACACTATTGCTAAAATAAAGGATGGCAACATAAAGTATGTATGTGGAAAAATAAAAAAGATAACAAAGTAATGACAAACAAGTTATGAAGTGCCAAATATTTTAAATACAGAATAGAAAAGCTCCAACAAATAATAAAATTATTATGATATCAAAGCAGTTAAAATAATAAAGAAAATGTTTGCAAAATCATATATCAAATGTCTAATTGATAAAGGTATACCATATAATTGGAAAAGTGAAGAAGTGATATTGATATTTAAAAGGGATAATATATATATATATATCAAAATATTAATATATAACAAACTAACCAAAGGAAATACATATAAAAACAAAAAAATAAAGACTTATAAATCCAATAAATAATATAATATTTCAACCAGAGGACTGGTTTTCATCAGAAAAAAAAAAAAAACCAGTCCTCTGGTTGAAATATTATATTATTTATTGGATTTATAAGTCTTTATTTTTTTGTTTATATATATATATTGGAAATTATAGACTCACTACTATCAGCTCTATAGAAAATATTTTCTAATATCACTACAACTTATTTACAAATATTTTTTTTCTATTTCAAGCAAAATAAAAGAATATGCTACAATTAAAAGTGATTGCAGTACAACAGATTGCATCAAAGTATTATTGAGTGAAGCTTTATAAAAGGCAAATTAATAATAATTGTCATTTTGTACCCACTTTTGTAAATTAAAAGAAACTATTTTTGTGACATTAAACCTTTGGAAAAAAAATATAACTCAGAATATTATCAAATTCTGGACAATTATCAAAATGTAACAACAGTGACAAGGTTACATAGTGATACTGATTACATAGCAACACTAAAAAAATTAACAGTGACTCAAGGTAAAGGTTATATGGCAAAGTTACTGCATCCTTCCAAAACTTTTTGCAGCAATTTTATAGAAAGTATTTTATGGATTAAAATGGGAAACCAAGAAATTAATGTAAATTACTTAAGTTTTTAGATTTTTGTTGATGATATGGCTATTTTTGCAAATAATACTTGAGCTTAAAAGAAATGTTACAAAAGCTAAGAGATGAAAGCAAGTGAGAGAGAATTAAAGATAAATACTAAAAAAGATTAAAGTAATGTTTAAAGAATTAGAAAATAAAGACTGATAATAATAAACTAAAAGAATTTAATAATTTAAGTCAGAATATTAACATAATTGGAAACATAATGAATGAATTAGTTATAGAATAATGGAGTGTTTTTAGTAAAAATAAATCAATATTAAAAAAAAAATGCCTGATTTGTTCAATAATGGATCAATAATGCTTAAAAATGAAGATGAATTATGAAAATATTAATATAAAAAATATTGAAAATAAAAGTAATGTATTATTTTTGCATTTCTCTCTTTAGTTTTAGTCATTCATTTATTTGGTGAAAATAGGATTTATCAAATCTCTAGCTAGTATTACATTTCTTCTGAATTAATAAGATCATTTATAGGATTAGCAGGAATAAATGTCGACTTGATAGCACTTAATAATAATAATAATATATGCAAATATTTTCTCTCTCCACACCGCATATATATATATGTTTTAATATTAAACGTTTTAAAAAGCTAAAAAAAAAAATACACTTCGAATTCTAATTGAGATGTACATTCACGCGAAAATGTTGGCACAAAAAAAAAAAAAACTACATAATATTTCACAGTTTTCAAAGCACTTAGCAGAATGAAAGCTTTCTAAGCATTTTTTTTAAATAATTACTTGTTTTAGATATTATCTCTTTTTTATGCTCTACATGAAAATTGATAAAATTGGATTCAATATGACACAAAAGCTGTATTAAGAATCATAAAAAGAACATTGTTTAAAAAAAAATAAATTAATTTCACTATTTCTAATATAAAAAAAAAAAGTTTTTTTATTTATTAAGAAGAAAAATAAAACCCTTTACAATTACTTGTACAGATATTAATTTCCTTCTTATATTTTTAATATAGGCAATAAATAAATCGTAAATTAATTTTTTCTTCTCTTAAATGATAATACTGAATTGAGATAATTGTAATGAAAAATATTTTCAATAACAATTTAGTCACCCTATAATTAACTTATAATGTAAACTTCACCTTTTATTAGCGCTCTGCAAGATATACATCTACCAAAAAAGATACAGATCAATATTTTTCCACACTTTACTGAATATATATTGTGAGAGATTTTTAAATAACATTACATTTTTTTAAAGTTTATTATTATGTAATAAATAATATGCATAAACTTATCAAGCTTTTTTTTTTTTTCATTTTAACAATATAACATTCTATGAAATTTATATAAAGTATTGGAACTTTTTTTCAAAAATCCTAATATATCAAATAATTTTTAAAAATTAAAATATATTTATTTTAATACAATATTTTTAAACTATCGATGTTCATAAGCTATAAAACTCTTTACATACTTTTATGTGTTTTTTATTACTTTATACTGATACTCTTTGATCATGTTCTGATATAATCAATCAGTTAAATTTGAATTTTGATAAGTCAAAAAGATTCATATTTTATACAGCCAAGTTCATTTGTGTTTCTTTACAAGTTTATGATCTAGACCTAATATTTTTAAAACTCAGTGAAAAAATCTAGAAATCATTAATTAATAACTAAAGTTCCGGGGGGGGGGGGGGTAAAATATGATTAAAAAAAATTAAGCCGATAATAGTCTGGAATTATGGAGTAATTTAAATAAAAAGAAATTCAGGTAGAATACCATTATTCTAACAACTTCTATACCATCCAAATAAAAGCACAAAAGAGCATACATTTTCTGATAGCAAATTTTATTATTTCAACATAAATTAAAATTAAAAAAAAATTTATTTATTTAGTTTTGCATACATACACATTTAAAAATAGTAAACACAATGAAATAAAAAAAATATACATTAAAATACTACAGGATATATATACATACCATTTGCTCCCAAGACTCAGTATGTAAATAACTAAAATCTATGAATAGTATCAAATCTTATGTATCCTTTCAACACATGTAGAATAGATATTAATGTTGTAATTCAAAAATAATTCAAAAACTTTGCGTGAAAAATCTACTTGTAAAAATAATATAGGCGCTATTGCACCTGAACGCAAAGCTATTTTATGCTTAAAACAAAATAAAATTAAACTATTCTGCAAGTGCTTTCAAGAAACGTGCTCTCATTATCAAAGCTCCAAGTGAATTAATGATATGCAAATTATGCAAAGTTTAAGATTAATTGCTCCATTTTCTTGAAATCGTGAAGCATGTGTCCTTGCGGTTGATGGTGTTGCAATCCATCGCTATGTAGCAGGCCTCCTTCACTTTTCTTTTTAAATCAGGCCTCTCTTTGCAGACCAGGCTGACATTTGAGGTTCACACTGGCGTCCGGTTATTTTTTGATGAATTGCAAAAATTGAATAACGTGATGGATCTGATTGAGCTTTAACATATGTGTATTTATGTTGCTATAATCTGGTTTCTATTGCTGCCTTGGTCTCCCCATAATATGAGGCTCTACAATTTGCATGAGTGCATGCAATATTATAAATGGCTTGAGGTGTTTGAGACAGTGCTAATTTATCTTTAGTGTTGTTAAGCAATCTGTTAGAACTGGGAGAGGTGTGAAAAGTTAATTGAAACTGTCTATTAAAAATTTCATAAAATGTATTATGTAAATTAGGAATGTATGGCAGCAGCAGCCTGTGTGTATTCCCATTAAGTGTATTGTTGGTCACTTTATTATTGAACTGTATAATCTTTCTGTTGATCAGCCTATGTTTGAACCCCATCTTCAGTAAATCCTCTCTGTATAGTATTAAATTTGTCTTCCTGTCTGCATCCAATTTACACAGATAAATTAGTACTGTCTCAAACACCTCAAGCCGTTTATAATATTGCATGCACTCATGCAAATTGTAGAGCCTCATATTATGGGGCAATAGAAACCAGATTACAGCAACATAAATACACATATATTAAAGCTCAATCAGATCCATCACGTTATTCAATTTTTGCAATTTATCAAAAAATAACCGGACACCAGTGTGAACCTCAAGATGTCAGACTGGTCTGCAAAGAGAGACACGATTTAAAAAGAAAAGTGAAGGTCTGCTACATAGCGATGGATTGCAATGCCATCAACCGCAAGGACACATGCTTCACGATTTCAAGAAAATGGAGCAATTAATCTTAAAGTTTGCATAATTTGCATATCATTAATTCACTTGGAGCTTTGATAATGAGAGCACGTCTCTTGAAAGCACTCACAGAATAGTTTAATTTTATTTTATTTTAAGCATAAAATAGCTTTGCGTTCAGGTGCAATAGCACCTATATTATTTTTACAAATAGATATTAATATATATATTGTAACATTATATTTCTGGACAAATGCTATCATGTTAGGTAAAGTATGAACAATTAAAAATTTTCTTTTTATAATAGATAGGTAGGTAAAATGATTGGTTTAAAATCAAAGGTAAACTACAATAAAATTATTAAACAATGGGATAATCTTTTTTTTTGTTTAATTAAGACTTTAAGTGTTATTAAAAAGGGTAAGCAGTTATGAGATTAAAATCGGACAGAGTCAGTAAACAAATGCGCATTTTCTTTATAAAAATTTAAAAACGCGATGACTATAAACCATGTATGCAAAGAATAGTGTTTGTTGGGTGTTGATATAGTATGCGCTCGATGCCATTTTGAATTTTATAACACATCCAAAATCCTGCTGACACATTCAAGTGATAAATGACATTGATTATCAACATGTGGTTTCAAAAAAAGATAGTTACAAAATCACAAATTTCATCATTAATTAAAAAAAACAAAATGGAAAATTTGCAATTGTCATCGAGTATTTAAAAATTAATATCCCAATTTTGATCAATATTTAACATTTAATAAAAAATCAAAATCAAATAATGTGAGTAAATACTTTGCATTAATATACGTTATCACAATTTACATAAATCTTTAAAAAAATCAAAAGGCAATTTATGTTTTTTATTTTTTAAAAAAAAACCTAATTAACCTACTTTTCATTAATATCCCAAAAGATTATAATTTATAAAATACGAAATACAGCATATTATTTTTTGCAAATAATAGGATTTTAGTTTTTGCTTATCAGAAATTCTTTGTTCACTGCTGTTGATCACTTACAGGGGTTTTTTTTTTAAAAAGTAATATAAACACCATAATCTTATTAATATTGTTTTTAGCTAATATGTATTAAAGTGGTATATGCACTTGTGTTGACAGAAAACTAGTTTAAGAATTTTTTTTGAATACTTTGCTTCTTAACTAGAAGATAAAGAATGCAGATTAATTTAAATTGGCTAGATGATTACAAATACATTAAATTTGAAGTACAATTGTTATATAATATGACCTTCATGATTAGTATGATGGTTGATAATTGATGTCATTTATCGCTTGAATGTGTCTGCAGGGATTTTTGGGTGAGTTATAAAATTCAAAATGGCCTAATAAATTGTATTGGATATTTGACAATTATATTGTAACGTTTTCCGTATTTCTAGGC
Source organism: Epiperipatus broadwayi (assembly GCA_028023455.1). Lineage (NCBI taxonomy): Eukaryota > Metazoa > Onychophora > Udeonychophora > Euonychophora > Peripatidae > Epiperipatus > Epiperipatus broadwayi. Next base: position 12,019,397 of record JAQFVV010012401.1, read on the forward strand.
CTCTATACGCATTATAAATGCGCGAGTTGATCAAGTTATGTAAAACAAAAGTAAATGTTCATTTATTTTATTTAAAAAAAAAGAAGAACGTTTCATTATTATTCTAAAAACATAACTATCTTTCCTGATCAGCTCGGCCTAGAATTATTACCGAGTACAATTGTGAGCTGGATCAGTTTTTAATTTCTACATGAGGGTGCCAGAGTCGTTAGACCCACTGAGCCTGCGTCGAACATATTGTAACTCGTAAAGTAATAATTATACGATCTGGATTAAAATTCCCGTTAAGTAGAAGATATTCCCCTTTGACTTAATTAAGAAAAATAAATCTATTTAGCAAAGGTAATTTGTATACTAATTTGAATTTAAATAACTAAATATAAAACTTAAATATAATAACATTAATTTTATACACGCACAATGAAAGTTAAGCTAATAATAAAGATTTATTCTAGCCCGTCAAACTTTTAATATTTAAGATTAAGACAAAATTATAATATTGGAAAGTATTGTGCATATGAATTTAATAATTTGATTCAAATATTGAAGTAATAACTATTTGGTGTCTTATTTCTCCGTGGTAACAGTTTCGTTCACTTCTCAGTTCACAAATTTCGATCCAAAAAAAATTATGGGATAACATTTCATTCAAATCTCTATTTATAAAGCTTTATGTAAAAGTTATGGCCATTAACTTACCGGTAAGTTGATATTTAAATATGTCATTGATCCTCTGACGTCCAATTCAGTCAGTGGGTAGTCCGCAGTAGTTGTTATTTTTTAGCTTTACTCTTTCCAAATCTCCGATCAAATTTAGGTAGAGTCAGATGACGATCTAGGTGACTATTCTCGAGAGAAAGTGTCGGCAAATGATAGAGTTCTACTCACTCATGGAGAGCGGTTTCAGTTCGTATCTAAGTGGACACATTTTATTAATTTTTTTTATATAAAAAAAAATACGAGACACTTCAAATTGCTCAACACTCTCTGGAACAACAAGACAAAAGACACTTTTCAAATCTGTCGGCTCCTTTTATATTCCCAGATTCTTTTTAGAAGTTCTGCGCATATTCCTTTTTACCTTTTGTTCTATTTTATAAACTTCTACATTATTCTCCTTTTTTTTTATTACAAAGTCTGTTTTCTCGTTAAGAATTTCTGCCATTTTTAATTACTATCAGAAAGTCGGACTTTCTGATAGCAATCTTTTACCTTTGGAATTTTCTTTCACTATTTGAATCAATTATTCAGTATGCACTTTCCAACATTGAATTTATTTTAGTTAACTTATATTAAAAAAAAGAAAAATTAAACTTTCACTGTATGTTTTCTTAAAACAACATTATATTACAAAAAAAAAATTAAAGATCGGGTTCTCTTTTTTTTTTATTTAAATGATACACAATATTAAATAGTAATTTGTACCATATACATAAATAAATGGTACAATACCACCGGGGCAGGAGAATGAGAATAAAATTAGGGTTTAAACTAATTTTATTCTTCATAAGTCTTTATGTCCATATTCGTGTGTTGTTGTTGTTGTTTTTTTTATATTAGCATGCTGATATATTTTGTAGACTCATTCAACAAGCGATGTTCGGCTTTAACGCCCACTTTTAGGTCTAACACGGTGGGAATGCAAAATATTTCCACATTCATCTGTGTCCTTTCCGCTTAAACGTAATAGTAACAATAAGAAGCCCAAGTTATAAGCACAAACGAGTGTTGCTCATTGTTTTGAGTCTTACAGGCTCATGGCAACCTGGTCCGTCCTCCCAATTTATCGGATCTCTGCTAGAAACAGACTGATGAGCATTTAAAGATGGTCTTATGTTATATACTGCATACTAGGACTCGGGGCTATGCTTTTTCCCCTCTTCAGTAACCGCCTACCCGGTCAAATACTTGTGACTTATGTCTACATCAGCCGCGATCGTGTTTTTCTTTATGTAAATTTATATATACATAATTTAATATTCTAGTTGCATGTTTTCATTTTTTTTTTTTTCGTTTCTCCAGAGGCATATCCGAGATCTGCAGGGTGTCATCTGGCCCAATTTATCTCTCAATGTTATCTATCGCTATAACTGTTTGATGGCGGAGGTGATAGGGATCGAACCCCCTCTCTGTGTTGCTCACACCAGTCTCTCCATTTTACATCAAGGTCTTCTCTCTTGTATTTATTTTCACTCCTAAACTTTTCATCTGGTGATGGAGCCCTTGCACGGATTCCCATCCCTTTATTTTTAGTTAGGGACCCCTTATCTTTCCATTGATTTCCAGAACTATCAGTCAACACCATAGTGTTCAGTTGTAGTCGACCCTTCTGGTTCGGTATTTTGTCGAAGTGTTTAGGACTCGTCTCTTCTCCAGCCTTGTTATTCTCGAAAGCGCTAAGTAATTCCGCCATTCTCTCTACTGTCTCACATCCGGTATTTATCAACAGATGCCCTATGGGATCGGGAAAATTTTTCACTGTAATCTTGATGATCTGCTTCTCTGTCAATTTGCACTCTGTCAGCGCTCGTAGTTGCGCTACTTGTTTCCAAAAAAATGGTACATAACGCCCTTCTCTGCATTTCTCTTGCGCCACTTTATTCTTAATTCTCTCTTGGTGGTCCTCGTTCCAATAACATTTGATTAATATTTGACCATACTGCGTAAAGTTCTTCGGTTTCTTAAACAAGGATTCCCACCAAGCTTGCGCCGTCCCTTGTAAATGATTAACTACCACCGTTAGCTTAACATCCTCTGACATGGGATTTATCGCGAAGTACCCCTGCAGGCTATTTAGGTGTTCCATGGGTGATTCTCCATCTCGTCCATAGAAAATTTTTAATTTCAAAAAGGGGTTTACTGCACTCGGCACGTTTTCTCTATTTTCTATGAATTTTATCTCTTGGCTTTCTTGTTTAACGGATCTCAATTCTATCACTTCTGTGCTCTGTGACCCTTTAGCTATTTTCTCATCTACTACCCTTATTAACTCTCCTTTCATTTCTTTAATCTCTACCCTTATTTCTTCTTTCAATTCTCTGACCATCTCTGCCATTTCTTTTTTTATATCTTCTTTGAATTCCATCATGCATTCGTATAATAGTTTTCTTATTAAGGGTTCCATGCCCTCTTTCAATTCTTTCTCACCTTCTGCCATATTTTGTATATTTTTACTACTTCTCAATTTCATAAATGGCCATGTTGCTTATGTTTGCTATAGTAAACAAAATCTTAACTTTATCAATTGTTACGATATAAATGCTTTGATAATAAATTCATTCACCACCACCCCTCTCTTTTATCATCCTATAGTCTCCCATCCCTCTCTACCTTTACTGTCATTGCTAACCTTTGATCGGTTTTATTTATTATTTAATTTATAAGCTATTATTTTATTTCAATGTAGTCTTATTTCAAATCTTATATTCTTAAAAAAAAACTTTCGTAATCATACGCAATAACTTTTTAGACTTAGCGCACTATTTGTGGTCATATTTATTTTCCGGCTACGGATATTAAATTCTCAATTTTATGCCATTTTTAAATTTTCTCAGGTCGTGGTTTTTTTTCTTTCGTAAGCCCGAGTTGGGCAAGCCATTGTAACGTTTTCCGTATTTCTAGGCCTCTATACGCATTATAAATGCGCGAGTTGATCAAGTTATGTAAAAGAAAAATAAATGTTCATTTATTTTATTTTAAAAAAAAGAATGTTTCATTATTATTCTAAAAACATAACTATCTTTCCTGATCAGCTCGGCCTAGAATTATTACCGAGTACAATTGTGAGCTGGATCAGTTTTTAATTTCTACATGAGGGCGCCAGAGTCGTTAAACCCACTGAGCCTGCGTCGAACATATTGTAACTCGTAAAGTAATAATTATACGATCTGGACTAAAATTCCCATTAAGTAGAAGATATTCCCCTTTGACTTAATTAAAAAAAATAAATCTATTTAGCAAAGGTAATTTGTATACTAATTTGAATTTAAATAACTAAATATAAAACTTAAATATAATAACATTAATTTTATACATGTACAATGAAAGTTAAGCTAATAATAAAGATTTATTCTAGCCCGTCAACCTTTTAATATTTAAAATTAAGACAAAATTATAATATTGGAAAGTATTGTGCATATGAATTTAATAATTTGATTCAAATATTGAAGTAATAACTATTTGGTGTCTTATTTCTCCATGGTAACAGTTTCGTTCACTTCTCAGTTCACAAAATTCGATCCAAAAAAATTATGGGATAACATTTCATTCAAATCTCTATTTATAAAGCTTTATGTAAAAGTTATGGCCATTAACTTACCGGTAAGTTGATATTTAAATATGTCATTGATCCTCCGACATCCAATTCAGTCAGTGGGTAGTCCGCAGTAGTTGTTTTTTTAGCTTTACTCCTTCCAAATCTCCGATCAAATTTAGGTAGTCAGACGATGATCTAGGTGACTATTATCGAGAGGAAGTGTCAGCAAATGATAGAGTTCTACTCACTCATGGAGAGCGGTTTCAGTTCGTATCTAAGTGGACACATTTTATTAATTTTTTTTATATGTAAAAAAAAATACGAGACACTTCAAATTGCTCAACACTGTCTGGAACAACAAGACAAAAGACACTTTTCAAATCTGTTGATTCCTTTTATATTCCCATATTCTTTTTAGAAGTTCTGCGCATATTCCTTTTTACCTTTTTTTCTATGTTATAAACTTCTACATTATTCTCCTTTTTTTTTAATTACAAAGTCTGTTTTCTCGTTAAGAATTTCTGCCATTTTTAATTACTATCAGAAAGTCGGACTTTCTGACAGCAATCTTTTACCTTTGGAATTTTCTTTCACTATTTGAATCAATTATTCAGTAAGCACTTTCCAACATTGAATTTATTTTAGTTAACTTATATTAAAAAAAAGAAAAATTAAACTTTCACTGTACGTTTTCTTAAAACAACATTATATTACAAAAAAAAATTAAAGATCGGGTTCTCTTTTTTTTTTATTTAAATGATACACAATATTAAATAGTAATTTGTACCATATACATAAATAAATGGTACAATATATTTGATAATATAAGGTCAGAATTAGTATTATATTGTTGTTACTGACATTAAATAAAATATTATTTCAAATTATATGGTGTTATTTTAATTATCTTAACAAAATTTAAATTAAGATCATATAAGTACACTGCCAACTCATCTAAGGTTACACTTAAATATTTTATTGTATTTGCTATTTGAACATAGGAAATTAAATGTATATGTGTATAAAAAACCCTTATATGTATATTTGCCTTTATAATAGTAAATGTTTATTGAAGAAAAATCCCTGAGATAATTATTTCAAGTAATCCTGATAAATATTTATAAATATACACCCTTAGGTTACGTAATTAATGATTAGGTAAAGCATAATAATAATAATAAACTATCAATTGTTAATGTGACAAAGTTTATGTCATATTTTGAAAATACAATGGTTAAAATTCCAAATCCCTGAGTAATTACTTTTATATTTATTGTTTATTTTGTTTGGGAAATCTGGAGTGACTACATTTACAGGGATTAGGATATTATAAAGACTCAACCATATGTGAATGTGTTCTTAAGTACATGCCAGTGTAAATTAATCATATCACTCCAATTTCCATTTTAACACAGTTAATCTCTTACTTACTGCATAGCTTCCAAAGTAAAGATATAAAACAAGGTAACAATATATATATGATTCAAATTAATTCAAAAATAAATATATTAAGATATCAACAAAAATATTTAATAAAGAAATAAAATACGGTATTCAAAAATTCTTGTTTCATTTTATAAAACTTGTTTTTATAAGTTTTCCTGAAATTTCATTATGTAATAAAAGCAGATTTTTAAGCACCACTTCTAAATACATGTGCTTATATCTGATAGAAATTGGAATAAATTTTAAAAGTAAATAGAAGAACATAAAATTCATTGAGATAATGTTAACATTAATATTTTTAATTATGTAACCGACAATTAAATGAAATTAAATCAACCCTATCACAATTAATTTTTCAAACATCTGGATTTAAATTTGAATACAATTTGTAATAAAAAATAAAATTACATTTTTAGCACATTTATTATTAAAAACATCTTAAAAATAATAAAAAAATATTTTTAAAACAATGAAATTATCTTAAGAAATAATAATAAAAAAACTATCTTTTTTCTAGAATATAAAAAATCCAGCTACATAAGTTGATATTTTTTAGAATACTTAAAATAATATAATTATAATAAGGCTGCAGAAAGGATTTTGGTATTAACTGAAAGGAGACCCTTTGATTCCTCTTGGAGGTCTTAAAGGAATGGAGCAGGGCAAATTCCTAATGTCCACTCCATATGTTCTTGTTGTTGCAGCTGTTATTACTGTGTTTATTCATATAGTATATGAACATGGATGGGCTGCTCACCAACACGCATTAGCCAGTGTGGTGAGTTTATTGGCATTTTACCTCTGAGTTTAAGATCAAGAAACACCATGGTCTTTCTTCTCAATGCCCGATAAGGCACAATGAATGTTTGTGGATTCCAAGAGATTGTAAAAGACCCGGAAAGAGACCACATGTGAGATGGATGGATGAAATAAGAAAGTGTGCAGGGGTGATGTGGAGAAGAGAAGCTAAAGATCAGAGAAGATGGATTAAACTTGGAGAGACCTTCATCCTGCAGTGGATTGATAATGGTTGATAATGATGATGATGAATTATAATAATAAAATACATTTTATATTTATTATTAAAAATACTTTTTAAAATAACAAAAATAATGTTTGAACAAAAAATTAGCATTAGAAATTTAAAAAATAGTTAACCGTCTATTTTCTATACAAACAAATCACCCAATTCAGTATATATGCTTTAGACATTTCTTATCTAATAATTACATCAGCCATTTAAAAGCACAAACAAAATTATACAATTACAACTGTAAAAATACAACTATTCAATGTAAAATTACAGAAGAAATTGCAGATTAAAAGCAGAATGTTGCTATGTGTATGGCAGCACCCATATGTGTTATTGGTTAACAGGCTGTAGAAAGTTAAAAATAATATATTGTAACGGGCACATATGACGTTACATTATTTTTTTTATTATTAAACATGAAAAAAATAAAAGTTCGCAAATAAAACTTCTTTTTTAAGAATTAAAAATTGAAAATTAAAATTCTATACTAAACTCATACATATATATAATCGCACAGATGAAAAAAATTATTAAAATGAAACTTTATTAAAAATAGAAAAAGTATTTTAAAAGCAAAAACTTAAAAAGATTTAGAGATAAAAATATATCTTTAAGTTTGGAAAACAAATTAATTAATGTTATTGAAAAATGGAAATGATTATTTTAGTCAAAGTGAACTAGCCCTTGGGCATTTAAATGTATAAGCAAACAATAGAAACTAATAGCAAATAAAAAGAAATTCCTTAGGAATCAGACCTCAATGAAAGGGTCTTCATCATCATGATGTAATGTTGAGTTAATCCACAAAATTAATATAAAAGGAAAGGTTTGGAAATAAAAAAAATTAATTAGAGGAAGAGATGTATGACAGCAGTGGTGATATGTATTAGTGCGAAGTTGAAGGAGAAGGGATTGAAAAGATGCACTCTTCAATCCCTTCAGTTTTGTTTAAAAAAATGACATTGTTTTCTACATTAAGGACCAGCTAAAGTAAAAGACCTCCGGAGAAGTAAAACAAATGGCTAACTGGATACCAATATCTTCAGGATGGCGTGGGAATTCCCGTTAAAAATTACAAACAACTACAAATTATGGACCTTTTAAAACCGTAAGAACTTTAGATAAATCATGAACATTAAATTAAAAACTTTCTGTATTTAAAATAACTGCAATAGAATTCTATCTGACCAACTTTATTTATTAATAAGTATTTTTAATTTGATGTATTTCTTTTGTAAAATCATTTCCATTTTTTTTTTCTTTGAAGTTTTATTATGATTTTTGTTTTTTGTTAAATTAAATTATATGTTAAACTTAAGTCGGGCGTGAATGGCTATATAGATTTGTAAAGTTATATTAGGGGAGGGTAATCTTAGGTTATTTGTTTAGTAGTTAAATTAGGTCAATGGATTGGATATATTGGTGTAATTAGTAGATGTAGTATGAGATTCGCTACGGGCACAATCACTTTATACGCCGCACACTTCCTTTTTGCCTATGGAATGCGATCGTAAGTCAGCAAAATGACCGCAGTGCTTTCCTATGGAGTTTTTTTATTGCTCTTCTCATCAGATAGATGTAGTATTCCTATCTGACAAGAGGCAATTTCTTTTCTTAACCTTTTGTGCTGCCGTATTCGTGTTACATTGAATGCATCGATATATCAGATGGATTGATGTTGGTTTGACTGCGAACTTTTGGCCTAAGGTTAAACAAGGATAGAATATTTTCTTTTCAAATGCAAATCTATGTAGTCTATTCATACTCGACACTCTAAATAAAAATGCATTAAATTTAAGTTGGGTATGGACGTTGCATGGATTCGTTAGCGGTTAAATATGTTGTGGTTTTCATATTCGGTTAGAATATATAAGTCATCGATGTCAATGTGGCATCTTTTGATGAATGCCATTGGGTTTCTTGTATTCCCTCTGCAATTGACGTTATCAATGACTTTGTATTTTGATCGGTTATGTTTATTTTGAAATGTTTTTAACCGTGGAATTTATGCAGCCGATCTATACTCAACATTATAAAACAAACTTTTATAAATCCATCTGTGTAAACTTATAAAAATTAAAATCTAAAATAAAATTTAAAAATGTAGTTAAATTTTAAAATGTAAACATACTAAAATAATAACGCTAAATTTTATATATATGTTTAATTAAATAAATGTTTGTGTGTTATTTCTGGCAGTGGTTTCCTTTATTTTAAAAAATGTTTTTAGATAGGAATTATTTTATTATCTCTGCTGTTCCACTGAGCTAGTGACAATGGGCTAACGACTGGAATCAACCAATATAAAATAAAATATTTTTTTTGAACTTACGTATCTGCCTACTTTATAAATTTTTCTAGGTTCAAATGCCTAGATGGCGCCCTTGTAGTGCAGATACGTTAAGTCTCCATTAATCCGGATCGTTATAATATATATACATTAAAACAATAACAAATATACTTATAATTTTTTTCTCATTCTAATTATGATGAAAATTGATATTAAATACAAAACGAACAATATTATGTCACATTAAATTGTTTATTTGTAATTTCAAGAAGCAATATACTTATGATGCAATGAGAAGTGATCTCAGACGAAGAAATTACAAAGTTAACTAGAAAATTAAAATTTCATTTTTTTTTTCAAATTATACTAATCAAAAAATTTGAAGACAGTAAATACAGCAGCTTCACTGTAAAATAAAAGAAAAAAAAAAACAAATAAATATCTATAAATTATTAAGCCTAATTGACATTAGAACCATGTTTCTATTCATTTAATTGAAATGAAGAATCAGTTAATAAATTTTTTTTTTAATATTTCAGATAGTCTAACTATAATAACCACTGTATTTAAATATGAAATTTAAATACATTTTATCCAATATTAACTGAGATATAAAAATTTGAAACATTTGTAATTTTTAGCAAATATTAGCCATTTTAGATTCAGAACCAATGTCTGTAAGTGTCCCTAACTTAAGAAATTATTATTTAAATCCAATAATTTTGGTACCAATTTGCAGTTATTTTTAATAAGAATATATATATAATAATCAATTTACTCATTCTTTTTTCATCTTCAAAAATAGTTAATTATAAAGGCCATAGAAAATAATTTCTTTTTTTTTTTGTTTTTTTTAAAAACATAATAGAAAGTGCTTTAGATTCACAAAAATTCAATAAAGTAAAATTTATTGTAGCAGAAAAAATCTCCATTATATACATAAAATGTGTATTACCAAACAGTACTAAATTGCAATGTGTAGGACCAATAGTCAAAACTAAATATTTCTAAAATACTAATTTAAAGCAGTCTATACATTAAATGATTAGATGTAAATAAAATGTCAAATCACAAATGTATACTATTTTTAGTTTAATATTGTTTATATGTTGTCAATCACTTTTGGAAAACTTGTGTTGAAATACCATAGAAAATTTTGGTATATATATTTTAATGCTGATGAAATTATATGTACTTGCAATCTGTATACTTACAAATTAATTTTAAGAAGACATTGGTTTAATTATAATTTAATTAAAATATTTAAATAAATATCTACTTAGAATACACATTTGCCAGATTTTCTAATACCAGCAATATTTTTTTTTTTTAAAAAAAAAAAAAAGATTAAACCAAAAATAGAAAAAAAATAATAATAATATTTTTAACAGTCAATACTAAAAATAATAAATTTAGCACTTTGAAATTTTTGAAGAATAATTCAATAAACTGACTTTATTCAGATAAACATGATACAATCTTTATATAACAATAGTCCTGGGAAAGACACAATTTGTAATATATGTTTGTTTATATGTAATCCACATCTTTCTGTAATAATAGTCCTGGGAAAGACCCAATTTTCAATATATATTTATATGTAATCCAACTCACACAAAGGATTTTGCCCATATATATGATAAACTTATGCCATGAGAATGCATAAACATAATTTTAATCACTATGATGGTCAAATATCCAATATGATTTATTTGTCCATAAGGTTGTCATAAACAGAAATAAATAAATAATCAATCAAACAAGATTGAAATAAACAACTATTAATAATTATATTTAAATATTTATCAAATCGGCTTTCATCTCGATTGAGACCTTCTCAAGATATTATATCATAGAATTCACATAAACAAATAATAATATTTACTCCATCTACTGGACATTATTTACATTATATTTCATTTTCTTTTTAAAACATGTCCATATATTATAAATAAATAAATTTAACATATTATATATATAAAAATTTTAACAATATTTCTCCCAAAAAAAATTAATAATAATAAAAATTAAATATATATTTTACATCTTTTAAAAAATAAAAATAAATAAATAAATTGGTATTTACATATGTACAACCATTTCCTACACTTTCCAATTGTTTAATAAAGCCCATTTCCCACCTAATTTAGCTGGACCTTTTACTATATTTACACATTTGTCTAAGTTTTCTTGAATATATAATGTTTCATAATATATTCTCTTATGGTAATTCTTCACATACTTAATAACACTTATATTTTCCTCACACTTCATTTTATGCCTTGTATCCAAATAATGCAAATATGGCCCTGATCTCATGTCTTTTCTATTAATTGCTCGATCATGTTCTTTACCTCTCTCAGCTGCCGTTCTCCCTGTCTGTCCTATATATATATTATTGCATTTTCCACAGCCAATTTTAGTATGATGGGGCTAGTATATAAAATTAGCTGTGGAAAATGCAATAAAATATATATATATAGGACAGACAGGGAGAACGGCAGCTGAGAGAGGTAAAGAACATGATCGAGCAATTAATAGAAAAGACATGAGATCAGGGCCATATTTGCATTATTTGGATACAAGGCATAAAATGAAGTGTGAGGAAAATATAAGTGTTATTAAGTATGTGAAGAATTACCATAAGAGAATATATTATGAAACATTATATATTCAAGAAAACTTAGACAAATGTGTAAATATAGTAAAAGGTCCAGCTAAATTAGGTGGGAAATGGGCTTTATTAAACAATTGGAAAGTGTAGGAAATGGTTGTACATATGTAAATACCAATTTATTTATTTATTTTTATTTTTTAAAAGATGTAAAATATATATTTAATTTTTATTATTATTAATTTTTTTTGGGAGAAATATTGTTAAAATTTTTATATATATAATATGTTAAATTTATTTATTTATAATATATGGACATGTTTTAAAAAGAAAATGAAATATAATGTAAATAATGTCCAGTAGATGGAGTAAATATTATTATTTGTTTATGTGAATTCTATAATATAATATCTTGAGAAGGTCTCAATCGAGATGAAAGCCGGTTTGATAAATATTTAAATATAATTATTAATAGTTGTTTATTTCAATCTTGTTTGATTGATTATTTATTTACATAATTTTATTTGTACTTTATTCCTCAAAGCTTTCTGAAATCTTCCCAATCCATTAATTAATTACATACACACTTTCAATATACTTTTTATTTTGGAGTTCAGTGATATGACGGGTTCTTTAAATTCCATGGTGAAAATGGCTATTTTTGAGGAATTTGTAATCAGTAATTGAGTATTATCTACTAATACAAAGATGTAGCTAATCTTTGTATCTGCTATTTCATACCTTAGTCCTAACTGATGTTGGAAATTTCAATTTCAAATGAGTTTGCAAAAAAAAAAAAATTAATTACTTTAATGGATTCTTTTGTACTTACATAAATCAAATGGATTCATTTTTCTATGGAAGTTAAAGTCTTGCTTTAGTGGTCATCACATGCTTTATGTATACACTGTCACAAGCTCAGTTTTCATTACAGAAGACAAAAAAATGTTAAGCAGCCTTTACACCATGTTTTTTTTTCATGATGCTGGAGATTAATAAAGATTTTTTTTTAATAATTTTTATATAATTTGTGAAACTCATTTAATCAAATGCTTAGTAGTTACCTTTTAGAAAGTCAAATGTGCTACAATGTTTTGTATCAGTGATAGATATCCCTTACATATTCCAAGAACTTCTCTTTTCCAGGGAAAACTTTTAATAGATTCTGTATGATATACTGTTTTCAAAAACTCTCTCATAGTAAAAACAGTATTTGAAACCATCCTTTGCTTTTATAAAATATATAGTACATTGAACTTTTGTTAAAAAAAAGGGGGGGGGAATGAGCACATAAAGCAAGTTTTATAATAAGTCATCAAGTTTATCATCTATTGTAATAATTGCTTTCATGTTGCATAATTTTATTTCTCATATCTAATTTATCAGAAACCATTACATCTTATTAAATAGTTTAGATTGCGTTTTACGCAAAAAAATGAAGCTTGTCTCAATCTTATAACAAGTTATATGGCTTAGCGCTTTCAGAGACCTTGTGTCTCCATAATCATAGCCTACTTTTAACTGAAGTTTAGTTTTGGTTAATGTAAAATTTTATGAACCAAAACTAAACTTCAGTTAAAAGTAGGCTATGATTATGGAGACACAAGGTCTCTGAAAGCGCTAAGCCATATAACTTGTAATAATATTGAGACAAGCTTCACTTTTTTGCGTAAAGCGCAATCTAAACTATTTACTAATCAAAGGTGAAGTAAAAAACTTTTATTTCAATTATACATCTTATTAAGTAATTTCTGAAGGTGAATACTTAACATACCTCTCTATCATATACTCTTCTGAGTCAATACTTTTTTTTAATATTGATAAATAGTTACTCAGATGGATTGCATTTAAGCATCACATTGTTAAAATTATTTCTGTTAACTTTTCATTTTCTTGATTTTTTTTTTTTTTTACTAAATGTTACGTAATACTAAAATAATTATTAGCTTGTTAGATTATTCATGAACTTGGACTTAATATCAGAAGTTGAATCTTTTCTTTAAAAGATGGAATTATAAAATTATTCAATAATTTTTCATGGACAAGTCATTGAACATACTTCTCTAAAACTTAAGCACAAATGATCTCTTAAATTGAACACACTCAGATCCCTCAAATAAGTACTATGTAAACTGCATTACACTTTGATTCATATTTGCAACAGTAACAATTATTTCATGTACTGCTTTAATTTGGAGATGTTTAAAATTGTATGAATATTTTATTATATCACATACATGAAACATCACTTATTACAGCCTTCCTACTTTAACTATAATATAAATCATCATCTTTGTTAGATTTTGTATAATAAACATATAAATTAACAGTAGTTTGAATACAATATGAAGAAATATCATGTTTAGAATAGAATTAGCAGCTAGTTTAACAATATCATTTTTTTTTATTAATGAAACACTTTCAGCAGAAAATCTGAAAGTATAATATTGTACTTTGATTAGTAATAATGTCAAATCAAAATTAATTACTAAAAATTGTATAATTTAAATATGCAGGGAAAATTCCTAATGTTAATTCCATGTGATTGTTCATACAGTATACAAACATGGATTGGGGACTCACCAATATGCATTAGTCAGCATGGTGAGTTTAATGGATTTTTACCACTAAGCTTGAGATCAAGAAACACCTTAGTCTTTCTTCTCAGTTGCCTGATAGCTGTTAATTGTAATCAGTTGACTTTTATTGAAGACAATAATTGTGTATGTGAATGATTTTTTAGTTGTTCGTAGATATTTACCATCATGACAGATAAAATCAAACCATGGTCCTTAATGCCAGAAAGGTGTAAAGTTACTAGTCAAGACAGTACTTGGTGGATGAAGGTGGAGAGTGCTAAGAATCTCCTGATTGTGAACTCAGTATGTCATTTGATGATATTTTATTTAGGTACATACAATGGCAGAACGTTTTTAAGTAAAAAAATACTACAAGAACTGGAAGAATTGTCTCATATTAAATGACACATTATTGGACTTTGTGAAGTTAGAAGAAAACAAGAGACAATTAATTTAAAATGTGGACATGGAAGAATAAGTGAGTGAAGTTTTATTCATTATAAATGAAAAGTGAAAGAATAACATTATGAAAATTGATAGTATATCATTGTCAGATAGAGTTGCAAGATTAGTTATTCAACTTAATAGCAGATATCAAATGCATATAATTCAGGTTTATGCCCCAACAAACTCTCATAGTGATGAAGTAGTAGAAGATTTTTATATGGATGCACAAAAGGCTTTTTATCAAAGTAAACAACATTTTAAAATTGTATGGAAGACTTTAATGTTAGAGTAGGTAAACAATTAAAATATGTAAATGCTGTAGGAAAATTTGATTATGGTGATAGAAATGAAGAGGTCAAAAACTTAAGGAGTTTACAGAAAAAGAAAAACTTTGTATTATGAATTCTTTTTTTTATTTGAAAAAAAATGTTAAACAGAAATGGACATGGAAGTACAATTGGATTATATTTTTGACTAACAGACAATAAGTATTTCATGATTGTAATGTTGTTAATAAATTCAACATAAGAAATGATCATCGATTACATGTTAATTAAAAACTAGAGAGACAAAAACAATATTCATAGTTGATATTCCTAATCTTCAGAAACATTCCACTTGCAAACCATTTCAAATATTAACTGATTTTGAACATGATTCCGATTTGAATAAAATCAATAGGAAGATAACCGATACACTTTTAAAACCTGCAACAAAGATACAAAAAACAGCAATTGTCCAGCTAAATTTCTACTGAGACAAGACAATTTATGAAAAAAAGAAGGAATATGAAAATATAGAAAAATGATGTATTAAGAGGGATGAATATCTCAAATTTTGTAAAATAGTGTGAAAAAGAATTGATAGTAATATAAGAAAGCATAATTGTGAATTAGCAAGGAAAGCTATAGAAAAGAATGCAAGTCTCAAGATTGTAAAATAATATCTTGGCATTGGTATAAAACTTATCTCTGCAATAAGAAAAAAAATGAAACTATTACCAAAAGAGAGATGACATCATGAAATGAGTAAAAGAGTTCTATCAAGAATTATATAGCAATAAAGAACAAGAAATGTATCTCCTATAACTACTATATCTTCTGAACTGTCCAGGATTTTAAATGAAGAAGTGAGACATGCAATTAAATTATTGAACGGAAAAGCTCCAGGTAATGATGGAATTATAATTTATATCTTAAAAGAAGCATGCGAAAAAATAGAAAGAAATTTGGCAAAGTTATATACCAAATGGCTAAATGATAAAATATTACCAGATAATTGGAAGAATGCAGTACTAATATTAATATTTAAAAAAAAATGATAATGAAAATATTATAATTACAAATCTATCAGTCTTTTATGAGTTCTATATAAAATTTTATCAAGATAATTACAACTTATCTACAAAAAACTTTAGATTTTAATCAATCAAAAGAACAAACTAGATTTAAAAATGGTTATAGTACAGTGGATCATATCCAGGTATTGATAGAAGTTATAAAAAGAATCAATTGTCATTATACTTTGGATTTGTAGATTATGAAAAGGCATTTGATTGGATAAGCATTTCTTCAGTGATTAAAGCATTAGATCAAGATATAGACCCAGAATATTGTCATATTCTGAAGAATATTTATAAAAATGCTACAGCAGCAATTAAATTACACAATAATACTAAGATTAACAGTGGGAAGAGTGTATAGTAGAGTGACTCCATATTTCCAAAACTTTTTACATCAGTTTTGCAAAAAGTATTTTGTGGATTAAAATGGAAATCTAAAGGAAGAAAAGTAAATGGAGA
Organism: Epiperipatus broadwayi; assembly: GCA_028023455.1. Lineage (NCBI taxonomy): Eukaryota > Metazoa > Onychophora > Udeonychophora > Euonychophora > Peripatidae > Epiperipatus > Epiperipatus broadwayi. The sequence goes on from JAQFVV010012401.1 coordinate 12,035,862, forward strand.
TTATTTAAGTCATTTAGATTTTGCAGATGATGTAGTTGTTTTACAAATAATGCTTTAGAACTTCAGGAAATATTGCAAAAATAATCAGATGAAAATAAGAAAGTAGGACTAAAGGTAAAGGTTAAAAAGACTAATATAATGTTCAATGGATTTTCTCAAAACAAAAATTAAAGTTCGATAATGATAAGGTAGATGAAGTTAACAACTACAAATATCTTGGTCATATTATTACTATAGATGAAAACATAATGGATGAAATTAATCATAGAATGACACTTGGTTGGAGTGCTTTTGATAGAAATAATTTAATATTAAAAGGAAATATAACTATCTTTGAAAAAGGTTTTTAGTAAATGTCTTACCAGTTTTACTTATGGATCTGAGACTTGGACACTTAACAAAGAGCAACAGAGACTTCAGACTATGCAACAAAGTATGGAGAGATATGTGTTAGAAGTAACAAAAAGAGATTGAAAATGAAATATGTGAGTGAAAGAACAAATAAACATTACTGACATCAGTAAAAGAATTAAGAGACTGAAGTGGAGTTAGGCTCAAGATATTGTTAGAAAAGATGATAATAGCTGGACAGTTAAAATCTTAAATTGCATTTTAGAGATTGTAACAGATGTAGAAAAAAAATCACATGTGAGATGGATAAATAAAATAAAGAAATGAGCAGAGTGATGTGGAGAAGAGAGGCTAGAGAAAGAACATGGATTGAATTTGGAAAAAAATCACATGTGAGATGGATGAATAAAATAAAGAAGTGAGCTGTGATGATGCAGAGAAGATAGGCTAGAGAAAGAGCATGGATTGAATTTGGAAAGACCTCTGCCCTGCAGTGGATCGATAATTGTTGAAAATGATGATGATGATAATTCATTTTCATAAATAAATTTTTTTTATTTTTGTTTTCTTATCTACTAGTAGACATATTCTTATGTCTTATGTAATTAATCAATTTTTCTTAGAAACTTAGTGTCAAACTCAACATGCTACAATTTCAACAAAATTTTTATACAGTAAAAATATCTGAAAAAATTTAAGCAATCTATCTAATATAAAAAAATGTTATTTGTTAACTTAATAAATTTATCTTAAGAAATTATTTTAACTATGAGTCACCAAAATAGTTTCCAAAAGATAAAATAATATTCAAATAAATATTCTTGGCATTCATACGGAAAAGTTAACGTTTGTAATTTAAACTTAGCTTTTATTAATGCCTAGCATGCTTTCAATATGTAAAATATTAATCCTAGCATTATAAAGAAGTAATAATGCTATGATTATGATTTTTATATATCAAAAACATGCTAGACATTTCTGTATGAATGTGTGGAATTTATGTAATAATGTTTTGATTGATATTTTACATATTAAAAGCATGCTAGGCATTAGTTTTATGAATGCCCAGAACATTTATTTGAATATTACAATTATCCAAAAAAAAAAATCATTGGTTTTAATTTGTTAGATAAAGTAGAAAAAGAGTAGGAAAGATTGTTTATGCATTTGAAATTTATACATACATTATATAAAAATTAAATAAATTATTTTTTTGTTATTTTTATCCTTATATTTTGATTAAATATTGTTAAGCGGCTGTGCTGAATGACAACTTTCATCCAGACAAGTGAATCTGAGTAGATTATTTTAAATATGTTATTATCTATGTATGCTAAACAAGCACATGCTACAACAAATGAGGTTCTAAACCCAATTACATGCACTTTAAACTACTTCACTGTGTAAAATTTTTCTTTGTTCTCTCAAAACATAGAGATTCAAATTAGTATTCTGGGAATATTTCATTTTGATCTTTGATTCTTAATATAGGGACTCTTACACACTGAAAGTTTGCTACTGTTTGATAATACACATTCTATGTATATAAAAGCAATTTATTTAGTTAAAAGTAATTTTACACTTTTAAATTTTTGTCAACATAAAACACACTTATTATATTTCTACCATGTTTTAATAAAAAATAGTAATGGTAATTTTTTCTATAGCACCACAAAGTCAAATATTTTTCAAAAGTCTATTTTTTGATAAAGATGACAACTTCTCAAATTATTGTATCTTGGTCAATATTATTGGAAATATTTCCAAATTGTCAAATATTGGTGGTCGAGTGGTCAGCACAGCTGCCTTACAAGCAGTTGCCCCGGGTTTGCGGATTCGTGTCTTGATCAACGCTTTGGCACATGAAAAAAAAAAAAAAATTCAAAATTTGAGATTTGATAGTTTCACTACCATGTTACCATGTCTATTTATAATAAAAATTGAAAAACATTTTTAATGTGAAGCTATACTCACTGGGTGATCCCACACTGGGATAACCATAAGCAATAATTTAAAAAAAAAAAAAAACAAACAAATATAACAACTGATGTTGCAAAGGAAATACAAGTTATTCACTGAATATAGTCACTATATTTTCCTTTGACACATTCAAAGAAACATATGACCTTGAAAAATATAGCATAATAATATTAAATCAGAGAATAGTATACTTTTATATGATAATGATGATATTTTGGATACAGTATTTCAATAATTTTATATTTCACTATTAAATATTCTATTATTATTGGAATCCCATAAAATTATTTTTAATTTATATTTATTTGTCAAATTAGTGGCTCAATACAAAGCTGAAATATTTTGGATTATTTTATGAATTTAATTTACAGAATCTCATTATCTAAAAAAAAAAAAAAAAAAGTTCAACTCAAAAATAAAAGATTATATCTTTAATTAGATCCAAATAGAAAGCTAATAGAGTCATAATAAAAATTTGATGGCAAAGCTTATGTGAGTAATATTTTATAATGATCTAAAAGATTAATACACTGAAATTCTAAACAATAATCTTTCTAACAATTATCCTAAAGAAATGAAATAGTTCAGAAAATAATAACAATAAAAAATCAAAATATTTGTGGAAAAAAAAAAGGAAAGAAATGACACTAGATGAAATTTAAATTTCAACAAGTTGTCCTTAATTTCTTCTAAAAATAATAATAATAACCAGAATTTACATAGATAATCTAGTAATATACTTAATGATTCCATTTTTTATTAATTTTCTTCATAGATTTTCTTAAACAATAAGCCAATAGTTAGTTGTTTAGGAAATCATGCCGCATTTGAACACTAGAGACAATATGTTGAGTTTTGATCCAAAAATCCTTATGAATCCATAACTCTACTATAATGTTATATCATAAGGCACAAAGTCCTTCTCCAATGACTTACTTTAAAGTAGAGTATTGTTCTGTGTGGTTTAGTGAATCGTGGAGTGATATATTCTGGGAGCAGATTCTTATGTCAAAGCTTAATGTAACACCTTTAATACTCCAACATCAAGTGGCCAATTGAGCACTAACCCAATCAATTACTTGTTTTATTAATATAACTTTAATATCACTTAGTTCTCAAAGAAAAACATTTACAGGAATTGAAAGACTACCATTAATACATCATAAAAATCATGGCATTCAAGAACAGAATAATGACTGAAAACACATTTAATAAATATATAGAATAGTCTGAACAGATTAGTTTGGTGGATTCAAGAACTAAAGATTCTTGGATTAATATAAACTGAGATGTTAAAAAAATTCTCAATTTAATGAAATGAATGAAAACAATAGGCTCAACTTTGTCAATTTGACATTTAAATTGAGATAGTGTTCATAGAATTTATTACTGAATATAATCATCATCATCAGTTTTCATTATCATCATAATATTTACAAATAGAACAAAAACCATTAAAAATGTATAAAATAAATACATATAACTATTATCAAATAATTTTATGATTACAACTGCAGTAAAAATGTTTGACAAAATCAAATTTATTTTATATCTTACTTTTTTTAAAAAAAAAAAAAGCAATAATTTCTTGAGTAAATCTTGATTTAAAAAAAAACAAACTCCCAACTTCACAATTTAACATATAGTAGACAGATGATTTTATTTCTAATCTTCAATTATCTAAAAAGTTTTAATTATAAACACATTTAATACAGAAAAAAAGTGCCCCCATTAATCTTAAGGATATCCAATTAAATATTACCATGAAAAATATTACTGATACATTCATGTCTATTTCTTTGCAATAGATTCATGTTACTTTCACATATTTTTCCATTAGACATCAGAAAAAAAGTTGCTTCATAGAAAACATGTAAAAAGCTATTAAATAAATCGGAATTGTCAATAATTTAAGATATAGTTTTATCATCTAAGACTCATCTCTCTGATCAAGATTCTTTTTCTGAATATTCAACCAAAAGTTCACAAGCAAAGAATTATGGCATAAACATGGGATTCTTTTAAAATTTACAATAAATTTCATTTCTCATAGCCAATAGTAATGCCATTTAGATTTGACGTAAGTGCTACTGAAATCTCTTCAAGAGATTCAGGATAACCCATGGTCATTGCATCTGCTTTATAAATGGAATTTGCTAGCCAGTAACCTATATGAGGATAAAATGATGAACTTCATAGTTAGTGATTGTCAAATCTATGACTACAATTGCATAATTGGATAACTTAATAATGCCACTAGTGAGTCTATCTTCTGGTTAAAATCTCAACAGATTTATTTATATTTGGTTAATAATTAAGCTGACTTTAAAAAAAAAATCCATATGTTAAATAAATAAAGGCAAAAATAAATTGGTTAAATAAAAAAAAAAAAAGCAGAAAATATTAAGAATTCAATATTAAAAATTGCAAAATATCTTTTTCTAATATATTAGTATATATAGTGTATACATTGCGGTTTCGATCCCTTCTTGTTACTCCCAACATGCATCTCTCCATACTTCTTTGAGTGGTCTGAAGTCTCTGTGTTGTTCGTTTATTAAGTTTCCAAGTCTCAGATCCATAAGTAAAAACTGGCAAAATACATTTATTAAAAACCTTCCTTTTCAAACACATAGGCATATTTCCTTTTAGTATCAAGTTATTTCTACCAAAAGGACTCCAACCAAGTTTAATTCTATGATTAATTTCATCCATTATATTTCCATCTGTATTAATAATCTGACCAATGTATTTATAACTGTTAACTTCTTCTAACTCATCATAATTAATCTTTATTTTCATATTTTGAGAAAATCTATTAAACATTACTTTAGTCTTTTTAACATTTATCTTTAGTCCTACTTTTCTACTTTCATCTGCTAACTCCTGCAACATTTCCTATAGCTCTAAAGAATTATTTGCAAAAACAACTACATCATCAGCAAAATCTAAATGATGTAAATAACCTCCATTTACTTTCACTCCTTTAGCTTCCCATTCTAATCCACAAAATACTTCTTGCAGAACTGCTGTAAAAAGTTTTGGAGATATGGAGTCACCCTGTCTTACACCCTTTTCAATGTTGATTTTCCTACTATCATTATGTAATCTAATTGTTGCTGTTGCATTTTTATAAATATTCTTCAAAATATGACAATATCCTGGATCTACACCTTGATGATCCAATGCTTTAATCACTGAAGAAATGTTTATAGAATCAAATGCCTTTTCATAGTCTACAAATCCTAAGCATAATGGCAACTCATATTCATTTGTCCTTTCTATAATTTCTCTCAATACCTGGATATGATCTACTGTACTAAAACCACTTTAAAATCCAGGTTGTTCTCTTGGTTGGTGGAAATCCAGTGTTTTCTGTAGACGAGTTGTAATTATCTTAGTAAAAATTTTGTATAAAACTGATAAAAGACTGATAGGTCTGTAATTTCTAATATCTTCTTTATCACCTTTTGTAAATATTAATATTAATATTGCATTCTTCCAATAATCTGGTACATCTTTATCATTTAGACATTTGGTATATAACTTTGCTAAAAAAAATTCTATTTCTTCACCTGCTTCTTTTAATATATCAATTACAATTCCATCATTTCCCAGAGCCTTCCCTTTCTTCATAAATTTAATTGCATGTCTCACTTCCTCATTCAAAATTCTGGGCAATTCAGAAGATATAATATGTATAGGAGGCACTTGTTCTTTATTACTATATAATTCTTGATAGAAGTCTTCTACATATTTTATGATGTCATCTCTCTTTTTAGTAATAATGAAATCTTTTTTTCTTATTGCAGATATAAATTTCCTACCAATACCAAAATGTTGTTTTACACGCTTTAGACTTTTATTCTCTTCTACAGCCTTCCTAGCTAGTTCACAATTATACTTTCTTATATCATTTTCAACTCTTTTCCGCACCATTTTACAAAATTCGAGATATTCAATCTTTTTTAATGCATCATTGTTGTATATCCTCATATTCCTTCATTTCTTCATAAATTCTCTAGTCTCAGCAGAAATTTTACTGGTGAATTGCTGCTTTTTTCTACCAGCTATCTTTGTTGCAGTTTTTAAAAGTGTATCACTTATTTTCCTATTAATGTCATTCAAATCTGAATCATGTTCAAAATCTACTAATACTTGAAACCGATTTGTAAGTTCTAATTTAAATTCATTAGAATGTTTCTGAAGATTAGGAATATCAACTATAAATATTGTTTTTCTTAATAATTTTTGTCTCTCTAGTTTTGCATTAACATGTATCTTACATCTTACTAATCAGTGATCACTTCCTGTGTTAAATTTATTAAGAACATTACAATCTTGAAATATGTATTTTTGATTAGTCAAAATAAAATCCAATTCTGCTGTATCTTCATTTGGATGCTTCCATGTCCATTTCCTTTTAACATTTTTCTCAAAAAAAAATTTCATAATATAAAGTTTTTCTTTTTCTGAAAACTCCACAAGTCTATGTCCTCTCTCATTTCTATTACCATAACCAAAACTACCTACAGCATTTTCATCTTTCATTTGTTTACCAACTCTAGCATTAAAGTCTCCCATAACAAATTTAAAATGTTGTTTACTCTGATCAAAAGCCTTTTGTACATCCATATAAAAATCTTCTACAACTTCATCACTATGAGAACTTGTTGGGGCATAAACCTGAATTATCTGCATTTGGTATCTACTATTAAGTTGTAAAACTAATCTTGCCGCTCTGCCTGATACACCATCAATCTCCACAATGTTATTCTTCCATTTTTTATTTATAATGAATCCTACTCCACTTGTATTTCCAATATTTGTGCCTTTATAGTAGAGTATATTTCCACTTTTTAAATCAATTGTTTCTTCACCTTTTCTTCTAACTTCACAAAGTCCAATAATGTCCCATTTAATATAAGACAGTTCTTCTTCTAACTCTTGCAATCTTCCTTCACTTGAAAGTGATCTGCAGTTGTAAGTACCTAAATAAAAAGTCGTCATCAAATGGCAGCCTGAGTCTGCAATCAGGGGATTCTTAGCACCCTCTGCCTTCGGCCACCAACCGCTGCCTTGGTTGGTAACTTTACAGCCTCCTGGGAATAAAAGTCCACGATTTATTTTTGTCTGTAATGATTGTATATACACCTGGGTCTCGTTTTACGCGATAGGTTCCTCAGAAAACACGCGCAAACGAAATTGCGCAAAAATAGACGTACCTGCATTGAAAAAGGGGGGATGTGGTCTGTGATTTTTCAAAATTCGCGTAAAAGCAAAGCACCAACATGAAATTACTTTAAAATTAGCGCAAAAAAAAAAAAATAAGGAAATAAAATATGACTAATAAAAAATTTCAAATTTGAAAAAAATTGATACAAGACAAACTTTTTTTAACTATAATATTTAATTTTATTCAAAATAATATATTTTTATGCATAATTTACAGTACAGTAATTTACATTTTTTTATACACGTTTTAATTATTAGAGCTATTTGCCAAAAAACACGTTCGTTTGCAAACAACTAGTGTCAACTTCACACTCATGTTGTGTCAGTGGTTTTCTAGTGACAACGTAATTAGTAATTAATCTTTGAGACAATGATTTTATTAATTGTTTATGAAACTAACAACTAAAAATTAAATTCTTATTTTTGTCTTTAATTTTCAATTCCGTTTAAAAATGAAATTTCCTTTTACATCACATTAATTTCAAGTCGTCGTAAGTAATTTTTAAATTGTTAATTACAATTAAAAATCAGATTTTAATTTTTAATTGTCACATTCAATTGTGCCCACTGCTATTACTGACCTTTTAAAAATAAACTTGTGGACACTAAATGATTAATAATTGATTACCTTCTTTTTTAAAAAGCAAAAACAGAATGCGATTTAAAATGCAAAATTAACACCCACAATGTTTGAACAAATTTACATTATAATCTTGTAAAATTTAATGTGGGTATACATAAAATGTGGAAATCATGATTTTAATTTCATTATTGCATAAAATCTTACTATTATAAAGCACTGAAAATATTGAAATTACTAGTCGAATTCCAATAATGGGCTATTACTTTCAATATAACGTAAGTGCGTGAAATTTATTATTTAAAGTAATAGCGCATTATCAGGGTTCGACTTCCGGTGAAACAGGAATCACGTAACTTCAAAATCGTGTTGAATATGTCCGCATAAAAAGCAACCCAGGTGTATTGGAAAAAATATTCTTAAACTCGGAGGTAAAAAGCCAATAAACTCCCCACTCTGGCTAATGCGTGTTGGTGAGCAGCCATCCATGTTTGTATACTATATGAATAATCACATAGTAATAACAGCTGCAACGACAAGAACATATGGAGTGGACATTAGGATTTTACCCTGCTCGGTTCCTTTAAGGCCTCAACGAGGAATCAAAGGGTCTCCTTTAGAGAACAAACAGGTGTTACCGACATTATTGAAAAACTAAAAGACTAAAGTGGAGTTGGGTTGGACATATTGTTAGAAGATATGATAACAGATGGACAATTGAAATTTTAAACTGGATTCCAAGAGATTGTAAAAGACCCAGAAAGAGACCACATGTGAGATGGATGGATAAAATAAGAAAATGTGCAAGGGTGATGTGGAGAAGAGAAGCTAAAGATAGGGAAAAATGGATTGAACTTGGAGAGACCTTCATCCTGTAGTGGATTGATAACAGTTGATGATTATGATGATAGTGTATATTCCCTTTCAAAGGAAGTATGAGTAGACATAAATGTACAAAAGAAATTACATTCTTGTAACCTATTAGAAATTTTAATACCATATTTATGTTCTTGATTATTTATAATTTGTCAATAAACTTCAATATTCAGAAATATTACCAAATTAACCACTGCCTTTATTTTGCTGTAATATCTTATGTAAATACAATTTATCCACTACCTTGAATACTTTTGACCAAAAACCTTTTATCGAACTATATTCATACACAGCCTTACATTTTGATTGTCCTGCACTCTTCTTCAGAGCTATGATATAATGAACAACATAAAATAAAATAAAATACATAAGTATATAAATAATACCATAAAAATGTAAACAATAAAATTAATAAAATAATAACAACATAAATATAACAAAACATAATACTTGAGCTCTGAGGAAGACTGCAGGACAGTCAAAATATAAGATTGTGCATAAATATAGGTCAATAAAAGATTTTTGCTAAAATGTGTTCAAAGTAGCAGTTAAATTATATTTACATAAAACTTTAATTTCCTTAATTGTTATTATGTGAATTAATTGTGAGGTTATTTTAATTTAAAATAAATATTTAAAATTCAGAATTGTAATCTTTAAAAAAAAATTATTACTCTGAAATTCATAAAATGTTACAGCACTAAAGATAACAGAATTGAATCAACCCATGAATATTAAATCCAGAGTGTGCCACTCTACCACTGCAAATAGATCATTTACAACACTATGATCTTATAAGTTCACTGTTAAAATATGGAGGGGGGGTTCGGAAATCATTATTTCAACAATTTGCAGTAAAAGTATAAAATAAATCATAACTTTATAAATGGATTTTAATTTTTCATATTGAATTGTTTTCATGAGCTTAGGCAATTTTAAGAATCAGTGAGAAATCAAAAACTGGTAAAAGAGATCAAATGATAGAAGTTTAATGTTCAAACTAAGCGTAAAGATAATTCTGAAGAGCTGTGATTTATTCAGAAGAGAAATCCATTTTTTAAAATATATTTATGGATAAAGTCCAAACCCTCTGAAAAGTCTTCTGTCTGGCATTGATTTCTCCAGAGTCAAACAGAGATAGAATAAAAACAAAAAGGGTAAAATAATACTACCAAATTAAACAAATGCTTGGTTGTAAAGCTATACCATTCTGATTCCTTGTTTTATCCTCTAACTAAAGTAAATAGACGTGCTACTCTTTATTGTGTAAAATTTAAAAATACTTTTAATTATCTGAAACTAATATTACACAAGCTCTCATAGAGCACACTTTCTCTTATAAAACTATTGTTTTTAATAATTAGCTGCCCTAAAGTTTATAATACTCATTTTCAAAAATAAATTTACTGTATTTAATTATCATTTAATTAGAATTTTTTAAATAAGGAATCATATTTCAAATAATATTGCAGTGCTTGGTATTGATATAAACATACAATAAATTAAAATAACAACAATAACAAAAATAATAAACTATTTTTCTTGTAGAATAAAATGTGTGTCAAATAATATTAAAAAAAACAACAAGTTTACATTAATTGCAATAATAATTAAGATTGAGATAATTAAAACACTTTTAATAATTAAAAATGTTAAAATATGCTGTTTTTTTTTTTTAACATAAAAAATTAGTTTCAATATTACCTTGGCCTTAAACTAAACAAACATACAATATTTGGATTAAATACATAATTAAGTTTTGAAACTAAAAAAAAGAAATTTTTTTTTATCGGAAATCTATCTTCATTCTAGAAAAGTAATATGCTCATTTTTACCCAGTCTCTGCTATATTTTACTGATAGAATCTAGACCAGGCATGCATGAGCAAACTTTAGCTCATAAAGACTTTTTATATGGCATGCTTAATTCATGATTATATCAACATAGTAAATTGTTTATAAAACTTACATAATTTTTTTAAAAAATAATTTTATGTTAATATACCTTTTATTAAATATGATTTTTATAAATTTTTATTTTAGTAGGATTTCCTGATTTATGACGAGCAATACCTCATGAAGCCCTCTGAAGAAACTGACCAAGCGTACACAGTAATATTAGTTCTTTCCAGCATTTTGCATTCATATATACTACATGGGCACATTATTTTAAGATAGACAGATATATCATTCATCCATGTTTCCAGAGGTTTTTTTTTTTTTTGAACTTGTAAATTTTTCAGATCAACAATAAATACCTTCCTTTCGTTATAATTCCAAACTCTGCTGAAAAATTAAGAAGTCATTAATTTTATATCTATAGTTAGCATATAAAGAAATATCTTTGTATACTGTATGAATTTATTGTATTAATAACAATGTAATAAATTATAATACAAATATGCGGTCCTGTTATTTAACCGGAGAAGTATATAATTTTATGTGCACTACCAAAAAGTCAGCAAAAAGTAATAAAAAGTATAAAATTTTAAATAGAACATAACTCAATAAGAAGGAAGAAAGGAAACACACACACATACAAGAAAGTTTTTTCTTTTATTATATAAAACTAAGAACAAAAAAGCAAGCATGGCATCAGGAGGAAAATTTTTTACATTATCTAATGTAAGAGAAATTAGCACAAATTCAAACAATGCAGGAAATGCTAAGCATATGCAACTGTGATAAAAACAAATCTATCTTCAATAATATAGAATCAACACAAACTACAAGATTCAGAAGATCTAACAAAAATGACATTGACAATTTAACCCAAGGCAATGAAAATTATAATGAACCGGAATTCCAAACGTGGACTAAAGAAGATTTGATAGAGATCAATCAAAAATTCAATGAAACCATACCTAAAAAATTATTTAAAACATTTAATAAATTCTTTTCGAATAAATCTGTAGTATTAGCAGTTACTGACAAAAATTTAACTTTATATAATTTCCCAAGGGATCTCCTATATAAAGAAATAGATGAGAAATAAATGTGGCATGCTATACAATCGGAGACCACCCAAATTCTAGATATATAGGAGTTGATTTCTTTAACGAAAAGCAATGTGCAGAGTTTCAAGAAAAAATTAAAGTACACCTGGGTCTCATTTTATGCGATAGATAGATTCCTCAGAAAACACGCACAAATGAAATCGCGCAAAAATAGACGTAACTTACATTGAAAAAGGGGGGATGCGGTCTGTGATTTTTCAAAATTCGCATAAAAGCAAAGCACCAATGTAAAATTACTTTAAAATTCGCGCAAAAAAAAAAAATAAGGAAATAAAATATGACTAATAAAAAATTTCAAATTTGAAAAAAAATTGATACAAGACAAACTTTTTTTAAGTATAATATTTAATTTTATTCAAAATAATATATTTTTATGCATAATTTACAGTACAGTAATTTACATTTTTTTATACACATTTTAATTATTATCGATAAACAGGTTCGTTAGCAAACTGTAAGATTCTTCTCAAGAGGAAATACAACTAGCACCAACTTCACTCTCATGTTGTGTTAATAATTTTCTGGTGACAACGTAATTAGTAATTAATCTTTGAGATGATGATTTTATTAATTGTTTATGAAGCTCGCGATATCCAGACATACAACCATTTAGCTCTCGTTGGAATTTAAGAGCACGTTAATGATTAGTGTCATTAATAAGAAAATAATAATTGATTACGTTCTTTTTTAAAAAGCAAAAACAGAATGTGATTTAAAATGCAAAATTAACATGCATAATGTTTGAACAAATTTACATTATAATCTTGTAAAATTTAATGTGTCTATACATAAAATGTGGAAATCATGATTTTAATTTCATTATTGCATAAAATCTTACTATTATAAAGCACTGAAAATATTGAAATTACTAAGATAAAAGTCGAATTCCAAAAATGTGCTATTACTTTCAATATAACATAAGTGCGCGAAATTTATTATTTAAAGTAATAGCGCATTTTCGGAGGTCGACTTCCGGTGAAACATGAATCGCGTAACTTCAAAATCGTGTTAAATAAGTCCGCGTAAAAAGAGACCCAGGTGTACTACAAAATTATGCTCTCATTATAGTAGATAAAAATTTACAAAATTATTACACAGGAATATTGAAAAATATCTACTTCGGCTATAATATGCAAGATTTTACAAAATTAATACAGCCATTTGGTCAACCTATATATATCAAACCGATTTACTGCACAGACACACCTATCCCAAAGTACACCAACAACTTTCATTTTAAAATTAAGTTAAATGACAACATCAATCCTGAAAACATCCCTAATCAAATAATAGACCAGGAAGCTATTTTGACTCTGCAAATAAAAGGCCTGAGACCACAATGCTATGGTTGTGGAATCAGAGGGCATCTGGCTGTAAACTGCCCAAACAATAAAAACAACTTGACCTCAGCTGATCTGTCTCAAGAGAAACCAGAGCAGGGAACAGATCTGGGACCTACCATGAAAGAGATGATGCAAAGCTATTAGACAGACCACAAAATAATGCTAAGCAGACAATAAATAAGATAGGAAAGATGAATAAAGAACTACTAAATATAGAAAATAGTGAATATACAGATATCAATAAGGAAAAAAAATAGACATAGAAACAGAAAAAAAAAAAACCCATCTAATAATATAAATATATCAAACTCAGAAAATCAAATGATTGTGCAGGAATCAGATCAACCAAACACCCAAAATATGATAATAAGCACAAACTCACAAATTGATGACCAAGCACCAAATATAGTGAATAATAAACCTCCAGCAGAAGGCAAAGAGACTCGACAATTAGATAAACAAAAAGAAAACAAAAACAAAACCAAAACAGCAATGAATGAAACACAGTTACTCAATAATAGCAAATAAATAATGAGGGGAAGATATTGCAAACATCAAGAATAATAAACAAGACTAGCACACAAATCATGGAAGAAATAACTACAGATATATCACAAAATATATCAGTAGAAGTAGAGCAAAAAAGAAAGCCAGGCCGACCCCCAAATAAAAATAGATGTATAAAAAAAATAAAAACTGAAGAAATAGACAATGATCAAACCAACCCATTTTGTCAACCAGGTGAATTTTCTGATGAAGAAATAGAGCTGGACTATGTAGATGCATCTGAGATACTATCAATGAACAACAGAGATTAAAATAACAATACACTCCAACAAAATAATTATGATAATAAAAATAGCAGCAATTAATGTTAGAGGATTAAATGCGATCTCCAAATTGTACAAAATTAAAAACTGGATCAAAGAGACAAGGCCACACATTATAGGGCTGCTAGAAACCAAGATATATGCAGCATCAAAAGTAGATCCCAGCAGATATCTAAATGCTGAGGGGTTCTGTGCATGCTCCAAGGATACCATGTCCCCCATGGCAGGTACTGGCCTAGTAATTACCAATATCTGCCCATTCATAACTTTCAAAATAATTCATATAGATTCACACTTACTAATTGTTACCTTTTATCACAAAATCATCACAATCAATATAGTCTTCATCTACATGCCAATACAAAACACAAAAATTGAGACAATAATATCAACCATAAATTCAAGGCTAGCAACCACAGGAGACCCTACAATTTAGTTGGTGACTGTAATGCATCATATCAGGAATTCACAAAGAAATTGATACACAGAATATCAGTTCCACTTATGAGTGGCCAAGGTTTCCTGCCAGCAGATGCAATATCATTTCACAATGGCCGGTTTGCATCTTTAATTGATCTATGTTTTTATTCACCAGTATTGCATCATTTCATCAAGATTAAACTTACCCCAACAACCTTTTCTGATCACTCTGGCCAAATGATCACAATCAGCATGAATAATATACAGACAACCAGACTTCCACTCACAAGAACAATAAGAATCTTACTATCTGCAACTACAACTGAATTTCTGTTTTCAGAATCCTATATAATGTTAAACAAAATTCAACCAATGAATCTAGACCCTATACAACAGTATCAAGCTTTCATAAACATACTATCATTTAACATCAACCACCTGGTTAGAAACCAGCCACCACCATCAAAAATCTTAGAATATACTGAACAACTCCACAGAAGAATAACTGCAATTATGCCAACACAAAATACACAACAGTATATATATAAACTAAAATATGCCTATGATAAGGCTTGTGATGCTCTCAAAGATTATTTAAAAATCAAGAAAAGTAAGATCTGTATCATGGAACAACACACTTGGACACGGAAATATATCAAATGGGCACTGGGATATGCACCTGACATAAAAGTGCCATTAGCTATTCGATGTAATAATGATAATTTTGCCGGGCATAACATGATTCTGCCGATATTTAAATACTTTAAAAACAAATTGCAAGCAAACCAACCAACTCAATATGGCAATCAAATGTTTGGCACAATCGAAGACCAACCCATATTCAAAGAAGAAATCTTCATTAAAAAAATGGAAAATATGAGCAACTCATGCCACCCTGGATCCCCTGGAATACCATTATTTGTGCTAAAGCACTTAGGATGGTTTACAGCAAATTACCTTACTAATCTGGCCAACTATCTGACCCAAGAGGTTATACAAATGCAGGGGGTCTATCCCATTGCAATAGTTCCATACAACAAAAAAAAAAGACAAGTACTCCCACCCTAGATGAATTAAGACCCATCTCAATGGGCCCTCTACCAATAAAAATTCTAGAAAAGGTAATAAAAGACATGATAGAGCCATACATACTACCCATCATTTCAAAAACACAATTTGCAAAAAAAGCTTCATCAACATTACAGGCAGCCTTCCTATTTAAAGCTATAATGATAACTATCTGAGAAAAAAGAAATATAGTCCAGTGGTGGTGCAAATGGATATAGCATCGGCATTTGACTCAGTAAAAATTCCAGTCCTATTGCAGATGCTCAAACAGACAGACATTCCTAGAAGACTATTATATATAACAGCAAATCTCTTATTGAACCGTGAAATACATATCACGGTTAATGAAAGAAACTCACCATCTTTTGTCCCCACTCAATCACTATCACAAGAGTCCCCCCTTAGTGCATTGCTGTTTGCCTTCTACATGAACCCTCTCATTGAGAAAATCAATCAAACATTTGATGGGATCAACATACCAGCAACAATGCAACAAGTGACATCCCTAGCTTACATGGATGATATCATGGTCTTCCTGCTTTCCAAAAAACAGATACCTAAGCTACAAAAGATAATTGATAATTATTCAATAGAATATGGGCTTAAAATTAATACAACAAAAACATCAGCCTGGTCCATATACACAGGAAAGCAGTGCAAATCCATATACAAGGGAAAGCCAAGCCCATTCCTGGGGTTTCCATTTTATATGGGAGCCACGGGAATGAGATGCTACATACAGAACAAACTGAAAGAAGAAACTGAAAACATTACAAAATCCCTAGCCAAAGCATACCTATCAATACATTCAAAAATACAATTGATTAATAGATTAATCACAACTAAGATAGCATATTATATACCAATAATTTCTTTTTCCAATGCATTCAAATCCAAGATAAACTCAATGTGCAATCAACTTATTTGGTCCAGAAAAACAGTGGCCATTTCCATAAAAAAAACTTAGAAGACCAACAGATATAGGTGGACTGGGCCTACACGATATCACCATCTTTCACATGCAAAAACTTAGAAATGTAATAATCACAACAATCAATCAATTTCCCAAACTGAAACCTCTACTACAAATAACCCCCACAGACAGACCACCACCCAAGGGTTCATATATTGAACTAATGATATACCAATGTAAAATAGAAAAGAAAATCCCAGATCAATACATACAGAAATACAAATACTGGGAAATATACAATCTCATACACACAAACAACAATGGAGAAAATAACACAACACCAATAATAGGAATAACCAATAAGAAAATGATAAAAGAATATAAAAAATGGAAATTGGAACCAAAATTTTTTGATTTTGTTCTGAAAATGAACCTGGATGCACTACCAACTACCAATTTTCTATTCCACAGAAGGATGTACATATCTATTGATCCTTTCTGTGGATTATGTCATGAAACAGAAGAAACATGGAAGCACATAATGGACCACTGTAGAGGACTAAATCAAATAAGAGACATAATACGTAATATATACAGGAAAAATAATACCAGGATAGAACAATTAATGGAGGCTTACAAGGGCAAATCAATACCCACCATCAGAGCAGCAACATTTCTACTGTATACTCTGTGGTGCATCAGGTGCAAATTTCTAATTGGGAAAAACACTAGATGACACCCTTCAACATTTCAAAACAAGCTAATGCAGATACAAAATAGGGACAAATTGATCACATCCCCAGTCATATATGCAGCAACTTGGTCCCTGATCAAGCAAAGATCAAGGCTATAATAAAGCTTCAGATTGCAAAACTATAAACAAAGACTATGCACTTGATTGTAAATATACAAATGAACTCGTGTACAATCTGTAAATCTATTTTATCAGTGTACCTATTCTGGTGACACCACATGTAACCTACTTATTGTCCAATAAAGTATATTGTTGAAATATAAATTATAATACAAATATACATTTGTATCAACACAAAATTTTTATGCAATAGTAATTAAAATAAGAAGTCAAAACAATACTTTTTATTTTACTTGCCTATTATAAATTTTTGAACACTATATTATCTTTAAACTTTAATTTGGAAACAAAAAAAATCATAATAAAGTTTATTTTCATTATTTAATGTATGAATAAGAAATTCTTCTTGGGAGACTATTTAACACTCCATAACCTACCAGCATGCAAGATATAGTATTAAATTCAGTCCTTGAATTACTATTTTTATTTTACGTAATACTGATTTATTTTATGGCATTTAATATATATTGACAAACATGGCACATAAATATTTAAAAAAAAAAAAAACGAAATAAAATGAGTTAATACTATACTAATAAAAAGAGCTACAACAGAAAGCAATTGCAACAAACTAAATGACTTTCTTTTAAAATAAATGATTCCATTAAATGCAATGTATTCTAACATGTACATTTTATAAATTATGAATATGTTAGATGTTTTTTAAAGTTATACCATATGGGGGGCAGGCAGGCAAGAGACAATTCTCAGTACGGACATTTTTTTGAAGACGTAATGTATTTTAAAAAGTACATATTTTCTGACAATAATAAAATTGGCGCAAAACACACACAGACATATATAAGAGCTAATAAATTTATTTTAAGTCACTGAATATTTATTTGCTGATTATTCTGTTTTCAATTATTACTTTTTTTTTGCCTCCCCCAACTCTTCATTTTTAATTCAGCTGACTTCTTAATCATCTCAAAGCTGCAACTAAGAATTCTCTTATGAGAAGAGATCAAATGTCTTGAGCTTGCTTGCAGCACAATTTCGACATGTACAAGCAGTAAAGAAGCTTAATGACCATTTCCTGGATGAGATGAATTCTTATTGAAAATAGAATTAAAACAAATAATGTGAGATTACAGATCATATGATAATGAAACCAGAGTTTCAACCAGTTTAAGGCCTCCAGCATCTTAAGAAGTTTAACATTTTGAGAAGCTGCAGTCAATACTGGGGTTTTTTGATCTCTAAGTATACACAGAATCTGAAACTAAATAAATAACAAAAAAAACAAAAAAAACATTTTTTTTTATTGTTGATAAAAAGTTATAAATTGGAGACAATATTTCACATCTGTATAAGTTTAAAAATTCTATAATCACAAACAAAACCAGTATCATTAAACGAGAGAGAAATAAACGTAATATAAATGATTCACATAAAAATAATATTTGTATAACTCTAATAAACATAAATTTGGCCTATGTTTTTTTTTTTTTAACACGTCTATAATTTTAGTACTATCGAAGAATGGGGAGCAAGCTAATTTGATTGAAGTAAATTATGACATACAAATATTATTTTTATGTGGATCTTCTATTTTAATTTTATTTCTCTCTCCCTCTTTTAATATTCCTGATTACAAAAAGCTTGCAAATATATACTATAGTGGAATTATTGTACACCCATCTATCTATAAGATGTTAAAAGCATATAGAAACCAGACCCAACCTTGCATGAGAGTGATGTAGTGAAAGTTATCAAAACTGCTAACATAACAAAGAAATCAATATAGCACTTCAGATATATCATTCACTGAGACCTAAAGTATATATTTGGGCTAGAGATAATGTTTAGTTTAATAAATGATTAAAAAAGTTATTAATATATTTTCATAAAGTGATTTGTAGCAAAGTTGTAAAGCAGAAAATTTGAAACGTATCTATTAAATTATAATAATTTGTTACCTACATTTATATATACTAAACAAATGAAGAAAATATGTGTAATAGGATTGTGATCTTGGCCTATTGATGAGTGTTGGTTCAGTATGAAATGTGCATTTGAGACTCATTTATCTTTTTCATGTGTTTTTGACCATAAGTTTCAGGAAAGTGTGATGGAATAAAACTTTGAAATATATTTAAATATATATAATATAAACTTAAGTTTAAGTATCTCTAAAAATAATGTATATGAAGTTAAACTGTAATGTGCTGTATGGATTACATAAAGAAGTGTATATTTCAATGTATCTATTGTACCGGTCGGTTTTGTCTGTTCATATAACAAGATCTAGCATCTAGGCAAAAGTACCTCGAGTCCAATCTTGCACAAGATACATAAGTCAGGAACACTCATGAACTCTGCCCTATTTGCCTATTTTCCAGATCTACCAACTTATGAGCAACAATTCCAATGATACTGATCTAATTTATTTCTACCCGCCAGCATCACAAAGTCATGACACAAAAAGACTCTTATTTAAACTTTATTCATGTATAGAATATTATTGTTAGCGATTTTCGATCATCTAGTAAATGAAACCTTTTATATAACATCAAAATTATTTCTATTCAATAAATGAAACAATGACTTAGATATTTAGAAATATATATAAGATTTATTAAGTTAACTTGAGATATATATATGATTGCAAACGTTATTTGTGTTAAAATGTAAATAAAATGGATATGTATCTCCCTTAAACGACATTAACCTCTCTTACAGTGCTATAAAACGAACGTATTTAATCATCAATAACACATAATTTATGGCTTTGTTTTAATACGGCTATTTATATGTCAATAATTTATAGATTGTATGGGATACCTAAGATTTTTAATAATAGCGCTAGACTACAGTTACTTAAAGTTCTCTGAATCCACCATTAATAAAACAACAGCATTCATACCAATACATAAGTTTATTGAGTTTGATGATACTGGTAATTATATTTAATTAATATTTGCATTTGCAAAATAAGAACGTATGTGGAAAGCTAATTTAAGAAATAATAATTATGGCAGAAATATTGTATCTGAAAGTGTGAATGAAATATAAAAAAATGGCAATCCATTTAGCATAATCATAACAGTACGGGTTAGGAGCATTGATAGGCTTTAACGAGAATGAAATATGGGAGAGCAGTACGTTTATGATGGCAATGGAGAGATCTATTCTGAGATCCAAGAAGGTGCTTCAATTCACAGTTAAAGAAGGTGACTCTCTGCAAACGTTGTCAGGGTCGGGTCATAAACAATGAAGAATGCGCTTTATTGAATTGCCATAGGCTGGACTTTTGCCAGAGCGAACCCTATGCAATAATATCTAGCACTGAAGAAGTCCAAAGGGGTTTGCCAAACCTTGTCCTTGGTATTGGAAGTAAAAATGAACAAAGCACAAATATATATAAAACTAAAGGCCGTTATACACGTAATGCTTGCATTAATATAAATATACTTAAAACTAAGAAATAAAGAATTATCGCCTATCTTTATAGATAAAAACCCAGCGTACCGGTATGATTTGAGTTACCCCGTGGGGTACTTGAGTACTAACTAAGCTATGACGTACTACACAGGCCGCCGGTAGATAAGATCAATGATCAACCAAAACAATGTCATGGCAACTGAAACATTGGCATGCCTAATCGATAGAAGTGATCAAGGTTTTTTCGTGGTCACCAACGAGATTATGTAATATTGCGGTGAATTGTGGTAAATACCTATCTTTTACCTGCTGTCGTATTGCAAGCAAGACGTGTTTTTTTCTATTGTCTGTTATACGCCATTTTGTGAGATTTTCATTTTACATTTTGCTAATTGAGAAATTATTGCTTATTTTACATTTTCATTGCTGAGATTTGGATTACTAATTTCTGTGATTGTTAATTATTGCTATTTATTATTTTTATTACTAATTTCAATTTTGATTTTTATTACTAATTTACATTTTGATTGCCGTGTTATTTTTATTACTAATTTATTACTAATCAACAACTTACAAGAAAATGTCGGATATAAAATTGTGGGACTTACCATCTTCTGAAGATGAAGCGGTCGAATTTTTGCAAACATATGGGATTATTCCGAGTGGGAAATTTTGTGTGAATGGCCATCCTATGAGTATATATATTAAGAACTATGAAAAGCAATGGCACTGCAATGTTAAAGACTGTTATAAAAGGATCGCTATCAGAAAAGGGACTTGGTTTGAAGGATCCAGAATTAGTTTGGTCACTGCGATCAGATTTATATATAGTTGGTGTCAAGAATTGACATCGGTACGATTTTGTGAGGAGCAGTTGGAAATCGCCAGTAAAACAGCAATCGACTGGAACAATTATCTCCGTGAAGTCTGCACATGGAGACTATTGCATAAAGAAAAAGTGAAAATTGGAGGCCCTAACAGGGTTATTGAAATTGACGAAAGTCTTTTTTCAAGACGGAAAAATAATGCCGGCAGAGTACTCCCCCAGCAGTGGATATTCGGTGGTGTTTGCAGGGAGACAGATGAATGTTTTGTGGTAGCCATTCAAGACAGATCCGTGTCCACTCTCATGCAAGCCATCAGAGACAATGTGCAGGAAGGATCTACGATTTACAGCGACTGCTGGAAAGGTTACAAAACCGAGGAATTAAAGGAGGCCGGATATGATCATCTTCAGGTCAATCACACCTATAATTTTGTGGACCCATCAACTGGAGTCCACACTCAAAATATAGAAAGGTTGTGGGGGCTACTAAAATGGCGGAACAAGAAGCACAGAGGTACAGCTAGACAACACTTGGATTCGTATTTAACGGAATTCATGTGAAGGCGATGCTTCAAAAATGACACTATAAAGACCTCTTTTTTTGCGAATGACAGCACATTTTACTGTTCTAAGAAAGCTATGAAGTTATTAGCCAAGAGGTCATCACAGCTGCCTTGCAAGCAAGTAGTTGGTTGCAGATAGTTGTAGGTTCGCCTCCTGGCCGATGCTATGACATATAGAAAAAAATCTATGAAGAAGGTGGTAATTTGTGATTGGCTGATGCTTTAGATTCTTTTTCCTTCAACTAAATGCCCTCCAAAATGTGACTTTCAGTAATTGTTAATGATTATGATGCAATATTTTTGTAAAAGACATATTATTAAGCCAAAAATTATGTCATTAGAGGAGAATACTCTTGAAAACATTTTATTAGAAAAAAGACAGCTCTTAGAAAGTGTACAAAGAGAGAAAAGTGAAAATCACCACAGAAACAGCCAGTAAAGACTAAAAAGAAACCCATATTTGTAAAAACTGTAAGTGAAATAATTTAATAACAATTAATAATTTATTAACCTTTAGAATTTTTTGTTTATTTGATGATAACTAATTCTAAATACATCATTTTTAATAACATAAAATTGTAATATCTAATATTTCATCATTCTAACTTTTTGAATAAGTTTCATGGAGTGAATAACAATGTATTCCTTTGTTATCAGCAAGATTTTCAGTTAGATAACTTATTTTCACAATTTTAAAATATTAATATTTAATCTCTGCTATTGTGTTAGAAAGTTTAATTATTTATAATCTAACATTGAAATTAAATATATAATATACTTAAAAAAATGTTTATTTGCATAAACAAAAAATCAAACATGGCATCATAGTAAAAATATTACTATTCAAAAATTTGGGATGTGGTTTGACACTGATATAGTTAAATACGTTTTAGTAGGCAAAATTTAGCTTCATAGTTTTTAAAATATTGGTTATATCTAGTATGTTGTGAATGTGTCTTGAAAGAGTGGAAAGTTTAAAAAGGGATTGTTAAAAGTCATATAATTTTTAAAGGATATTTTAAACAATGACAATCTTAAAGAATCCATAAATAGATTAAGAAAAAGGTGTTTATTTCAAAATGAAGCTATTTTAATTAAGTAAATAATTTTTATTAAAATTAAATAAATAGTTTATTTGAAAATAAAATAAATTTTGGGTTAATTATCTGTCTAGATGTCATTTGTTTAAAAATCTATTCCTAGACATGTTGATTAGTAAAAATGCAAGATCAAGCTCCACTCTAATACACTGATTTGATTGCTTAAATTATAATATGATATACTCTACAGTAAAAAAAAAAAATAAAACATGGACATGTGCATAAAAAGAAAAAACAGAAAAATAAAAAACACATTAACGCATTATTATTTTCAGATTATCTTCACTTAATCAGTTATAAAATTTTTCAGTTCATCTTATTTTAAATTGATTAATATTTTTATCAGTTTAAATGTCGGGGTAAGAAGTGAAAAGTTATCCAAGTAGGGCTACTTTCCTATATATATTCACATACTCATGAAATAATAAATCACTGGAAGATGCAAAAACCACATTATTTTTGAAGAAAATTATAAACCATGTTGCAATGGAAAAAATTATTGAAAAGCTATAAGATGTTGAGATATGCATGTTTATTTTATCCTATTTATAGACTTTCACTAGTAAATCATTTAATTTTGGTATAACTTTTAAATTCATTATTGACACTAATTCTAGTTTTTAACAATGTTACCTGTTATATTTGATAAAGTTCTGATCTTAGAATAAATAATTTATGTAACCAATTTAATTAATGAAAGACAGTTATTAAGTTATGAGAAATAAGTTTGAAAACATATTTTTATCAAACTAAAAGAGTTACAGTAATGAATTATGTAAAAATTATTACTAGGCTTAAAAACATGATAAAATGATAGTTTTAAACTACTTAATGTAATTCTAATAAAGAAAAATATACAATAGTTTTAATTAAATTGCTTAATGTAATTCTAATAAAGGAAAATGTAATCTGAACCGACATTCTCAATAGTTTAGAAAAGACTTTGTTAATGCAGATAAAATAATACTTTATCAATATTATAATTTATTAATTTAGAATTCATCTATATATTTATTTAAGCATATTTTCATTGCCTTGCTAAAAAAAGAAATAAATCAAATTCACTTCATATTTTAATATTAACAAAATATGTGTGAATTTATAATAGAACTTCTTGTTGCTGACTTGTTGTCAACCTTGTTATGCCTGCTTTCAGCTCATTTCTCTTTAAGTTTATATTTCAATTGAGGATGATTGCTATCAATAAATTCCAGTTTTGGACTATTGTGCGCATATTTATTTTATCTACCATAGTTCATTAAAGAAAATAATAAAAAGATTCCTCAAATAAAAGGGTTAATGTCATTGTCAAAATGAAAGAACTTCATTAATTTAAATAGGTAAATAATTATAACATATATTTCTATCTTTTATACATTTAGAATGATTTTATTATTGTGTAATTATAGTTTTATAATTTATGTCCATTTCCTTATTATATTATTAATGATATTATGAGATTTATATTGGTATACACATTAAATGGATTCGGTAAGAAAACATCTAGGTAAAAGGCTTTATTTTAAGCATAATCATTAAAAGTTCTCTGAATTATTATTATAGTTTAATATAATGTATTATAACCAGGGTAAAAACAGTTTTGATACTCAACATATGATTATGAATAAAATGTATAGAAGTTGATTTGTAATTATTGTTATGCAATCATTGTGTGTCAGTTCACATATAGTGAAAAATTAAATAGATATATTATTTTGCTTATGAATAAGTGTACAAGTTGATTATTTATTTGTTCTTATTATCAAATTCATGCTTTGTGGAGCTATTAATTGGTATGCTGCTTGGAGACAGGTTATCAATTTAGACATTTTTATGTAGATAGTTTGTTGTGTGATGTGATGTACTGTGACTTCTCCTTAAACGGAGTCAGGAATTTCTCAGCAGCTATGCCCAGAGAAACCTGTTAGCCACTTAATCTTCCTTTTCCATTGTCCACCCTAAGTTTTCCCATAATCTGCTCCATTCCATTTCCACAACATAATCTTTGTCAACTCCATGACTTTCATATTTAAATCCCCCTTATTTTTTTCCTAAACCTAGCATGAAAACCAATAACTCACTTTCTGTATAATCACTTTGTTCATATTTAACCTTCCATAACTTCATTATTTGTATCCCTTCTGCTTCCAAACATTTACATTGAAGTAACAAATGCCTAATATTTTCTATGCCTTCCTTACACAATTTGGAGAATAAATCACCCATATTTTTCCATTTACGTGTATATTCCCTTGTTGCTAAAGATCCCGTTTGAGCCTTAAGCAATAAACTACTTTCCTTACTATTATCATAAATTAACTCACACCCAATGTTCCATTTACTTCTATATATATTTAAACTCATTTTACTCTCCATATTAGTTCTCCATCTCTCCAACTCCCTATTCTTTATTTGTGCATCTATTCTTCTATCCCACTCCTTCCCACTATAACACTCAACAATCCTCCTAACACAATCATCCCATCTTTTGTACAAGTATACTGACATAACTTCTTTATCCAAATCTGCATACCGCATTACCTTTCTCACCCATCTTGTTGCCTGCCCTTTACTTGTAACCCAATTAAATACTATTTTGGCTATTCTTTTATTATCCATAAACTGCAATCTACTGAACATTTTCAATTTGCTTTTTGCATCCCTCATATAAAAACTTGACCATCCCACTTCTCCTTGAATTGCCTCTTTTGCTGTCCACACCTCAGCATCTAATACATGTCTTCCTACTTTCCCTTGTACTTTTTCTAAGCAATCTAATACCCCTTTACTAACACATAAAGCATCATTGGCGGATGTTAACCCTGCTACTGCCACTCCCTTCCATACAATTCTAGCTACATCATATTTATTATATGAAAACACTGTTAATTTCTTTATCAATCCCTTTCTTTTCTTTGCTTCATTTATCATTTTTTTCTCCTATTCATCTAAGCAATTTTTCTTATTACTCAAGATGATTCCCAAATAACTATATCTGTTCGCCACACTTAACTTTATATCCCCCAATAAGAAATCTTTGTCTTCTCTTTCCCCAGTATTCACCATCATTATATTTGATTTTTCTTCACTAAATTTAATCCCCATATCTTTACCCATCCTTGCGCATGTCATCAGCATAACTTCCATATCTTCTCTTCTTCTGCACACAAAAAAAGACCCGACAATGTATATACTCTCTTGCCACCTGTTAACAGTATCTCTATCCCTCTTCCTAGATATTCTATTGCTCTCTCCATTTCACTCAAATACAACACAAACAAAATAGGTGACATAGGGCATCCTTGCCTTAGTCCCATCCCATTTTTAACTTTAACTGATTCTATATCCCTTAATTGATATTGAAGCAGTCAGATATGAGTTCGATCCTAGCTTCATGACATCTAGCCATAAGCCCACTTCAAACCCTAGTACTAACCTTAAATTTCCGATGCAATGGGCCTTTATACATTCAATCTACGCTAATTTCCATAAAAAAAACTTATTTTATAAATGCATATTAAAATTAATTCTTTCAGATTTAAATTGATCAATTCTATTAATAAATTCATGATAAAATTATTCATGAATTTATATATATTACAACTGCGTGGATTGCGCGTATATATTTGTAAATATTTAAATATATATAACTGTTCGAAAGTTTCATTGCGTCGGGACTATTTGTTTTTTTTTACTTTTAAATAATTTGTTAAAAGTTTTAATGATTAAAAGCTACATTCTTTCGATAAGCTTTCAGATTTTCCCTTTCCAAAAACAACAGTTAAAGTTTTATTAATTAGAAAAAAGATAAGGATTTCCTAATTAAAATCATTTTCTGATTTTAAGAATTCATTTTCTAATTAGAAAATGAATTCAAGTTAATGAGTTTGAAAGCCTTATCGAAGGAATGTATCTAAAAACAACCAGTAAATCTAAAAACATTGATAATGAAAGAAACGCTAGCCTGAAGGCATCAGAGGACAGTATATATAGCTCTGAAAAGTTTGGAGAGAAAAAAAGCCATCTTTGTAGCAGAAAAGTGCCAGTAAATTATGTGCTGTTCAAAATCATGAATTCAAAACATGTTCCTATCATGGTAAGGGGCTAAATGTCAGGAATCTGGCTATTGTTCCTGAAGTCCCCTAAAAATCTTCAATGGAGCTGCTAAATTCTTTCCAGACCAATCATGCTGCTAAAATCGTGAAAATTCATTAAAATACTGTTCAAGCAATCGACCAAATGGTGACTACGTTTTTACCAACCTGGATGTGTAAACTAAGGAAACCAGCCCGGAAGAAATGGGTAATATATTTCCATAATGAACCTTAAACTTTCTGGCCAGTTCCGAACTTTACTTTACACTCCCTTTAAGAGCTCTTTTCATTGTATAAATGTCATAATCTCTGTGTAAACTTAATTTTATTTATGCTATTATATCGTAATTCTCTCAACTTCTAGTCTTTAACTTTCTCTTTTCTTACTTGGCGGTTCATTTATTATATTATATATATTTGTGTAATTTATTAATGTTGTTATTTTAATTATATGCGAATAATCTTTCGACTCGATAAACTTCTTTGTTCTATTTGCCTTACGTAGAAAATATAATATTAAATCTGATAATAATTCTCGCCCATTAGAACTAGATTTATACAGTCATCATCGAGTCGAAAAAAATTATTAAATGTGTGTTATTTTTATAATTGGCTAATAATAAATTATTAGCTCCGTTTCTAATCTATGCCACCGCTATTTTCTTGTTTCACTAATATTTATTTATTCATATATAATCTTAAAATGTTACTATTGCAAAAGGGCCGATAAAGGAATCAAATATATTCTAAATCAAATTTCTGTTACTCGCTATTAAGATTCAGAAAGGGCACGATGATTGGGGCATAATTAATATGATTTACAAATCCTTTAAAATAGTTTTCGTTAAAAGCTCATTTGACTTTAATTAATTGATCAAGTCATCACGTAGAGCATTTTATATGGGTTTTAGTATTCAAATGATGACTATCAAGTCATCATCTTCGAACATTGCTGACATAGGGCAATCTTCCGCTTCATTAGGCTGGTCAGTGATAATTAAATTATCGAGGAAGAAAGCACTTCCTCTCCTGTTCATATTAGTCAAAGGGCATAAGACTTTTCAGATGCAAGCCGCCATAGGACTTCGATCATCGACTAGCTATTATCTTTCAATTTCATTTTATAGCTCATAATTTGTCAGCACCGTTACCTCTCTGTTCCGGTAAAGCCCGCTCTGATGCTCGTAATTCGTGACGAAGTGATTTCAATTAAAGTCGAACAAATTCTCCGTTATCTCAAAGTAAATAATTTTTCCAATAAAGATTAAAGTTATGCCCTAAAATACGTATCTTGCTCTTCATGAATGGATTTGCGAAAGAAAATAAATATCACATTCTTTCGTATAAAATTAGAGTAATAATTTCCTTTACTAATTAATACCTTTATCTGCCTTTTATTCCTTGTTGGGGCATAGACATAGACTTTCAAATATTGTGTAATATTCATTGGCAAAGGACCGCCACTCTTATTATAATTATTAATTTTCTTAAAGACTAGAGGTGATTAATATAATCATTATTTAAAATTCAAACAAAACAAATTATTATTATTAAATATTTTCTAAACACCCTTGGTTTCTTAGTTCTTAATTCTTTTATAATTATTTTAATGTTAATACTCACTGTCTGTGTTGGCAACCCGAACATATACATATGATTTGATTTAAAAGTATCTTAAGTTAATTAATTATCCAATATTAGTGTCAGTTCAAGGGTCTCTAGTCATCACCAACCGTTGAGCTAGTTTCTTGGCGCATAGCACTGTGCCATATTTAGATTTCTACTAATCTGAGCTGGTGAGTTGGGTTTGAATTCAGTTTGAACCACCTGAGTTTGGATCCGACTTGCAGTTCTTTTGGTAGGTTTTTTGACTGGTACATGGTTATGTTTTTGGTCGCCCAATTGGAGCTCGATTTAATAAATCCCACATACCCTGTAGATAGTAATTATGATCTTAGTTACTCAGTCAATTGAGATCTCGATAAATTAAAGGTTTCAGTAGAAAGTGATATTTTTATAGAATGTTATAAATATATTTGAAGAAAAGTTATGCGATTTATAACGCATAACTGAAATGATTTAATAAATTAAAATGTCATTTTGTAATCCTCTTTCTTATAATTAAATGTTTTCAAGATTATTTTTTAAAATGTTCGTCAGTAAAAGAGTTGTTAGTCAGAATAATTATTTAAAGAAAAGTAATAAGAGAGAATATATATTTAAATTAATTATACATGTACTATATCTCATATATATTATACGTTTGTGTTTATACGCGTTCGTGACAGTAGGGAAATTATCGTTAGAAAAGTAGTGTCTATAGATTAAAGCAAGGGGTAAAATAAATGAAACATTTGTCTGTGTCAAAATTAATTAGTATTCATTTCAGTATATATGTAAAAATATCCAATATGATATCATGTTAAAAGTTTTAATTTCCAAATATTGCTTGCTAGCACATATATTAAATGTTCGCTCTGTATTCTTAGTAGCCTCAAAGCAGGCAAAGACCTTCAAACTGGGAATTATATGTCAAGCGGTCCAATGCAGTGTGACAATACGCGTAAATGACAATAATTTCTAGAGTAACCTCAAAGCAGGTGAAGACCTTTTGTGTACACCAAGCAGCCAGATGCAGTTGGCAAAATGCTTAAATGGTTTTACATGCTTTCATGCTAGCAAGATTAAAAATAATATCAACAAATAAATGTTCTTGTGTAATATTAACTTTGACATTTTTTTTCTTTGTGTGTGAAAGCCTCATGCTTAGTAAAAATGAAGTAGTGAACTCCTATATTTAAACTCGGGTCAGCAATGCGTCAGTTGTTATTAAATAATAAATACTCATCAATTAAATTGTTTTATCAAAAATTAAGTCAGTCATATGTGGTTTGGAGGTCAATGGGTTATTTCATTGCCCTATTGATCTCATTTTGCTCACTGGTGCCCATATAAATAAATGTCAGCAAATTTGATTGTCAGCACAGTAGTGGGTCAATTGTCTAAATAATAAAAAAACCAAATGTTTCCAATACAGAGAATTACCTGTACTACCTGCTAATATATATATAAATATTTGTATATCACTAATCCTTTGTATAGTTTTCTTTTTTCAGACATGGGAGAACAGTAGAACAGATGGAAAGTGAGTAATGTTTGTTTCTTATCTTTAATAGTTTTTCTAAATAAAATACATGTCTCATTCAAAGAATTAATAGAAAGAGATAACCAAGAAAACGTAGACAAGCTAAAACTAAACTAAAAAAGGTAGATTACATAGATTGGGGAAATAATGTGCAGCAGCTAATGAAGATAGGGACAATGAGAGATCACTTTCAAAAATCAGATCAGTAAGAAAAGTGCAAGCATCAAAGCAGAAAGATGGCTAATGACGATCACGATGATCGAGAGACTTTTTGGACGATCCTCAGAGAAATGAAAGAAGACAGGAAGCTAATGATGATGATGATGAAAAGGATTTTAAAGCTTGAGGAAACACAAGGGACCCAAACCAACCCAGAGATTGCAAAGCACGCTCAAGCAATGAACACTTACAAAGCTCCAAGAGGAGATGATGATCAGACCACACCAAAAAAAGTTGTGGACAGCAAAGAAGATGACAGTGGAGAAGATGAGTCAAATCAAGAAATGGTGGAAGAAGCCGATATAAATACAGAAAGGGAAAAAGATGTTCAGACCACTAGGGAAATAAAACCAAAAGTAGAAATGGAACAGACAATAAACTCCGAAATGAGTCTAAGGAACTTGCAGAGACCATCCCTTATATCTTCTGTAGAAATTCAAATTTTTAGGGGTAACCCAGGAAAAAAGCCCATAGATCATCTAGACAGCATTAAAGAATTTTTCTGTCTGCACTCTATAGCAGAAAAGGAAAAGGTTATCCTAGCCAGCCACTACTTAAGCGAAGCTGCCAAGGCATAGTGAAAGCTATTAAAAAAACCACCTACCACGATCCAAGGATATGAAAAGGCCATTTTAAAAAAATATTGGAGTGAAGAAAGGCAGGAGGGTATTTTGCATACACTGAACACCCAGATGTATCAAGAAGATGGCTGACAGGGATATGCAGCCCACTTCATCCAGCAAGTAACCACATTCAAATCCCTCACAGCTTTCAAATACGAGGACCAGCACATCATCCGGACGATCAGACATCATTTACCTCCATGGATCCAATGAATCATGCTTGGGATGTGCCCTATGCCAACAGAAAAGACCATAGACTTTTTGACTGCAATAGACTATGGGAACTTGATGCCAACCAGAAAAGACCAAGACTATGACCATTATCAAAAGTTAAAACCATATGTGTCACCTGATCCAGGAAAACAATAGGACAACCATTAAAAGACAGATATATATACAGATAACCGACTGACACGACCGTAGGGAAAATGAGACTTGATTAACGGACTTTATTATAAGATAGATATTAAAAAAATGATCGCAATGAGACGTATAATTTTGCACTTTGTACTGATGATATTATTCACGCTCATGCTGTTCTCCCAGAGTCTACCAACTAGTCGAGTACACTTATGCGACTGTATCATGTATAAGTAAAGAGATTTTTTTTGAAGTGAAATGAAATGAAGCAGTCGGATCTGAGTTCGATCCTAGCTTTATGACATCTAGCCATAAGCCCACTTCAAACCCTAGTACTAACCTTAAATTTCCGATGCAATGGAGCTTTATACATTCAATCCACGTTAATTTCCATAAAGGAAATTTATTTTATAAATGCGTATTAAAATTAATTCTTTCAGATTTAAATTGATCAATTCTATTAATAAATTCATGATAAAATTATTCATGAATTTATATATATTACAACTGCATGGATTGTGCGTATATATTTGTAAATATTTAAATATATATAATTGTTTGAAAGTTTCATTGCGTCGGGACTATTTGTTTTTTTTTACTTTTAAATAATTTGTTAAAGTTTTAATGATTAAAAGCTACATTCTTTCGATAAGCTTTCAGATTTTCCCTTTCCAAAAACAACAGATAAAGTTTTATTAATTAGAAAAAAAAGATAAGGATTTCCTAATTAAAATCATTTTCTGATTTTAAGAATTCATTTTCTAATTAGAAAATGAATTCAAGTTAATGAGTTTGAAAGCCTTATCGAAGGAATGTATCTAAAAACAACCAGTAAATCTAAAATCATTGATAATGAAAGAAGCGCTAGCCTGAAGGCATCAGAAGACAGTATATATAGCTCTGAAAAGTTTGGAGAAAAAAAGCCATCTTTGTTGCAGAAAAGTGCCAGTAAATTATGTGCTGTTCAAAATCATGAATTCAAAACATGTTCCTATCATGGTAAGGGGCTAAATGTCAGGAATCTGGCTATTGTTCCTGAAGTCCCCTAAAAATCTTCAATGGAGCTGCTAAATTCTTTCCAGACCAATCATGCTGCTAAAATCGTGAAAATTCATTAAAATACTGTTCAAGTAATCGACCAAATGGTGACTACGTTTTTACCAACCTGGATGTGTAAACTAAGGAAGCCAGCCCGGAAGAAATGGGTAATATATTTCCATAATGAACCTTAAAGTTTCTGGCCAGTTCCGAACTTAAATTTACACTCCCTTTAAGAGCTCTTTTCATTCTATAAATGTCATAATCTCTGTGTAATAATCTCTGTGTAAACTTACTTTTATTTATGCTATTATATCGTAATTCTCTCAACTTCTAGTCTTTAACTTTCTCTTTTCTTACTTGGCAGTTCATTTATTATATTATATATATTTGTGTAATTTATTAATGTTGTTATTTTAATTATATGCGAATAATCTTTCGACTCGATAAACTCCTTTGTTCTATTTGCCTTACGTTGAATATATAATATTAAATCTGATAATAATTCTCGCCCATTAGAACTAGATTTATACAGTTCTATCAATCATCACATCGAAAGAAATTATTAAATGTGTTATTTTTATAATTGGCTAATAATAAATTATCAGCTCCGTTTCTAATCTATGCCACTGCTATTTTCTCATTTCACTAATATTTATTTATTCATATACAATCTTAAAATGTTTTTATTGCAAAAGGGCCGATAAAGGAATCAAATATATTCTAATTCAAATTTCTGTTACTCGCTATTAAGATTCAGGAAGGGCACAATGATTGGGGCATAATTAATATGATTTATAAATACTTTAAAATAGTTTTCGTTAAAAGCTTGTTTGACTTTGATTAATTGTTCAAGTCATCATGTAGAGCATTCTATATGGGTTTTAGTATTCAAACGATGACTATCAAGTCATCATCTTCGAACGTTGCTGACGTAGGACAATCTACTGCTCCCTTAGGCTGGTCGGTGATAATTAAATTATCGAGGAAGAAAGCACTTCCTCTCTGTTCATATTTGTCAAAGGGCTTAAGACTTGTCAGATGCAAGCCGCCATAGGACTTCGATCATCGACTAGCTATTATCTTTCAATTTCATTTTATAGCTCATAATTTGTCAGCACCGTTACCTCTCTGTTCCGGTAAAGCCCGCTCTGATGCTCGTAATTCGTGACGAAATGATTTCAATTAAAGTCGAACAAATTCTCCGTTATCTCAAAGTAAATAATTTTTCCAATAAAGATTAAAGTTATGCCCTAGAATACGTATCTTGCTTTTCATGAATGGATTTGCGAAAGAAAATAAATATCACATTCTTTCATATAAAATTAGAGTAATAATTTCCTTTACTAATGAATACCATTATCTGCCTTTTATTCCTTGAAGGGGGCATAGTCATAGACTTTCAAATATTGCGTAATATTCATTGGCATATAATAAGGACCGCCACTCTTATTATAATTATAAATTTTGTTAAAGGCTAGAGGTGATTAATATAATCATTATTTAAAATTCAAACAAAAATTATTATTATTAAATATTTTCTAAACACACTTGGTTTCTTAGTTCTTAATTCTTTTATAATTATTTTAATGTTAATACTCGCTGTCTATGTTGGCAACCCGAACATATACACCATCATTATATTTGATTTTTCTTCACTAAATTTAATCCCCATATCTTTACCCACCCTTGTGCATGTCATCAGCATAACTTCCATATCTTCTCTTCTTTCTGCACACAAAAAGACATCATCCGCAAAAAAAAAGACCCGACAATGTATATACTCTCTTGCCACCTATTAACGGTATCTCTATCCCTCTTCCTAGACTTTCTATTGCTCTCTCCATTTCACTCAAATACAACACAAACAAAATAGGTGACATAGGGCATCCTTGCCTCAGTCCCACCCCATTTTTAACTTTAACTGATTCTATATCCCCTAATTGATATGTATAGTAATTATTTTCATATATAATTTTTTAATAACAACCACTAAAGCTTCATTCAATCCCAGATTTGCTAAACTTATCCATAATCTATTTCTATTTACTCTATCATATGCCTTCTCTATATCCATAAAACTCATATTTAACTGTCTACCTGAATTTACACTCATATCTATAAGTTGTGTAACTACAAATAAATTATCTCCTATACGCCTATCTGACCTAAAACCTCCTTGCATTTCCCCCACTACATTATTTTCTTCCATCCATTTTGCAACT
Source organism: Epiperipatus broadwayi (assembly GCA_028023455.1). Classification (NCBI taxonomy): domain Eukaryota; kingdom Metazoa; phylum Onychophora; class Udeonychophora; order Euonychophora; family Peripatidae; genus Epiperipatus; species Epiperipatus broadwayi. The sequence goes on from JAQFVV010012401.1 coordinate 12,070,925, forward strand.
CTTCCAGCCACCATATATGAAAAAACTTTATATAAAACTGATGTTACTGCTATTGGTCTATAATTATTTAACTTTCTATGATCCTTACATTTTCCTTTAAATAATAATCTTACTCTTGTATTACTCCAACTACCCGGAAAAACTCTCTTCTGTGCCATCTTATAAAACATGATAGTAACTTTACTTTTGCCCTATGCCCCAAATTCATTACCATCTCTGCTGCCCATTCATCTAATCCTCTTGCCTTACCACTTCTCAGTTTCTTCCCTGCCTCATTCAGTTCATTTTCTGTAAACATAATATTCCCATTACTATATGCTTTCATATTTTCTATCCCTCTGTCCTTCAATCTAACATCTTTTCTATATCCATTACATAACTATTCAATATTCTCTCTAATTCTTCTCTAGAGCTACACTCTATTCCCTCTTCATCCAGTAATACTATCTCTCTCTCCCCTAAATTTCTCCTTTTAATGTAATTCCAAATTTTTTTACTCCCATCTCTTCCACTTTTATTAATATCATCCAATAATTTACTATTTAGTTTCATTCTCTCTCTATAATTATCTATTTTAGCTAACTTCTTCTTTTCTAAGTACTTTTCCCATTTAGCATTAATATCTTTTTCACTTTCTTTGTTCTTAATAGCACACTTATATTCTTTACATGCTTTTTCCTCTCTTTTACACTTTTACTAACTCTCATTTTTCTATTACTTTTATTCTTCTGAATATTCTCACCTAAAACCCTATTTGCCACTTTTTCTATTTCATCACACCAGTCCTCATACTCATTTCCAATCAACTCTTCCATGGTTTCTTCAACTTGTATTTTATACTCTTCTAACTTATTCTTATCATTCACTCTCCATCCACATCTTTCACTATTGTTTCTACTTTTATTCCTATTTTCCATCACATTACTAACCATTTCAATTACAACAAAATTATGATCACTATTACATACTCTCTCTTCATTATCAAACACCTTAATTTTCCATACTTTATTCATTCCCTCTTTCTCTATCAATATATAATCTATTGTGTGGGATATATTATTCCTAGGCCATGTATATTGTCCCTCATAAATATTAGATAAGTTTCCAATGCTCAAATTTACTCTCTGACAAAATTTCTTCAAAAACTGTCCATTCTTATTGTCTACATCATCAATTTCTTCAATATGCCCATTCATATCTCCTATAACCATTATTCTCTTCCCCTTTTCTTTAAAACTCTTTATATCCTTAACTAGGCACTTATATATGCTATTGTTCCATTCCATTATAGTTTGACTATATCCAGTAGCTATATAAACTATAGCCACTATCCATTCTTGTTTTCCTAACCTTATTTCAAACCACAAATGTTCTTGGCATTTAACAGTATTTAAATATTTTTTTGATATAACACCTATACGACCACCCTTTTTTTCCTTTTCTTTTCTATTTATATCCTGCCATACCAAATTTTCCAAAACAGGTTCTTCTTCTTCTCTTAGATGTGTTTCCACGACTGCTAATACCTCAAGCTCTTCATTTTCAATTGCTTTGTTTAATTCCTGCCACTTTTCTGGTCTCCTACCACCTTGCATATTCAAATACCCAATTTTTACATTTTTTTCTTTTCTAACTACATTTTTATAAATTTTTTTTATTCTTTCTTCTCCATTATGCTTATAAATAACTTGTTTACCATTAATTTTACAGACCCATTCCCTCTCCACATCTACATTCATATCTAAATCAACTGCGCTTTGTTTAATCCTTACATCCCATCCATTCTTCTTTTTAATAACACTACAATTTACAATCCCACCCCCCTTTACAAGTTTCCCGAACTATATTCTTTATAAATCAGACTCCCTAAAACTTCACTTCCTTGTTTCCCTAAGTGCGACCCATCTTTACCAAATAACTCCCTCTTCCCAATAAAAAAATCCCACACATCCACAAACATAACATCATTTCTCTCACACAATTCTTTCAATCTGTTGCTTCCTTGTTTCAGCACTGCCAGGGCAAGTTATCATGTGTCTATTCATATATTTTCTATTAACTTTGCCTATAACTTAATATTAGTCCATATTTTAATATGTGAGAATTTAAGGCATGTCCATCTTTGAGATTAGTTTATTAGCTCTACTACAATTTAATTTTAAGTACATTAGTATAAATGCAAGTATTGAGGTTATCTAGTTCCTCATCCCTCATAGATATTAACAGAATTGTAATGTTTTGATTATGTTTGCATAATATTAATGTAACTTTACATTTCCATGAGAAATATGTTTCCACACTGATTTTGAGATATTGTTGATGCTGGAATGTATTAATATCATACTACTTGGCCTGCAAACAGCATATATTTGTGTTATTTTATTCTGTGTACGTAATGGTAACAGAGATAATATCAAATAAAATATGAAAATTTCTTGAGTAATATAAATGCTTTTATTATAAATTTTGTATAAATGCTTCAGAAACAAATGTTTTATTTCAAAATTTGTTAGTATAATTTGTTAGATTAAAATTAATATAAATATTTATTATATTAAATATTATTAATATTCTATAAATAAATATTTTGATTGTCTTTAAATATGTTTGTTTAGTTGCCATTATTACATTCATTACCCAGAAAATCTAATATAATATAGTTTTATTATTCATTATTTTAAGAGTACATTTCAATGGTGCTTGCATTATAATAAGATACATACTATATTGTTTCATCTTTTATTTCAAGTGTATTTTGTGAGACTGTGGGTAGCATAAATTACTCTTTCTGCCTGCTGTATTATTGTTCTTTTAGTACTTGGTACAGATTGATACTAGAAGCTCTTAAAATTAGCTATGTTTACATGTGATATAAATTGAAAATTTATATAGGAAGAAATTTTGAAATATTCAAATAGAATTTTATAGGCTAACCATGTGTTATCTAAAGTGTGGAGATATTTGATTTTACATATTTGCATTTTTGTTTGCCTAAGACACAAGATATCCTATGATAGAGTCATAAGAAAAAATAAAATATTTAATGAATAATTTATATAGTTATTGCATTTAAAAATATTAAAATATTGATCACAAAATCATTTTTCTTGTATCAAGTACACGTGTAAACACTGAGATATAGATAGAGATAAACCTAGTATCTAAATTTGAAATATAAAAATCTGAGATTAAAGAAGAACCTGAAAATATAATTTTAAATATAACAAAAACCTGAGATTTTAATATTTGCATTTGTATCATATTTTGTCTATATTGGAATACTAATTCTCTGTGATGTGAAAACCCACAATTATTATGGAATCATTATCATCATCATTCTCAACTATTATCACTCCATTGTAGGATGAAGGTCTCTCCAAGTTCAATCCATCTTCTCCAATCTTTAGCTTCTCTGCTCAACATCATCTCTGCACACTTTCTTATTTCATCAATCTGTCTTACATGTGGTCTCTTTCTGGATCTTTTACAATCTCTTGGAATCCAGTTTAAAATTTCCATTGTCCATCTATTATCATCTTTTCTAGCAATATGTTCAGCCCAATTCCACTTCAGTCTTTTAATTTTTTAAATGAGGTCAATAACACCTGTTTGTTTTCTTACCCATCATATATTGCATTTTTGATCACTTCTTGTTACTCCTAATATACATCTCTCCATACTTCTTTGAGTGGTCTAAAGTCTCTGTATTGCTCTTCTATTAAGTATCCAAGTCTCAGATCCATAAGTAAGATCTGGTAAAACACATTCAAATTCATAGACATATTTCATTTTAGTACCAAGTTATTTCTACCAAAAGCACTCCAACCATGTTTAATTCTACGATTAATTTCATCCATTATGTTTCCATCTGTATTAATAATCTGACCAAGATATTTGTACCTGTTAACTTCTTCTAATTCATCATAATCACTCTTTATTTTCATATATTGAGAAAATCCATTAAACATTATTTTAGTCTTTTTAGCATTTATCTTTAGTTCTACTTTCATCTGATAACTCTTGCAACATTTCCTGCAGCTCTAAAGCATTATTTGTAAAAACAACTGCACCATCTGCAAAATCTAAATGACTTAAATAATCTCCATTTATTTTCACTCCTTTAGCTTCCCATTTTAATCCACAAAATACTTCTTGCAGCACTGCTGTAAAAAGTTTTGGAGATATGGAGTCACCCTGTCTTACACCCTTCTCAATGTTGACTTTCCTAGTATCATTATGTAATCTAATTGTTGCTGTTGCATTTTTATAAATATTTTTTAAAATATGACAATATCCTGGATCTATATCTTGATGATCCAATGCTTTAATCACTGAAGAAATGTTTATAGAATCAAATGCCTTTTCATAATCTACAAATCCAAAGCATAATGGCAACTCATATTCATTTGTCCTTTCTATAACTTCTCTCAATACCTGGATATGATCTACTGTACTAAAACCACTTTTAAATCCACCTTCTTCTCTTGATTGGTGGAAATCCAATGACCTCTGTAGAGTTGTAATTATCTTTGTAAAAATTTTATATAAAACTGATAAAAGACTGATAGGTCTGTAATTTCTAAATCTTCTTTATGACCCTTTTAAATATTAATACTGCAATCTTCCAATCATCTAGTACATCTTTATCATTTAGACATTTGGTATATAACTTTGCTAAAAAAAAATTCTATTTCTTCACCTGCTTCTTTTAATATATCAATTATAATTCCATCTTTACCTGGAGCCTTTCCTTTTTTCATAAATTTAATTGCATGTCTCACTTCTTCATTTAAAATTCTGGGCAATGTGGAAGATAATAGATATAGGAGGTACTTGCTCTTTATTACTATATAATTTTTGATAGAAGTATTCTACAAATTTCATGATGTCATCTCTTTTTAGTAATAATTCCATCTTTTTTTCTTATTGCAGATATAAATTTCCTACTAATATCAAAATGCTGTTTTACTCTATTGAAACTTTTATTCTCTTCTACAGCTTTCCTTGCTAGTTCACAGTTATACTTTCTTATATCATTTTCAACTCTTTTCCTTTTCATTTTTGTATATCTTCATATTCCTTCTTTTCTTCATAAATTCACTAGTCTCAGAAAATTTTTTATTAATCAATTGCTACTTTTTTCTACTAGATATCTTTGTTGCAGTTTTTAAAAGTGTATCAGTTATTTTCTTATTAATTTCATTCAAATCTGAATCCATGTTCAAAATCTACTAATACTTGAAACCGATTTGTAAGTTTTAATTTAAATTCATTAGAATCTTTCTGAAGATTAAGAATATCAATTGTAAATATTGTTTTTCTTAATAATTTTTGTCTTTCTAGTTTTGCATTAACACGTTTGTTACATCTTACTAATCAATGATCACTTCCTCTGTTAAATTTTTTAAGAACCTTATCATCTTGAAATATGTATTTTCTGTTAGTTAAAATATAATCTAATTCTGCCATATCTTCATTTGGATGCTTTCATGTCCATTTCCTTTTAACATTTTTCTCAAAAAAAGAATTCATAATATAAATTTTTTCTTTCTCTGCAAACTCCACAGGTCTATGTCCTCTCTCATTTCTATTACCATAACCAAAATTACTTTAATCTTTCATTTGTTTACCAATTCTAGCATTAAAGTCTCCCATAACAATTTTAAAATGTTGTTTACTCTGATCAAAAGCCTTTTGTACATCCATATAAAAATGTTCTACTACTTCATCACTATGAGATCTTGTTGGGGCATAAACCTGAATTATCTGCATTTGCTATCTGCTATTAAGTTGTATAACTAATCTTACCACTCCGTTTAATACATTATCTATCTCCACAATGTTGTTTTTCCACTTTTTATTTATAATAAATCCTACTCCACTTGTATTTCCAATATTTGTGCCTTTATAATAGAGTAAATGTCCACTTTTTAAATCAATTGTCTCTTCACCTTTTCTTTTAACTTCACAAAATCCAATAATGTCCCATTTAATATAAGACAGTTCTTCTTCTAATTCTTGCAATCTTCCTTCATTTGAAAGTGATCTGCAGTTGTAAGTACTGAAATAAAAAGCCATCATCAAATGTCAGCCTGGGTCAACAATCAGGGTATTCTTAGCACCCTCTGCCCTTGGCCACCAATCGCTGCCTTGGTTAGTGACTTTACAGCCTCCTGGGAATAAGGGCGCAGATTTATTTTTGTTTGTCATGATTGTATCTATCTATAGGAAAAATATTTATCATTTACACATACATTCATTGTGCTTTATTAGAAAACTGAAAAGAAAAACTGGTGTTTCTTTATTTTAAACTCAGAGGTAAAAAGCCAATAAACTCACCATGCTGGCTAACGCATATTGGTGAGAAGCCCATCCATGTTCATATACTATATGAATAATCACATAGCAATAACAGCTGCAATGATAAGAACATATGGAGTGGACATTAGGAATTAGCCCTACTCAGTTCCTTTAAGGTCTCCAAGAGGAATCAAAAGTCTTCTTTCAGTTAATACCAAACTCCTTTCATAAATGTGACCTGTCCCACAACTCCCTGCTCTTGTGGGAAGGTTATTATATATATATATATAGACTAGTTTAGCTGTATGCTTATTATATATATATATATAGACTAGTTTAGCTGTATGCTTGTAATGTTTATATATATATCAACTATAAATGTCCAATCAATTTAAAGTACAATAATTTTTTTCTATTAAATATTTTTATTGATTGTGCACTAAAAAAAAAAATTTCTCCAACCACAGTTGCTGTTTTTACATTTAACTTGAAATAAAAGTTTGGGAGGGGAGAGATTCAGAAATTAATTAAATCAACTTCTTATTTTTCATAATGAAAAATTGACTTCATTAATTTTTGGACCCCATCCCCTATGCTTTTATTTCAAATTGAATCTCAAAGCTCCAGTTTTGGGTGAAGAAACAATTTTCTTCTTTTCTATTTAGTGCACGGTCAATAAAAGAATCTAATATAATTTTTTTTTAATCTCTCTATTATTATACAATAGGAAACATTAAATACTTTGAATCATAATATTAAAAACTGTTTTTTTTTTATTTCTAAATGATGCTTTACTTTTAGTAATACTTTTAATAACATATAAGCTAAAAAAAAATTTTTAGCACATACATTATTAAATGAAATGCCACATATATAAAAAATATATTAGTCAATGCTAAATCTAAAGGTAATATAAAAAATCAAGACTCCAAATACCAATCTTTTCTCTCTTTCAATTTTTCTTTACCTTGTAAGTGGATTTTTTTTTTAAAAATTATTTAACTTTAAAAACTTTGTCAAAATAAGGTGAATTTTGAGATGAAATTGCACATATAAAATCTTCCAAGCAAATGTTGAAAATTTAAACAATAAATGTAAGCATTTATTAAATTGTGATAAAGTAAATTATAAAAATTTTAATTAATTAATTTTATCTAATGACTATAATTAATATTAACTTCTATTCTTTAAATATATAATATATTAAAATTTTATATATAAAATACTGCAAACATGCCCACATTTTGCACATAATCTAAGTACAGATTTAAATTATCATAATTTTTAAAAAAGTTTTTATTCTACTCTTTTGTCATATCTATCATTTAATTCTACAGTGACTTGGAAAATTATGAAATAAGAATATGATTTTTTCTAAATTCATACTTTATGGCTTTTTCTTATTTGAATAATTATGCTTACAAGTGTGTATTTTAAATAAAAACAATTGAACATGATGCTTTTTGGAATGTTTATAAGATATATATATATATTGACAATACTGTTAAAAGGAGGTTGTCTTGACAACAGTTTATAATTGTTGATTGTTACTGATATTGTGATTGTCTGCTGATTGGCTTTTAATGATATATATATATATTGCAAATTATTAAAATATTAGAAATGAGTAATTAATGATGATAAACCCACTATAGTAAATTTTAGATAAACTTTTAATTTATAGCCATTAATTTCCAAAATTCATAACTAATTACAGGGGATTTGAACCAAGACTTTCACACTCCATTCAGCTATCAAATCTAACTCATACAATTGGTATACCTGACCACACACAAATAAAAAAGATAAATGATCTCAAATACACACATTTCATGATCACCACTCATCAGTTGGTCCAGATCTCTATTTCCCACAGACATATATAATCAGTGCTTGGTTTATGTTAAATTAGCAAATTTTCAAGCTTTAAAGGACAGGCTTCAATATACTACACTTTCCAACTCTTTCATTGAAAATCTGATGGTGGATTGCCAAAACCCCTTGATGATGCCAATATTGGCCGTTCCATCATAAGCTTTTCAATGGTATGGATGGCTGAAGAGTTGGAGAGTGGAGTAGATTGAAGCCTGTTCATTAAAGTTTGAAGATTTGTTATCTTAATATAAATCAAACACTGATTATATATATATATATATATATGGGAGATGTTGATCTTGACCAACTGATGAGTACTGGTTCAGCATCAAAATACATACATTGGAAATCATTTATCTTTTTCACATGTGTTTGGTTATATGTATGGATTGTATGAGATAGATTGGATAGCAGAAAAGAGCAAAAGTCAGGATTCAAATCCCCTATAATTACATCTAAACTCCAAGGATATAAAGTATATCTATATTTAAATATTAAAAATTCATAATTATATTATTTTTAAATCTATTATATAGAAGGATTGTATAAAAGGATTGCTTGAAATTAACTGATTCACTTAACCACAGTTCCATAAAATATAAAAAAATATATAACAAATTAAAATATGTAATATATATATTTATACCTTTCACACTGCAACCTCTATGCAATGCAATCAATCACAAAACATCACATTGTGTTCCAAATAAATGCTGAAATTTAAGCATTTATAAATATGTTAAAATAAATAATTTATGTATGGCCTCTTATGCACTTTATCAACATCAATTTTAGTCACACAGACACACACAAAAAGACAAAAATAGTAATATTATTTTTAAAAAAATATATTATATGCTAATTTTTAAAAACATTATTAACATTAATAATAACATGGGCTTTTCTAGTTATTTTGTTTTAAAAAGTAATTCAGTTTGTATTAATTATATATAATGTACTGCTTGCTACTGTATAGAAGTTTGTTTTTTGTTACATTCATTTATGTCGTAATTATAAATTTATTAAACGCTCACTATTATTTCAGTAATAGTTTTAATAAGGCTGTAAACCTTAGCAATGAGCGTCTGAAAAAATCGTCACTAGGGACCTCTGTAGGTCTTTACTTGTGTAATTATTTTGATTATTTGCAGCAGTAGGGTGCGCTAAAAACTGTATTGCTCAGCAATATATTTTTAGTAATTATTTTGTCGTTTTATTAATATGTATACACAACTTTTAAATAAATATGTATTATAAGTCTATGTACATTCTAAACATATATATATATGTGGAAATATAAATTTCAGATACATACATGTATACATTTGCTTACTGTTAAAATTAGCACTGCACAGATGTTTTAATTACTTTATACCAACCAATGATTGGACAATACAAAGATGTAATATAGATACCTTAAAACAGACCAAAACAGGGTTTATTTTATTCTAAATATATCTTAAATCTCCAGTTAATTCTTTTTTTCATATACAAAATTAATTTTAATCATAAAGATTTGGTTCTTTTAGAGATCTAAGAGAACCTATAAAAACTTTTGTGAAGTTTCCAAAGCTCTCTTACAGGTGGATATAAACAGTTACTGTATCAGTTCTAATGCAATTAAATAACATTTAACATTCTCAGCACCCATTCTCTCTGCTTTAGTCAAAATATATTTTACCAATATTAATCTTCTCCAGATGCAACATTTATTATCAAAGAATAATTAGACAAATGATTTAAATTCTTAAATAAACAGCCTATACCAATAAATGTCATGATTCAGATAAGTATCTTCCATTTGAAAAAAATCATAAAAAGGATTGATCAATAATGCAATTAACATCAAATTCCAGTTTATCATTGTTCTTTTTTCTACTACAAAACCATCATTCATTTTTATTAAATAATAACTATCTTCTGTTTAAATAATATGCATAGGACAAATTAATTAAAAAAAAAAAAATCAAATCTGACTTCTCATTTGACCTTACCTCATAGTTTTTTTAAAAAAATTATTTGACAAAATATGTCAATCATATGGTTTTCCTGAAGGTTTGTGATGATGGTATTTTTGTTGTATTTATATACTGGACTATTGAATGTCTTAAAAAAAATTTAACCTTATTTAAATTTTCAAAATACATTCAACTGTTAATAACAACAGCACACAATATATGCACAATGTTTCAAGAGGTATTATTCTTCTCTCATGGGAATTAAACATAGATCCTTAGATTCTTCGAAATTGAATTTTAAGGTAATACTCTAACTGACTGAGCCATCCTGCCAAAGGCAACAGTTAGTACAAATTTCACGTACTTATCTATGAGATTTCTTCTGATTTTGTCAATTTTTCCTAAGAGCAAAGTTGATTAGTGGTTTCCATACATTATTTATAGTCATAATAGCTTGACTTATGATGTTATTTGCCATTGCCATGTAAGCAGCTTCTTGGAATTTTCTTCTTTATATCTTTACCTCCCTATCCAATATTTTTGTTTTCCCCAATTATAACATATGTTTATTGGACATAAATGGTCTGCTACCTTAAACACATCTGTTTTCTCTTTTATTGTCATCAGTTTGTGCTCTTGCAACAACATTTCATAGGGGCCTCTGGTATCACCAATATATATATATATATTAAAACAGACACATTGTTCACATATATAATTTAAAGTTTTCTCCCCCTCCCCCATTTAAAGCTGTTAACATAAAATAAAAACAGCTGACAAAGTTTTCAAAAATAAGAGTTAAAACAAAGAAATAAAAAAAATGACCAATTTAAAAATTAATATTTTAAAATATTAAAAATATTGTTAAAATGTAGTATCTTGCAAAAACTTAATGTTTACAGATTATCAAAAAGAAGGCTATAATTAACAGTTAATAATAAAAAAAAAGATTGCCATGGGCATAAAAATCAATAGATGTTTTTAAAAAACATCAGATAAGAGTCATTAGAATCTATTCCTGCCAAAAGTTGATGGCCAATGAGGAAAGACAATAAACATGCGGACCTCTGAAAAGGTTGGTGCTAGATTGATCCAACAATTGATAGATAAGAAAAGCATAAAGAGATAAATAGGGGAATAGAGATTGCTTAAGAGATTTTTGTGCAGATATATGGTTAGAAAGCATCAAGACTGGTATTAGTGAAATCCATATTATATGACTACTAGCCCAACAAAGGTTAGAGCACTGTGAATAATAAAAAGAAAGAACCTGTAACTAATAAAATACTAAATGAAGAAACAAGTGGTTAAAATATTCTATCTTCAAATGTCTGGTTAATCAAAAATAGCTTTTCTCTCTTCTCTGCCCTCTGTTCAGTTATGAAGTAAAATCAAATCAAGGCCTGTGAACTGACCATCAAATTGTTAAGCTCTCAGAACACCCCTTCTTGATTGAAAAATTTATAGTGAACTGCCAGCAGATGCAGGTTCAGGTAGGAAAATTGTACACCCTTTATAGCCTTTTATAATACCTAAAAAAATATTTTGTAAATTGTATTTATTAAGTTAAAATATAATATAATGAAATGTTACTTTTAAATTGTTTGATTGTAAGTAATACAAAAAAGAAATATATTTAAAAATAGAACGCATTGGAGTAATAGGTGAAATAAAAATATTTTGTAAGATGCATTTATTAAGATAATTTATGATTTAATAAAATGTCTTTTTCTGGATTGATTGAATATCAAAATGATACAAAATGAAAAAATATTTATTCTGAATGACAGTTACTATTTTACAAAAAAGCTTTGATAGAATGAATTGCCTCTGGAAACACACATACATAAATTAAGGAAATGTTTATATATGTGAATTAAGAAATAATAATAACATGCTTCCAAATAATGAAAAAATATTTATTCTGAATGACAGTCATTATTTTACAAAAAAGCTTTGATAGAATGAATTGCCTCTGGAATCACACATATAAATTAAGGAAACGTTTATATATGCGAATTAAGAAATAATAAAATGCATCCAAATAATGACTTCAAACCGCATTGATATGATGAATAAGTGGTTCAAACCCACACCGAATATATTCAAGTAATAACAAATCTCTTCCAAATAATGCCTTCAAACCGCATTGAAATGATGAATAAGTGTTCAAACTCACACATAATATATTAAGTAATAATAAATCTCTCCCAAATAATGACTTCAAACTACACTGATATGATGAATAATTGGTTCAAACCCACACTGAATATATTAAGTAATAATAAATCTCTTCCAAAAAATGACTTCAAACTGCATTGAAATGATGAATAGGTGGTTCAAACCCATACCTAATATATTAAGTAATAATAAAGCTCTTCCAAATAATGACTTCAAACTGTACGGATATGATGAATAAGTGGTTCAAACCCACACTTGTATGATATTAAAATAAAAACAAATACTTCGGGATTCCTAGATTAAAACAAATATTTCTATATACCAGGATTAAAATAATTACTTCAAGATACTTGGATTAAAATAAATATTCCAAGATACCTGGATTGGAATAAATACTTCAGGATTCCTGAATTAAAACAAATATTTCTAGATACCTGGATTAAAATAAGTACTTCAAGATACTTGGATTAGAATAAATACTTCAAGATACCTAAATAAATTAATTACTTCTATAAACATGGATACGTATCTATGCAGATGAGGGAGCAAAACCTAGAATGACAATTCCCACTCAGGAACAATCAGAAAAATATCCATAATGTGCACATGGATGTGAAGACAGCCAGTATAGAGACTGTCAGCAAACTTTTCCTTCTTCTTTAAGAACTTTATAAGTCATATTGTTATTAAATAAAATTATTGTTTCAAAATAAATAATACCTTTTGTCAATTTCATTTGCATCATTTATCCATTTATGCACTGGTTCACAAGAATCTCATGCCTCCTGAGCTATGTCAGGTATAACCAGACGATGGTAAATAAGGTTGTAATGGGATGGAACTCTAGTGGCGCCATTTGGGAAAACAAACAAATTTCTAGATGCTTCCAGTCTCTATGGTGCTACATCCTGATGAGCAGGAAATATTGTTATACATGGACTAACATCTGCATTGGGGAATGCCAATCGATAGTTCCTTCCTGCAATATGCTCATCAGAAAATAAAACCAATAAAGAGTGAGGTTGGTTGTGCGTCCGGTTACAATATATATATATATATTCTTCTGCATTCACATGGTATTTAATTGACACAGTTTTTGCTTTTCAGCATTTCAAGTTTAGATTTCATAGATGTTAAAATTTCTTGTATTGTGGTATGGCTCTGGAAAGCTATTCTGATATTATAGTGATTGCAGATTTTCCTTAATTTGTATGCTATTTTTGTTATCTACTGATACACTATGGTACAATAATTTTTTTTTCTTTAGATTGTTCTTTTTGTTGATTATTTAAAGTTTTCTTAACACTTAATGGACAACCATTTTTCATAAGAGTTTGTTCTATATAGGTGTTTTCTTTTTTCAAATTACTAGTTTCTGAAAAAACTTCCTTTACTCTGTTTCATAGTGATAGTATAACTCCATGTTTTGTGTTTCTGGTGTGATTGGTTATACATGCTAAACATTTTCCTGTATATGTAGATTTTCTGTAAACTATAGTTTTGACTTTGCCATGAGAAAGTCTTGTCACAAAAGAATGCCAACTTTTGTTCTTGTTCTGACTCTACTGTGAATTTAATTGAAGAAGATATGTTGTTGATGTGTTTATAGAAAGTTTGTAGTAGTGCTCTACTATATAACCATACAACAAATGTATCACCAACATAGCAAAGCCAAACTTTAGATAGATGTGGGGTAGTGTTTATAGTGATAGTTTTAAGTGCTTCCATGTAAATATTGCTAATCAGGGGTGCCAATGGTGAGCCTATAATCATTCCTTGATTTTGTTGGAAGAATTGTGTTGTATTGAAACTATGTTATTGTTATGCAGAATGTTAATAGTTCCATTATACTATCAATATGAAGAGTTGTTCTGATTTGTAAGCTATTATCATTTAATCTTTTTCTTAGAATACACACTGTTTCTTCATATAGTACATTTGTGAATAATCTTTCCACATCAAAACTCACTAGTATGTCAGTTCTTTCAATTTTCACATTCTTAATTAAATACAAAGTGTCTAGTAGCCCTGACAAAGGACTGGGTCTTATATTCCAAAAAACTAAGAACTTTGAAGAGAAACCTTGACAAATTTTGACAAGGTGAATTTTTAGAACTAACAATAGGTCTTAATGAAACATGATTCTTATGTATTTTAGATAGCCATAAAGATGAGAAATTTTCTGGTATTTAAGACATAGTTAAAATAAACAATTATCTGATTTATGGCTTTAGGATATCTCTTCAATGTCCTTAAATTATCATTACTGCCCAGTTGATAGCTACTGTGTTGCAATTTAAACATCGGTATATATAAGCAAAAATGTTTTTTTTTTCTGTAAATGCAGTATTCAGTACTATTCATAAATTAATGTTATCCAAAAAGGGCTTTGGAACCAGAGGATATAAAAGTTAAGCTGTATAGCTATATTACTAACAGGCTTCTGTTAACCTCATAGCTATATTACTAACAGGATTCTGTTAAATTTGTAGCTATATTACTAAAGGCTTCTGTTACATGTCATTTAGTTCAACACCTATAGACTGACATTTATATGATCCAATAATATTTATCACAGTATAAATATCTAGATTAATCTAATGAAAGTGACTTTGCATATCTTGGTTTTATGTCTCATTGCAAATAATACTGAGAAAATTAAATTGTGATAGCTAACACCAATTGACTTGTCTTGTCTTAACCAACAAAAAAAAAACTTATTAGAAACATGAACATCTTTAAAAGAACATGTCAAACAAATGAAAAATATTTCTTTCAATTAAAATAGTCCCAGAAATTATATATGATAATTCAAAAACATTACATGATAAAATATTCAAATACTTGAAGCCATATAATGTCATTAAAACATTATAAATCTAAAAGTATATGTTGAAAACATTAAATAACAGATGATATAGAGATTTAAAAGACTTAAAATACTTCATCAAATTTAATAAGGATACAGTGGTATCATATTACCAATTATGCATAGTAGATGAACTATGTTTTAATTATATATATATTGATAAATATAAAAAAATCAACAGAAATTATATTTCTTTAAAAAGAACATTATTATTAAAAAGACTGTTATAATATATAAATATTGGATGAAATTAATTTATTACCTCTTGACACTAGAAATTGATTCCTCACACTTACAACAGTAATAAAGAATAATAAAGAGATGAGATAGTTCTAATTTAAATTGAATTTGATAAAATTCTACTATAACATTTTCTTTTCCAAATGATGATCCCTTTAAAGTTATAATTCAATTTAAAGTTTAACTAATTTTAGGATGATTCCCAATTCCTAGATTCCAGTCAAATTTTGTCATTTTGCCAAGTTACCAAGCCAACCACTATTTTCTATAACTTGAATGTATGTGCAATATCATTCTATTCTAGAGCAAACAATACAAGAGTAATCAATGGGCATTAGATGGCAATTCCAAACAAATACTCAGATTACTTACTTAGTCATTCTAGCAGTAAAGAACACTGGATTTTATATATGCATATAGCAACCAATCTTACTATACCTGAGAAATATATAGTTGCCAACTTAGTGTCATTTCTACACAGATAAATAAGTAGGTTTGGATTCAAACCCTTAGACTTCTTGAAAGTTTAAAATCATTATCTTCTGGATGAGTAAGTGCAAAAAAGTGTTACTCACTGGCAAAGGCCAATAGCTAGAAACTATTCTGGACCCATAGGTGATATCATAATCTGATAGTCATTAATTCCTAGTATTTGCATAGAAGACTTTAAAACTAGTGATCCAATCTGACATGCCGATACTATATGCAAGCTAATGGAGACTTGATATTTTATTTTTGCATAAACTACACAAACATGAATATTAGCTGTTTGAAAATCTTCAACCCTATTTTTAACAGCTATATACAGAAATATTTTATTAATGAAAAAAGATGAATTATTATCTGATTGTTTAATCTGGAGAGTATATATTTTTTTTGCCTTTTTTTCCTCAAAGAATTTTAAAATTTTTCAGGTAAGGCAATTACTAACAATTTATTGTGATTTTTTAAAAAAAAATCAGGCATCATGTACTTCCTTACCAAGTTATTATTTTTTTTAATCTGTTGTCATTCTATTCACTTTATATAATTAAAAATTTAACATATCACACTACTTAAGATTTTTTTTTTCAAAAATATGCTCATTCTTTTAATGATAAAAGTAACTTTTATTTTATTAAAAAAGAGGGAAAAGGAGATGATGACAGTTAATATGTTTTCTAGATTTTAAAAATTAGTCATACAGTATTTTTTTTTTTTAAAAAAAAAAGACAAATGGCAAATTCTTAAATAATATTTAATAAAATATACGGAAAAGTAATTTTTTAAAAAATCACTAATTAAAAGCTACACTTGACCGAATACATTTTAAAGGATGAGAGATAAAAATTAAAAGTTTATATTTCTAATTAATTCATTATTACATATACATATTGTACCAGTCGAAAAAGAACCACCACCTGAACGCAAGTCAGATCCAAACTCAGCTGAACCAAACTGAATTCAAACCCAACTCACCAGCTCAGATTAGTAGAAATCCAAATCGACGGCACAGTGCTATGCGCCAAGAAACTAGCTCAATGGTTGGTGAGGATTAGAGACCCCTGAACTGACACTAATATCGGATAATTAATTAACTTAAGATACTTTTTTAAATTGAATCATATGTATATGTTCAGGTTGCCAACACAGACAGCGAGCATTAACATTAAAATAATTATTGAATAAGAGAATTAAAAAACTAAGAAACCAAGTGTATTTAGAAAATATTTAATAATAATAGTTTGTTTTGTTTGAATTTTAAATAATGATTATATTAATTAATTCTAGTCCTTAAACAAAGTTTATAATTATAATCAGAGTGGCGGTCCTTATTATATGCCAATGAGTATTACGCAATATTTTGGAATTCTATGTCTATGCCCCCAACAAGAAAATAAAGGCAGATAAAGGTATTCAGTTGTAATGGAAATTATTACTCTATTTTTATTATGACAGAATGTGAGATTTATTTTCACATCCGCAAATCCATTCATGAAGAGCAAGATACGTATTTAGGGCATAGCTTTAATCTTTATTGAAAAACTTATTTACTTTGAGATAACTAAGAATTTGTTCGACTTTAACTGAAATCACTTCATCACGAATTACGAGCATCAGAGCAGGCTTTACTGGAACAGAGAGTAACGGTGCTGACAAATTATGAGCTATAAAATGAAATTGAAAGATAATAGCTGGTCGATGATTTAAGTCTTATAGTGGCTCGTATTTCACAAGTCTTACTGCCCTTTAAGAAGAGGTGAAACACAGGGAAGCCAGGCCGAGTCGTAACTATGAGCCTTTGGTGTTCCAAATATAACATGAAGAAGTGCTTTCTTCCTCGATAATTTAAAATAAAAATATCACCGACAAGCCTAACGGAACGGAAGATTGCCCTACGTCAGCAACATTCAACGATGATGACTTGAGAGTCACTGTTTGAATAATAAAACCCAATTATAAAATGCACTATGTGATGACTTGATCAAATTAATTAAAGTCAAACAAGCTTTTAACGAAAACTATTTCAACGCATTTATAAAATTATATTAATTAAGCCCCAAACGTCATGCCCCTCCTGAATATTAACAGATAGTAAAAAAAAAAACAATTTGAATTAGAATGTATTTAGTTCCTTTATCGGCCCTTTTGCAAAAATATTTTAAGATTATATATGAGTAAATACATATTGGTGAATACGAAAATAGCTGGGGCATAGATTAGAAATGGAGCTAATAATTTATTATTATTCAATTATAAAAATAACAAACATTTAATAATTTCTTTTGACTTGATGATTAATAGAACTGTATAAACCTAGTTCTAATGGGCGAGTATTACTCTCAGAATTAATATTATATTATTTGCACAAAGCAAATGGGACAAAGGAGCTCATCAAGTCGAAGGATTATTGGCATATAATTAAAAATAAACAACATTAGTAAATCACACAAATATATATATATATATAATATAATAAATGAACTGCCATCGTAAGAAAGGAAAGTTAAAGACTAGAGATTGAGAGAATTTATGTAATTTAAAATAGTATAAATAAAAGGTTTTACACAGAGTATTACATTTATAAATGAGAAGAGCTCTTAAAGGGAGTGTAAAGTAAAGTTCGGAAACTGGCCAGATAGTTTAAGGTTCATTATGAATATATATTACCCATTTCTTCCGGGGCTGGTTTCCTTAGTTTACATGTCCAGGTTGGTAAAAACGTAGGCACCATTTGGTCAATTACTTGAACAGTATTTTAATGAATTTTCACAATTTTAGCAACATGATTGGTCCGGAAAAGATTCAGCAGCTTCACTGAAGATTTTTAGGGGACTTCAGGAACAATAGCCAGATTCCTGACATTTAGCCCCTTACCATGATAGGAACACTTGAATTCATGATTTTGAACAGCACATAATTTACTGGCACTCTTCTGCAACCAAGATAGCTTCTTTTTTTTCCAAACTTTTCAGAGCTATATATACTGTAACTGATGCCTTCGGGCTAGTGCTTCTTTCATTATCAATGTAACAAAATTTGCTGGTTGTTTTTAGATACATTCCTTCGATAAGGCTTTCAAACTCATTAACTTGAATTCATTTTCTAATTAGAAAATGAATTCTTAAAATCAGAAAATGATTTTAATTAGGAAATCCTTACATTTTAAATACTTATCTTTTTTCTAATTAATAAAACTTTACCTATTGTTTTTGGAAAGGGAAAAATCTGAAAGCTTATCGAAAGAATGTAGCTTTTAATCAATAAAACTTTAACAAATTATTTAAAAATAAAATCAAACATTCCCGACGCAATGAGACTTTCGAACAATTATATATATTTAAACATTTACAAATATATATGCACAATCCACACAGTTATAATATATATAAATTCATGAATAATTCTATCATGAATTTATTAATAGGATTGATCAATTTAAACCTGAAACGAATTAATTTTAATACACATTTCTGAAATAAGTTTTTCTTTATGGAAATCAGCATGGATTGAATGTATAAAGCCCCGTTGCATCGGAAATTTAAGATTAGTACTAGGGTTTGAAGTGGGGTTATGGCTAGATGTCATGAAGCTAGGATCGAACTCAAATCCGACTGCTTCAATATTTAGCAACAATTACAAAACATAATAAAAACAAAAGAATAAGCCTCTTTAAATAGCTCCGTGGCCTTCTACAAAGAAATCGTGAAAGAGCAGATAATACCACGCTAGGCAAATGGTGGATGGTTTCATAATTTTTTTTTTCATCGTGTATGTAAACAGAAACCATTGTCTAGTTAAACCATTGGATGGCTAGAACTTGGCTAAGAGATTATTTTTTTCTAAAAATGAATTCCTAACTTTATTTAAAACCTTGGAAAAGAACAAAAAAATACATTTCACACAGAATCAAACCCCAGGTTATGAGTATGATGAGAAAATACTCTATACACTAAACAAATCATAAATTCTTTAAATGTAATAATAGTACTAGGCCTGAATGCGACACTTGAATTGGTTTGCATACTATTTTACATTCAAAATCATTCACTTCTTTGCTATTCACAACATTGCATTACTAATAATTCCTACTAAATTTTGAGCTTTTATGTTTTCATCACTATAAGAGATAAAGGGGGGGGGGATTCTATATATTGTACTATAATTAATTAATTAGCACATATATTAAAAATAAAGAGCACAAAGTATCAAATCAAGAGTAGAGTCCAGGTTGTTCTTTTTCCTGAAGAAGTTTCAAATCCAGAGTAGAAATGGGTTTTGTTTTGTTTTGCCTGAAGAGGTTTATTTGTATACTCTTTTTATATTAGAATAAAATCAAATTTACATTAGGAAAAAAAAAATCATATTTGGTTTTGTATGGTAAAACAAGCATATTTTATATAAAAAAAACCAAAAGATTATAAAAGATAAAAACATCTGTATTCTGTTATATACAAT
This sequence comes from Epiperipatus broadwayi, assembly GCA_028023455.1. Lineage (NCBI taxonomy): Eukaryota > Metazoa > Onychophora > Udeonychophora > Euonychophora > Peripatidae > Epiperipatus > Epiperipatus broadwayi. The sequence continues at coordinate 12,091,286 of JAQFVV010012401.1, forward strand.
ATATAGAGCAGAAATATACTTACCACTCTGTAATGCCAAACTTTATTTTGAATATAATTGACTGCTATAACAATATTAAAAAAGTCTGTAGTAGCCAATTACATTTAAAATGTATTACATTTTAATTAAGACATTATAGAAAACATTAAATATACAACTGTTATTTCTTGTCCTGCACAGTTGTACAATGATAGTATCAGAGTTAAAAGATATAGGATTAGTTCTCAGCTGCAAATGAAAACACTTCAATCCAGTCAATTGAATGAAAATGCTGTGCTTAATCTGTAATTAGAATGCTTGAAAATCATGTGATTTTTAAACACCTAACCACATAATAATTTTGCCCTGTACAGTTTATCACAATGATAAAATGATACACTCAAAAACTAAAGAGGTTCATGGATTAACTTAACCTACTTCTGGTGCTCAAATATCACTATACCTTCAGAACAAATAACCATTTTGATTTTGTCATTTATGGCCATTAATTATATACAAGTTACATACTGTATTCCAAAAATGTTGGTTTTCTATTCCTTACAGAATCAGAAAATTGATGGAAATGAATGAAGTTATCCAAATATAAGCATGTAATAATAGTAATAAAATGGATCTGTGTTTAAAAATTAAATGTAATGTAATAGCATAATTTAAATATAACTCATTAACGAATATTGCTTAAAAAATAATTAAGCAAAAAAGAAAAAAAAACATGTTTAAATTACATACTTACATTTATTTCATTACAAAAAAAAATTTGCATTGCTAAATAAAAGAGATTTGATACTGTAATAAAATTTGTATCATTTTTGTATATCATAAAAGTGACCAGTAAAAAAGGAAAATTCTTTTAAAAGATTTCTATACTTGTTGATGTTTTGCTTTTAAATTCATAATCAGCTGAGAACCAATAATAAATAAATAAAGTGACATGAATCTTTTTCATAAAAAAAAAATATATAACTACATTCCAAACAAATATTTTTGCCACATAGAGTTGCTTACATAATAATGTTTGGACATTTTTTCTACTCCCATCTGATTTGAAAATAAACTTTTAGCATAAAATGATAAGAGAGATTTTTTTTTGCTTTTAGATATCATACACAGCCACAATCAATTCAATTCAATGGTATGTGAATAAATTAAACTTCCTTGAAAAAAAAAAAAAAGCTTTATGAATATGGTATTCTTTGATTACAAATTTTGCTTCATTGAAGTCCCTGATACAATTGTTCTCAGACAAACTATTACTACTTTTTTTTCCTATTTCTTTTGCAAATGATCTTTTAAACTATAATTGCAAATCAGTATGTTCTGTTCATGCATTTTATAAATAAACTCCATAAAAATGTGTTGGTGACATTATAAACTTTGGCAATATGTCTTTTCTTTTTTAATCTAGGCTGACATAAGTGTTCTGATATTAGAAGGTATTACCATATTTTTTTCTGTTCTTATTTGCTTGCACATTTTTTAAAAATTTACTCATTTGCAATTAAAATCAATGTGTATTATGAATAATTATAAAGCAGCATACTGATAAATATATTTTGACCTCATTTTTAACAATTCAATTTTTTCGTTAAAGTATTCATTGCTGGAGTTATAGTTACTGTGAACACTTTTAAAACTTCATACTGGCTGCTTTCAGAAAATAGAAAGTTTTGAATTTATGCATTACAAAATTTTGATAGCTACCTGGATATATACACACACACACATGATTATACTTAAAAATACATAGAATTCCTTATCTATCATTTCTCAAAAGACAGGAAAAAATAAATGATATAGAAAAATAATAGAGCAGAACACTATTAAAAATTATAGATAAGAACAATTTAATATATATTCATTGACAAACAGGTAAAATGCAATTAATATATACTTTTTTTTTTTTCATATGTCAAAACGTTGACCGGGAAGCGAACCCAGGTCAGCTGCTTGGAAGGCAGCTATGCTAACTGCTAGGCCACCAACACTCGACAATTCAGATATACTTAAATTTAATATTACAGTATTTTTTTATAACAAACTTTTTATTTTATTTAAAAAGACTTTTAAATTTAAAAGATTTTTAAATTTTTACTTCTTTTTAAAATATAAAATTTAGTTCCTTGTAGCTTATTCAATATGGGGGTATTTAAGATAATTTAAAGCATTATTAGGAGGAAATGGGATAAAAGTGAGCATTTTTTCACAAGAAACTCTTGAATCTTAAAAAAAAAACCAAAAACTTAAAAATAATTTTATTATAAAAGAAACCATAAAAATGTTCCTGGAAAATTGTGTAAGATTATTTTGCATATATTTATAATTAAAACTTATTATAGTGTACATATATATATATATATACACACACAATATATATAATGATAAAACTAATATATGCAAAAATAGCATTTGTAAATTGTTCCAAATTAAAAAAATATCTAAATAAAAAAATACTGTGTTGAGACTATGATTTGTCATTAGTAGATGAGTAAAAAATAACACTTTGAAAAATGATGATGTACTAAAAAAAAAACAGCAAATATTTTTTGTGGCACAGATTTTGGAACCACAAAAACAAAAACAGACAATGGATATGAAAAAATGTACTCATACAATGAAGAAATCTAGCATTGATAATATACAAAGTATAACATTTGTTTTAATATGTCCAAATTAATTTATACTTAAACTTAGAATACCATATAACACTAAATCATCCATGCACTTTACTACTGTTACACAATGCTTTATTTACCACCCTCTTTTGCAGTTTTGATTGCCCCAGCAATCTTCTTCAGAACTACAACATAATACAAACATATGAATATAAATATAAATATACATGAACATAATTTACATTCTATATATACATCTTATAATCAACATCTATTTATTATCTTTTAAATATTATATAATTTTTATCCTTTTTTGCATTCTATATTTATTAATTAAAAACTTCCTATACATATATATATTCTATTTTTATACTTTATTTTATTTTACTCTTATAATATTCAACTCTATCTTAATATTTTTTATTAGCAGGTCCCTCTTTCTATTTTTTATATAACTAAATTTTTAAAATTTTTATTTTTTACTTTATATCAACATTTTTTCAGGCCCAAATCCCACGCATGAGTTTGAAAAGGATTATAAGGATCATACAATTTACAGATAATAAAAGGGATAAAAAAATGAAAGAGGCTATTTATATTAATAATATTAAGCCAGTTTTGAATAGAGATTTGGGCCTGAAAAAATGTTGATATAAAGTAAAAAATAAAAATTTTAAAAATTTAGTTATATAAAAAATAGAAAGAGGGAGCTGCTAATAAAAAATATTAAGATAGAGTTGAATATTATAAGAGTAAAATAAAATAAAGTATAAAAATAGAATATATATGTATAGGAAGTTTTTAATTAATAAATATAGAATGCAAAAAAGGATAAAAATTATATAATATTTAAAAGATAATAAATAGATGTTGATTATAAGATGTATATATAGAATGTAAATTATGTTCATGTATATTTATATTTATATTCATATGTTTGTATTATGTTGTAGTTCTGAAGAAGATTGCTGGGGCAATCAAAACTGCAAAAGAGGGTGGTAAATAAAGCATTGTGTAACAGTAGTAAAGTGCATGGATGATTTGAGCCTGAAAAATGTTGATATAAAGTAAAAAATAAAAATTTTAAAAATTTAGTTATATAAAAAATAGAAAGAGGGAGCTGCTAATAATATAAGTGTAAAATTTAAAGAGAGGGGTACTAAAAATATAACATTAATTTTTTTAAAATTTGAATTTAGCAGTTGAAGTTAGGAGATGTAAGAAGTGGGTTAAAATGTGTTTAAAATAATAATACTATAGATTAAAAATTATTGAAAGAATAAATTATAAATAATGATTGTTAATAAAATGAATAATAATGTCAAATATAAAAGATATTAAGTTAGAGTTAAGATTATAAGAATATAATAAAATAAAGTATAAAAATAGAATATATATGTATGGGAAGTTTTTAATTAATAAATATAGAATGTAAAGAAGAGTAAAAATTATATATTTAAAAGGTAATAAATAGATGATGATTATAAGATATATATATCTATATATGTATATTTATATTCATATGTTTGTATTATGTTGTAGTTCTGAAAAAGATTGCTGGGGCAATCAGAACTGTAAATTGTAAAAGTGGCTGGTAAATAAACAATGTGTAACAGTAGTATGAATGATTTAGTATTATATGGTAAACACTTGACAATGCAATAAGAAAGAGTAATTATTAAACTTAGAATAATTATTATTTTTTGTAATTAATCCCAATAAAAATTTCTACAAAAAAAGAAATATATTTAAATTAATATTTATAAAGCTGATTGTTTAAAAAAACCAATATAAATTCTAAAGCAAACATACTTAAAAAATGTTTTTTTTTTTAAATATCATTTTAAAATGTAATAATATTATGACAAAAATAATAACTCCTTATCTTACTGTAATTAATATGTATTCACACACATGTAATATAAATTAAACTAAATAATGAAGACAACAGAAAAAAAACCCACTATTTTGTTTTTAACATTTTTCATTACAATTATTAATAATATATATAAAAAATATTTTATGATAAATGCTTTTATTTACTGTGGTCTAAAAAACAAAAATAATTGTTTACTTCAACTATAGTAGGGCTTTTTATATTTAAATTGAAATAAAAGTGTGGAGAGTCAGAAATTAATAAATCCAAAATTAATTAATTTCTGGAAAACCCCCAGTTAAATATAAGAAATTCAATTATGATTGAAGTAAACCATTATTTTTGGTTTTTTAGTGCACAGTAAATAAAATCATTTATTATAAAACCTTTCATGTATATATTATTTTTAAGTTTTTAGTATTCAGATATTTTTTTATAATTATTCACATTCGAATTTAAAAAGTAACTTTTTAGTGCACATTAAATAAAAGCTTTATTTATAATATATATATATAATTTTTAACATTTTAAAATTCAATTTTTTTTTTCTTAATTATTCTTATTCCATTTTTAAAATGTAGAAAAAAAACAATGCTGTGATCTGTACAATATTTGAAAGAATATTTGCATGTATTAAAAATCAATTCCAATATTGTTTTGTTTAGAAACGAAATGTTGTTTTTTTTTTTTAAAAAAAAAAAACATTTGAAATCAAGAAAAATTAAAATTTGTTTTTATTTCTACTTTTATAGCATAAATTCTTTTTAGTGTAAACTATTTTAAAAATATATACCACCATCTTATGTGCATCTGATCTATTAATACCATTAAATTAAATATTTCATTGTCATCGATTTCTAACCCATTTACAAAATTTGAAAAAAATCTATTTGATAGAACTATGTGAGATATCAATTACAAAATTTAACTGAATAAATTAAGTTTCTATGTTAAAAAAAGCTTTAAAAACAACAAATATTCCTATTTTTATTTATCAAAAATACTTTTTGGTGTAAGCTTTCTTAAAAAAAAAAATATAACAATATTCTCTAAAAACCTAATGAATTCATAGCAATACATTTGAAATTTGATCCTCCAATACTGTTAGACTGTTCAAAAAGCTGAACAGCCCTGAAATATTTTATTATACTGCATTGTCAGCTATTGTTAACATGTGTACAAAATTTAAAGACAATCTATTTGATAGAATTATCTTAAGAATTGATTACAAAATTTAACTAAACTAAGCAAGTAAACAAACAGAGTTTCTAAGTTAAATAAAAGCTTTAAAAACAGCAAATATTGTAACTATAAAACTGCATTTATCATGTCATTCCATAAAAAAATATAGTACAAATAATTAATATAATTGAACAACTCAGTGATTTATAATAATAAATTAATACTTACCAAATTGGAATATTAAAGATTAAAAAACTAAACACAATATAAACAATATCTTAAAAAAAGAAACAACAAATAAAAAACTATTGAATTGATGTGATATACTTGTAGCAGAATAGGATTTTAAAAAATTAAAAAAATTGTCAGCATATTTTCACATAGATCTGAATTATACTGAGAACACAGTGCACATAAATAAAAGGAGATTCACATTGCTGTGTGCAGTTTTTAAAAACATAGTGAGAAAAAACAAAGAAAACTGAGCACAAATAATGGTGATAATAAATGCAATTATAAAATTAATAGTAGGACATTAAATGTATTCATAGTATTTTTGTTATTCTATAAATCTTAAGCTGGGATCTTGGAACACTCATGCCAGCACTACAAATCTGAAGGTTCAACAGTCAAAATCTGTTTAGATCATTAACAGTAAAATCTTTTCATGAAAATTTAATCTTCTAGTAAGTTTCAAAATTGAAAACCACTTAACAATGTAGATTTTAGTTGGAATTATTTCTAGATATCAACGGTAATCTGTAAATCAAGGGAAAGGGAGGGATCAATGTTTCCTTAAGAGAAAATACATTTTGCATTTGAATTAACTTTTTTCATCAATGTTTGCAAAAAAAATATTTATATACGTTTTCTTTTTTTAATAAAATTATTTATTCTTTAATAACTATGTGATGATTATATATAGATTTTGTATGACTATATTTGATTTTTAGAAGAAAAATAGTATGTTAAAATATATATGACATCGAATGGGTCTTATAAATAACTTCAATGCTTTTTTTTAATTCAAAATTATTTTTTTTAAGATTTGTAAGATTATTTTCGTTAATTACACATATAAACTCTTAATGAAATTTAATTAAAACAAAGATTTCATTAGAAATATATATATATATATACATTTTTAGACTGAAGACATGAATCGCTTTGAGTTGATATATTATTGCTACCTTTTTTTTTTATTTGCAAAATTGATATTTATTTTTAAGATTAATTTTATTATTTGAAATTATTTATGTATTGAATAAAATTTAACTAAATATAAAGATTTAATGATGAATAAGTTTTTCATTAAGAAATATACATAAAGAAAAAATATTTAAAAATAAACAAAAAAAAAAAAAGGTTCATTGGTATATTCCAGAACAACTCACTTAAAAAAAGTTAATTTATTTTCTTTAAATATGTTCCTAAAGTAAAAATAACTATTGCTTATTAAAAATCTCTATTCCTAAATGTTTGTAGTAATAAACACTTATTTAAATGCGACTTTAATTTGATTGAAAAAATACTCTCAAGATATTTTTTTTTATAATTCTGGATAGCAGTTGATAAACTGATGAGCAGATGCAGAAAAAATAATATACTCAAGTAGATTACTTATTTAAATCTTAATAATATAAAAGGCACACTCTATGATTTTGTGCTGTAGATCCAAATTTAGGATGCTAAAGGAAACTATGTTAATGAAGTGACAAGCAATAGTAAACTCCTGGCAGTGATGATCAGATATAATCATTTGATTATAATATTATTTTGTAAGCTAGCCAATGTTAAATACAGACGTTAGAAACAATACCATTTAACTTTAGACTGATTTATCTTTATATTAAACTTAAAAAAAAAAAAAAAATTGATGAAGCATTCTCACAAATCTTAAATAAATAAAAAAAAATTCCAATTTTGTTAATTTTTATAAAACTGATAAAGCCAAAAAGCTTTGTTAAACTATTATGCACAATGAATGTTTTTCATTGAGAATAGTTTTCGTTACTAATTGTATCTTTTAAATTACATATTTATTCCTCACAATGATTACATATAATCAATGCCTTGAGCTGTTTAGCACAAATATAAAGTATGAACTGAAGAGCTAAAGAATTCTGAATCAAAACTCAAGATGTTTACTAATTGTTCTTTTAAAATATATCTTTATTCCTCACAATGATTATATGTAATCAATGTTTTGAATTTTGGTACTTGAGTATTAGTCCTGCTGCATCTTTTCACATTTATATCAATCTACTGATAACTTTATAATCTTGTGATATGACCAAAATAACATGTAGATGGATCTTGTATACCATATTTTTCACAAGATTTGCAAAAAAGTAACATGTACATGGATTGTGTACATGATATTTTTGCAAGATTTACAAAGTTACTAGTAGGTTGATACGAATGTGAAAAGGCACAGTAGGTCTAATACCATGTTGCAGGACTAAAAGTAACATTTTCACATATAACTATAAAAAAAAATAAAGATATGTATGATTTTGAGGAAGAAATGGATATTTAAAAACAGCATTTTAAACCAAAAATTTGTTAGCTTAAAAAGTACATTTTCTCAGCCTCCAAAAATATGTAAAATAAAAGACACCATTATGCAGGTCTAATACTATGTTGCAGGACTAAAAATAAATTCTCACACACAACTAAAACTATAAAAAAAACAACAACATATATACGATTTTGAGGAAGAAATGGATATTTAAAAACAACACTTTAAATCAAAAATTTATTATCTTATAAAGTACATTTTCTCGGCCATTACACAACTCCCAAATGTTCTTTACAATAACACAAAACAATCACTAAATTATAATTTTTTTTTTAAATTATTTAAAAAGTACATTCAATATATACATATGCAAAAAAAATAAACATATATATGATTTTAAGGAAGAAATGGATATTTAAAAACACCATTTTAAACCAAAAATTTGTTATCTTAAAAAACATTTTCTCGGCCATTACACAACTCCCAAATGTTAATTTACATATACACAAAACAATCACTAAATTATAATTTTTTAAAAAATTATTTACAAAAACACGTAAAATATACTCATATGTGACTTACTTTGTAATAAATAACAGGAATTGATTGCATTCAAATAACGAATTTAACATTTTCTTTTAACACAAAAAATGGAGACCTGACCTGAAAAGTTTCCTCCCAAAATGGAGTTTTGTTGAACATGTGATTGCAAAGTGTGATGTGATTTTCCACAAAAATGCTAATAAATGTATTTTTTTTTCTAAAAAAAGAAAACAAAACAAAAAATTCACAACAATAAAGAAATATAAATTGTTTTTTTATCTTGGTGGAAAAAATTATTTGATATCATTGAGTATACAAAAAAATGTGTCATCATTTTTACGTAATCTATGCCACATAACCTTCGCTGCTGTTTATTTTGCCATTTCACAGAACCCCATAGTCTTTTGACAGTTTGTGTGTGAACCCCAGTTTCTGAATTGACGAAACATGATTACTTATGAAATTATGAAAACAAAATAAAAATACAAAAACTATTTATACTCACTCAAATGAACTGAAATAATTCACAAATAGAAATAATGTAATAGCTGTTATCAGAAAAAAATCTGGACAATAACTGGAAAAAAAAATGTCGAAATATCACAAAGAAAAACACGTTTTGAAAATGAAAAACATGTTTTCACATATTTTCGATATACATCATAGGGTTTATTTTCTTTCAATTTTATGTCATCGCAAGATTACACATTTATTGCAAATGTGAAAAGGCCTCCTATCTTCCCTACATTGCAGGACTAATACTCAAGTACCAAACTGTTTAGCACAAATATAAAGTATGAACTTAAGAACTAAAAAATCCTGAATAAAAACTCGAGATGTTTTATGACTGCATGTTCTCCTAAACAACTAAACATTATTATTATGTAATGAATTAGAAAAATCTAATTATAAGCAGTTTTTTTTTTCTTATCATGGATAAATATACTATTATTAAGTGTTACCAAACTATCAAGGAATTACTGGTTATCATATGAATGTTATTCATTAAATTTTTAAGTAATAAATGCATGGAAATAATTTATACCCCCCCCCCCAATTAGTTTTAAATTATGCTTATGCTGTAATTAACTAACGGGATTTACTGAATTATTTATAAAAGTTTTATTGTTAATGTATATACATGTAGTTTAAATTATAATTTAACAACTGTAAATATAAAAATTAATTAATTATAAATATATTCAATATACAAATCTTATTTTAGTTTGTACATCAAACTGATCTCATTTCATTTTACACATATTACTACTACTACTATTACTATTGTTGTTATTGTCATCGTTATTATTTATTATTGTTGTTGTCATTATCTTATCATCATCATCATCATCATTATTATTATATATATAAATGCTATATATTTCATTCATATACTAGTTGGACTGTTATAAACAAGTGGTTTGAATGTTTATTGTAAAATATATCTAATAGGAATAATAAGACAGTAGCAAAAATATGATAAAAATAAACTGATTTAAATTAAAACTTGAAAAAAAAATATAAAAGTGATAAAAAAATAAGATTAAATAATAACAACTCTATTTTTTTTCTTTATACAATGTATGGTAAAACAAGATCAGTTCTCCAATATAGGGTCAGATATATGCAATTATGCATCTAGCAAATATTTTTAAGTTGACTTTACTATTTATGCAGAAAAACTGAAATTTCAAAACACTTTAAGATTTTTTGAATTTAAGACAATCAGTTTGAGCAGTTATATATATCTGAGATCAGGTTAGTAACTACATTTTAATATCCTCAAACTATATATTAATTGTAGGCATTTATATCCCATCATTAAAAATGTTAATAGTAAATTGTTTAATTCTTTACCTTATATAATTTATAATAAAAGGTTTCAACATGCATAAATGCATTATTTTCAGTTGTGAATTCCAAACCTCATTGACAAAGAAAAACTCAGAAACGTGAGATTTAAATTAATTATTATCTAGTAATTAATAATTATTCAACCTTACTTTAGATGGCACAAGAATGGAAAGTAGCTCTCATTTTATCATATTGCATAACATAAAGAATTAAGATTTTTTTACTATTTACATTTCTAGCCAAGGAATATAGATATTCAAAGTCAATAAAGAACTGAAGTTTCAAATGAAGTTTTGAATTCTCTGGCTGTTAGCTTGAATGATAACAAGAAGTCAAAGAATAGTTGCTATATTTATAACTGTATTACTTCTGTTTTTGAATCTCTCACTGATAAAGGCAAAGCCAAAAACTGATTTGGGAGTAGAAAATTAAATGCACTATTTTTGGTAATCTCTGATTACTCAATTTTATTATTGATGGTACTAAAGTGAAATATAACTCAAAATATAAAAAAGTCATCATTTAATTTATAGTCATATTTACAATATTTGCAAGGATAGATAGCAGGGATAATCCACTTGAAACATTAGCATAATGCTAATATTAAGACATTAAATTTTTAACCAGAAAAATCCAAAATATTTGTTCATATATATAAACATCAGACAAATATGATAAAATATGTGATGCTTTTTTGATTTGCTTATGCTTGTTGGTGTTACCGTGATTTTTTTAATAATATTTAATAAAATGCTGGGAAAATAGTGTAAATGATGATCTTAATATGTGTTCTATTTTATATTATTAGACAAAGACTCAACAATGATCTTTCTATCGTCTAATATTCTCTTGCATTGGAATAGTTTCTGAGTTGCAGTTGGCTTTTGAAAGTCATACTGATGCAATTTGAACTACGTGATTTCCTAGATTGGATAATAAGATTTAAATAAGGCTTATTATTATGTTGGCAGGATTCTTTTCTCCTTATATTTTGCCCTACTTACTTTCAATGTGCTTTCAATTGTCTGCTAACTTCTGTAACTCTGATACTTTAATCACTGTGCACTATCTTCTTTCTCTAGCTTTTGGAGTTAGAATATTTATTTCTAACAGGCAGCAAGGATGTAGAATGAACATGAATTATTATATCTCATGAATTTTTTTAAATAATAAAAGTGTCATAAGACAGATAAATCAGATTAATTTGATGTATAGCATTATATAAATCCAGATAGCTTTATATGCTAATTATAAATAGCTATCTAGCATTAGTAAAAGTGGACATGAATGGTAAAGTAACATAATATCAACAATACTCTGGACAATTTTTAATAATCACTTGTTAAAAATACTAATTAAATTAGTCATACCATCATTAATATTAATAATTAAATGGTTTATTCTTATTTAATTAACATTATCGCTGCTAAAATAATTTTTGTATTTATTAAAAGTATAAATCATAAACTCAGCAGCATATATGTCTAAGGAATTGTTTTTAAATAAAATAATTACTATTATTTTTGTTTCCGCTTATATTATTATTTCATGGATAACAATTATATGGTAATTATCTCTAAATTAAAATATAAATCCATATGCATTTATATATATTATTAATAAAATAGATATACTTCATATGAGTATAGCCCAACTGAACTATTTTCGTTATAGTTTAATTAACTGGAAAGGAATAAGATTTCACAACAATGTGAAGGTGAATTTTATTCATTATGTAAACGTTTATAAAAAATGATAAATAGAAAATAGGATTTTTAAAAATTACCAAGAGATGAGATTGAAACAAATGAAAAAAAAAAATCTATACATTAAGAGCAAATATTTCTTATGCTATAGCCAAAATATTAAACAGACTATTATTTTTAAGTTGAATGAAAAGTTAACTAGCAAAAATGATTTTAGATTTTAAAACAAACTACAAACGGTCTTGAACATGGTACTATGATAATCAAGAAATTTGAGCACAATGTTTTTAAGTCACTTATCTAATTTCACCCCAGAAGCAAAACTATTGTTATAGCAATCAAAAAATAGGCTTAGAAAGTTAGTATAAAAATTAATTAAAATGTACAACATATATAAATCATTGAGAAAATAAAATAAATTTTTCTTCAAGCTGAGCTATAAACTAATGGTAAACAGTCTTAAACAGCCTGCTGTATAAAAGATAAAAGTGAAGATAAAAACAACTCTTAAGGTTTAGAAATGAGATTATTATGCTTTTTTGTTTGTTTGTTAGCTAGATAGCCATTTACCAATCAATAACCGAATGATTAACTATTAGGCTATGTTGTCCGTTATGAAACTTATTTAGAAATGCTCAACTGTCTATCTTCCTAATATATCCATAATCCCGTCTGTGAATGTAATATCAATGTCATGAGGTCTTTCACTTTCCTTAAAATGTTATTAATATATTTCAACAATATATGGTTCATAAAGTTAAAATCTATGATTTTATAAATTATTATTAAACATTATAAAATAAATAAATGAAAAATCTCTCAACAGTTTATTTTTGAAATCCTTTTCTTAAACTAACCTCATCATCAGCATAAAGTAAAAATTTTTAAAAAATGAAGAAGCTTATTTCTATAAAAATAGGATGAAGCTTTAGGGAATAGTAAAGACTGTAAAAACAAATTATTAAAATAAAGAAAACTACACTGCTAAACACAAATTCAAATAATAAGTTTAAAAACTCAATGATCTCAGGAAAATATGCATTTTAATTAAATGAGACTTATTAAAGCTTATGATGATATTGTTAAATTAAATAATAGAACAATTTATGTTAAAAGTGTGGCAATCAAATGGTATTTTGTTGGTCATAGTACTCTACAAGTTGCTGTACCTTCCTCCAGTCAGTGAAGATAATACACATCATGAATGATCATTGTATACTAATGGAATAGTTACAGATTATAAATGTGATGGGTTTCACTATAGTCAGAATTATACAAAAAAAAAATAGTCCAAATGTTAAAACAATAAACATTTTACAATTCATTATTGTATTAAAGAAGGTATGTCATTAATTGCTGACATATTAGAAAAAGATTAATTAATTATGCAGAAAACATGGAATCACTATATACATACCAAACTATTCTAGAATAAGTTAATGGATAAGTTTCATTTTTTCCATAAAAATTCAAAAACAAAATATATACAAAATATATTTAAAAACATAAAAATAATGTTATTTTTTTAAAAACAAATCTGAAATTAATATATTTTGCACCAGACAATGATTGTAAACCAAATAACAAGTTTGAAAACATGAAAATAATATGATTTATTTAAAGAACAAAGATTCAAGAACAAAATAAATTAGTAAAAAATTATAATCCAAAAAGATAACTGCCACAAAAAAATTTAATTTCACAAAATAGAAAAAATAATAATTCCATAATAAATTGATAGTAATTGACTGCAATAAATTCATAAGAAATTTAAATCCAAAAAGCTATTTCATTACAATAAATAATAGTAATAAATGCAAATCCACACAACATTTTAAATCCACAGGCAGTAAAAAATAATTACACTTGCCAAAAAAAAAAAAAAAAAAAGCACAAAAGAAACTATGTTCATGTGACAGTTTTCAAAATAATTTTTATGTTTTTAAACATATAATTCGTTTTGCTAGACTGTCACTCATGAAAATATATTAATTTCATGTTGATTTTCTAAATAGATAGTACTAACTCCATGTTTTTTCAAATTTAATTTCTTTTCATTTTTATTTTTTATGAAAAAAATGAAACCTATCAATAGCTTATTTTGGTACAGTTTGGTATCTCCAAACGGATTGAAAATATATGCAAAAAGTACAAAACATTCTTTGCATTATATTTATAATTGAATAAAAAGTAAATTCTAGAAGAAAAAAATAATTATATCACAATAATTCCTTAATATAAAATTCAAGTCTGTATTTTGAAATATTTGAATCTTATTTTTAATAAAGATTTTCTTGATTGTTGTTCATAAAGTCACATAACCACAGAATGAACAAATTCATCAAATTTTAATAAAACACTAAAAAGAGATGAAAATTTATTGCATTAGTATCAGTATATATCATTTCTTAACCAAAAAAAAAGTAAATGCTTTATTTTTAAAGCTGATTATTTTTTACATATAAATACTATAAAAAATACTCTATGCTTTGGAATCTACCTGTCCAATTAAACTTTTGTTGTCTGGGAAATAAATTTCATAAAAAATAACTACATCAATCCTGAATCTTGATGTCCCTAGCTATAAACATTTTTTTCTGTTTAGGATTTCAATAATTTATTCAAAACTTTAATTTTATATATTGTTATTATATTAAAAAAAAACTTTTTGGTTTTTCAATATTAACATTTCTTTTTTGTGCAATTATTTATATCAATTTAGTGAATAATTCATCTTGAATAACAATTTAGCTAGACTATGTTAAACAGCATATTTTTAAAGCACCTTTCTTAAGTGCTTCTATTTATATAATAAAAAGGGTCCTAAATAATGTCTAACCTTTTGCTGAATTAAACTTACATTCTACATTTAGTTCCACAAACAAGAACTCTCTGTTTACAAATTTTATCCGCATCATTCCTTTCTCAATGCTTATAATTAAATCACTAAAAAATAAAAAGAAAAAATAAATGTGCAATTGCACGACCAATGGATGAAAGACTCATGATGAATAGGGTTTGTACTAACAACTATGACTGAAGACAATAAGGTAAAGGAACAAAAAGAGAAGACAGAAAATCAACATTTTATTTTACAAGACAGTAGAAAATACACTTGACCAGGAAAATGTATTAGTTATTTACAGTTAACTCTTCAATCTGAAATTCACTTTATTATCTGCTGCCTGCAGAGAATGTTGGTAGTACTTGAAAGTGCTCCCAAAAATTAAGAAAAAAAAATTCTAATCAAAAATTCATTGCTTACTTAGCACAAAATATATTACCCCAAATATTTTCTATTAATATTATTACCAGATTAAATGATCCTACAATAATAATTATAGTTTTTTGAATGAATTTAAAATCATAGTAATACAAATTATTTTTGTAAAAGAAAATTTCATTAGTATTAGCAAAGTCAGTTTATGATTATAAAATTTCAAAAAGGATTTCTCTCTTTGCCTATTTATACCTGTCAGAATTCGTAATATTTTGTTTCAATCACATACCTCAACCAATGTGTCAATAGTATACAACTAAACCAAAATTAGAATATTGGTTAATAATGCATAGAATTTTAATACTAGCAATGTGTATAATACAGAAGTAGTTACAGTGAACTTTTTAAAATTAAAATGCGTTTATCTATGTACATAAAATTATTATTACAGATCATCAATATTAATTTATGGATTTATACAAAAGGGCATTCTAAATATTTGTAAAATTTTCAACTTACTATAATATATAAACAATTTTTACAAAAGATAGGTCATGAATAATTCTTTAAAAGTAATTTTAATACATCACATATATATATATATTAATTAAATATTGCCTAAAAATTTGAGAATTGCAGCAGTTACTAAGTCGGCATTTATAATAAAATTTTAAAAAAATTCTTTAGAAAAAAAAAAATGTAAATAACAAAAAGCAAAATCTGAAAAAAAAAACGGAAGACAAATTATCATCATAAAATAGCGGTGAAAAGCAATATATATATAAAATATGACATATCATAAAAGAATCCGTTAGAAAAGCTTGAAGCAATCGCTGGCACTGCTATTTAATTGCTTTATCTGAAAGATCATCTTTCAGATGATATAAGGGCATTACTGGTAAAATGATCATCATAAAGATAGATAAACATTTTAGAAAGACAATTTTAATAAAAAGTTAACTATTTTCATTTATTATGTTATCTTATTTCTTCTAAGATTTCTCTTTTATATATTCAACTACAAAAGATAATAAATGATAACCTTAGCTCATTTTTAAAGTTTTCTTTTTTTCTTTTCACAAATACTGAATCTGTGGAGAAGTTTCAAATTTAGTAAATTTCTTTAAATTATTAAAAAAATTTCTTGTAAAATGTATTCTATTTTTAGTAAAAATATGTGACTTTCTTTTAGAGATGAAAATATATAAAAAGATCATACATATTTATAATAAATTTATTATGACATTAAATAAAGCCATTAACAAAATCACACTACAAAGCTTGCAAAAAAAAAAAAAAAAAAAAATCATACAATCAGTTACTTAGGAGGTCAAGTGACATTTGAGCATTAAAATGACAAACTCTGTCAACAGCTATTACATGACCAAAGTGATATTTCTTTGCTTATTTTCTTCAGCTACATATCGATATAAATAACATTTAGTTCTGTTATATAACACACTGCAAATTAATAATTCTACAGAAATATATTAATATAATAACTTAGTTTCAAGAAGGTGAAACATTTGTTAACTTAAAAGGCTGCCATTCAGAATGTTTTCAAAACTGCTGATTCAATTATCCATATTTTAATATATATATATTTAAGTAGAAAATTAGTATAAAACAACAACAAAAAAAGCATGTGTTTGAAATTACAATTAATTTAATACAACTTAGATATGCTATATATCTTTTACTTGCTATCTTAATGTGTAATAAACAACTGATAAAAGTATTAATGTTAAAATATAATCTCATTACTATTCATTGCATTTGGATTTTCTTTTAAAAATTAATATAGTTTTATCAGATATAAACACTATATATTTCTTGTAGAACTTCTTTCTATTACATAATGAAAATTTAAAAATATCTAATAAAAGGATATTAATAAAAAAGTGTTTTTAAATATTTATTAATGTAAACATCAGCATGTACAGTATATATAAATTTTAAACTAATTTGCATTTTAAATAGGTATATTAATAATTAAAATGTATCATCATTTTCAACCATTATCAAATCCACTGCAAGATGAAAATCAGTCCAAATTTAATCCAGTTTTTTCAACCCATAAATTTTTCTCCATACTACATCAATAAATTTTCTTATTTCATCTAAGGATTTTAATACTTTCTTGACCTTAGTTCTTCTAACAATATGTTCAGCCCAGTTCGATTTCAGCCTATTAATTCTTTCAATGATATCAATAATATTTATTCGCTCTCATACCCAAATATTTCATTTTTGATCACTTTTTATTACTCCAAATATACATCTTTTGTTACCTTCTTGAGAGATCTAAAATCTCTAAATTGCTTTTATATTAAATGTCCAAGTCTAGATTCATAAGTAAGGATAGTAAAACACATCTCTTAAAAAACTACTTTTAAACATATAAGCTGCTTTGCTTTTAATATTAAATTATGTCTATCAAGCACAATCCAAGCTTAATTCTGTAATTAATTTCATTCCTTACTTTCCATCTGCATTAATAATCTGACCAAGGAATTTGTAGTTATTAACCTTTTCCCATTCATAATTATTAACTTTTGCTATTTTCTGATAAAATCCTTCTAATATTAGTCTCATTAGTCTAGCTTATCTGATTTTAATCTGATAAAGATATCTTCCCAAGATTTTAAAAACTCTAAAGCATTATTTGCAAAAACAATTCATATCAGCTGCAAAATATAAATGACATAAATAATCTCTGTCCTTTTTTATTTCTTCAGCTTCCCATTTCAATTCACAGAATATTTCTTGCAAAACTACTGTAAAAAGTTTTGAAGTTATAGAATCATCCTGTCATTATCAACATTAATTTTCTTACTTTCATCATGTTTTATAATCACTGCTGATACATTCTGATAAATGTCCTTCAAAATATGACAAAATCCCGAGTGCATATAGTGATGATACAAAGCTTTAATCACTGTAAAAATCCTTATAGAAATCAAATGCCTTTTCAAAATATCCAAATCCAAATCATAATGTCAACTCATATTCATTGGTCTTTTCCATGATGTCTCTCAATACTTGAATATATGTTGTGCAAAAACCATTTTTAAATCCAATTTTCTTTTGATTGGTTTGAATTCAAAGTTCACTGCAGAGGAACTGTAATTATCTTAGTAAAGATTTTGTATAGACTGATACATCTGTAATTTCTATTATTTTCTTTATCACCATCTTTCTTAAATATCCACATTTGCAACTGCATCTCTCCAATCACCAAGTACATGTTTATTATTTAGGCATTTGGTACACAGTTTTATCATTCATTTTTGTACTTTGTCACCTATTTCTTTTATGTGTGCATTGAAAACATATACAGTGTTTGATACTATCCTTGGATTTTTGGTATTCATGTAAGCATAAAAATCATGGTACAATAGTTCTACTATACACCATTTTAAATAAAAATTATTGATATTTTCATTCATGATTCAATTTTACTATTAACATTTAAGCAAATTATTTTTTTCGGAGTCTAAGTAAATGCTTGGATCATTCAGAATTTTGGGTTCATATGCTCAATCCTTATACAATGTTCAATTAAAAAATATGTATGGAATTGAAAACTTAGAATATAAACACACTATGTAAAACCAAATAAAAGTTCAAAATCTTTAATTAATTTTTATATCTCATTATTTCAAGAAACAATACTTAGCCCTTGATGAGCCATAATCATAGCCAACAATATATCAGGAACGACTTTTGATTTGAAATGCTTATTCATTATATTATTCACAAAGCGAATATAAACACACTATGTAAAACCAAATAAAAGTTCAAAATCTTTAATTAATTTTTATATCTCATTATTTCAAGAAACAATACTTAGCCCTTGATGAGCCATAATCATAGCCAACAATATATCAGGAACGACTTTTGATTTGAAATGCTTATTCATTATATTATTCACAAAGCTTTCATATCTGCAAATCATTCCATTATCTAACAGCTATGAATCTGTTAATAGCTTCAGTTTAGCAATCTTTACAGTTTTTTTTCTCTGCTCATTTTGTCATTGGCCATTTTTATTTATTTTACTATTCAAATCTAGGGTCAGGCCATTATGAGTTTTATCATCATAAGATTCTAATACCTATGGTTATAAATTAGACTGAATATTTATGCAACCACATTTTCCTTCCATTACAATAATTCTGAAATCAATCCTCTAACTATTTTATTCTTTGTCTTTCTCTGGCTTTTTTTCTACAGGAATTAGACTGGGCACACACAAGGTATCAAATTCAAATAAAATAGTAATATTTTCATTAGTACTATTAATATAATCTTGGAAATGTCAATTTTTAAGTGGCCCAAAAACTGATTAATATACTAAAATTATCATAGCATTAATATTACTTATGTTAAGAATTTTTACTATATGTCAATAGATTTTTCTTTATATATATATATTTGTTGTTGTTGAGATTTATTGGAGGAAAAAATCCTGGTCAAAGTAGTTCTTATATCTTGACTTCTAGCATTGAACAAATGCTCACAATTCATTGTGTTTATTACACTGGGACGATATTTAATGATGGAAATAATACCTATTCTATTATCTTATAAGATGTAAAGCTGCTTTTCTGCTTGTTGCAAGTAATAAACTATGACTGATGATAACAAGGGGTTATTACATGGTTACCTATTCTCTTATTTAATAATCTCAACTAGCTTTCAGAAAAAAAAAAACTTAACATATATGTATTGTTTGTTTAATCCTAAAAATGAGATTAGAAAATGCTGTAGACATTTTTTTTTTCCACTAATATTTTTAAATATTTTCTTCTTAACTAAAATACACATGATTTTTTTTTTGTTCTGGTTCTTTTCCTCTTCTTATATTTTTTCATAACATATAGCACTGCTCAGGTTATCATGACAACTCAATTTTTTAATCTGAAAATTGGGAAAAACTTTAATATATTATTATCTTGTCCTGAATCTGCTGGCAATAAATTATCCAGTAAATTATATTCAACAATTCACCTTCAGTTATTTACATTTTTCTGAAAGTGATTGAAATATTCTCTTGAATTTTTAGTTATGACAGAAAAAATACTTATCTAAAGCTTATTATGAGTAAGTGAATAGTAATAAGAATATGATGGCAATGGTTTATTTATTTTTTATCTAAACTTTTATTTTTTTTCTCTGTGTTCTGTAGTGCGTTTAAATAAATATAAAAATATTCTGCTAAACTGTCAAATCTTTCTCTTCATTATTAATAAAAAGACAACCAAATATATTGTGAAGAATTTATTAGGGAATTTCTATCACTCTTGAGAAAAATATTACAAAAAAAAAAAAAGATAATGGACATATATTTCCTCAACTTTAGTAAAATGATTGTCTTTAAATATTCAAAATGATAAATTATTTAATAAAATTAAAATTATTATTGTCTAAAAATGATTTTAAATAAATTAGATTATCACTTCATTTTCATGGTGTTGAGCTAATAAGCATAGACAAATACTGCTTATTCATAACATAGTACTATATTGCTTGATTATCTAAAATTCCTTAAAATAGAAAACAACTTTGACATTATTTATAGGAGGTGAGTGAATAGTAGAATAATTTTTAATATGAACATTGGCTATAAATAATCATGAAAATATCCCATAATATCTAGTAAGATATAATATCAGCATATCCAAAACTATGCACTGTTTCTGATTCAATAAGTCTTTTCTTTCTTCTTCCTGGGCTTTTTCTTTCATTCTCTGTTGTTTTCCTTGCTATCTTCAGTATATTTTAATATAGAACCTCATCATCAAATTATTAATTATTTCTCGACTAACTGTGACAATGAATGAGGGTTGGTTCAGCACATTTACATCCATGATAATCTTGCACATAACTTGTTGCTTATGACATGAATTTTAAAAGACGAGTTTCTATCTGAAAATGACAATATATCTAGATAAAACAATTAAAGAATACATCTGCCTTCCACAAATGTTAAAAAATCTAACCAAGATCTTGAAATGATGTTATATCTCAATTTGACTTCAACTAATGAACTAGTCCAGATTCAATCTAATCTTGATTGGATTGAGCATTCATCACCACAGACCAATAGATATATGAATAGATAAGATATATACAATAAATAGAATCATGCCAATAGCTTAGTAAATCTGAATACTCTCATTATGGATGAGAATTTGGCTATAAATAGACAGTTCAGTTGGGGATAAAGTCAGATAACAACAAATTATTACCAGGGCTGAATAGTAGTATGCATATTGACCGATATATAGAAAAACAGTGAGGCAAGTTCTTGCTAGAACTGGAAGCTGCTGGATCATGAACTAGACATGAGGTAAACTAACACAGTATAAATGGAAGCATCACCATATCTACACATGATGCAAATTGTCACGGTATAGCTAGAAATGTTAGGTAAACCTAGAAGGGCATCTAAATTCCCTTACATTAACAGTTGCATAGCAACTAAATGCTACACCAAGCCAAGGTATCAGGTATACAGTAGAACAAATAGTCATATATATTAATAAAATATTTAATTGTAATTATATGAAATGGCCTATCTTATATAATCTAAATAAGCTGCTGAGTCTAATGGATTGTTCACTTAAGCAGCAGAAGTAATAAAATTATGCAATAAGTATTGGTCAACTATGAGATAATGATGGTAATAAAATTATAACAGTATTTGAGGCCAAGAAATTGTCAATATTTAAGATTAATATAGCTAGCTGCTTTTAGGGAAACTCAAAAAAGAAAAAAGTTTAGCTGATAAATCAACTTCATTGAGTAAAAGATAACATAGTGTTAGATTTATTCTAACTTGTTGTGTTTTAATTCTTGAAATCTACAATATTAAAAATTATTTTGTTAATGATTCCTGCATTCATTTTATCAGTGTTTATTATCCAACAATGAATAAGAAGTTATTGTATTTAATAATAGTATTTTTTTCTTGACCACATTACATATGGCTTAATATGTACACTATGCACCCATATTGGCTCTGAAAAACTGAATTTTTCTACTGTTGTTGAATTTTACATAACACATAAAATAATTAACAAAAACACTTTATTTGGATCCAAAATATTAAAAAGACAATATTATAGGAGCACTTATAAATAAATATATCATAGATGAGTTTGGTTAACGTTTAAATAATAGCACTATTAAAGACATAACCCAATCATAAGAATGATTTTTGTTCTTTATAAATAACTGCTCACTGATGCTAAGTTGCAATAGGCATTTAATACTAAACTTGCCAATTTGGATTTTTAAGCTACTTAGGAATGAAATTTTTCTTAAGAAATGTGTTGTGTAAACAAGGAAGTATAAAACAAGCAACTAGGCATTCCATTCCAGTCTACTTTAGTTTATTTGAAGACTCAAGTTAAGAAGCAGTGTCACAGTGATCCAATGTGGAAAAGAGAAACCGCTGGTTAAAACTGTTTTCCATCATAACTTGAATAACTGAATTTTGCTGTTTTTAAAGTATTTTCAATACTCCAATTATAATAACCTGTATAAAGATTTTATCTAACAGAAAACTGTCTATCTTGTGTGGCTAGATCACCAAAAGCCACCTCAGTCAAAACACCTAGAAAATGCAGTCGGCTCCAGAAACTAACACTGAAATCTGCCAAAAACAGCCAGTGCCACTTTAATAAAGCCATGAAGAACAAAATGGAGAATGCCTTAAGAATTACCCAAGACCTACAGATACTATATCTTATGTAATGTTACCAGTATTTCTTGTCTAACATCTGCAATGCTCAAGAAGAACTACCATCTTTGGGGAATTAATGAAGACAATTGTAAATATATTATAAGAATGATATCTGCAGAGAACCATGGTTTGTAACTGTTTAAATAATTAATGTAGTAAGATCATGTAATTAAGATATTATAAGCTCTTAAACTAATATTAAAAAGATCTTTTATTGCCATTATATTTTACATTTTTTATACACATTAATAGTTGCAAGTATATATGCAATAATTTTTATTTAGACATTGTTAATAAATTATTAAATTATTTTTTTATCAATCCATTAAATTTGTGTTTGCTTCTCAAACTTATTCCAAACATAACATTTTTAACATTCAATATGCTTATAATATCCACAACCCAGAGAGATCATGCAATCCAGCAGGGGCATGCATGGATAGTAGTAATAATTTGTAAATGATGGTGATTGGGTGTTAATAAGCTCCAAAAGTAAACTTTTTAGTTAAAAGTTTGGTGTCTGGGAGTTTTATTTCTTATTTATTTTATTAAAATTGAAAAATAAATAAAATACTTTTGAGAGGATTTGTACTTATGCTGCATGTCATCGTTGTTTGGTTAATATTTTATATATATGTGAATTGAATCTTTTTTAAAAATTGTATTAACCATTCAAATTTCAACTAATATAAATATTTACTTTGAATCAAGATTTACAGTAAATATTTAATGTATCATTGTAAATCTTTGGTTCCTGGTTCAAACTCATTTACTACTGAATATTTACCATTACAATATACATATAATCGCATGGTCAATTTTCAAAATATTATGTGATTTGAGCATTAAATCGAATGTCTGTGCACAACTTTTCATACAACTGACCAAACTAAAACTTCTTTTTATTTTATTCAGGAAAGAATTATTCGAAAAGTTTTGACTCTGTGGTCTATAATTCTATCACTATGCTAAAATGCACAGAACTGTTTGTATATAATTTTTATATGTTATAATACCTTCAAATATTATGAATTCAAATTTATGTTATGGTTTTCTATAATTTATTATTCAAATTAATCAGTTATAACTTGTATATATTAATGCTATCTCTTTCTATTGATGAATCTCATCTTTGAGAGACTATTAAGTATCCTAGATGATTTAATTGCCAATCATTCCCATTTTTTTTCTCAATTCATCTGAAGATCCATTATTATTTTTACTGACACATGCAAGCAAAGATTTACTACATATTTTAAAAAGCTTATAAAAAAGTTTGATTTAATTCAAATACATATAAATATTCATTAATACAATGCTTCTGATAATCTGTTATATAATCACAGGAAAAATGAACTTTCCTTGAGTTGTTTACATCAATGCATTATCCTCTACCAGAAGATTTGCCTTGAAATGTAAAATAAGTCCAGTTATATTTGTTTTTCCAGTTTTTATAAAGACAATGAATCTAACCAAAATGAAACATGATATATGAATATCCATAGAAAAATGATTTCATTATTTGATTAATTAAAATATTATAGGGATAGTAGTTCAAAAAGGATTTGCAATACTAGATGGGAATTATTGAATTTAAAAGTATGGCCTACTCTGCATTAAGGGATTAAGTGAAGATACTGTGTAATAAGTCTCTTCTTAAAAATGTGGATTAAGGTGAACATGCAATTTATATAAATCAATTACTATTTGGAAATATATGCCCTTAAACTAAATATTAAGACTACTGGGAAAATGCTCATAGTCAATTCATTTTCAAAATGAATGTTACGCTAATTTCTATTATTGTAAAATGCCACATTTTTATTAAACCTTCAATCAATATTTTTCTGATCAGTTTCAGAGAGTGATATCAAACTTATCATATTCAGGAAAAGATATTTTATTCTATACCAAAAATTACAAAGAGTTAAAAAAGATTCCAAATATATTTAACTTGTAATTATGTGTTGGACAAATTTCTATCATCTAATTGAATTATAAAATACAGGTATATATAGACCCCAGTCTTTTGAGTGATCAGTAACAGTATTAATAAAGAGATTGAATCAGTAACTTTTAGATATGTAAAAAAGGAATTTAATGTGACATCCTAACCAACTAGATTATTGTGAAAGAAGTAACAGTCAGTAGAAATTTTATACAATTTTCTATAAGTGTTCTCCTAATTTCACCCAAAGACATTAATGACTAATTTCCAAACATTATGGATTATCACACTAGGTGTAATAATGAAAGTATTTTCCATTGCTACAGGAAAATCCTTGATTTTACTTCTCTCTACCCAATATTCTTGTTCTCCTAGTCAAACATATTTTCACTGATATATTTATGATCTGTTAAATTTCAACATCTAAAATAACATAGTAAGTTTCAATTATGAAAACACAACAATAATGGGCAGAGAGGAGTTGTTCACATGACAATGGCAAATAATCCAGTAAGTCAATTTAGTGTGATAATCCATAATGTTTGAAAACCTCATTAACATCACTATCTTAAAAATATATTAAAATCAGAAAGATCCTCATAGATAAATATGTACAAATTTCACGGTTTTGTTATCTTATGCAGAAAATTCACAATTCACAAATCTAAAAGTTACCAGCTCAATCACTGTGTTAACACTGTCACTAGTCAAGTCTGCAATATTTAAAGAAAAGGGAAGAAACATATTGATAAAAATCTGTTTTATATTAAACTATATGTTATTATTAACAGTTGAATATAATTGGAAAAGTATAAATAAAGTTTGAATTTTTCTAAAAACGTTTAATAATTCAATAACAGAAATAGTCCAATAAATAAAATAAAAAACATCAGCACAAACCTTTTGAAAAATATAAATACATTTAAATGTAAAACCTGATTTATTTATTTTTTAAATATGAAAATAAAATGATAGTTTACCAATGCATTAAATTTAAAAAAAAAAAATCCATCCTCACTCTAAAAGTTCCCTTAAAAGTTATTTTCAAAAAACATTCTTTAAAAATACCCCCCCCCCTCTTATTCCCCTATTTGTCAATCCATTAAAATTATATTCAAATCCACATAAATACATATAAACAATTACACTTGGAAAATATCAGGTAAATTATCAACAACGATCTTCCTATTACAGTTTCATTGAGTCCACTCATTAGAACTTTCATAGCATCATTTACAATCCAATGGAGTCGGTTTTTTCCTATATAAACATGCTTTCTAAACAATTTTCTCTATAATGATTGTTTTTATTTCTTTTTTTTTTTAATGCTAATACTTTAAAACTGCACAAGTTTTTATAGTGATATAAACATGATTAAGAATATTTAAAAAGTAACCATGGCTTCCTGCAAGTGGTCATACTAAGCTAACTAACTGTACTGGTTGTCATTGATTAACAGAGTTAAGCAATGTTAAAAGTGGTTAGTATTTGGAAAGATAACTATTTGGGATTCTGAATATTGCAAGCCTCTGCTTGCCTTACATATTTAGTGCAGTGGTAAATTAAAACAGTTCAATGGTTTGTTATTTGGCAATTCAGACGAAGTTTGAGCACAGAAGTGATAAGAATTGAATCATGAATCATGGATCTTGAGCTCTAAAGTCCGCTATTCTATGATTGCACTAAACCATACAATGGATAAATTATCACATAGTTACAGTAAAAAAAAAAAAAAAAATCTCAATTTAGTCAACTAAATAAAACTTGTGATCAATAGATGCTTGAAGGATGTCTTCCAAAAAAGTAACTTTATAATTATCATCATATTGATTTTTATAACATATAAACTGGTGTTGGAGTTGCTTGATTTATTTATTTGTAAATTTTGAATATTTTTATTTTATCAAAAATTATCAATGTTCTTAATTTTGCACTTTGAGATCATTTTAAATAAAAATATTTAATAATTCTCAGCAGTGATAAAACTACTTGAAGATTTTTTTTTTTTTACTTAGAAAAATATTTCATATGATAAAATTAAATAAAAAAAAAGCATATATCAATTTACTTTTTCTAAAGTGCCACTTTATATATTTGGGGGAAATGATTGAAAGAATTCAAATGCATTCAATAAAAAGATCAGGTAGTTTAATTCTTAAAAAAAAAAAAAACCACGCACACACATTCTTAAACATGCTTATTTCTAAGGTTACAGCCTTAGTAAATTATTATTTCTTGTTATTAAAGGAAAAAAAGAATAATTGCAAGATAGTTGTCCTTTAAGTATCGATAGTCTCACACTTAATGTTTCCGATAACCTTGTGTAATCAATTAGTCATATGATTGCAATCACAATAAATGCATTATAATATTTCCAATTTGCCTTATCAATGCTAGGGATTATTAAATAATTTTTTTTGTTCAAAATGGGATCAAATTTCTACATAATAGAATAAAGCGATTTAGTAATAAAAGTCATGTGACAAGAGAACATGATCATATATGTGTGTGAATATGCTTTCTCGCTTCCAATTCATGATTATAGGGTCTTCTACCTAATTATTTTATTCTAAAAATAAATAATCGAATGGCTTTATTGCTGAGGAGTTCATAAGAACTTTGAACTCTGGAAATGTTAGAAATCAAATTAATTTGAGAATCTTAATCCCACTCTATCATTACACTAAACCATGCAGACCATTAAATTATATCACAGGTATATAACAAATAAGAGTTATTTCAAACAACAATATTTCAAACAACAATTATATAAAAAATTTACAAGTACAATATTCCTAAATCAACAACAGAGTTTAAAAAGTCATAAAATGCTTCATTTGTGTGATAAAATGAAAATGCGTTCTTTCATGAGAGTGAACATATTCATACAAGCATGTTTTCATTGACATAAATTAAAGCACATTTTTTTGTATATTGCTATGTTAATTATTTTTGCCATCTGAATATGTGTAATAATTTTTTAATAAACTGAATTGTAAATATGTATATGCATGTCAAAAATGTTAACTATGCAGGATTTATATAGGATCTATATAAAGGCTTGGAGCTAAATAGCTAGAAATGGAAAGGGGGATGGGGTGTATGATATTTTTAAAAAAAAACATTTTTTTTCTATATGTCATAGCATCAGGGCGCACCCGCAACAATCGTCTGCAACCAAGTGCTTGCTTGCAAGGCGGCTGCGCTGACCTCTCGGCTTACAACGCTTGACTAAAAAAATGCAATTCAAGTGAATTAGTTAAAACAAATAGCCTATGTAAGAAAAAAAAACAAATTTTGAAGAGAAATACAAGAAGTTATAAGTGTTTGTTACAATATTTTTAAAAACACATTACTTACAATGAAATAACTTCTATTAAACATCAATTTATTATTGATTTAATGTGCAAACATTCTTTACTTATACAAATCTAACTTATATAAATCCATATTTTTGTGAAAAATACAGATCATGCACAAAGTTTACAGAAAATGCAAAAAATATCTGAAATATATCATAACTGTCAATGTGAAATAATAAGTCAACTTATTTATATGGAAAAAAAAGGAGCACCTTTCATTATGTTTAATTCCAGCAAATATAAGTAGAATGAATATAACAGCAGTATAAACAATACAATATATAAATAAATAATTTTAATAATGACAAATCCTAGTTGGAGTTTAATGACTATAATAAATAACGTGAATAACAATATAATAAGTAATAGTAAAATATGAATATATATTAAATGGAAAAAGCTTACATTTCTGATTTGGAGTTGACTGATACTTAACACAACTTATTAACTCAATTTCCTTCTCAATTGCTATCATCATAAATACAAGAATAACAAAATCTTCACTCTGTGTCTTTCTTAGATCGTTTTTAATACTTCCTTATAGCTTTTGAGGGAGTGAGTTCTATCTTATAAGTGTGTAACTATTATTTATAATCACTCATTCTTTCAATTGCAAAATAGTGCTGAGAGGATATTTGTTGTCCATTTAACCACTATTACATTATTAAGTATGTTTAACATAAGTGTATCCATAAAATTAATAGAAATCTGTGTAATTGTGATACTTTCATTTTTATCTAATATTTAGAAGAATATATTTGTGTGTGTTATAAAGGTGCCTTTTCTACATTCAAGTATGTAATCATATCCAGGATTTCAACTCAAAATGACATTAATGGATTTGGTTAGTCATGTAATTGTTTTAATTTAGAAAAATATATACCAATAGAAGTTTATGATCTATGAATTTCGGACTATGGAATTTTCTTTATTTCTAAAACTGATCACTAGGACTTCTCTGTTCAGCTGGTGATTGTTTTATCTCTTCTTTGACAAAATTCTTGGTAGATGCACTGCTGGACACTCACTATTATCAATAATATGGCTTATAACTATCCCACCCCATATGTGGATATGTCTGTGGTTAATCTTATGTTTACTTATTTATTATAGTTCATTAGTAATTTGTTCAATGATAAATATATTATTTTGATAAATATAGAAATTCTCATCTGATTTTTCTTAATGATAAAATTTATAAACGTTTTATCTCTGCAAATGAAATATGTATATTTATACAAATACTAATTCAGTATTAAGAACCAAGCTTTATATCCTTAGCAATATTGTAGTGTTTAGCATGCTTTAGATTGATAATCATCATAAACGTAGTAATGCTTGTAATAGAGGTGGGAGAATAACACCCTATTTAAAGGCTAAAAAATAAGCAAATTGCCTTAATTATTTGCATCAAGCCACTTTTTGGAAAGGGAAATGCAGGATTCATTCCTATTTATGATGTAATTATCCTTGGAAATGTGCCAAGCATCATTGATTTTCTGCTTGGCATCATTGTATTCTGAGTAAACAATGCTGAAACATGTGGGCTCGAATTTCTGGCCAGAATTAATGAAATGCCAAAAAAAAAAAAAAAAAATGGATTTAGCATCCGAATATGTTTTTGCCCATGGTCATACCAGCCTTTCCCTTGATAAAGCATAAAAAATATCTGATAAGATCAAGGAAAGACTAATTCTTCTGCATTTTTAATTGTGCATACTTTTTATAAAAAAAATTATGATATAAATATAATTGCATGTTTTAATTTTAGTTTCATATTGTTTTTAATACAATACATTTATATATATACAAAATTAAAGGTCATCATAGTCATTTTCAACCATTATAGATCCACTGTAGGATAAAGATCTTTCAAAGTTTAATCATTTCTCCATATCTAACCTCTTCTCTCTGCAATCTAATCGCACATGTGCTCTCTTTCTGGGTCTTTTATAATCTCTTGGATCCAGTTTAAGATTTCAACTGGCCATCTAATATCATCTCTTCTAAAAATATGTCCAACCCAGCACCACTGCAGTGTTCTAATTTTTTCAATGATGTCAATAATATGTTTGTTATCTCACCCATGTACTTCATGGTTTATCCCTTCCTGTTATTCCTAACGTATATCTCTCTGTATTTCATTGAGTGGTCTGAAGTCTGCATTATTCTTCTGTTAAGTATCCAAGTGTCAAATCCATAAATAAGGTTTTTATTTAAAGTCTTTCTTTTAAAACACATGGGCATCGTTTCCTTTTAATAATAAATTATTTCTATCAAAAGCGTTCACACATAACTAATTAGATGATTAATTTAATCCAATATGTTTTTATTTGTATTAATAATCTGAGCAAGGTATTTGTTGTTAATAACTTTATCAATCTCTACTTTCTTTTGAAAAAAATCCATTGAAAATTTCTTTGATCTTTTTAGCATTTATCTTTAGTCCTATTTTATTACTTCCATCTGATAATTATTGCAACATTTTCTGAAACTGAAGCATTATTCTGAAAAACAAACCACATTATCTGCAAAATCAAGATAATAATCTCCATTTACTTTTACACCCTTAACTTCCCATTTATAATACACAAAATATTTCATATAAACCTGCTGTAAAAAGTTTTGGACATATGAAATCATTCTGTCACATACTCTTCTCAATGTTAATCTTATTAGTATCACTATGTAATCTAATCATCAAAATATTCTTCAGAGTATTCCATTATGCTGAATCTATATTGGATGATCCAATACTTTAATCATTGTAAAAATGCTTAGAATCAAATACCTTTCCATAATCTACAAATTAAAAGCATAATAGCAATTCATATTCACTGGTTCCTTCTATAATTTCTCTTAATACTTGTATGTGACCCAATGTGTTAAAACCATTTTTAAGACCAGCTTATTTTTTTGATGAGTTAAAATCCAAAGTTTGCTACAGACTCGTAATTATCTTAGAAATTTTTTTGTATAGAATTGATAAAAGGCTGATATGTCTATAATAATGCATTCTTCAAATTATCTAGTATATTTTTATCATTTAGATAATTGACCTATAATGTTGACAACAATTTTTCTATTTCCTCATCTGCTTCTTTTAAGATATCAACTGTAATTCAATCAATACATTATGCTTTTCTTTTCTTTCTATATTTAACTGTATCTCTCATTTCTTTATTTAGAATAATGGACAATTCAAAGGATGTCGTGATTGTAGAAATATGATTTTTTTCCCTATTACTGTTATATAATTCTATATAGAACTCTTCCACACATTTTATGACATCTTCTCTCTTTTTAATATTAGTCCTACCTTTTCCTCTTATTACAGAAATAAGTTTTTTATCAATGCCAAGATATTATTTTACACTATTTAAATTTTTATTCTCTTCTATACCTAACCTTGCTCATTCACAATTATATTTTCTTATATCAGTATAATTCTTGTTCATATCACTTTACAAAACTCTAGATATTTAATTCTTGTTCATAGATTATTATTATAAATAAATAATATAAAAACTCTGTCAGATAATGAAAATTATTCTACACAAATAAAGTGTGATAAACTGAGCACAATAACATTAATTATAAACAACAATTAGTCAAGCACTTTTGGTGCTGTATACCAGAATCATGGTGACATACTGGAACTGAACGATTAATATTCCAGTGCATGCTCAGTGGAACCCTAGTGTTATGCTGATTAATAACGTTTTTAGACTTCGCAATAAACCAAGCCTCTTTCAACTTCCTTTTCCAATCATTTGACTCATTGCACACAGTAGTCATATTTTGAGGATAAAACTCATGACCACAATTACTTTCATGATTTGAAAAAACAGAATTAACCTGCAAATCACTTTTAGATTTTTTGTACTGATAAATATGCTGTTGTAATATGTTTGGGTTATAAAATGTTTGTGAAATCATTGAATGTAAGAAGTTTTATACATCCGTCATTGAATGTTTCTTTGAATTATAAAATGGTTGGATTTAAGTGTTTTTTGTATCACAATTTGCATCTTTGTAAATTTGAAGCAGATAGAAAAAATAATATTGATAAATATATGGATGATTTGATAGGGATGGGATACAAAAAAACTATATTATACAGACAATTGTGTTTATTTTATCAGAATTTAAAGTTTAAACATAAAGTGGATATAAATAATAAAGCGGTCAAAAAGTGGTTTTCTTTAGTTTATGTGCCACCTATAAGTAAGAAATTAAAAAATATTATCAGTGAAGATTATAATGTAGGATTCTGTTCCCCTTTGTGTTTGAATAGATTAATAAACAATTTAAAGGATAAAGTGGTTTATTCCATTACTTGCAAAAAAATTAGTTGTAATGCTATTTATTACAGAGAAACGAAGGTGAATGTTTTAACGCGATTGCAACAGCATATTTATCAGTACAAAAAATCTAAAAGTGATTTGCAGATTAATTCTGTTTTTTCAAATCATGAAAGTAATTGTGGTCGTGAGTTTTATCCTCAAAATATTACTACTGTGTGCAATGAGTGAAATGATCGGAAAAGGAAGTTGAAAAAGGCTTGGTTTACTGCGAAGTCTAAAAACGTTATTAATCAGCATAACACTAGTATTCCACTGAGCATGCACTGGAATATTAACCGTTCAGTTCCAGTATGTCACCATGATTCTGGTATACAGTACCAAAAACGCTTGGCTAAATGTTGTTTATAATTAATGTTTTTGTGCTCTGTTTATCATGCTTTATTCGTGTAGAATAATTTAAATTATTATTATATACTTTCATATTCCCTCATTGCTCTATCTCAATAGAAAATTTACTGGTAAATTGTTGCTTCTTTGTTGCAATTATTAATAGTGTATAAGTTATCTTTCTATTAATTTCAATCATCTTCAAATTCTGTTAATATTTTAAAATGATTTGCAAGTTCTAATTTAAATACATTTGAATGTATCTAAATTTAGGAATGTCAATTGTGAATATTGTTTTCCTTAATAATTATTGTCTCTTCAATTTCATATTAACACATATCTTACATCTCATTAATCAATGATCTGTTCCTGAATTGAATTTATTAATAACCTTACAATCTATCTAATTCTGTAGTATCTTCATTTCAATGCTACCATGTCTGTAAATTCCTCAAGTCTATATCCTTTGTCATTTCTATTACCATAATCAAAATTACTCACACCACTTTCATCTTTCACCAATTCTACCATTAAAACCCCCCATGACAATTTAAAAATATTGTCTGATCTGGTCAAAAACCTCTTGTACATCCATATAAAAATCAATTGCTTCATCACAATAAGAATTTATTGAGGTATAATTCTGAATTATCTGCCTTTAATATCTTCCATTAAGTTATAAATAATCATACTATTCCATCTGATACATATCAATCTCCACAATGCTGTTCTTTCAGTTTTTATTTATAATGCATTCTACTCCACTTGTGCTTTCAATATTTATTCTTTGTAATAAAGTACATAAACTTTTTAAATCAATTGTCTCATCTTTTCTCCCAACTTCACAAAATCCGATGATCACCCATTATATATTAAATAGTTCTTTTAATTCATGCAATCTTCCTCCATTTGAAATTGATCTATAGATCTATGTATCTAAACAACAGATTGTCATCAAATAGCAGACTGATTTATGCAATCAGAGAATTCTTAGCACCACACACTTCAGCCACTAACCACTGCATTGGCTTACAACTTTACAGCCTCCTGGGAACAAGGGTCATAATTTAATTTTGTCTATCCTGATTACAAATATCTATTATAAAAAAAAATTCATTTACATATGTATGCATTTTGCCTTCAAGAAAACTCAACTGATGTTTCAGTTAAGAACTATTAGGCTACTGAGAAGAAAGACCATAGTATTTCTTAATTTTAAACTCAGACAACAAAAAGGCAATAATTCACAATACTGACTGATGCATGTTGATGAGCAACCCATCCATGCTCATATACTATATGAATAATCATACAGTTATAATAACTGCAACAAGAAGAATGTACAGAGTAGTCATTAGAAATTTGCCCTATCATTCCCTTTATGGCCTGAATGTGAAATCAAACAGCAAATCCTTTTCTGCAGTCAAACTGTAAGTAGTAAAATTAATATTCAGTAAAATTTTCAGCTGAGTTTGGATGCTTTCTTTAAAAAAATAAAAGGTTTATAATCAAGGGTGAAAGATCTATCTTTGATATCGAAAAAGTCACACATCTGAAAAAACCTGGAATTAGGGTTTTCAGATTAATAATATTCTATGTATACTTTCAAATAATGTTTTTATATCAGATCCAAAATACATACTAAAGAGACCTTTATTATTCATCCTTAAAAGGGCAAGACATTTTTTTTTTCAATGTCAAAAGTTTAATAGTACAGTATTTCCTTTTCATATGCTTATATAATTCTGTATTAATTTGATCTGGAATATATTCCTCATAATAGTCAATTTCCAATTTAAGTTATTAATACATTCTATAATGTTGCATGGAATTTGGTTTATATGTAAATCAAATATATATATAAACGTTTATTCTTGTGATATATGAAAGTGCATCTTCATTCAGCTATTGTATTTATAGATTGTTCATGTGGAGGATAAAGTCCATAGTTGATTGCTGATATTTGATTTAATGTATTCCAAATCATTTTTTTCTTTTTTTTAGGAAGGAAAGAATAAGAATTAAGTTGATTACTTTTTTAATTATTGGAAATACTGTAATTTAAAAAAAAAAAAAAGAATTTTAAAACAATTCTTTTATTTTTTTTTAAGTTTCTGAAGGGAAAAACATTTTTTAATGAAACTATTTTAAAGCAAATTAGCTATTTTAAAATAATAATAAACTATAATAGTAGTTAATATTTAAAAAAAACATATTAGGGTTAATTTATATATTTTTCTTACATTTCCAGCAATAACAAAACTTTGATAACATTCCACCCAGTAAGTATTCGGTGCTAACGGTAAACTATATACTATATCAACATTTTATAATGCTCAACTAGAATAGATGATACAAGCTTCCTCGAACTTTCATATTCTCCCTATGTATTTAAATTCTTAACTGTCAACAATAGTTATCTGTAAAAGACAAATCGCATATATCAAATTAGACTATATTATTCAATTTTTAATATCATTTGTTCCACTTTTCAATTACTCATAGTTATTTCCTTCTTTAACATCAGTCAATTTTTCCTCCTTCTACTTTTTTTCTCACACTTTCTATACTATCTTCAAACACAACTTTCATAATTCCTCTATTTCTAAATACATGCCCAATCCAGTTTCTTTTTCTCTTCATAATTTCTTCAGAAAATAACCCTTTTTCAATACTTCCACCCTACTAATTCTTCCAACTCATTTCATAAACTTCCTAATCCATATATTCTAAACCCTATACCCATATCACCTTCCTAACTATCCATGTTTCTGCTCCATATAAAAGCAATACTCAAAACATTTAACAA
Organism: Epiperipatus broadwayi; assembly: GCA_028023455.1. Lineage (NCBI taxonomy): Eukaryota > Metazoa > Onychophora > Udeonychophora > Euonychophora > Peripatidae > Epiperipatus > Epiperipatus broadwayi. Next base: position 12,127,366 of record JAQFVV010012401.1, read on the forward strand.
GTCCCTTTCTTAGATCTAATTTCAATGATCCACCAAATATTTTTTTTACTACAAATAATAGTGGTACTGATTTACTTGGCAATCTAAATTGCATTTTCTCTTTGTTTATTAAAAACACTGCTTTGGTTATCATGAAATAATACTATGATGATTTAATCAATCAATAGAAGATTCTATGGATTTGGAAGAGATTTATTGTAATAATAAATAATTTTTAAATTTAAGGTGAAATCTAAAACCACTATTATTTTTCCTTGATAGGTCTTTTTTTTTTTTTTTGCAAACTTTTAGTATTATTTGTCTTTTCAATTTTTTCTTTGATTTTTCAGAAAATGGAAAAGAGTGAGGAAACAAGAGGGGGGGGGAGGGATAAAAAATTTCAAGGTTTCTTTGAATTTCTCTATCATAATAATAATAATCTAATATTTACTTACAAAATTAATTGCTGTATAATTTCAAAAAAACTCTTTTAGTATTTGTAATTGACAGATTTGTTTGGAAATTTTTATTCTTATTATTTGTCTTTAAAATTTTTTAATTTCTTCATTCTTATTTGCTTTTTAAAAAGTAAGGAGAGGAAAGGAGGGGAATCAATCATAATGAAAACAATAATTATCAATTACATTCAATATAAAGTACAAATCAAACTAACAATTCACATACAAATGAACTGGCTGACTTTGAAAAAACAATAGCAACAAATTAACCAAAAAAAAAAGAACTTAAAATGAACACTCAACCAATAGTTGCTTTGTTTGACTTCACAAAAATCCAAAAATAAAAGGTTATCATTACTTTCCTTTTCAATCGAGTAATTTATTGGTTGGGTGCATGAGTAGTGCAAAATCGCTGAAATTGCCCTCTTTATCTTTATTTTCTCCATCATAGATACCCTGAAATCTCTAAATGAAGAATGCAAAGCAGTTTATTTTTACCTTTTTTTTAAATTAAAAACTAAAAAAAAAAACAAGTTAAATAAACATCATCAACTCAAATGTTTCTAGTTGCGTTTCAAATCAAAACCTTTAAAAATATGATCAAAGGACACAAAGTTTATTTTTAAATTAATTTCTAAGAGTTAAAAAATACACAGCAAAATTTTTTTTTACCTTTTAGTTTTCTATTGTATTTTTTAAAACTATTTACGAAGCTAGATACATAAAGTGTGTTGAATCTTAAATTTATCAATTAATTATCCCAGAATTATTTGGTGGTGTAGTAGATGCAGTGTTTTAAGAGAAAATGGAATGTAGATAGCCAAGAAGATTGGTATCATTAATGGCTAATTAACTCATTATTATTCTTATTTTAATTTCTTTATAGCTGCTTCTCATCATCAGTCATCCAATATCCAAATATTTAAAAGATCAAAGTGCTTCATAATTTCCTGTTTCATGCTTACTTTAATTTTTTTCTTCTCTATTCCACTTTCATTGCTTTACTTGTATTACCATTTGTTTTTGATCTCAAACTTCTTACAAACATTTTTAATTCTATATACTATTTTATTTTTATCCTCACTATATACAAATACTCTGATATTATCAACAAATCTGACACAATTATATCTTCTATCCAATGCTAATTTTATCCTTAACAAACAACAACTTTAAATAAACACACTGTACACTAAATAAACAGGAGATTGACTACATCTTACATACATCTCTTTCTATACCCATCTCTTCCTTAAAAAGACTGCTAACCACGAAGTTCAATAGTTGTAAACTAATCTTATAATTTGAATATGGTACTACTTTCTAGTACCCACTGATTTTCCAAATTCTCAACATAAGATATGTAGGACAGTAAATAGCGTGTTTACTGTTCATAATCTAGGTTTCAAAATTAAGCTGAAAATCATATGACACTTTAATATTATGCTGCAGCTATTGATAATAGCATATCAAATATTCTTGCCCACAAAAATTGTTTTAACTAATTTTCATAAGAACATTGATTTACATACAATTTCTTCCAATATCCAACAATTTATATATTCTCAATATAATTCAATTATTGATTCTTTAAAATTATCCCATATATTTATAAAATATATATTTTTAATTATTTTCCTTTTTAAAATAAAAAAATTATTAAATCAAAATTTTTATTGTAATTTGCTGTACCTTGCACAATAACTAATTTTGATTGTTCACTCATCCCACAACTTCCTATTCAAAATTTTGAACTGATGTATTTTCTTTCTTAAAAGACATTTTGACTCCCTCACGTATCATAATATTGTAACATAATATTGCACTTATTATTTTTATAAATATCAATTTTCCTATTACTAATTTATATATAGGTTAGCTACAATATTGTTTGTAAGAATTATGGGTATGCCGCACATTCACATAATTTTACATATTATTTAGATCATACAATCTGTATTTAAAACAATTCACACTCAAAAAAAAAATACTTGCACAGCAAAAATTTTCAAAGGTTACCTTAACATTTAAACATTCTGTATTTAGAAATGCATAAATTTAAAAAAATATAAGCAAATGAAAAGTTAATTTTTCTAATTATTTACTTCATAGATATGTTTTTATATTTTATATAACCATACAAATATTATTATTAAGAATGTCAAGTCCACATTGATTCCTTGCGATTGGAATAGAATTTTTCTATAATGATTTATCATGTAATTTTTATGGTTCCTTAAAGGCATATTCATTGTTGTGCTGTTGGATTTCATTTACCTCATTACACTTCAATTTTTTCTTCTTTTACCCAATCTTTTGGAACATAATATACTTCTTTAACAATTAGATCTTCAAATTTATACTTCAAACAAGGATTCCTGTCTACTTTGATTTAAGTATTCACTTGTTCATTTTCATCGTTATGCATCATATTTTAAAATATTTGTCAGAAACCCACAGTTAAAAGTATTAATAGTCTTCCTTCAGAATTTTATTTTCATATTCATACAGAATCAAAAACAATATTTTAGTTTGTTCACTTTTATAGGTATATCCTTTCATTTCAAAATCTTGTCTTCCAATGTAGCTCCATCTAATGTTAGTCTGTAACATATTTATGGCTTATTGAATCTTTTGCACCGAATGACATAAAAAGACAAAAAATATCAATCATCACTATCAATCAAGACATATGCTGATTCTAATATCATACTTGTGTTCTTCATATTTAACCATAATTTTCATCTTTTCACTCTGATCTTTAACTTTTGTAATAAGATTCGTAAAAACCTCTCTATTTTCAACTCTAAATTTGATATTATTAGCGAATATAAGCTTCCTATTTCTTTCACCAATGTTGAATCCACAATGAACTTTTTTCAATCTGACTTTCTTCATTACATATTTCAGTAGATAAAATGATTAAATAAGAGTGATGATATAAAACTATCTAATTTCAATGTCAATGTGAAACTAGTCTGTTTCATCTTACCTTGGATTAACTATAATATCTAATTTCATCCTCATAATAATAATAAAAGTATTTTAGTATCATTTTCTTAAAAGTCTTACATAATTTAATATGAACTAAAACCTTGACGTGATTACAAAAGCAAACAGAAACTTCAAATTCCTGGCCTTTTCAAATATCCAACAAAAATCAATAATGAGGTCTTTTATTCCTCAACTCTTCTTGAAATATGATCGTATAAGTGGAATTCTCTTATAATATTAAAAAGCATGAATTTGCAGTATAATCGTATTTGCATTTGTATAAGACTTTTTTCCTTGGCAAAGGAAAACTAATTTAAGTTTTGTGCACTTTCAATCTTGTAAGTTTTTGAATACTTTTCCATATTAATCAGTGTTATTTCATTATTATTTTTTATTTATTCTTAATTCAGTTTCCTGATAAGTTTCTGATGCAATGCCATCAATTCTATTTATCTTATATTTTGGAAATGATGTGAAAGTTAATCTAATATCTGACAGTGTTAAAGATTTTACAATGTAGAATGCATCATCAAAAATATCTTCGATGATGTCATTGTGATAAGTATGTTCCTTCTATCTTTGTATATTTGATTATAATCTCTATCAACTTTTCAGGAAGCTTAAACTATTTCTGAAATTTTCTTTTGGTTCCACACATTTTCTGAAAATTAGACATGCTTTTTTCAACTCTGTTTCTATTTTCAATACTTTTGCAAGTATAGTCCCTTGTCTTTGCAGGAGTTCTTTTGACATATCCTATAAAAGTTTCCTTAAAATATCTATTCTTTTATTTTGACTTCTTTGATTCTATGTGATAACCACTATACCTTCCAACTGATCTTTATGATTTTCTTGATTGTTTAATTCCTTTTTATTTATTTCAATCCCATCATCAGTTCAACTGACTCACCATCAATTCCAAAATCTCAAATTGCTTTTATTTATATATATAAACTCTATAATTTATGTCTAAAATAATTGGACAAAATCTGCCTTTTCTTCAACTTCACTTAAAGCTTACAAAAAATAATGTGGGACCTGTTCTACAGTTATTTCTTGGCTATGGTATTGCTATTAAAACTGAAATTTTCAATGCAAGGTACCAAAAAAATAATCAATTTGTTCAATCCATCGATGGCCATGTACACAAGTATATAATCAATGCTTTGGCAGTTTAAAAATGTGCAATTTAAAAATAAATAAATAAAACAAACCACAAACAAATGTTTATAATTTCTGGAAAATTTATATACTAATTTAATTGCATCATGAACCTAAAAGATAAAAGCAACAAAAATGAACTTTTTTATTTTTTCGTTATATGAAGCCCAAATTATTGTTTATAAATCTTTTTTTTTTTTTTTTAATCTAGTGCACAATGAGAAAGAAAGCATCACACATTACGCAACACAAATCATTATGTGATTCAATAATGGAAAGTAATTGCTCGACTTCCTTTTATCAATAGCATATTATTTAAGATGATGAAAAAAATATTCACAAGTATTATATAAACTGAAAAATCTTATGGCATAGATTTTCTTTTATATATAAAAACCTACTTAAAAAACAACACACATAAACTATTTTTATTTATTTAAAAAAATGTTTTTATATAAAACTGTCGTTAAACAAAATGATATATATAGATTTTTTTATATATATATTTTAAAAATAATTTAGTATGTACAAATTAACAATCTTTAAAGATATAACTGAAACACGGGTTTATTATATACCTGTGTCTATATATGTAATACATAGGGTATTTGAGCACAGACTTTCACACGACCCACCACTCTCCACACTATCTCATAACACTGTAAAAAATGTCAGCTGGGAGAGACATTTGCACTTATACAAGAGTTTTGACGCTGAGTATTAAAATGCATTACCCATAACAGAACATACAAAACTGAATGCAATCCAAATTATATAAACAGTTTTCATTAGTAAGAATTTTCAGTATTTTCCTAGAATAATTATATATTCATATTTGAGGGGTTGCAGTACAGATTTATTAATACATATCCCTTCAAATTTATAGAACATTTATTAATTTTTTTTAAATACATAACTTTCACTTGGCCACACATTCCATCATCTTTACATGAATAAAGATACTGGAAAAAGATAATTTCCAATGTACATTTCAACCTGAAACAGTATTCTTCAGATCAGTTCAGGTCTCAATTTCTTACATATGTATTCACCATTTGTTCAATATTTATCAATACATATTTGACTTATAAGTATCAATATTATCATCAAAATTAATTGAAGATTTACATTCCCATAGTCTAACACTCAAAATACTAGTTAAGGAACATTTTGATAGATAGAGTGCCATCAAAGTGATTTCAGAATTCTAAACAAAAAAGAAAAAAAAAGATGAATTTTTTCATAAAAAAATCTTAGATACATTTGTATTTATTTTTTTTTTTGATATTTTAAAGTATATTTATTAAGGAGCAAACATTTGATAAATATGGATTAAATAATTCTTGTTGTATAGTAAGCTCATACAAAAAAAAAAAAAATCATACAAACATGAAAATTGTTAGTAAATGTACATTGGTATTAGTTGAAGTGTTTGATTTAGGTTACTGATAAATATATTTTTGCTTTGATATAAAAAAATGAGTTTTGGGATGCCAAGGCTACCATAAATAAAGAGCATATGTGACAGAACATACAAATATATACTTTGGAAATTGTATTCTTTGTATTTGTGGTATATAAAACAAATTAATATAAGATGTATATTTCTGTAGCAATTGTATTAAAGATAACTTTCATAGCTTTTGATAGCAAACAAGTGTGAATAAATGCTTAGATTTTTTTTTCTATTCCTGCTTAACAGGTTATGAAAAAAAAAGATAGATAATAAAAAAAGGTATTCTACATTTTAAAGCTAGTTGCAATTACATTTTTAGTATACATCAAGAATACTAATAATAATTTTAGATGATAAAAATATTAATAATATCAACAAATGTGAGAACTCATACAAAAGTTAAAATGGCTTGAAAAACATATTGAACCAGCTTAATTTATTTGATTAAAGGGTTAGTATAACTGGCAAGAAGCAATAATATAAAATAAATTTAGGGAATTCTTCTATTTGATCTAAAGGAATTTGAACTCTATGCAGTTATATGATAACTTTTCTATTAAATCGTACAATAAGAAATGACTTCCACAAAAATTATACTAAAATATCGGTGCAAGATTAAAATCAGATTGGAAATCAGTCCAAATGATATATTAACTAATTAGCACCATATTTTTTAAACATAATTAAATTTTTCAACCACCAGATCAGTAGCTCTGTTATTCCTGATAGTATATGCATTAGACAATGTATGACAAGTTTTTGGAATTCTTTAAAATAATTCTTGTGAACAAACTTTTAATCAATTTCAATATTTATTCTAAGAGTTCTTATTGTCAGTAATTTTTATAAAACTTTATTGACATTGAAGACAATATTTTTATTTTGGTCAATTGATTTTTTTTAATATCATATTTAATTGTAAAATACGTAAAAGGGAAAGAAATATGCTATAAACTTATATAGCAAAGCAATAACTGAATTAGCACAACAAGAATTTAAATATCTTTATTTCCCATCTTATGTCACCTTAACCCATTGTTTTGAAAGAATGGAAATAATTTCATAATCACAAAGTTTGTTGATATTGACTTCAAACTTATAAACTATAGTAAATACTCATATTATTGTAAAATGAATACAGATAATACCTATTTTGTTCTAGATTTGAAGATATTTCATAAATAATAAGACTATACTTTTGCATAGTCTAAAGTTGGACGTAAACAATTCCTTAAGAAAAAATATCAGGTTCGTGATGTTCCTAATACACTTATTTTTCTGAATGAGTACATATAGATATTTGGTAATAAGTTTGAAAGGGCAATAGTAGCCCAATTTGTTGAAGTTATTTATATTTGAACTGGCCTTTAGAATTTAAATGCCTTTAGTATTCTCTGGGACATATTTTAAGAATTTGTTTCAGTTTATACAATCAAAAATAAAATAGTTTGTAGCAATTAATGTTTTTAATTCCTGGGCATAGATGTATTTCTTTTTAAAGTAAAATTATTCTAAAAACTAGATTATATACAGCAAAAATAAAACCAAACACACAACTAAACTGAGAAGATAGTGCAGATGTTAGTTATTGAGATGTATATCAAATACTAAACTTTTATTTTTTAAAAAAACCTCTCTATCATATACACATAAGGAAAATAATGTGTACTCATAGATTGAACAAAAATCTTCAAAAATTTGGTAATGAGAGTCAACAACTGGGATAAAGTTAGAACAATTTGAAGAAAAAAAATGTAGTTTACTGAATATTTTACATAATAAAAGCTATATATTTCCTTTGGCTATAAAATAAATAGCAATCATGTGTATAATAATGCAATAATTGATATAGAACTTCCAGGATCAAGATATAAATACTTGTAATTTAAAAAATGATGTTAATCAATACCATCACACACTGGTTTATCAAATGTTATTTATATTTAAAGGAAGTTTTCATTTACTTCAATCAAAATAAGAGGTGGTAATTTCTGATTCATTTTTATTTCTATAAAGATATGGGTGAATTTAGATTATTTATTTCCATAACATTTAGTGGTAGCTTATATAACATTTTTAGTGATTTCTAAGTCAGTTTCATTCTCAGTTATTTGATTTTTCAAGATATAGGAGCTCATTGTTTTCCTGAAGATTTGTGATGATGGTATTTTAGTTGTATTTATATGTTGGACTATTTCCATCAGCTAATATGAGTATTGAATGTCTTTAGAAAAATGTAACTTTATTTAAATATTTCAAATACATTCAACTATTAGTAATAGCACACAGGTTAGTATATGCACAATGTTTTGAAAGGTATTATTCTCCCATTTTCTTCAGCTGCTGCTGGCCTGAACAGTGACAGTACTAGTATGGGAATTAAACCTTCAATCTTAGATTCTTGAGTATCGAATTTTAAGGTAATGCTATAACCAACTGAGCCACAGTAAGTAAAAATTTTATATACTTATCTATGAGATTCCCCTGTTTTCTCCACTTTTTGCTAAGAGCAAAGTTGATTGGTGTTTCCATATGTTATGTATAATCACACTAGGTTGGCTTAAGGGGTTGACCACCATTGCCATGTGAGTAGCTTCTTTAAATTTTCTTCTTTGTACCTTTTCTTCTCTATCCATTATTTTTGTATTTTCCAAACTTAACATATATTCATTGGTACATACATGGTCTGCTACCTTAGGCAGATCTGTTTTCTCTTCTAATCATCAGCTTGTGTTCTTGCAGGCACTTTTCAATGGGATGACTGGTTTCACCAATATAAGTTCATCCCCTTTCACATAGTATTTCATAGATGTAGTTTTTTTCTTTTCAGCATTTCAAGTTTAGGCTTTGTAGATGTTAGAATTTCTCATAATGTGGTATAGCTCTGGAAAACTGTTCTGATATTGTAATGATTGTACATTTTCCTTAATTTGTCTGCTATTTTTGGGTATGGATACACTACAGTACCAATAATTGTTTTTTTCTTTTGATGATTCTTTTTGTTGTCTTTTATGGTTTTCTTAATAACAGCTGATGGATAGCCATTTTTCATAAATTTGTTCTATATAGATCTTTTATTTTTTCAAATTACTATTTTCTGAACAAACTTCTTTTGCTCTGTTCCATAGTGATAATATAACTCCATGTTTTGTGTTTTTAGTGTGATTGGATGTATAGGCTAAATATTTTCCTGTATGTGTGGTTTTCAGTAAACTGTAGTTTTACTTTTGCCATGAGGGAGTCTTGTCACAAGAACATCTATGAATGGCAATTTTTGGTCTTGTTCTGAGTCTATTGTAAATTTAATGGAAGGGGATATGTTGATGTGTTTCCAGAAAGTGTGTAGTTGTGCTTCAACATGTGGCCATACAACAAATATATCATCTACATATTGAAGCCACACTTTAGGTGAATAAGGAGTAGTTTTTAAGGACGTGGTTTCAAGTTCTTCCATGTAAATATTGCTAATCAGGAATGTCAATGATGAGCCCATAGTCATTCCATGATTTTGTTGGCAGAATTCTGCATTATATTGAAAGTAGATTGTTTTTATGCAGAATGTCAATAGTTCCATTATACTATCAATAGGAAGAGTTGTTCTGGTTTGTAAGCTATTATCATCATTTAATCTTTTCCTTACATTATGCAACGTTTCTTTACATGGTACATTTGTGAATAAACTTTCTACATCAATGCTTACCAGAAAATCAGTTCTTTGAATTTTCATGTTCTTGATTAATTCTACAAAGTATCTAGAATCCCTGACAAAGGACTGGGTTATGCCAAAAGACTAAGAACTTTGAGAAAAAATCTTGACAAATTTTGGCAAGGTGAATTTTTAGGACTAACAATAAGTCTTAATGGAACATGATTCTTATGAATTTTAGGTAAACTATAAAGATGAGAAATTTTGATGAAATATGTTATTTTACTTTTTTCTGATCACTAAAGTACATGTAATGCTTTCTAAACAATGCTTATAACTTTGTTTCTGTACTTAGCATCAGATTTTTTGCCACTATTCTGTATTGACTGGCTGTGAGGAGTTCTTGTATTTTGTTGTCATAATCAGTTATATCCATTACAACTGCATTGACTTTGTCAGCAGGTAAAATTGCTTTCCTCTCACTATAGGATATGTTCCACTTCAATTTTTGTTGCTCATCAAGTGTTCTTTTTATTCTCCAGTCTAATTGTGCTGCTTCTTCTAAAGGCAATTTATGAGGTACTTCCTCGGTAGCTACTATTATATGTAATAAAGGGATATTGTGACAAGACTTCCTCATGACAAAATCAAACTATAGTTTACCAAAAACCCACACATACAGGAAAATACTTAGCCTATATATCCAATCTCACCAGAAACAAAACATGGAGTTATATTATCACTGTGGAACAGAGCAAAAGAAGTCTGTTCAGAAACCAGTGATTTGAAAAAAGATCTATATAGAGCAAACTCTTATGAAAAACAGTCATCCATCAGCTGTTATTTAAAAAACCTTAAATAAATAACATATCAAAAATAGCAGACAAATTAAGGAAAATCGACAATCAGTATAATATCAGAACAGCCTTCCTGATACAAAACCTAAACTTGAAATGCTGAAAAAAAACTGCATCTATGAAATACTATGTGGATGTATTGGTGAGAGCAATCGTCCCATTGAAAAGCACTTGCAAGAACACAAACTGATGATTGGAAGAGAGAAAACAAATATGTCTAAGGTAGCAGACAATGCATGTACCAATGAACATATGTTCAATTGGAAAAATACAAAATATTGGATAGAGAAAAAAAGGTACAAAAAAAGAAAATTTAAAGAAGCTGCTCACATGACATGCAAACAATCCCATAAGTCAACCGAGTGTGACTATACATAGCATATGGAACCACCAATCAACTTTGCTCTTAGAAAAAAGTGGACAAATTATGAAGAACTTCATAAATAAATATATGAAATTTCTACTGACTATTGTCTTTGGCAGAATGGCTGTTGGTTAGAGGATTACCGTAAAATTCAATACTCAAGAATCTAAGGATCCAGGTTTGATTCCCATGCTACTACTGTCACTAGTCAGGCCAGCAGTACCTGAAGCAGAGAATCATACTCTTGAAATGCTGTGCATATACTAACCTGTGTTCTATTACTAACAGTTGAATGTATTAAGAATATCTAAAAAGTTACATTTTTCTAAAGACATTCAATACTCATATTAGATAATGGAAATAGTCCAACATATAAATACATATGAGCTTGTGATTCCATTAATATTATCACAACAGACCACAAAGTATCTAGCTGCTTAATTCTTGCAATAGTTCTGCACATACAGAATATTCACAAATAAATCACTTCTTTTACAAGTTTTATAACTTATGAAAGTTTTCTATCATTAAAACAATAACAAAGATTTTTAGACAATACAAAGGAAGCAATCACATATATTCCTTCAGTTTAAAATTCAAGACTTGCAAACTCATTCACTGCTAATATTTTGACTAACAACCAATACTTTTCAAGATTTATAATATGCATTAGTGATTAGTTAATTAAAATTTAGTTTAAGTATCAGTGTTAGTATTGCAGTTGTGTCTAACTTTTACCTTAAGAAAGATGTTCATTGGAAAAATTTCAAAATGAATATTCGTGAAACTTTCTTTTTCCAAATTTTCTAAGTAATGGGATAAAAAAAATGTTTTTTTTTTTTTTTTTTCATAAAGCAAGGAATTGTTTACTTTGTATCTATAAATGCCTGCCTACTCAGTAAAGGGATGGAAAACTTCAACAAAAAGGAAGCTATCTTTGAATAAATGACAGTGATAGATTTATTATTAGCTTATACAATACAGAATGTTCAACTTTCTTTAGAAATACAAATATTTAATTTTTAAAAAAAATCCTCTTCCAAAACTCATTTAGCTTATCAAAAGTTCTTGTTGAAGATCCCTTTCCGAATTATAAATCTTGGAAAACTCATAGAATAAAGCAACTGACTGCAATGAATTCATTGTATTATAATGTTATAGAAAGATATCTTCATTAATATTTGAACTACTATGTATTGCTATAATAGAATTTTTTTTCATAATAACAACTGATTTTTTTCTTTTTTTATGCTACATAAATTCTTGAATCTCATACATTTAAAAAAGCATTAATTTAATTATTTAGCAAATTAAATTCCTTTTAGATTACTGGATAAAGATATTACTATTTTGCTTGTCCATTAGATCCAAAGAGAAGTTGTAAGAAAGTTGATGGAAAAGACATTCCACTGCATTTATTTATTTATTTTGTAGAATTAAAGGTCTTTTTATCACTCACTTTCAGATATATTGCTTTGAAGTTCTCAAATTACTTTAGCTATATAAAATAGATTATTGTCATGATTTTCATCCAAGCTTATACTATAAATATCATTAATCAATTTTCTCTCTCTTTTTTCCCCATATAGTGAGCCTTAATGGCATTTTAGTGATTTGCAATTGCATCATTATTAATTTTCAGGATAAGAAAGTTATTTTTTGCAGACATCTTTATATGCCTTCACTTCTGCTCATTTGTTGGAATATAGAAAAATAAATTCTCACTAATATTTAAGACAACTCTATGTACATTCAAAATATTTCTCAATAATAAAAAACAAAAGCATACAAACAAAAGTAAAAAATGATTTTCATTTTTTTGGGAGTCTGTAAAAATCAAAATATGTAAATCTTAGTCGTCTTTTAATTGTACATAATTTATATAAAGTTTGGTTTAACAACATAGATAATGGCAAAGCAGCATTAAAATAGCACATTCAATGAAAAAAGGCATTACCAGGTCTGAGCATAATCTATTTAAGGGCTAGTTGGGCTGATTGGGGTTCCATTATCTAAAAAAAATCATAAATTTTATTAGAACCTAAATCAATTTTGGTACTAGTCTGATAGCTGGGTATGGCCACTTGATGGCATTATTTATGTGCAAATACACATAAAAATACCATTTACACAGCCAGACTTACGGTTAATACTACAGTTCTGTTGTATTAGCCATTGCAGGCCACTTGATGGTGTTGCATAGAAATATTATGGCCTGTTTTGTGCTTCGCAACACTTTATGTGAATTCACACAATTCAGTTGGCTACCATATCGTTTCTGAGGCTGGGTAGATTGCAAGTGGCCACAAGTTTTAAAATCTCCATAGCAGAGTACTTAAATCATGCAGTCTGATTGACTCATTAGGAATTGTCGGTACACCATAGTGTGACTAGTCCATGAAACTCTACATTTGCAAAACAGAATCGCAATTCCAATGTCAGTCATGCTTTTACAATCGAAGGTATTCGATTCACACACATTTCCAAAACAAAAGGTTGTGATCCTATGATATAAATCAATAAAAAAAAAATGAAAGTTGAAAAAGTAAAAAGTTTTGGTCTTATTTTATTTATTTTTTTTTTTTGGGGGGGGGGGGAGTGGTTGAGAAAAAGTTTGCCGTCACTGAGACAAAAGTTATTTTTGGTTTGTTTTTATTTAAAAAAAAAAGATAGAACAATATTTTTATTAAAAAAAAAAAGGTAATACAAATAAAATATAATAAAAATTGGTTTTAAAAATGAAAGTTTTACTATATCAGTGGTAAAGATGTGTTTGCATATTGTTTTTGTTATTGTAATTTGTTAGTAGGTAGCAAAAAACCATTTCCAAAACAAAAGGTTGTGATTCTATGACATAAATCAATAATAATAAAAAAGAAAACAAAGTTGATAAAGTCAAAAGTTTTGGTGTTATTTTATTTTGGGGGGTGGGGTGGAGGGTTGAGAAAGTTTTTTGACACTGAGACAAAAGTTAGTAAAATGTTATTTTTGGTTTGCTTTTATTTAAAAAAAAATATAATACAAATGAAATGTAATAAAAATTTGTTTTAAAAATAAAAAAAGGTTGAGTATATCAGCGGTAAAGATGTGTTTGTGTAAGGAAAAAAAATGAAAGACGTGGTAGAAAAAAATAAATTTAGAGACGTAGAAAGAAAAAATTGCTCGTGGCCCGGGAATGTTACATTTGATTGTTTTTGCATAGCAACAATGCCATCAAGTGGCCATGTCCGGCTAGCAGACTAGTAGATAAATTTCCAAGGTTTATCAAATCTGGACTTGATTTAAATCCATTACATTAGTAGTTCTTCATTTTATTTTATTTTTTTAGTCAACAAATTAATTATATTAACTAATATAATTAATTATATTAAACAATATTTAACTAAAATAACATTTAGTAATAATGGAAAACAAGTTTAGTTTATAATTATATATTTTTTCCAAAAGTAATACTGATCAGAACCTGCAATTTGATCATCAACTATCACATGATCTCCCAAGCATCTAATCTTGCAATTTTTTTCTTACATACTTTACTTATTTAACCTAAACTTTGATTCAGAAATTTTTTTAGATAATCCTAAAAAAAAACATAATGTTATGTTTGAAAAGATGTATCTTAAATCAACCAGATTTGATATTTAGCTTTTATCAATTGTGAGAATTGAAAAATTTCACAAATAGTTCCTATAGCCAGATGATATTAAAACTAAAACAAAATATTCTACTATCATATAATTCAATAAATTGTTTTTCCAAAAGATTAATCTTTACAAAATACTTGTTTAAATCAATTATATAGTGATTGAATTCTTGTAACAAATTTTTAAAATGGTTCACAGCTAAATTTTTTATGCATCACTAAACTTAATAAATTTTACTTCAATTAATAAAATTAGAGTTAAGAAGAAAACAATTAATTATTAAGAGCACTATAGATAAATTACAAACTTTTAGCTATTTTATTTTCACACAGGATATAGAATACATTAATAACTTCAGGTTTGCACCGATTGATTTAAAACAGTGGTAAGGGTAGTAGGCTCAGAGCTAAAAGTTCTCAACTGTGTTGTGCAAATTTTAAAAAATCTCAGTTCAGACTATTGAATGCAACTAGTGCTCAAACTGTCTCTTAAAGTGCTTGAATATTATATGACCTCACAAGCAACTATTTTTTCAATTATATGTACACTGCACATTTAACTATCTTCAACATGATCAAAAATAAATTAATAAGATAAACCGTAGTGTTACTAAAAGCATTGAATTGCTGCTATTTTATACGTTGCTGTTTTTTTTTTAACAAATTTATTTGCAAAATATTTATGTTTCCTTCCAAAATGTCTTCTGAATTTATTTTGCTTCAATAGCTCCTTATTAATAAACACTTCCAAAACAGTCACACAATGAGATTTGACCACTCAAAAAAAAAATAATAATTCAATGTCTAAAAACTCTTATTTGTGTTATTTTTAAATTTTAAAACAGCTGAAATAAAATGCGAGTTCTAATTTATAAAAATATCTACATCAAATTTGATATCAGTGTTATTACCCATAAAAGTTATAGTTTAGATAGAAAAATTTGAAAGTTTGTCATGGAACAACCTTTCATTTATCTTAATGATGTAAAGACTCATTACAATTTCTGACATTACTTTAAAATTGAGATCTAGAAAAAATAGTGTTAAGATGGTAATAAATTCCACTAATGATGATCAAGTATTATCTGGTTAGTCTATCTCTCTTCAAGTAAAAAAAATATGCATACACATATATATATGCTGGATTAAAAAAATAAAGTGCATGTACAATTGCTCGCGAGGCTTAAATATATCCATTAAATAGCATGAAATTGGTTTATAAAAACTATATTTTTCTAACTTCCGTCATTTTTTGATCAGTCTGCTAATTAATAAACATACGGTTATCAAATTTCTATTATTTTTCAAACACTATTTCTACACATTTTTCAAACACTATTTCTACACATTTTTTTCTTTTTAGAAAAAAAAAAACAATATATAGATTAATTCAAAATAATTAATTTCTCTTCATCCCTCACTTTAATTAAATAAAATTTAATTACAGAAATATTGGGATTACAGAAAATCTCTTGAAAAAAACATATATCTACAGCAGGTCTGATCTACAGTATACACGTAAATTATAAACTAAAAAGAAAGTAAATAATGCACATATTCCCATTTACTTTACGTATATAAAAGCAACAATATATTGAAATATTTGATTTGTCTTTGTTAACTTTTGAATGCAAAAATATACACAAAATCTATTTTTATATATACAGTATGTAAGAGTCAAATAATAAAATGAAGGAAAATAGACAATATAAAAGAGCAGATGACGTGAATTACGACCGTGTGCTTAAGCACTACATTAGTCACATCCATATTATTAATACCTCAATTTGAAAATCCCCTCAACCTACACATTTCTTCCAAGACTTATTTACTAATACTATAACAAATAAGTTTGGCTTAAATTCAAAACTTTAAGATGTTTTATTGAATTTCAGCCTTAATAATTTGTCAAAAATGAGAATTAAAGACGGCTTCAGAATGCAAATAACACAAAATGTCTTACTGACGAAGAAGTGAATTATATAGTATCATTGGAGTTTCATTGATGACTCAAGATTACATTAAACAGCTATTAATTAAGTAAATTGAGTGAATTGTTTCTCTTTAAAGTGTACACTGAATGAAAGCACAGAAAACTGTATATTTTAATGTTATGGCATTCATTGAAGAATTGCAATATGTCAACTACTGCAAGTTTAAAAAAATCTTCAACAATAATATGTAGGGTTTAATGCATATCTATTAATCATAATAAAAAGTTATTGCCACTAGCTGAGAAAATTAAACAGAAATGATAGAAGAATCCGAGAGCTACAATGGCAAACAAACATCAGTACCTCAGTCTTTTACTTAATCATAAACTAAATTCTAATTTTCCTTTTAAATATAAAACTTACTACTATACCAGTCAGAACATGTTTATCCATCTAACATGAGCTGGAACTCACAAAATGTACTTCAAACCCAGTCAAGCCTGAGATTTAGGTCAGGTGCCAGCCTGAATTCGAGCCTGCCCCACTAGCAAAGCAGAGAAGACAATGAGATATCTATTAACTATGACTAAATTAAAATATATATAAGCATGGCTGTACATTTGGAAGTGGAGAAAAGAGGAATTCGAACTACTCAGACAAGTTGGATAATAAAAATGAGTTTAATATAATGACAAATTGTTTACATACATTTATAAATTAACAGCCTACATTAGTATGTGCGTGAATGAGCAAGCGGTCTACCAAAAGGTATATACTTACTTAATGTCATTCACGCTATTTTTTGACATATGCTCTTTTATTTGCTAAATAATATATTATAAATAAACACACATCTTTGGTGAGTTCAATATTAAGATTCCAATCGATTATTAGAAGGAATTTACATAAAATTGCTATTATCACTTTGGGTTACAGTTCTGAAACATGGTGACTAACATTACTACTTCAGGGAGCATTCTGAGATTCATTACAGATATAATACAAACTATTTTCACGCCATTATGGTCATGAAAATAAATAAATTACATTTGAAAACATATTTGATTATATGATAAAATACTTAATGAAAGTTCTTTGTATAAAAACCATCCTACCCTATGCTATGACATATGAAAAAAAAAACTTTGAATTAGCGATGGTAAGAAGAACACTTTATTTTCCCCAAAGCAAATACTCTTAAATACAGTAATACATTTTGACGGTGGGACTGTATAAGATTAAAATAAATTTAATTACTAAAAATAGTAGTAGTGATACTCGGCATTATATATATATTTAAGCAGAGCACAATTTTAATATCAGAGCATTAAAACTGGGTAATGAAGCAAAATAAATAATAATAAGAAGAAGTTTGCGGTGCTGACATAATAGCCAAAAAATAACAGGGAAAGTTGTGCTTCTGGATGAAAGACAAAGTCTAACACCCCCTTTTCTAGGGCAGTGCTTACAGAGAAGTGGATAGGCATGGCGTGTCCCAGACTTTTACTGGTATAACCGACACGAGAGACCTTTTTCTACAAAGAAGTGAATATGCATAGCGTGTGCCAAACTTACGGGAATCACCACCAGAGGCATTTTATATGAAGTAAATGATCCTGGGAAGATTAACTATCCTCAGGACAAGACTTGAGAAAAAATCTATGGGTTCGAACTTGTCGCAACCCCCAGATTAAGAAACCCATATATATAAACACAAAGATAAGGCCGAATGTCAGTAATGCAGTACAGATAAATGTCACTAATGACATTGACTAAGATTTACTGGTTTAAAAATAAATGATCCTTGTTTGAATACCATTATTTAGATAAATAATACACTATGCAGTTATATATATATATATGGAGAGACAAGATTTTACTTAACTAAAATAGTAAAATATACATTAAAATTTACCCCCTTCCCCGTCTTCTGATATTTAAAATAATTCAATTCCATCTTCATGGTTTTTATAGTAACTGGAATATTTAAATACAATATTTGAAATTTTAGTATGGAAAATAAAGGAAGACTGGCAGTTATAAAAAATAATTAATGGGTCACTCTTTCAGAATTTAATAAAAAAACATTTTAAAAGATTTCAAAGCATTAATTAGCTTGAATGGTGGATTTACCCTGGGTAGAATTACTTTATTCTATTCGGAGTTGCACAAATAATTTTATAAGAAACCAGCATAAAATGTTGATTCGCAAAAACAAACTGGCAAACATATATCATAAAATATATTTTCAGAAAACGTTAAAACCTTAATTAATGGAGATTTAATTGAAAGACAAAAAGGATTTGAGAAATTACGTTCACCAGGTTGCTGGAAATTGGCATATTAATAATAAGCAAGCAGATATATAAATCAAATACTAAATACATATAAATAAACGACTGCACCAAAGTTAAGGAAAGTTAAGAGCATACGAGAGAGAATTAAATTTATAGAAATTACTTAAGAGCAAATTACATATTAAAACAAAAACAAAGTTAAATAATACATTAGAAGAAATCTTGATAGATGAGTTAGGCTAGATTTAGTTTCAATGGTGGCGGTTTGAAATAATTTACCTTGCACCATTTTAAGAGTCCATTTTTTTAAAGTACAGCATTTAGTGGATCTAAGTGAATTCTTCTTGGTGATAACCAGCTTCTGATCAGCATTCCAAAGTTCTTTTTTTGGCCTTTCTTCATTTCAGGGTGGCAGGATATTATGGCAGCAGAAGATGATCTTCACGGAATGGGCTTACTACTCGATTATTTTTTTTTTCAACTTTCAAACCGGTGTGGGTTATGTTCACTGCAGTTCTTTCAATAGTAGCTAATCTGTTGGTGATTTAAAATCCAGCCATTTTATACACTGATCAGGTATTTCTGGAATGCTTTTAATTACTTAGTTTTAGCCTCAAAATCTAATCTCTGATCTAACAGAAATTTTACATTTCTTTGTCCATTGTTTTTGAAAGATGCAACTGTTAGATAACATTCCAAAAATATATTCAAATCTATTTCCAGGTTAGAAATAGATTTGACAGAAATGTTTATAACAAAAAAAAAATCTTTAATCTTAATCCCATTTTATTTTAAGTAAAAACTTTAATTAAAAATACCTTCCCCAAATTAAAACAATAGTGTTTCCAACCCTTTAATTATTTTTGGACAATTAACAGTTGCATCTTCCATCTTGGATTTTATAAAATATAGAGTTTAATAGGAAAAACAAGCAATTTAAAAAGAAAAAGTTTAAAAAATGACGTATAATAAAATATTTAAAAATCAATATTGTTAGTAAGTTTTTGCTCCTATATATATATTTGAGCTGCACCTATAATACTTTAATAATAAAAGAACTAATAATTAATAAAAAAGAACTAACAGTAATTTTAAAAAATGTTATTGAAACATTAAAATTTTATAACTTATGCGCACAACTCAAATATATACATAATATATATATATATATATGACAAAGGAGTGGGATGGGATATAGGGTTTGAATACAGGTTAGTAGATGGAACTATGAAGCTCAATCTTAAGCTAAGATTGACTGCTTCACTACATCACCATAAACATTATTTTTATGAATTATCCATAGCAGAAAATCATCCTTCCCCTAAGCTATGACTTAAAAGCATTCTAAATGTTGAACAAAAGATCAAGAACAGAATGAATCCATCAATTCTTGGTAGTTCTGATGGTTATAAGCATACCTTTGTCAATATTGTTGGCAATTCAGAGCAAAATTACTTTATCAACCAGATGAAATATGACGTTCAAGAGTTATTAAACTCATTATTAATTATACAAAGCAGGAGACAGATCTCACTTTTAACACCTTGATTGTAAAAATTAACCAAGATTTCATTTGTAAACATTTAAATTAAACATAGCTCAATGTACATGTAAACAAAGAGAGTAAATCACTCTCCAGCTAGGCTATGGCTTAAGAGTATTCTAAATGTTGAATAAGGGAACAAGAATAGAATGAATCCACCTATTCTTGGTACTCTGATGTTTATATTCTTTGAGTTATGATTTAACTCCCTTTATTTATATATACATTGAGCTATGTTTAATTAAATGCTTACATATTAAATCTTGTTTAATTATTACAATCAATGTGTTAAAAGTGAGATATGATCTTTTGCCTTGTATAATTAATTACAAGTTTAAAAACTGTTAAATGTCATATTTCATCTGATTGATAAATTTTACTCTGTCTTACCAACAATGTTAACAAAGGTATGCTTATAAACCTCAGAGCTACCAAGATTCATTCTATTTTTGATCCTTTGCTAAATAGAGTGCTTTTAAGTTGTAGCCTAGAGGAGATTGATTTACTCTCTTTGTTTACATATACATTGAGATATGTTTAATTTAAAAGTTTACATATTAAATCTTGTTTAATTATTACAATCAAGATGATAAAGTGAGATGCTGTCTCCTGCCTTGTATAATTAATTATGAGTTTAATAGCTCTTAAATATCATATTCCATATGGTTGATAAATTAATTTCACTCTGAATTATCAACAATGTTGACAAAGATATGCTTATAAATATTGAGCTATCAAGAATAGGTGGATTCATTCTATTCTTGATCTTTTGTTCAACATTTAAAGTGATTTTACATCTTAACCTAGGAGAGAGTGGTTTAATCATTTTGTTTGCATATCTAGCAAATTTCCTTTACATTTTAAATATCTCACATGTAGTTTCTTTCAAATTATCTTACAATCTCTTGGGATCTAACTTTTCACTATACTATATACCAGGGGTCCCCAACCTTTTTGCATTTAAGAGCACATTCTATAATACCGGCCAGGTGGTGGGCACCATTTATTTTTTTAACCAGATGGAGGGCACAATTTATTTATTCAATGTAAATTTATAGTTGGATATTGTTAATAATACACATAATGTACAAAAAAATATTTATTTCAAAAATAAAATTTTAACATATAATTAACATTTATATTTTTACACTGTAAAAGTATAGTATGCCCTACAATTTGATTACAATATAATACAATAATTTATAAGAAATTTTAAAAATTAAATTTATTTGTATCGGATAAATAATTTTTTATCGTGTTCAGATAGCGGCTGGCACACGTAAAATGGTCTGCGGGCACCATGACACCCACAGGCATAGGGTTGGGGACCCTTGCTATATACTGATTTCTTTTAGCAACATGTTAATTTAGTATTATTTGTTTCTTAGCTTTTTCAATAATGCTAGGTAGTATTTATTTTCTTTTGGTGTAACTCATTTTTGATATCTCCTCAATAATTCCACAATCCATCTCTCAATAGGTTAATATAGGATCTAAAGTGTCTGCATTGTTCTATTAAGTGTTTAAGTTTTAATCCAATAAGCAATCATTGGGAAAAAACTTCAAAAACTTTCCTTTTAAGCTGATTTTCTTTTCTAACTCAAATTAAATTCTAGCATTACTTTCCTACATTATACTTCCATCTATATTAATAATTTAAACAATTAATTTGTAATATTAATTTCTAATTCGTTACTTGCAATGTTCTATTTTTTTCTTTTTTTGAAAATCAATAACCAGTGATATATAGACTTTTTAATAATTAATATTAGTGTTTGGCAGAAATTTTGTGATGGTAGCATTTTAGTTGTATTTATATGTTGGACTATTTCCAACATCTAATATTAAAGAATGAAAATCTTTAAAAAAAATTTAAAATTTATTTAAAATTTCCAATTACATTCACCTGTTAGTAATAGCATACATATTAGTATATACATGAGGGACACTATTTTCCTCTCTTCTTCAGGTATTGTTAGCCTGACCAGTGATAGTACTAGCATGGAAACAAACCAGAACTTTTAGATTCTTGATTAGTAAATTTTAAGGTAATGCTGTAAACAAACTGAGTTATTAGGATGTTATTTTAAAATTCAATAATTAAGAAATCTAAAAGTCCATGTTACATTCTTATGCTGGTACAATCACTGGTCAGACCAACAACATCTGGAGAAGAGAGGAGAATAATATCACTCAAAACATATATATATATATACTAATCTGTGTGCTATTACTAACAATTGAATGTAATTGGAAAATTTAAATAAAGTCTAAAAATTTTCTAAAGACATTCAGTCTTTAATATTAGATAATGAAATAATCCAACATATAAATACAATTTTTAATATTACTTTATAACCTTCATATGGCAATTCTTGTAATATTTCCTGCAACTCTGAAGCATTATGTATTAAAATAGTTGGAAAATCTAAATGATTTAAATAATCTTTATTTATTTTTTTTGGTTTCTCATTTTAATTCCAAAAAATATTTCTATAAAATTGTGATAAAAAGTTTTGAGCAGTTATAAAAGCTAAGCTAATCATTGTTGTTGCATTTTAAGAAATATTCTTCTATATTTGATCTATGTTTCAATATTCCAAGTGTTATATCACAGCAAATATATATATAGAAGTCAAGTATTTTTTGTAAAATAGAAATGAGGGATTTGAAGGATTTTCCAGTTTATATTCCCCACTCCAACTCGAACAAGCGATGCACATGACCACATACATGTGAAAAAGGTAGATGATCCCCAATATACGTAATTCATGCAGAACCAGCACTCATTGATTGAGCCAGACCTAATCTCCCACATGTATATAAAATCAGTGCTCAGCTTATATTAAGATAGCAATTCCTTAAACTTTAATGGGCAGGTTTCAATCTTCTCACCCTTCCAATTATTCAACCATCAAATTCATTGAAAAGCCAACAATGGAACACTCAAAGCCCATGGTGGATTTGATATTATAGTCATACTCATGTAGACATTACATCAATCTAACTCCTCATATTATCAGACAATTACATATCTATATATATATTAATAGGAGGGGGATGAGTCGAACTTCGAACTTACATTATGACGTGACCTATTTCCAAGGCAATATGTAATTAGCTTATTCATTCAATATAGTGAATGTTTCTTATAAGAGTAAGTAAAGCGATTTGAACTTCCAGTTTTTCAAATAGTAACTCACATTAATTCTTTCTATAACTTCTCTTAATATTTGGGTGAGATCTACCATACTATAACTACTTTTAAATCCATCTTATTTTTTAAATGAGCTTGGATTCAAAGTATTTTGTAAATTTTTAATAATCTTAGTAATTATCTTATGCAAAATTGATAAATAGATTCATAATTTTTCTTTTTCTGTTTTCTATATCACTATTATTCCATTATTTCAATCAACTGGTGTAATTTTATCATTTACATTTGATATATGGCTTGCCAACAATTTCTCTATTTCTTCATATAATTTTTAAAAATATCTATAATGATTTCCATACTTCATATATTTCTTTTCAAACATAAATATATGATTATATCACTTTCTAGAGCTTTTTTATTCTTTGTAGATTGCTTGTCTCATCTCTTAATGTAAAAATTACAGCAATTCAAATAATGTTATTGCTATTGTATTAGCCATTTTGTTTTCTTATAATTTAATTACTTATATTATTTCTAGTTTTGTTGTTGAAATAATTTCCATAGTATAGAGATGTTGTTTTATCTGAGATTTAATCTATTCTAGAAGTTTCTTTGTTTAATCTATTCTATAACTTTCTTTGTTATTTTACAGTTATATTAACTCTTTTCTGAACTATTTTAAAGATTTCTGGATATTCAATATTTCTAAATAAGTCATTTAAAATCATTTTTATATTCCTTTATTCTGCATATAATATCATTTTTCATTTTAAAAATTATGGGTGGATTGTATGTAGCCTTTCTCCCTACTACCTGTACAACAATTTTTAGTAAGATATCATCCATTTTCAAATTCAGTTAATATTTTAAAATAATTTATGTTTTATTTTTAACTCAATGATATTTCTATTGATTAGAGATATTAGCTGTTATTACTCTCTTAATAGCTTCTATCTTTTTAGTTTTATATTAATGAAATTAATTGAAAATCCCTACCCACATTGAATCTATTAAGCATATTACAGATATGGAATATATATATTTTTGTTAATCAAAATATAATCCTATTCTGCTATGCTTTCACGTGCATGCTTTTCCCATTTTCCTCCATATTTTCTAAAAAAAAAATATGTACAATTTTCTTTATTCATAAATTCTGCAAGCCCATATCCTCATTTCTGACTCATTAACCCTTTCATTTTCAACTGCTTTCCTAATTCTAATATTAAATCACCCATGACAATTTAACTCAATGTTACACCTGTTCAAAGACATTAATCCTCAACATAAAATTTAATATAGAATCATATTAAAATTAAGACTTTTACAAAATGCAGCTAATCAATATACATTAAATACCAATAATAAATTGATCAATAATAAACTATTCCATAAATCAAATCTTTTTAAAACCATGTTTCTTAATTAAGCTTAATTATGAAATTCTGAGAATATTCAAAAACAATGTTATCAAAATTACCTCAAAGATATTCCAAAGAAGTGCGAAATTGATTAATTTGATTGTGAGAAAGTGACCAAAGATGAATTTACAATGGAGATCGACAATATAATTTTGCAAGAAAAAAAAATGCTGCAGAAGTTAGAAAACAACATTGCAGAATAATGATTAGCAAGTGATATATTTTACTTCATAGATTGGTTTCTATACTCAAAAGCAGTTTGCAATGTTAAAAACATTCTAAACTCAATAATAATTTAGCCAAAAAATCATTACAATGGCAGTTATAACGGTTCTAAAATTTATTATTTCTTCGTACATGTGCTTTTAAGTAAATTAAAGGCAAATAAACTACATCTCTGGGAGTTATGAATAAATAGAACTCCATTTCAATAAATGTAAGAAATAGATGGACTAATACTTATAAATATATACATACAACACAATATTTACATATATACTGTAAGGGTAGCTTACAATCCTATTCAAACCTACCCTTATGTATCCATAACATCAAGTGAAATCCATTGGAAACATACACTGAGATAATAGGTTAGATATGTATTATCAATTTTTTTATGCAAACAGACACATAGACATATATGCATTAAAAGTTTATTTTAATAATTACTCAACCAAGATAGTGTTAAAATGAAATAAATGCTCTTTTTCAATGGAAAGTAAAAACCTAATTAAAAAGACCTTTCATATATATACCTATACTAACAATAAGTCATTTGTCAATGTGTAAACATCACTAGTTAAGACTTAGACTTTGTAGGTATAGTGATGACCTAATGTCAAGTCAATATCTAGATAACCAAGAGTTAGAAAATGAGATAATTTTACTACGTAATTTTACTACATAATTTTAACTTTATCTACAACTAATATATATATACAACAATAGACAACCACAGCAATTAAAAAGGAAATGAAAAAAGCTCGTATACTAAACAATGGGAAGTCAACATGATATAAAAGCAAACCCACTTCATTTCTGTCATCTTTGGTCATTAATCAAAGGATGGGATAACTGCACACAATCAATTTCTTAAGATCAAACCAAAGAATGCAAGATAAAATGGACAACTTGTTCGAAAATCTCATTTTAATTGTATAATTTTCACAGCATAAAAAAAGTTGAAAGAAATCACAATTAATGCTTAAAATAGAGAAAGTTGATAATTTTCCAACAATTTAATGAAAGAACAATTAATTTTAAGTTGATAAACAAAAATAATGGACTGCATTATTATTCAAACAAGAGGGAAAATAATATATTGCCAGCACATATATATATACTTGGACGATGAAATAAATTTTCTTTTATATAATTCTCTAAATACCAAATAACAAATTGAAGAAAATTGAATTTATTATAAAGCACTAAGCAATGTATTCTGGCTAAAGAAAGTCGCCATAGGATCGAAGTGCTACCATACCAGCCATAAAGCATGATGATTTGATTCACTTATATATACAATGTCAAAAGAACTATCAAATGCCTCATCTGGAATGTTTGAATGGATCCAGGAGAAAAGCAACTGCAGAAATGGAAACAACATCGTTTCAAGTGCATTGCCAGAGAATTCAAGCGAGCGATGAAGGGTTTATTGGAGTAGAATAACAAGAATAAAGCTAGACTGTATCCATGAGAGATGTTATTAATAGATTCAAGGACTTTAATCAGGATGATTTGAAAAGAAATTGATTTATCACGTGTTATATATATGTATATTTTATGCATTTGTAAAATTGTATTCATATTTCATTCTCATACTTGGAAGTTTCAACGTGCTTACGTTTGGAGTAATCCATTAAGTTGAAAAGTAATATAGTACAGGGGGGAAGGTATAAAGTTAGATAAGATTTTTTTTTATATAAATAAAGTTTAGATTTTCCCTCCATAGTGACCTGACATTTGGACACCACCATTGATTATGGAATAAGGTAAGAATTTTCTGATACTATTCCATATTAAATACACATACTATTATAGGACAGAGTTTGTGTTAATTGTTTATTTGTTTACTTAACTAATGATAATTATATTTAGTTTGTTCGGTATAAATGACTAATTTTCTTATATGAATGTTCCTTTTCTCTCAACTATTCATAGATAGAGGGCCCCAAAGAAGATGAAACAGCAATCATCGGAATTCAATGATGAGGCTTTTATATATATATATTTGCATGTTATGATAAATTAGATAGTCAGCTTCACGATCATTGTAATAATGAATCAGTGATTTTTTTTTGTTAAATTTACATGTTTTGTAAATATTTCATGTTTTGTCATGTATATCTACCAGGGGAAGGGTTGGGGTAATAAACACATTTAATTGTTAATATGGTAGAAATACATACTTGACACACATGTATATACATTTTTTTTTATTAGCATGTTAAAAGAGTTTGAATTTTATCTCTTATCGAATAAACATTGTCAGTTTGATTTAAATTTAAAATGGTCCCTAGTTTATCAAATCATTCATACCACCCATCCATCAATTCATTTGATTATATACATGGCACACATAAGTATTATTATTATATGTAACACAGCAATAGGGTTGTATGTATTTTAAGTCAATGGGAACCTATATAGAGGTGCAATAGTTGCTATATAAGGTAAATTCACCCCTGAAGAGAGCCAAAGGTAATATTCTCCCTGAGTTTGAATACTGAGGCATAATGGAATCTGAAAGAGGGGTGAGGTATGGATGAACAAGCCTAAATTGTGTCTGAATTTAATGTGTAACCTTAGAGCTAGTTCATTGGAGGTAGATACAATCATTGGTTAGGTACTTCATCGCATCATTCACAGCATCATATCCAAAGACCCTAGGTCTGACTTTAGTTAGATGTGTTCCCCTCCTCTTCTGGGAAAACCTGGACCATTACAATACATATGTGTACACACAAATGCAAATCTAAATATAATAATGTGTCTGTATATAATGGATATTAAGCTAACATTGTTCAAATATAACAATAAAAAAGTATAATAACAAATTATGCAAAAAATAAACTATTGGTTATATAAGATGGAGAGGATAGGTGAAGGAAGCTAAAAATCTGTGTTCAAATCTTCTTTAATTACATCTTAAAGTTCAGTATTTACAATATACTAGTATTGATTTATTAAAAAAAGTAATGATAAATTCATGGACTCAATGCTTATAGATGTATGATAATTACTTCATAAATTAAGAAATCTTCATCATATTAGAATCATAGGGGACGGGGTTATGGTCAATGCAATGATGTTCATGTGACCAATTTAAATTAACCTAGGCTTTTTACTTTTTATGTGTAGAATAGCTGAACAAACATTTGTAGATCAATATTAAATAGGTCAATAAATTTGCTATAAAGTTCTAAAAATGTCAAAACTCCATGTTATACTCCTGGTTTGAATCCCAAGTTTAAATAATTATAAATTTATGCAGCATCTGAAAATTAGCTCTGCAATTTTTTTTTTTTTTAAAAAAAGGTTAATGTTACCGCCTCTATCAAAATATTCCATAAAATGGCCTACTGGTAGCATGGATCTAATTCTTTATTGACTAACAACTGAGTTTTAACATGTAAAAATAAATACGATAATAAATTTTATAAAGAATATATAAAGTTGTCAGAAGAATCATCCTTGTTCTGACAACAGTATTCATATGCAAACATGTCTGCATAAAAGAAATGAATTAATTTTTCTCTGTTGTAAATTAAATCACTCAAGGCAAAAAAAAAAAAAAGACATATTTAATCCTAGGAAATGACATATTTTTTTCTATAATAGATAACTTGATTAGGAATCAAAAACATTTTACCAATTTTTTTTTTTTTCTATTTGACTTCAATCTTTGATCATATTAAGAATTTAACAAAATTATTATTAATTTGAAAAAAAAAAATCGAAAATGCATTAATAATTCATAAGTACTGAATACTTTCAAATAGAAACAGACAGTTGTGTGTATATATATAATTGGAAGAAAAAATCCACTAAAGAATTTAATTAATAATCAATATTTTATTATTTTAGCTTATCTTTTAATAAGTTTTTCATTTTTTTTATTAAAATATACATAACACATAATTTCTATATACAAGTAAAAGTAAAGCAGACTTAAAATTGGCCACTGCATGACAAAAGCCTCTCCAACCTTTCATGAGAGAAAAGTGAAGGAGATGGTATTACTTATCGAGCTTGCAATTAGTTTAACCTCGAACTAAGAATAACTAGATATCCATTTACTAACCAATATTGGGTGGTTAGCTGGATTGATGATAGGCTAACTATCTTAAAGAAAAATCCTGAGCTTAATGGAAATTTAAATTTTTTTAATGTGATTACTGATTTGAATTTGAACCTAGATTATATAAATAAGAGATTTATGCTGCCACTGTATCATAAGATCTCCCCATCTCATATTCATATTAACTGGAATGCAGTTTGTGATTCTAACTAATTTCCTGGAAATAAACACCAAGTAACTATACTTATTTTGTAATTAATCCATAGCAAACAGTTATATTATTTATTGTTCCAGGATTCAGTGTGCTGCAATAGCTTAGCACTGAGATGCAAGGTATCATAATAATATTATGCATTTTAATAAATGACATCAAAATAGACGAATAAATATCAGAAAGTAATAATCAAAAGTTTGGCTGATTAGGTAAATGAAAAAAATATGAAGATATAAATATGTTGATGTGTAAATAACTTAGTTTAACAACAGAACTTTTTAAAAGAATTACATCTCAGCGTGGAGTTGATCACTAACCAGTGCAGTTCTCCAATAGTTTTTCCCAGTTAGTAAACTAAAAAAATGTCTTGTAGAAATGTTTCAAATGATTTGTTGCAATGGTCAAATTTCCGAAAGTATTTCTTAGGAATATGGCTGCCATCCTTTTTTGTTTCACCTTATTTCTGTTGAGGAGTGGTGCTTTAGAAGATTGAACCACATTACATAGTAGTATCTTGAAGTTTATAATTTTTCAAAAAACAGCACAAGCAAAAGCTGTTTAGTTTTTTAATCTATCACTTCATTATGAGAAAGCAGAACTACGGTTGAAGAATAGAGACAGTTGAAATTTTGAAAAATCAAAAAATTAAATAATTTACAGTGATATTGAAAAATAATAGAAATTTCTAATCTTTATCTTTAATTAAAGAAGGTTATATGCGCTAGCACTGTTACCCAACAATGATTGTAAAATGATGTCATTATGAGCAACAAAAAATAGATCATCAGCAAAAAACTTCTCCATTACTACCTGCAATGTTATTTTGGCTGAAATTCATATCAGGTTAAACATTCAGTAATCAGATCTAAACTGAATAGAGATATTATCATCAGTAACTTAATAATAATGCTAAATGAACAGTAAATATTATATATCTATAAAACAAATTTAAAAATTGTATGCATAAGATACACATCTGCATCAAGTTATTGTCAAATAACAAGTGTCAATATAACCGTAGTGATGGGGATACTTTCTAGCCTCTCATTTTTTTATTAGTTCATACATACAGACAAAATCTATTAAAATATGCCAATTAAAACTCCTGTTTTATTTTTACTACATATGGTATTAAACAAATTATTCTAATATTCAACATCATCAGAAGAATCATAAGCTCAATTCCTGTACAAACTCAAGTTTTATCTAATCTTTACAAAAGGGCTGAGTTAATGCAAAAATTAGCTCTACATGATTCTCAATGTCACCTATTCATATTCTTGTGACCTATACTCTTTCCTTTTTATCCCTATGTAATTTATAATCATCACTTACTTAGCAAATATGACAACAAAGTTGTAATATCTTGCTACAACTTTCTTCAAAAATATTTCTCTCCAATGCATTTTTTATACAATCCTTCACTGAAAACTCTTGCATTTAAAAAATTCTCAATAACATAATGAATCATGCCTTTCAAATTTTAAGATTCTTTCTAAAGAATGTTTTGGTCACCACAAATTTCAGTTCTACATTACAAAGACTTTTTTCTTCATTAGAATGACAAAAAAATATAGCAATTTTTATTATGTATCATAAATTATACAAGTAACAATAAATTATATTTGAAATTTTATAAACATGTTTTACTCATACTCTTTAACAAGTAATAAGAATCTCATTATGTTTTGTGCTTATTGTGACTTCTTCCACATTGTAGGTATAATTGCTGTTAATAAAATATTTATTGATGATTTATAGTCATACATAGCTGTGGTGTTTTTTAATTATTGAAACAGATATATACTGTTCCACGTATGTATTCAAAAGATCCCCCCCCCATTTAAAAAAACTAGCATGATTTGTTGTTAAAAAAGAAAAGACTTAATAATGGTTAAGGAAAACTAAAAATTTAAAGAAACAAAGGAATCATGAAAATTGACAGCAATGAAAAAAGAAAGATAATTTGATCAAATTAAAAAAGAAATAAAGCAAAAAGTTTATAGTTAAAAGAAAATCATTATTGATTTTATAGTTTTAAATTATGATATAAATAAAAGCTGGCATTTATTAAAAATATTACATTTTTAATTTTTGGAACAATGTTGTCGTATAAAGTGTGATAATCGCTTGAGGCAGTCTTATCAAATTGGAAAACATGGCTTATCCTTATGATTTCTTATCTGTCCCGCAAAAAGTAGAGTGTCCAATCTTTAAGAGAAAAGCACTCGGGCTTAAATGAGAGCTGTATAACAAATCAGATACAGTGGGAAATGCTGCTTAATCAATCCGGAGATCAGAGTATAAATAGTTGAGTTGGAAGTTTAGAGGAGATTTTTGAAAAGGAGACTTTGAAAAGATTTTGAAAAAGATTTAAAAAAATTTTTTTTTAAAGTAAGAAAAGTGAAGAGTTAATAGATTAAAATTTTCGTCTAAGTGTTGCTTGACTATTTAATTGATAGCTGATCTTAAGGAACCTTGCAATATAATATTTATAGCCACTGTTAATAATGGAAAAGGAAAATTTTATTAAGGATATCATAACGATGGAAGGCTAATTCGTAACAGCTTCTTCTCTTCATTCAAAAGCCATGGTTCTCCAAGATTTGCCTGGGTGATCATCATGAAAGGGAATAATGCCATTCAGCTTAAATAAAACGACCCCTTTTTGATGGAATAGACTGAATATAAAAAAAACAAAGATAACAATTTTAGAAAATATGTAATATTTATATGTGTTTATAAAAGACAAACAAAACGTCTTTCTTCTTAAAGAAAAAAAATTATGAATAAAAATAGCTATGTAAAAATACGTTTTATTAATAATAAATTGTAAATGCTAGATGTCTTAAATGTCAATAATCAAAAGGTATTTTATTCAATACTTATACGGGTTTATAAAAATAAAAAACAAAACAAACATCTTTCTTAAAATGAATTATGTGAAAATATGTTTTATTAATGATAAATTATAAATATTAAAAAATATCTATAATCAAAAGGCATTTTTAATGAGGCAAATCATAAATGATTAACTTCATATATGCAGAAGCATCTAGATTTAAAAAACAACAACTAAAAACGAATACTTATAACAATTTATATTACTGATATACAAATAAGTATACCTAGAAGAGTCAGAAATACTGAGCTATTACATATAACTCTAACTGGCTAATAAATAAATGCAACTGCTGATCAATTTATAGGTAGAAATATACATCTGT
Organism: Epiperipatus broadwayi; assembly: GCA_028023455.1. NCBI lineage: Eukaryota > Metazoa > Onychophora > Udeonychophora > Euonychophora > Peripatidae > Epiperipatus > Epiperipatus broadwayi. The sequence goes on from JAQFVV010012401.1 coordinate 12,160,017, forward strand.
GGCAGACCCAATAACAATATTTATGCTATATATTAGAATAACTAAATAAAAATTACAAATGCTTACATGCATCTCGATGGTAAATAAATAAAATAATGAAACTTATGCATATAAATGCACATTTATACTTGATTGGATTATGAATAGTCCACAAAGCCAGAATTGTTTACATTACCTGATTTGATAAATTAAAAAATAATAAAATACAATATGGATTATAAATGCTTACCTGCATACTGATTTTATGTGAAGAAAATAATGAAACTTATGCATATAAATGCACATTTACTCTTTAAATTCTTTACCCAAGATAAATCAAAATGAGCCTTCATTTGAAATGAAAGATGAACTCTATTAGAATGACTTGTAAATGAACTATTGATCAATAAACTGCTTCTAACCTTTTCATAAATGAACTGAAAATGAGTCATCACATGAATATTAAAGAACTATTGAGAGAAGGACTTTATTATACCACAAATTACATTCTTTAAGTGCTATTATTGGAAATATACCAAAGAAAAACAATGGACCCGTAAATGAAATATTTGTTTGGATTAAGTGGAACTCTGAATTAAATGCCATCAGTTGTCTTCATTATTATCTCTGTTGTCTTAATACATCACACTCCTCTCTGTGGATTAACTAAATGATTAAAGATGTAAACTGTTAAAGAACTATTGAAAGAAGGACTTTATTATACTCTTAACAAATTACATTCTTTAAGTCATATAAAAATGTTATTGGAAGTAGGCCAAAGGGATACAAGGGACTATCAATGAAATACTTTGTTTGATGGACATTTATTTAAACCTGTTATTAAATAAAATTATTGTTACTTAAAATTAATTTTAGTTATCCAGTGGTTCAATTCTATGTTTTTTTTATTGCATCACTCTTCATTCAGTGCACTTGTTCATGAGAATCTCATGCCTCCTGAGCTACGTCTGGCATAACTAGACCTAGGTAAGTCAGGTTGTAGTGAGATGGAACTCTAGTGGTGCCGTTTGGAAAACCAAAAACAGAAATTTCTAGACGCTTCCAGTTTCTATGGTGCTACATCCTCTGATGAGCAGGAAATATTGTTGTAGGGGGGGTTAACATCTGCATTGGGGGATGCCAATCAATAGTTCCTTCCTGCAACATGCTCATCAGGAAATTGTTACAACCGAGGTAATAAAGAGGTTGTATGGCGGTCCGGTTACATTACATATATGTCAATACAAATATTTTCACAGGCAAAATATGTGAAAATATATGTGGTACTTTATTGTCCTTTCTACCAATATTGGCTGTCATTTTTTTTCATTTATACAGTTTCCCCAGACACTATATTGTCCTTTCTACCAACATTGGCAGTCTTTTTTTTTTCATTTATAGTTTCCCCGGACAACAATAAATATTTAAAACAAAATGGCAGACAAGAAGTGATTGTATTTAATATTTACATTGTTTTTAATTATTGTTATATTAAAAAAAAATTTCTGCAAAAATTAATTACATTTCCACTTTATTTATTATTTTGGAAATACTCCACTGTGTGCTGTTCTGTCAAAGGAAGATCTCAAATTTACATCATTTTGCCAAAATGGTAGTGACAAAAAGATATTGAATTTAAACAAACTACAGCAATGTTCAGAGCATATCAGCATTTACACATTATAATATAAATTTTAAAAAAATTGAAATAAATCTTCTGAATGGAATTTATAATCAATTTATTAATTTTTAACACATATTCAGTAAAATTAATTGAAAAAAAACACCATAAACAAATACTTGTAGGCCATGAAACTGTATAAATAAAAAAAGGTGGCGGCCAAGCTTGGTAGAAAGGATAATATCTAAATACTATATATTGTGGTTTCAACCATATATTATATTGACTTTTTGTCTGAATCTACCACCCATTCACTGAGTAATAGAAGTCATTTTCAGTTATTTTTGCAATATTATTGAATGACCTCTACAAATCAGCTGGTGAAATCCATTGAAATGTCAATATAATATTAACAGTGACAACAAGAAAATATATATATATATGGACAAATTCACCCATATATTTCCTTCCATATTTTCAACATAAATAATTTACCATTCCTTGTTTCAATATTTCTCCATTGTTTTGAAATAATATTCTTTTGTTAACTATAAAGTAATATTAAATCAAAACTTATTTTTCTTTATAATTTTTTAACACTTTTTTTTTTTTGGGGGGGGGGGGTAATTTTTTATCTCAATTCATAGTTTCACCATCAAAGACATGCTTTAAATCTCATCATGATTACACAAAAAATGGCATCCACAAATTATAATGATAGGATTATATTTTTTAAATCCATATAGTATATTCAATCTTTCAAAAAGGAAAAAAAAGGATCAAAAATTACTATTATCAGTTTTTTGCAGATATAAACCATCAACCATTTAAGTCTTCTTGTTAGTTGAATTTCTATATTACTAACAAATTACACATTTGTAATATGTAATAAGTTACTAATAACAGAATCATCAAACTCCAAAAATACTTAATTGTATCCACAATACACTATTTAAAAGAATTCAAAGCCACAGTAATATCGCAAACTATATCCAAATTGGCAATTTTAATGTTTAATAGTTGTTGAAATTTAGTATAGACAGTAGATAAAAAACAAATATCAAATTTCAAATAAATATAACTAGAATAGGGTTTAATTTTAATACATCTATCATTTTAACTTTGCAATGTATTTGTTTATGATCCATTCAACATCTATGTTTATAACTGCTTGTGAAATATTAATTTCTTTTGCATTTTAAGTCCTAATTACACAATGTAATGTACGTCAGTTTTTGAATATGGATATATATAAATTCCATTATAGCTATTTCTCTGCCTAAACAGAATGTTCATGATGGACAAGCCATGTGTTATGGAAAAAATTTAATAGCAGATCATTTGAATTTATCAAAACAATTATTCCCAGCAATTTTGGGTCACAGTTTATTGTTTGTAAAAACTCATGTATTAAAGTCTCCAAGATGAAACTTAGTTGTTTAATGATATTAATATCATCAACAGGAATACTCTCCAGTATGGAATATAAGATATATTTTTCTGAACTTTCTAAATGTAATGTTTCAAGTACAAGTACTAATAAAATGGGTTTAGGTATTAACACTTACATCAAGTTTTATTAATGTTAACCTGTCACTAATATGGATAAAAATTACATAAACAAAAGATACTAAATTAGATATATAGTAATTACCACACCATGAAGTTCTCTCTCTCATGATGCTCTTTCACTTCAAAAGAAATTACAGTGGCTGTATGTTCAATCTTAGCAACAAACATTATTCTCCCTTCAAGTCTTGAATAGTTCACGTGAAGGAAAGTTTACACATTCCTTGTAATTTATATTTAGAAAAATTAATGTATGTTTATTACTTACCACTATTAAAATGAGTTATTGTATAATTATTTCTATCACTTAATAAATGACTTGCTTGACAAAACAGACTATTTTAAGACTATCTTTTCCATGCCCTTTCCAATTCCATGATAGAGAAATAAATTCTTATACTGAACTGTTTAATCATAGAATCTTTGCTGAGTTGAAAATCCTAACTCAAATCGTTCCAAAGTGACTCATTCACAATCTCATATGAAGATCATAACTAAGGAGTATTTTTCTACTAAATATGTCTTCATTTCTGTTTTCTTAACAGAAAAGCTTTGTTAACAATATAAAAAAAGACAATTACTGTCATATAGCTAAGAGATGGAAATATAGATTTTCATGAAAACTGCGTATTGTAGTAATTTAAGTGATTGAATATAGTTAATTATATGTACTGGAAACAGAAATAGCTGTATCAGAAACTTTGATAAACCAATATTTTAACCTTACAAGACAGCAGGCAATATTTTTAGCGGGGCATTGCTTACTGATTATTGGTAGATCACTACTTATATTAGCTATTGACAGTTAATCTTCAGATAAGAATATCATTCCACTACCTCCACTTATAATATGCATCAGTAGCTTGCATAGAAGCACTTCCCATGTACGTGCATCTAAAATTTGCCATATATTTTTCAAATACACAAAAGGTTTACAATGGAAAACAACCATAATCTTTTGCCATGTCAACTTTTTCTTATTCTAATTCATAAAAAAATTAATCAAAAGCTCTTTTGTCCAAAACTTTTTCATATTTTTAATTTCACTGGAGTACAATAAAGGCAATGAAATAAGTCAAAAAAAACCAGAAGTAAAAAGAAAAACCATAGAGTTACAAGACACTAAAAAAATCAAATCAATGAGAGTCAAAACATATTTAATGCAGTTACAGACCAAAGCAAGATATGAGAGGAATAAAGCAATTTTAAATAGATGAAATTAAGATTCTCAAATTCTGTAAAAAAAAAAAAAAAAAGAAATTGGAACATTAAAATTAGAAATCTTTTCTTCAATTTTGTATGTTTTTTTTTTTTAATCTTTGAGCTAAGCATTTTTCTCATACATGATATATACTATTATACACACACACACACGAAAAGATATATATAATTTAATGCAATAGTAAGAATAGGAGACACACGAACTAAGTTATCGAATGAATTCTCATAAGAAAACAACTTAAAGTATGAAAAGCAAATAACATTAAAAACACACACACAAAACAACTTGTATAAATAAAAAATAGAGTCCGTAGATATCGATAAATAAAGCAAGACAATGATTAAAAAGACCTCAAAAACTATTCTATCTTTCTCATTAATCAGATTTGATGGGTACTGCTTAATAATTATAAGATCTAGGAATCTAAATATAAAGAAAATGTATTTTATATGTTTATTTGTAATTATTATTTGTGATGCTGGGAGGCATAACAAGTATAGTTTAAAGTCAGTTGTAATTCTATTTGTAAGAAGTATATCTGCCTAGTTTTATGCATTGTAAATAAGTTTATAAAATTATTAAAATAAAATTATTAGTTAATGTTAATTATCAATTAAAATATACAAGTTAGTTAACTTTGTTTTGCTCCTATTATTAGTGTGTTATGGATACAAGTAAATATATTCTTGGGTTCACCAAAAAAAGAAAAAGAGAGAGCAAACCATGAATAGTTTATTAATAATGATTTTATTAATAGTAATTTGATTAATTTTCTGCTTGGCAGAAAAATAAATTAAATGTGGAACTTCTTAATAAATTAAATAGATATTTAAAGACAGAAATTCAATAACTATCAAGAAGACTGAAAAATGATTGGTTGATTAAAAGTGCAAGAAATTCACTGATCATAGTCATTCTAGATATTATTTTGTTTGATGCAGTGAAAGTGATATTTGAATCCAAAAAATAGTATCATAAACTTATTAATTCCAGCAATGGTTACTATTGATGAGATGATTAAATCACTACTACCTACTTGAAAAGGAATTGATATATATGAATTTGGTAACCATAACACCCCCCCTCCATACACACACACACACACACAAATAAAAAAACAATTTTCATGGTGTGAAAATGTTTCACTGTGCTCTTTTGGAAGATTTTTTTTTTTTTTTTTAAATGTTTAATTTTACTCAATTAATTGAATCCAGGGGGGGAAACTCATTAGTTAAATAACACAAAAACTTAAATTTTTAAAGAATATTTTGCTTTTCATCTGCTTTTAATATAAGATGTGATTGATTTATTTTGTTCTTATTTAATACGCCTGTTTTAGATATAATTTACTAGTCGCAATTTTTATTTTTTAGTTAATATAAACAAAATATGTTTGTAATATAATATTTATATATGTGGAATTTCTACAATCAATAATAACTCTCAATTTTCACAAATTACATATTACAGAAATCTTTCCTTACCCTAATGCTAGTATACGATGAACTGAATACAATTATGATTTAGTATTTTTGCTTACTATCTCAATTTTTCTCCATTACTAGTTCAGATGATAAAATGCATGAAGTTTCTTATTGACTCATAAAGTAAGTTTCAATCTGATACTCATCCTCCTGTTTCCATAAAAAAATAAAAAAAATAAAGTCAGGTATAGTATCTTTATCTCAATAATTTACTGTAGTGTTTGCAATTTTCTTTTCTTTTTTTTAAAAAAAAGACATTTCCATTACAAAAAAAAAAAAAATATTTCCACTCTAATACCAAGTAATCTTCATGATATTAATATTAATTAAGAGCCAAGCATCCTAATTCCTTAGAGCTTATTTAAAAAGTTACTTTAATAATGTAAAAATATTTAGATTTTTCTAATAATAAACTTTTGGACATCAGAAATTGATCAGCTTTGGTCTTTCATAATATATTTCAATAATAATAATAAGAAAATAAATACTCAGAGCTTATGATGTATCTCTAAATATGGAATATGAATTAAATTATGCTGTAAACATAGACAAACAATCAAGAATTATGATCAAATATATTCTAAATAGTTAGACTAGGCAATTGCTAATATCTGCATTAACAGTCTACAATCTCTTTATAAGCAACAATAATGAATGAACACTAGGTAGAAGTACCAATTGCAACCCTAAACAGTTTCTAATCATTGGCCCTTATCAATGAGAAACAGTGGTTGCATAATATATATATATATGACACCAATATATAATTAGTATAATATAATAAATTAGGATGAGCATTAAAAAAAAAAGACGGCAATCTAACCTAAGTCTGAACAAAGTAATTTGAAAAAATATATTTAAATAAAAATAGTCGCTCATATGTGTAAATAACTAATACATAAAATAAAATACAAAATATAATCAAAACTCTAACTACATAGTGCAGATTAATGATACAAAGAGCTCACTAAAATTTGCAACAGAATATAAACATACATTGTGTCAAAAAAGTCATTACACAGAAGCATGCAGATAGGTTACAAGCAAATAAATAGTAAAGAATGATTTGTCTGTGTGGGCATGTAATATTAAAAAAAATACTATACTATAAATTTAAACTGAAAGTCATTGCTAGTACCACCTAACACTTCTGCCCTAATATAAATAATGCTAAATTCTCTGTATTAAATTGGATGGAGAAGCCACAATACATCACATCACATCACATTATTACCGAGTAATAGGTGTTAATTCACCACCGATTGCCATCTTGTTAACATAACTCATTCTAGAATCTCAGTTTTAGAGCTATTTTATATATGTATTTAAATATTTAATCAATTATAACTTTTGGGGATAAATTTAAACACTATACTGCATATTAAATTCCATAATAATTAAATTGGAAGCTCAATCAGAAATGAAACCAACTTTTGATAATAGTTCTGACCACAGTTCTAGTTAGTGATATGATTATTACTTTCAATAAAATCCAATCTAGAATTATTTTTTAATCAGGTGTGCGGGGGGGTTAGTTATTTAATAATAACAACGTTTACCTAATTACCTTCAGCTACTTAATTTTTAAAATATTTAATAAAGTTTCTCTGGAATTATTTTTCAAATCAAAATAATTAATATCTATAAAATAAATGGAGAATTGCCAGAATTATATTTTAGCTTTAATCGCTACAACTATACTACATTCTTATATGCTTGGACGTCAAATGACTATCACGACTGCGTGCAATTTATTCACGGTACAATTCAAAAACATTTTTTCATTTAAAGAATTTTAAATCTTTCTATAATAAATAAAATAAACGCGCAAGACCGTTGTTTAACACAAAACTGCGTTTTTAATGTCATAAAAGTAGGATATTTCTTTACGTCTTAAAACAAACAGGTATAACTTCATTGTTAAAATGAAAATGCGGTCAAGAACCTATTTTTCATGTCAATAAATATTCCTTTAGCATTCCCACCACTACACTCTTTGGAAATTGCATGCTTAAAAAATCGGACTTACAACGGTTACCTTTGTTTGATGGTTGTTCACCCCCGCACCCCCCCCCCCATCACTTATATACAGCGTACATGTATACATTTACTAGAAAGCATTTATTGTAAATCACGCATCTACATAAGCAATTCTAAATTTGTTTCACATTTTTACCAACAGAGTTCACTACATTCTAAATCAAACCAAATGAAGCAAGAGGGGGGGAGAATCTAAATACAGTTAATCCGCAGTATTAGAAAAAATAAATATTAAAAAGCAAAACACATTTTACTAATCAGTGAGCTTTACAAATATTGTTTACAGATTTAAGATGGCATTATGGAATTAAAAAAAAAATACACTATGCTTATTTTAAAATTTATTTCAATAAATTAAATATAATATATACTTTCTTATTTTTTAATTGAAAAATGAATTGCATAAATGATTTTTTTCTTTTGCAAATGAATGTAGAATGTGAGTACATGCAAGAACATGGTAATGCATAATATTAAGAATAACATGGTCAGTTGCTTGGAAGGTCATGCGTCATTCGGACAACAGAATGACAGGCTGAGTATAATAGCATTTTTTCTCTCTTCAGTTCGAACCAATCTAGGAATTTTTAAACTCCTGATTCAATCACTGCCACTGCATTAAATCACAGTGCACAATTAACAAATATTTATATGGACTATTTTTTTTTCAAATAAAGATAAAAAAAAATTTTTTTTTTAACTTCAAATAACTCCAATCTGATTATAAGTAAATTTTTGATTTGAATTTAAAAGTACATAAAAAAACAATTTAGGAATACCCTTGTATATCATTTAAGATTAAAAAATGAAGTACGGCTGCGATTGAAAATGACATTTAAAGTACTAGGAGATTTTAATTAAAATCATCAGTTATCTCCTAAAAAGTAGCTCCCTCATATCGAATCAGAATACCTTCTCTAAGACTGTCTCTTGATTTATCAAATACATATAGTTCTTTTCTTCTATACAAATACCAATCGCCTTCTTTCTTTTATTTTTAATTCAGTTTTTCTTTCTCTTCATAATTTCTTAAAAAAAATTTTTTTTTTCATTTATTCATTACATTTCTCTTTTCAACGTATCCATTCAATTCTCCTCCAAATCCACATCTTTAAAAATCCATTTTTTTTTGCACCACTTTATTCAAATGTCTGTGTTTCTGCTCCACACTAAACAATATTCCAAACGAATCATTTTTCAATCCAGTTCCAAGAGTCATAACATTTTCTTGAGTTCAGCTTCACTATCTGCAGATAGTCATATCACAGCAAATCTATATAATAGTTACATATTGTTTTTATAAGTATATATTACAACAATTAACTAGAATGATAATAAATATCTAAGTTATCCATAGAATGGTATTAACCTACAAACTGACTATTTTATTTACACACAAATATGACCATATATTCTGGTTATTAACAAGCAATCAACTTTGATAGTAAGAATAAAAATAAATTAATAAAGTAGGCAGATAAATTCCAAGACTCAATTATAATATTGTAAAAATAAATTACGTCATGCACACACATGTATATATTGTATATATCATTAATAAAGAAGATATCACTAATCTTATATATTTAAAAAATAGAAAAAAATGATAGAAAAAACAAGCAAAATTATAATGTGATGTGATGCAATGTACTATAGCTTCTTCTTAAATTAAGTCAAGAATCTCTCAGCAATTACACCAAGAAAAACTTGTTAGCTATTTAATTTTACATTCCCCAGTCTAATTTTCCCCATATTCATTAACATGGACAGTTAGTGTCCCCTTATAGAAAGTATTGGAATTAATACAAAAAATTGAATTCTATAATTAATGATCTCAAATCTGAATATTAAATAAATATATTTATTGCTCTTTCGTGTCTTAGTACAATCAGTTCTGCTACAATAATGTGTTTTAGCAATGAGAATTTGTTTTAATGCAATATATATATAGGGAATATTTCAGCATAATATGAACTTCATGTTGCTAAATCACAATTTTATCTGTAAGAATCATTTATTAAAACAGACAAAACTCTCCATACAGTAGTGCCACTCAGTGCCAACCAGAGTGATCAATGGATGCCATAAGGCTTGTGCATAAAATCCCTATCTAGTGCCTACTCATCCAATATCAGTAGACTAGTTTCTGGCTTGTGGCCTGATCAAGCATCATTACATGTCCATAGAAAACAATATTAGAATCAAGTTTTATAGAAATAAAACAGAATGTGAGCATTATTCTACAAAGTTATAATTTGCTATTCCTTCGCATTTGAAAAACATTCAAATTGCATTTGCTAAATATGTTTAGGTAGCCTAATTCAAACTTGACAAGCAGAGCATGTAAAAAGAAATGCTAGAATACTAACACAATTTGAAAGGAATGAGAGATATAATACTATTCAAGAGATAATATTACACAAATCCTCAATGTATACAACAGAAATAATGCTATGAAAAAAAAAAAAACATCTATTACTAGAACAATTGCAAGTAATGTACAAAGAAATAAAAGAAATTGAAAGATTGTTCACCAGCCTCATTTTTTTTAAAGAATTTATTGTTTTTATTAAGTAATTGTTCATAGTAGGATTTAGAGAAATGCAGAGCTACATTATTAGCAAAACTGCCTATACACATTGATTGGAATTGAATATTTCAAACACTAAAAAAGTTTGACATTATTTCTTTCTTAATCAAAACAGATCCTCTATGATAGTTATATATTATAAATCCTTGGTAAAAATTATATAGCTATTTTACTTATTATTTGTAAGTACAAATAAATGGTGAGAACTTAACAAATGGTGTTTAATTCATATATATCAGCTAAAAGATAGCTTTTTAATGCTACTGATCAGATTGTATTGGTATGTTATCATTTTGACTTGGAGGATTTGATTTTAAATTGATCATCCAAATAAAGACATAAATTAGAATAAATAAGTCCAATACGATTAGGGCATAAAATTATTATGATTCATTAAATGTTTGTAAATAAAAATAAGAATGTTTTATTTTAATTATTCTTAGAAAGTCATTTCTGAATTAATATTTACGATAGAATGAACATCATCATCACAGATTGTAAACCATAATTGAAGAATATCTAGGTTGTTAAACTTTACTTAGCATGCAAGTGCTACATTACCCTTCTTAAATATATTTTAGAATAGTTTGTGTGGTTCAATCTTTCAGTAGAATCACCTACGAGCATCAAATTGTTTTAATAATTCTCTGATTTAAACAACATACCCCACCCCCTTTTTTTTGACAATTCCACAAATGCATTTATCATTAAGTCCAAGTGCATCATCTAGCAATGAGTTTCAAAATGAGAATTATAAGAATAATGAAAGATCTGAGGTGTGAGAGAACAAAGATGGGAATAGCATGTAGACTAGGATAACAGAAATTATTTTTAAAAAATTATTTTAATCTAATCAACTTTTTGTTTCCCATCAAAAATCAAATAATATATCCTTGATTACTTAACAAAACAAAAGATAAGTATGGGACGTTTAAAGTAAAAAAAAGAAAATATTGCACAGATAATATTTCCAAATATACATACTGTATATCCATTTATGCACAAAAACATCAGTTAAGATAATAAGTTTATATAACTTTCTTTCTACACCCAAACATAAAGCAAGATACCGATCTAAAACACACATGATAATTAAAAATAATCTTATCATTACAATTTGATTTGCAAGTATCTAATTTTCTGCACTCACAATTTTGACATGAAACACTTTGGATAAATACACTAATGATTATTACTAATTATTTATTAAATTAAAGATTATCTCTAACTCAGATATAATTTTAACTCTTAGTTAGTGATTGATATGATTAGTTTTATATAAACACATAGGATAACTCAACTTCATCTCTTCTTTTCCATGTGGTATCATTTATCTTTTTCAGCTGTCTTTATTCATATGATTCAAGAATGTGGGATTAAATGAACGTTTTAAATATATCTTAAAAGATATGCTTATAGTATTTGGGTAGGATATGCTATAAGAATATTAGCTATTACTAGAGGCATATTTGTAGATAATGAAGATAAGCTTTAAAGATGTTATGATATAAAATGCAAGTAAAACTAAAGCAAGAAAATTAGACATTGAAAAGATTAAGAATAAACACTGATTAGTTGGTTAGCCGATGATAGAAATAATAATGAATTCCAATGGTAAACAGGCCTCTAATAATGGTTGAAGAATATTATGTCACCCTCTGAAATTAGACCTAACAAGACTTGGTAAATACAATGACTGGAGGATAATTTTCATGCAGTGGAAATATAAACAATTAGAAAAAAATAAAAAACTTTAAAGCTTTAGAGATGCAGACTTGAAAAGATAAAATATTATAAAACAATTAAAATATATAAATGAAAAAAAATATTACTTTTTGGAGAAAATTATGAAAAGGAAGAAAAACTAGATTGGAATATAATTAGAGGCAAAGGGATTGTGAAAGATATATAGAAAAATTGTGAAATGTGGAAAAAGAGGTAAGGCAAAAAAGAAAAAAGTTAATTGTTCATTTTAGAGAAGGAAATAGCTAAGAAATTTAGGAAAAAGCAAAAAAATCACAAGGACTTAAAGACGGAGATGTGATTTAATACATTGGGCCTGCCACTAAGCAGATAATTAATGATGATAATGGAAATAAGGAATCATAACTGTTTAATTCATAAATAAATAATAATAATACAAAATTGATTTCAGAATAAAAATTTGGTCTAGTGAATTCAAAAATAGTGATAATGATTTAGAAATAATTTTTTTGTCTGATATTGATAATATTTAATATTATGTGTTTTAGCATGTTTTCAATGATAATTTACTTTATACTTAGTTCCTTTACATCTAATCTTTTCTAAAACTTTCTGATCAATATATAATTTCTTAATATTTAAAAATGTAATTTTTTTTTTTTTAGTAAAACTAAAAATCAGTTTTTTTTTGGCTATTGTGCTCTTGAATAGAAAATTATAATACTGAAATATTATTTGCATGTATCATTGAAATGCAAGTAAACCATTAGAAATTTAATAGGAGCAATTTTGCAGCACAGAATCTTACAAACACAACTCCATAAGGGATTAAATATAATAAACTGACAGAAAACTGATAACATTATTTAAAAACTAAAACAAATAAAAAAGTCAATACATTTAATAATAGTGTACAATTGTTATAGTAGCAAGGACATATATTTTATCACTGCAGAGCATGCGTAAATATATGTATGCATGATACATACTAAAGCAAAAATAAAATAAAGGTCTACATTAGTTAGTACAGAAAGATAAGCAATTATTCAATGGAAATATGATTACTTAATTAAAAGGCAGTTAAAAATCCATAGAGATCCAAATGCATCTGCCTGTCATTCTATATACCAAAAAAATAATGCAGACATTACACATGGTGGTGAAACACACATGAGAAATGTGGCTTCTTGCCACTATCTCACAGTATGCTTTAGCAAATTATTAAATAAACAAACAACAAAATCTAATTTGTTTTTCTTTCTTTTTTTAAAAAAAAGTGGTAAGTAAACATCATTTACTTATTGGCTCTGAAGAAGACTTCAGAACAGTTGAAACATAAGATTGTGTATGCATATAGGTATAATAAAAAGTTATTGCTAAAAAGTGTTCAAAGTAGTGGATAAATTGCATTTATATGTCTTTTATTTGTATAAAGATATAGCTCAAACACTTATTACTAAAACTCTGGCCATTCAAAGGACAAAACAAAATTGATTACAAGCTACATTCAAATAAAAAAAACATGAAAGAAAAAATAAAATATGTGCCTGATATTGTTAAAAAAATAGTTCTAGATTGAATGTGCAAAGAAACATAAATAACCATCCTACTAAATGAATGTATGACGGGTTTGTGCTAATTTTTGCAATACTAGTTCTCAGAATAACTTTAGTCATTAGCATAGTTAACTTAATTAATATAAGCCCTGAAAATGTTTATTTTTGCAAATCCAAAATTGTAGCATTTTGAGAAGAGCAATATCATTCTAGCAATTTATTCTTATATATAGTATATTTGTAGTATCTTAAGAAGATATGTTGTTATACTACACTCATCTTCCTAATAATCCAAGAGCCAATCAGTAACTTGATAAAATAATTAAATAATAATACAATAAGATATTGTTGTTGCTTTTTTTTTAAAACAATAACATAATACAATTTTTATTTTTCTCTTTATTTTAATTAAATTACCAATAAAATAACAAAAAGTTAATTAACATTATTGAGTATACCACATTAAATAATTTTATTTTCCTTTTTAAGTTTAAAATAATATTACTATTACCACTCTCACATCATCATCATCATCAACAACAACCATTATCAATCCACTGCAGGATGAAGGTCTCTCCAAGTTCAATCCATCTTTTCCTATCTTTAGCTTCTCTTCTCCACATCACCCCTGCACACTTTCTTATTTCATCCATCCATCTCACATGTGGTCTCTCTCTGGGTCTTTTACAATCTCTTGGAATCCAGTTTAAAATTTCAAGTGACCATCTATTATCATCTCTTCTAACAATATGTCCAGCCCAACTCCACTTCAGTCTTTTAATTTTTTCAATGAGGTCAGTAACACCTGTTTGTTCTCTTACCCATACATTGCGTTTTTGATCCCTTCTTGTTACTCCCACATGTATCTCTCCATACTTCTTTGAGTGGTCTGAAGTCTCTGTATTGCTCTTCTATCAAGTGTCCAAGTCTCAGATCCATAAGTTAAGAACTGGCAAAACACATTTATTAAAAACCTTCCTTTTCAAACACATAGGCATATTTCCTTTTAGTATCAAATTATTTCTACCAAAAGCACTCTAACCAAGTTTAATTCTATGATTAATTTCATCCATTATATTTCCATCTGTATTAATAATCTGACCAAGGTATTTGTAAATGTTAACTTCTTCTAACTCATCATAATCAATCTTTATTTTCATATTTTGAGAAAATCTATTAAACATTACTTTAGTCTTTTTAGCATTTATCTTTAGTACTACTTTCCTACTTTCATCTGATAACTCCTGCAACATTTCCTGTAGCTCTAAAGCATTATTTGCAAAAACAACTACATCATCTGCAAAATCTAAATGACTTAAATAATCTCCATTTACTTTCACTCCTTTAGCTTCCCATTTTAATCCACAAAATACTTCTTGCAGCACTGCTGTAAAAAGTTTTGGAGATATGGAGTCACCCTGTCTTACACCCTTTTCAATGTTGATTTTCCTACTATCATTATGTAATATAATTGTTGCTGTTGCATTTTTATAAATATTCTTTAAAATATGACAATATCCTGGATTTACACCTTGAAGATACAATGCTTTAATCACTGAAGAAATGTTTATAGAATGAAATGCCTTTTCATAGTCTACAAATCCTAAGCATAATGGCAACTCATATTCATTTGTCCTTTCTATAATTTCTCTCAATACCTGGATGTGATCTACTGTACTAAAACCACTTTTAAATCCAGCTTGTTCTCTTGGTTGGTGGAAATCCAGTGTTTTCTGTAGATGAGTTGTAATTACCTTAGTAAAAATTTTGTATAAAACTGATAAAAGATTGATAGGTCTGTAATTTCTAATATCTTCTTTATCACTTTTTTTAAATATTAATATTAATACTGCATTCTTCCAATCATCTGGTACATCTTTATCATTTAGACATTTGGTATATAACTTTGCTAAAAAAATTTGTATTTCTTCACTTGCTTCTTTTAATATATCAATTATAATTCCATCATTACCTAGAGCCTTCCCTTTCTTCTTAAATTTAATTGCATGTCTCACTTCCTCATTCAAAATTCTGGGCAATTCGGATATAATAGGTATAGAAGGCACTTGTTCTTTATTACTATATAATTCTTGATAGAAGTCTTCTACACATTTTATAATGTCATCTCTCTTTTTAGTAATAATACCATCTTTTTTTCTTAATGCAAATATAAATTTCCTACCAATACCAAAATGTTGTTTTACACACTTTAGACTTCTACTCTCTTCCACAGCTTTCCTTGCTAGTTCACAATTATAATTTCTTATATCATTTTCAACTCTTTTCCGCACCATTTTACAAAATTTGAGATATTCAATCTTTTTTAATGCATCATTGTTGTATATCCTCATATTCCTTCTTTTCTTCATAAATTCTCTAGTCTCAGTAGAAATTTTACTGGTCAATTGCTGCTTTTTTCTACCAACTATCTTTGTTGCAGTTTTTAAAAGTGTATCGCTTATTTTTCTATTAAGGTCATTCAAATCTGAATCATGTTCAAAATCTACTAATACTTGAAACCGATTTGTAAGTTCTAATTTAAATTCATTAGAATGTTTCTGAAGATTAGGAATATCAACTGTAAATATTGTTTTTCTTAATAATTTTTGGCTCTCTAGTTTTGCATTAACATGTATCTTACATCTTACTAATTGATGATCACTTCCTGTGTTAAATTTATTGAGAACATTACACAAAATTTTCAATATATTACCTATACTTGCTAAAACAATAATTAAGTATTAACTATCTAAAAATAATAATAACTACAAGGCCAGTTATTCAGAACAAATGATGTTCAAGACCAAAGAGACAGGCTGGGCACAAAAATTATATTAAATAATATTGTGATTATTTGAACAAGAGGCTATATTATGTTTGCCACCATAATGGCAGAATGGTTAATAAGTTTCATCCTGCAAATTTGTTTTTATTTTTACATTATTCGTCACTGTGCTGAACCACACAGGACAATAATTATTTAAATAGTCACTATTGGATTTTTTTTAAATTATTTTCTTCATCCAAGATCTAATTCAGATATTTTTACTTTTGAGTCTATGATTCTCACCCCTGCTCTGAACTATTCAGGGCATAAAGCTAAGTTATTCTAACTAAAGAAAATAATAATATCGGGAGTAATGTTTTACAATGACTCTTAAGCACAAGTTAACATAACAGCTTTTGTTGAGATTGATGTAAAGCTTCAGATGAAAATAATCAATTTTCATATTGCTTTTTATCAAAGTGCCCTTTTAGCCAAGAGCCTCTTTCTAAGCTATAAAAATCTGCTTTTCAGCACATGGCTAACGATATATATATATATATTTAAATTTCAATGTCATAAATTTAAATTGTTTTTTTTTTAAATAAATATTTATTTCTACATATTTATAAAATTAAAATCCTTCTTAGCATATAAAA
Source organism: Epiperipatus broadwayi (assembly GCA_028023455.1). NCBI lineage: Eukaryota > Metazoa > Onychophora > Udeonychophora > Euonychophora > Peripatidae > Epiperipatus > Epiperipatus broadwayi. Next base: position 12,177,205 of record JAQFVV010012401.1, read on the forward strand.
TTTCAAAACAGACATTAACAATCAAAATCCTCCCATTGATGTATGAATCACTGATTCAACTAGCGTCCTCTAGGAACAAAAATGTAACTGAAATATAGCAAATTTAGTAGTTATAGAAAACAATTTTTTCTCTCAATGTCAAACTTGTTCTTATATTTCATTACTAATTTTTGTATATTGTCCAAACTAAAATAAAAATAATAATGGCGAAAATGTTCAAAATAAATTCATTTAAGAAATTGATTTTTAAGAATAATATTAATTTTCTTTTTAATTGATTGATTACTAATGCATAAATTAACCTAAAAACAGCTGAAATCCAATAAGCAAACAAATAAAATTCTGATACAATATATTGATTGCACAAGATTATTTAAATATAGGTACTCACGCACAATCATTACAACTTTGAGATTTTTAAAATGCTTTTCTAAAAACGTATTTCAAAGATATAAAAAAAAAAAATGAAGCAAATTATTTTTACTCATATATATTCTTTATAATATATGAGGTGATAATGATCAAATGTTTTTTGTCATAATATTTAATTGCCTAATTATTCCCACAAGCTTGCTTTAAGTTTACTATAAATGCATGTATAATGAGGGTTATTTTCATTTTTGCAGAGTCCTGCACAAAATATTTAGAAAACAAATCAGTGATGTTAAATTTATTTGCTACAACAAAGCATAACTGCACTAACAAAAAATAGAGGCAAAACTCTCTATACAGTAGTGCTACTCTGTGCAAACCAGAGTAATTGATGGATGCAGGAAGATTTGTACATAAAATCTCTATCTAGTGCCTACTCATCCAATTTGATGGATGCAGGAAGATTTGTACATAAAATCTCTATCTAGTGCCTACTCATCCAATATTTCCCAACTAGTTTCTAGCTTGTGGCTTTCATCAGTGAGGAGCTTTGGATCTGAGAGCACTGCATTTAAGTGCAGTAGTCCAGGATATTGGATGAATATGCACTAGATAGGGATTTTATGCACAAACCTTCCTGTATCTATTGATTACTATGGCTTGCACTGAGTGGCGCTACTGTATGGAGTTTTGCCATAATATATTTCACACAATAGATTATGTATTGGTAGAGAAAGAGGGAATGAATAAAATATGAAAAATTAAGGTGTTTGATAATGAAGAGAGAGTATGTAATAGTGATCATAACTTCATTGTAATAGAAATGATTAGTAATGTGATGAAGAATAGAAACAATAGTGAAAGATGTGGATGGAGAGTGAATGATAAGAAAAGTTGGAAGAGTACAAAATACAAGTTGAAGAAGCCATGGAACAGTTGATTGGGAATGAGTATAAGGACTGATATGGTAAGATAGAAAAAGTGGCAAGTAGAGTTTTAGTTGAGAATATGCAGAAAAATAAAATAAAAAATAAGAGTTAGTAAAAGTGTAAAAGAGAGGAAAGAAGCATGCAGAGAAAAGTGGCAAGTAGAGTTTTAGTTGAGAATATGCAGAAAAATAAAATAAAAAATAAGAGTTAGTAAAAGTGTAAAAGAGAGGAAAGAAGCATGCAGAGAATATAAGTGTGCTATTAAGAACAAAAAAAGTGAAAAAGATATTAATGCTAAATGGGAAAAGTATTTAGAAAAAAAGAAGTTGGCTAAAATGGATAATTATATAGAGAGGATGATGTTGAATAGGATACTAATAAAAGTGGAAGAGATGGGAGTAAAAAATTTTGGAATTACATTAAAAGGAGAAATGTAGGGAAGAGAGAGATAGTATTAATAGATGATGAGTGTAACTATAGAGAAAAATTAGAGAGAATCTTAAATAGGTATGTAATGGATATAGAAAAGATGTTAGATGTGAAGGACTTAGTTATAGAAAACATGAAAGCATTTAGTTTTTCCGGGTAGTTAGAGTAATACAAGAGTAAGATTATTATTTAAAATAAAGGATATAGAAAGTTGAATAATTATAAACTGATAATGATAACATCAGTTTTATATAAAATTTTCTCATATATGATGGCTGGAAGAGTTGTAAAATGGATGGAAGAGAGCAATGTAGTGGGGGAAATGCAAGGAGGTTTTAGGTCAGATAGGCATATAGGAGATAGTTTATTTGTAGTTACACAACTTATGGATATGAGTAGGAATTCAGGTAGAACATTATATATGAGTTTTATAGATATAGAGAAGGCATATGATAGAGTAATAGAAACAGATTATGGGTAAGTTTAGCAAATTTGGGAATGAATGAAGCTTTAGTAAATATTAGGCAAGGATGCCCTATGTCACCTATTTTGCTTTTGTTGTATTTGAGTGAAATGGAGAAAGCAATAGAAAGACTAGGAAGAGGGATAGAGGTACTGTTAATAGGTGGCAAGGGAGTATATACTTTGCCGGGTCTTTTTTTTTTGCAGATGATACCTTTTTGTGTGCAGAAAAAAGAGAAGATATGGAAGCTATGCTGAGGACATGTGCAAGGGTGGATAAAGAGATGAGAATTAAATTTAGTGGAGAAAAATCAAATATAATGAAGGTTAATATTGGGAAAAGAGAAGATGTAGAATTTTTATTGGGGGATATAAAGTTAGTGTGGTGGATAGATATAATTGTTTGGATGAATGGAGAAAGAATTGGAAAATGAAGCAAAGAAAAGAAAGGGTTTGGTAAAGAAATTAACAATGTTTTCATATAATAAATATGATGTAGCTAGAATTGTATGGAAGGGAGTTGCAGTAGCAGGGTTAACATATGGTAATGATGCTTTGTGTGTTAATAAAGGGGAAATAGATTATTTAGAGAAAGTACAAAGGGAAGTAGGAAGACATGCATTATATGCAGAGATGTGGACAGCAAAGGAGGCAATTCAAGGAGAAATGGGATGGTCCAGTTTTTATATGAGAGATGCAAAAAGTAAAATGAAAATGTTTGGTAGGTTGCAGTTTATGGATAATAAAAGAATAGCCAAAATAGTATTTAATTGGGTTATGAGTAAAGGTTCAGGCAATAAGATGGGTAAGAAAGGTAATGCGGTATGCAAAAGATTTGGATAAAGAATTTATATCAGTATGCTTGTATAAAGTGGGATGATTGTGTTAGGAAGATTGTTGAGTATTATAGTGGTAAGGAATGGGATAAAAGAATAGATGCATTAATAAAGAATAGGGAGTTGGAAAGATAAAAAACTAGTATGGACAGTAAAGAGTTTAAATACATATAGAAGTAAACGGAACATTGGGTGTGAGTTAATTTATGATAATAGTGTATTGTTTAAGGCTAGAACGGAATCTTTAGCAACAAGAGAATATACATGTAAATGAAAAATTATGGGTGATTTAGTCTGCAAATTGTGCAAGGAAGGCACAGAAAGTATTAGGAATTTGTTGATTGAATGCAAATGCTCGAAAGCAGAAATGGTACAAATAATGAAGTTATGGAAGAATAAATATGAACAAAGTGATTATACAGAAAGTGGGTTACAGGTTTTTATGCTAGGTTTGGGAAAAGATAAGGGGGATTTAGATATAAAAGCCATAGAGTTGACAAAGATTATGTTGTGGAAATGGGTTGGAGCAGATTATGGCAAAGCTTAGGATGGGGAATGGAAGGGGAAGGGTAAAGTGGCTAAAAGGTTTCTATGGGCATAGTTGCTGAGAGATTCCTGACTCTGTTTAAGGAGAAGTCACAGTACATCACATCACATCTCTGTGTTAACAGTCATGTAAGCATAAAGAATGGTGATCAAGTGAGATTAGTAGTTTAATAACCTAAAAATATATTATTAAAATATAATATATAATAAATCATATTCATCCTTACAAATGATGTGAATATATGTGAGTAAATATATTTCATTGATATATGTATGTCCTATAAAAGCTATGTCTAAATCACTATCATTATAGGCCCACATACACAATTAATATATCAGTTAATGTTAATAACATATGAATTAATACAGTACAATAAAATTACAACATCCATTCCTATCATCATCAAGTACTTCACTTGCACATTATCCAACAAAAAAAAACAGTAAAAAATAAAAAATGTGTAAATTCAATAAAATTTTAATCTTTCAGTTCTTATTAGATGGCATAATCTATACATTCAAAATAATAATAATATAATATCGCTGAGATATTGTATCTTGTGATTTTATTTATCAGTTTTCATCAATCTATTAATTAATTGCCAAAAGTATATGCATCTTACTTCAATTTATTTTCAATGAACTAGTTTTTCTTTGAATAATAGATTGTACAGAACTTTTTAATTTTTTGACATAAATCTGGCCATTTTGTTTTGAGTATATTATTATTTTCATAACATCAATAGTATCAAAAATAGCTACTATTTTAAAAAAATGAAAATATTTTTTTTTTTAAATTGCTATAATAAATAATAGTCTGTTTGTTGAAATGTTGAGTTATATGAAAAGAAGACAAATTTTAAATCTATCTCATTCTATTTCATGTTTTTGTCTTAAGTCTTATTCCCAACTATCCATGTTATTCTTTTTCCCATTCAACATTAAATATCTTCCATTTTTCATTCTTCAGTTTTACATCTTACCATAAATTGCTAATATCTTTTAAGATTTCTTTTGAGTGAATTTAACTTCATATTTCTTCCTGATTTTTCTGGACTGAATACAATTTTCATATTTCAATCTATCTCTACACTTACTTGCAAAAAAACCATATCATTCATATATATATACAAAGAAGACACTGCATTATATATTCTCTTAATTTCCACTATAAGTACTCCCTTCCTCCTTCTCTGCCCAATTTTTTTATCTAACCTCTAAATTTTGTTAAAATACAAAATAAATTATAAATGTAGTAATGCAAATTCTTATTTCAATCTGATTTTACACTTAACTTACCAGATTCCACACAACCCAATATTATTTATAAAAATTATTTGGTATTAACTATTATTACCTCTCCAAATCTAGTCCCATATTGTCAAGATTTCTCCTTAATTTATTTCAATCCTGATTTATTTTTTCTGTAAGACATGTCAATTGAGTAAAAATGGATTATTTCTATCCAATTCCCCGAACAAAATCCATTTTAAATTTCACATACATTATATGATCTTCCATCCAAATGGAATCTCCTTTTTTTTTTTTTTTTTGTTTTAAAATAACTTTCATATTTAGAAATATTTCAACCTATCTAACCCTCTTGCTTTTTTTAAATGTCTACTTCTTGCTCTTTGATTATGAATCCATCAATCTAACCACCTTTACATGAATTAGCTCTCAGAATAAATCACATTTACTTATTAATTCCCTAACGCCAAAGTTTTTATGACAAGTTCATTAGTATTTTTCAAATTTTTCCCTATCTGTATATTCTATTCTTTCTGCATTTAACAATATATCATTTCTCTTCTTCATATGTCTCTACATTTTTTCATGATCCTTGCTTACTACTGTATTAATTTCCTCAGTTAACATCTTATTTAAGTTCATCTCAATTTTTTTTAAAGAAATAACTAGAAAATATGTTTTTTTTCTTAGCTATTCCATGTAGTTAATATCATATTTCACACTTGTTTCTTAGCAGTTTATTTATATTCCATAAATAACTTTTTTCTTTCTTTCAGTGTCTAAAGTGTTTACACCATTTTTAATTAGTCCTATTTTTTCTAATTAAACTTTAACAGTAAATGAGAATATTTAAATGCCTTATTAATTAATTATTTTAATAAAGACAGAAGTTATATACAGATATTGTGAATCTTAAGTAATGAAAGTGGATTTTGAAGCAGTATTGGTACTTAGACAACACTTCACATCATTGGATCAGACAATGAGGCAGCATTGACTGGCCACTGTGTCTGCCTGATCCTAATGCTAAATAATTTCTTTTTAAATGGTGGGGAGTAATAGTGAAAAATAAGGTTTATGAGAGAAATCCCCAAACAGTGAATGAAATGAAAAAGTTCACAACAGACACATTTATGGATAATTCAGTTCACAATTTGTGTTGCATTATGTGTTAAAGTGTTTCAAATAAGTTGGATGCATGTTACAACATTGATGGAGGACATTTTGAACATTCAAGAAATTATATAGTGTTTAACAACTTAAATATCAAGGTAAGTAAATGTTAATAACAAAGTACTATAATAGCCCAAATGTTCATAAAATCAATTTAAATGATATGAATAATAATAATAAACCATTATTTAATATCTATCAAAAATATACCATATGCTTACCTTTGGATTATCCCTGAATAATAGCTAAATTCTAAATTTTTAATTGCATGTGTTATTACTTCAATTAGGTAATGTGGCATTTAAAATCTTATTAAAACAGGCAAAACTCACTATATGTATTGCCACACCCAAATGGTGAAATGGTGATCATGTGTTGTTTATTGATTTAAAATCTTGTATTGTATGAGCTAAATCACTCCTACATAGTAATTTATAAAACATTTCCACAAGCTTCACGATTTTCTGCATGATTTTAATAAAAATCATGATTTTTTTCCCTCTGATTTACCAATATCAAGATGATGTTTAATATCCTTTATATTTCTATTTTTTTCTATAGGTGTTCTGATTATGAATAATTATAGTTTCTTCACTGGTAATTCTTTTTTGCATAATTTTTCAGAATTTCAAAATTCAATTCTACTAAATAGATTGCTTTTAAATATTTTCATATTTCTTCTTCCCTGCTTACATTTGTCTTAATAAAATTTTCTACTGAAAGGCTAGTTGCTTTATAACTGTTATCTCTTTATTTGTTTTTGATTATAGTGTTATTTAAATTCTTCCAAGTCTATTTCTTTCTTTGAATTCTTTTCAATAATAATGGCAATGATATGTAATTTTCTTTCTCCATAATCTATATCCCCACATACAGATATACCAAATGCATTTTCATAGTTTGAACATCTTTCATTGTTAAAAATGTTGTAATGATAAAATAATCTTCTAACTTCTTAATTAAAGTTGTTAGGATATAAACCATAACTTCCATTAAGTTGAATAATTAATCTGCCTAACATACCATCAACTGACCCAATTTTGCCCTGTCTTTTATTTATAATGAATATTTCTAGTATTTATCTGAATAATGAAATACATGTCCATTGTATACATCAAATGATTTTATGTCAATTAACCATGTCCTATTTAATATAATATATTTCTAATTCATACAATTTTACTTCTTATAATAAGACATTATCAAATGACAGCCTAAGACTACCTATTAATATCTTCTGACTTTGTCATCAATCACATACTTTTTACTGTAAACTGCCATAGAGGTCAAAACAAATATTTTGTTGTTCAAATAAATATAAAAAAAATATTACTGCTTAGAGGCTTCTGAAAAAGAAAAATCCAATGTATTTTCTTATATCTAAACTCATTACATTGGTCCATGCTCATTGGTAAATACCCCATGTAAATACCCTTTTATTCTAAACAGACCTCAATCGGTTCACCAAAATGCCTTGTAAATCAAAATCTCACATAAAAAAATGAGCAATTATAATGAATCCTATGGGGGAGGGGTTAATTTGTCACCTTAAATAAAATATATATAAAAACCTGATTAAAAACAATAATCTGAAATTGAAAAAAGTATTAATTAATAAAAACATTTTAGCAGCTTTTTAAATATATATATAAATTCTCCATTGACAGTCAGATAGTTTGCTTCTTATGTAACCAGAGAATGATATTTCCAGAATCAAAATTCATTAAAATAAAGCATGTAAAAAAAAAAATTAGCAGAATGTATATTTTAAATTTTATTTTTGATGCATTTTATGATCTATTATCAATTTTTTTTATTTTTTTTATATCTGACCAATAAAACATTGATTTTTTTTTTTTTTTTTTTTTTGCAGTGCTGTTAATTTTTTTTTAAAGGAACAGTTTATGAAATGTATTTATTTTACATAAATGCAATTAAATAAAAATTGCATTTTAAAAAATGTATAATTGGTCCTGCTATTTAATATAAATGATTAAATCCCTCCCCCCTCCCACATTGTATTTTTTTATATTTATAAGAAAAGTCATCATTATCTTGAATATATTAGAAACAAATTCTGAGATTATTGATTTAAAACTGAGTAAATAAATGATATTTTAACTTATTTTTTTAGTAATCTTTGATTGTAGAGGGTTGATTATTAATTGCATAATGCATGTTATCATTATCTTTCTTTTTTTTCCCCCCAAAATAATTTCAATTACAATATCTGCATTTTACAATTATGATGATTGCATTTTTAGCTGCAGAAAAAATAAAGTTCATAAGAATTTCAATCCAAAATTGGTTGAGTGAATACATGTTATCTAATGCACACATTTTAAATTTTCTTATTAATGCATTTTGTTATCATATATGACCAAAATATATTTTTAATTACATATTGTATTAAATGAAACTGCCACTGTTTTGCTTTTGTAATTGTTAACAATAAAAATCTTCTTTACTTTGGATATGTCATAAACAAAAGCATTGATTGTCTCGCAAGAATACTGAATGAAAATTAGATAAATATATTAATTGCATTTTAATTCTATAATCAAACATAATATTGTATAGTGAGATCATAATAATTTTACAAAATGGTGGTTGTTTTTAAAACAAAAGTTTCAAAAAAATGTTTTTAAGATTATTGTAACAAATAACACAATTGTAGGTCATTTTTAAAACAAAAGTTTCAAAAAAAAATGTTTTAAAGATTCTTAATACAATTTATCCTGCAAACTTCTTCAGAGCTATAATATAATAAACAAAATAAAATAAAATACACAACTATATAAATAATACCATAAAAAATGTAAACAATAAAAAACTAAAAACAACATAAAAATATAACAATACATAATTAAACAGAAATAAATATAATCAAAACCAAATAAAATAATCCAGTTAATATAAAAAAAAATATACAGTGTAAATACAAAATAGAAAATAAATATAAATTATACATGTGTATTCCTAACTGTATACATACATATTCAAGAACAACTATTAATCTAAATATAGTATTCATTTTTAATAATCTCCTAATTACTTCTATTCCTTAAAACTTTATTCTTATTAACTCTACCTCAATGATATACTTAATAATTTTATATTTATATAATTGTCAGCTCAATAGCACTCATTTATTAATATTATTTTTAATTTTTAAATCATATAATATATATTATTAACTTATTCATTCTTTTGTTAAAAGAAAAGGACAATTTTGGTAAATTTTTAAAGATTATTGTAACAAATAATACAATTGTAAATTGAAATAATGGGTACAAATTGATGATAATCACTATGGTAAATCTTTGCATAAAGATCTGTTATATTTTGGGATAAAGATATATTTCATTACATGAACATTCCCACAGAAATAACTAATACAGTGAGAAGATTCACATTTTCAAAATCTATTGAAATTTATCATGTTTCATTTCATTTAGACTGCAATAAAGAATCAGATGATCCTTTTGGCAGCATTAATTTTGTTTATACACAAAAACTAATCTACTGTAGAGAAACACATACATAATCATTTAAAAAGAAAATTAGCATGGTTTAATGATATGCAATTAAGAGGAAAATTCAACCCCCCCAGGCTATGGATAAATACTACTCTGCATGTAATAACTGAAATACAGGCTTATTATATACTTGTATCAATATATAGTGTATCAGTGTTATGAGATATAGAATGGTGGGTCATGTGAAAGTCTGTGCTCATATACTCTGCATGTTGAATAAAGTATCAAGAATAGAATGAATCCACCTATTCTGGTAACTTCTTATGTTTACTCATTCTATCCTTAACTATTTGTCCAACATATAAAGTGCTATTTTTCCATATCATGAGAGAGAGAATGATTTTCTCTTCTTAATGCTTAATCATTTGCATGCAAAAATATGATTAGAAAACTTAACAAATAAATAAGATTAACAATGTAAACATTATGATTGAGTGAATAAAAATAGATAATTATTATAAACATATTTTGAAAATTTATTAATAATGTTATTACTAGAATCAAAAATCAATACTATTGATAAACTTTGGTTTTCCATATCTCATTATAAAAATAAAACTGCAAACAACATTGTAACATGTTCTCATATTTGTAAGCTTATTTTGTTCTACCCAAAACAAAATTTAAAATAAAATTATTTACAAAATTACTTCTTCAGGAAATTATGGATTTCATATATTACAAAGACAAAATGCTTATTACTGAAAAGAATTTATAAATATAATAAGAGTTCTGCAGAGTACAATAAATCATTAGTATTTAATTATTATGCTAAGTCATTTCTGGATTGTTTTGAAAATATTACACCTAAATGGAATCATAAAAAAAAAAAAAATTAAATATTCAGTATGAATTAATTTTGAAAATAGATTTATAAATCTAATAATATAAATATTATGATTAACAATATTATACAGTGAGCATGCCAGTAGCTCTTAAGTTTTTCAGAACATCCCTATCCCCAGATCGGTTTCTAGCTCTGGTTTAATAATTAAACATTAAATAAAGCTTATTAAATTAAGTCATGTGATGTATGACTTGATTTCCTAGCAATTAGTGTTATTGTTCTTAAGGCTTTGGTAATTTTATATTGCTAAAGCTATTAATATATGGTGTATCTGAACTTTAGTTCAGTTCCATATAACTATTTAAGTTAGATAGCTGGATTTGAAGACATGAAAATTTCAGATTTTCTACTTAATAGTTTAACAATAAATAAAGTGCTTGACTTGACCTGGTATTTTAAATCTAATGCTTGAATATCCTAGCACTTCACTGATAAAAGCCAGAGCTAGAAACCGGTCTGGGGATAGGGATGTTATGAAAAGCTTGTTAAGAGGTATTGGTATGCTCATTATATAACATTTGTAATACACACTTGTTAAATTAAGTCATGTGATATATGATTTGATTTCCTTGCAATTAAGATTAACAATGTATTGGAAATATGTCATTAGTTTTTATTAGTATTTATATATAGAGTATTAAATATAATTTATAACTTTACTATATTATTAAAAACTTAATTTATTACATATTTAAAATTACCAAATGAATAAGTTTATATGCAAATAAATGATTGCTATAATTAGTGCTTATATTTTACAAATATTTATTTGCATTAATATATAGTGGTGCATTTATATATATTCAAATATAAATAAATGAAGAGATAACTCATATCCAGGAAAAGTGATGTAGTGGCATTCAAATTGGCAGATGCCAATGAGTCAATAGGTAAGATGTGCAAATTATTAAAGTTGACAACTGAAGTAAAATGTAAAAAATACAAACATTTAGTAGACCTTGATTAATGCTAAAAAAAAAAAAAGAATAATAAAGGATTTCATATAGTTGCAGTTTAATTATCAGCTTCAAACAAATAATCATAGGCCTACTAACCAAGCATATGCAGCAATGAATAAGTATGGAGTCAGTAGTAACATAACAAGAAGACACCAGTAATAACCAATGCAATCACCACATATCAATATGACTGTCATTAGGCAGAATCCCAAGCTACAATAATAGTATTGGACAAATGACTGCAATAACAACATACATCTCCATAAACAAGCTGGACAGTAAAACAAAAATTCAAAAAAGCAGGCCTAAGATCCTGATGATCATTCCAATGATTCACATTACCTAACATGACACCATCAGCAATTAAGAGCATGATGTAGTGATAAATACAATTGGCTGACATATGTAATGGGTAGCATTCTATTCAACAATAATTATACATAACGATTATATTCAGCAATTCTGCTTAGAAATCACTGAAAATGTTTGATGTTTTAGCCACATTTGATTCAGATATTAGGATTATGGGAAATAGCCCACATTATTCTTTGTTGAGAAAATGAAATTTTCAATGTGATTACCAACAATTTTCAGTAGGACAAGGAAAAATCTAGATTCTTTATGAATATTCATTGGACCTAAATGCTTTATAATGAACCTGTATGGAGTCTTAATAAATAAAACTCATAGCATCTCCTTCCTACAATCTAATTGTTTTGTATATCATGGTGATGACAACAGATACTAACTGTACAATAAAATTTCTAACTAATGTGTTGCTTGAAAATTAAATATTATTCATATTCTAAGGTGAAAAGAAAGGCTTTTCAGCACAATGTTGTTGCAGATTTACTTCTTTATTTAATTGTTATATATATAAAAAGAAGCTATATACCTATTATTCTGGGAAATAATTAGCCAATTAACTGAATAGATACCTGAAAAGGGGGGGGGGGGGATCTTGAATTTTTGATTTCAACATGCATTCCCAACTGCATTATAAATATTTGATATATAAGGAATGATAGCAAAATAAAAATTTTAATATTGTGGGATTTCTGATATCTTTATTCGCAACACACAATGGTCAGTATACTTTTTAAGTCACATGCGCTTTGCAGATTTTAACTATAAATGACTGAATACAAACACTTCAAACACATGATAAAGTCTAAATGACTGAATACAAACACTTCAAACACATGATAAAGTCTAAAAGACTTTATCATGTGTTTGAAGTGTTTTTTTCAGTCATTTATAGTTAAAATCTGCAAAGCGCATGTGCACAGCTTAATGCTGTTTAACTATTACAGTTTATAAAACACCGCGCTATATAAAATAATTGATTCATTTTTAAGTCACAGTAAGTAATTAATTTATTGTGAAGTATTATAACTAATTAATAAAGAATCCAATACCAAAGTTTTGGCATACCTCTTGGTTATGGTTTATTTTTATTACAATAAATATTTATTAGTTATGTTTTATTAAAATTCCATAATCCCATTTAAAGATATTTTAAAAAATGTATTTGCTTTACACATAAATAAATAGAGTAAATTATACACAGAGTATTCCTACATTCTAGAAATTATGTGATTTCATTATGTAGTAATTTCATTATGTGCTGTATATATTTCATACTTATTATGCACAGAAAATATTCAAATAATATATATTTTAAAAATTTCTTAAAACAGAATAAAAAATAATAATAATAAAGCAAAGCATATTTATATATTCGAATAATTATGGGCAATTATAAATATATATATATTATATCAAGGTATTTGCTATCAATTCTTCTCTAGAACAAGTTTTAATTTTCTAACAGTTTTTAATGCATTCTCTTGTATGCTTTTCTCATTCTTTTCATTTTCTTTCATTTTTACCTTACCAGTCAGCTAGTCTGATTAATGAGGGCTTTCTCATCAAGAATCTCTCATGCAATTGATCATCTCTGTGTACCAACTGCGATAAAATTATTATATATGTGTATAATTGCATTTCCAATATTTGATAGTAAAATTCTGAATAATGACTTTTCTCATTCCATATGCAAGCATGCATCAAAATATAATTATAACTTTTTTTGATCATTTAGATCTTATCTTTTTCTTTATTTAAATATTGAAATGCTAGAATAAACTACACCAAGATGGACAAGCATTGAAATACATCAGTGATACCACTACAAAGTTTTATTAATTGGTGATAGGACAGGATTATCTAGTTACTTCACTGAACCTTAGAACAATAAATTAACTTCATTAATATGCTATTTTTAGAAAATAAAAGTAATGAATTATTAGTATTTATTTAAAAAAAGGATACTATAACAAAAATTTGAGGATCCTAGTATAAGCTACATCCCTAATGAACAAGTTATGCATGCTTTTTAATGAAAAATAATTTTAGATTAGGATCTAAATTATATATTACATTTCTTTTTATATACAAAAAATAAAATTTGATTTAAAAGAATTACATAAAAAATACATTTCAACTGCATAATTAACTATAAAAAAGTATTTTAAAAATTCATTTAAGCTTATTCCAATGAAGCATTTGTCCTCAAATTTATATTTTTTAAAAATATGCCTCATAAATTTTAAACATGATTTTTTTTTTTATGTTAGTGGTAAATATGTAAATAAGTGTCAACAGTTTACAAGATGAATGATAAAATAATAACAATTTTTTTTTAGTGTTATTCATGACAATGAATTAATTTACTTAGAAAAAGTGTGAGAAAATAAAAGTTCTTAAATTTTTCTCAGATAGTTATGTATGCATATACATACAAACCTATGTTTACTAATATTTGATAAATATCAAATATATTGTAAACAATTGTAAAATTGATTTTATAATCCCTTTATGTTCCTGATGAGGATTTATCTTTTATAGGATCTTCATATTTCAACCCAGCAAAGGATCTAAAACTGATTATACTTAAAAATTAAATCCCAAGCACCACTGGAATCTAGAATAGTTTTAGAATTATTTAAAAATAGAAAATTTATAATGATCATTGAGTGCTTTTTTATAAATTAATTATTATGTTTACTATCAAGAGACTATTCAGAGTCAATCAACATAGCTTAGGCAATCCATGTGAAAAAAATTAATGAAGTGCTGCTGCTATTTGAGAATAAATCATTCTTTAAAAATGGATACATTTTTTTAATATGTAAATTATATATAGCTATATGTTATAAAATGTTATCACAATATATATAGTAATCTTGTAAAATTCTATCATCTCTAGCAGCCATTCTCGCTACAGAAAAAAAAAAAGTTAAAGATGAATCCTTCAATGACTACACAAACAATCCATGAAATTGGTCCAACAGTCTATTTATCTGAGATTGAGCAATTCCTTATTTCTCTTTGACAACTTTTCTAGCTAAAGGCCTTCAATGTATCTGCACAAACTACACTCTCCCAACAACAGCAAAATAATTATGACCAAATGTTACAAATGAAATTTGGATGATCATAATTTTAATTTTTATGACAAAAAAAAACATTTATAGTAACATTTCTTTTTAATTTTTTCTATATACAGTACAAGTAAAAATATTATATCTAGGCAAATCAGTTTTATACCAGATTTAATAAATGTAAGCACATAAACATTCAACTATAAAACAAAATCATTTTTAAATAAGATATTTATTTTATAAATGGACTATAAAATAAATAGAAACATTTTTACAAAGCGAAATGTAATGATTAGTCTGTATAAACAAATTCAGGAGAAATAAAATTTTACATAGTTATATGAGGATTCAAATGTGGAGGGTCATATATTGAAAAATCAAAATATTCTCTAAAAAAAGAGTTCACAAATATAATATAGCAAAAAGTATTTATTTTTGAAATTGTTTTCATTAAATATACCAGAATTTGTAACAATACTCAGAATTTAACAAAGTTTCTATTTTACATGTGGGAAAATTCTACAAATAATTGTGAAGTAATAAAGAAGTAAAAAATAATTTACTCAAACAAAACAAGTCATGAAATGTCACATTTTAAATTGCAATTAATAATTTGGCTACTTTCATTCATAGTTAATGTTTATATAATGTGAAAAATGGATCCAACCTAACTAACTTATCTCATTTATACAAAAAGTGCCCAGCTGTTTCATATAAGTGAAAAAATAGGCAGGAATAGTGCTACAGAACAATATTGTGAAGAATATGATAAAAGTCTGTAGAGAAAGGAAAGAAAAAAAGATTGATTTAAATGAAGTAAATAATAATGATTGTCTTGAAGCAATAGGGTTGTCAAACAGTATCCTCATGACAATGAATAAATCACTCCATCAAAATATATAACGATTACTCATCAAATAATAGATTTCTAAAGATTGGAAAGTTTTTATATTTCAGAAAATAATAAAAATTTTAGTTGTTGAAAATTTATTTCCAATTTAGAATAAAAGTAATAATCATCAAAATAAAATATGTTAGAAAATTAGAATTCAAGTATACATATATATTTAATAGGATATTTGTCTAGAATATGTGTCCATTTATTTACATATAAATATTTTTAAAAAAAATCAATCTTTACATATTAGTAGAATACTACCTTGACTATGAGATCTGATCGAGTTTTAGGCCAAACTATCAAAAAAACTACCTTTTTGTCATATGCAAGGTATGTGTTATTTCTCTACCCAAAAGCAAGAAAAATAATTAGATTATACAATATTATGAACAAATAACAACACTGGACTATTACTGTGGCAATCTATCATTCCTTGCCTTCTCTCATCATAATTTATTATACCATTTTAAGATATAAACATTATTAAAAAAAACTCTTTCATTTTAATTCAGGGACAAAACTCTCCATACAGTAATGCCTCCAAGCCAGAGTAATCAATGGATGCAAGGATTGCGCATAAAATCCCTATCTAGTAGCCTACTCATCTAATATCTCCAGACTAATTTCAAGCTTATGACTTTCATCAGTGAGTAGCTTTGGATCTGAGAGTTTTAACAGTTTGTGTAAGCTAGGAAATGGTGATCATGTGATGTTTGGCAGTTTAAAGTCCTTTTAATTCATTATCATCAAGTGATATTTATCTTTTTCACTGGTTATCCCAAATTACTTCAAGGCAAAAAAACTTTTTAACATTATATATACAAAGAATATTACCACCTTCTCACTATATCAGATTTTCATTTTCTTCTCACTCTCTCTTATTTCCTATCTTAGCAATTCCTGACCTTTTTTCTCTCTTTTATCCTGTTCATGTCCCTCTGTTTATTTTACTTGTAAGAATATTTCATTGGACACATGCTTTAATATCTGGCAATAACTTTGTCTCAGCAAAATTAAGGTTTTGGTCTAAAACATTTATAAGATTTTTTTTTATCTATCTTTAGTATTCTGATATTCCCCTTTCTTTCTCAGACAGTTAACAAAACAGAAAAGATAAATGTCAAATTCCTAAATGGTAGAGATAAAATCATTTATTGTTATTAGGTGAGCATAATCTCAATCAATTATTATATTTATCAAAAATTATGCACTTTTAAGATAGTAACTTCATTCTCAAGATTGCACCAAAATGATAACATAGTTACGCCTAAACTAATAGGTGGTCTAATTGATGGTTGACCTTCATTTAACTACCTTTTTTGATTTGGATATCAATGATCTTATGTTGTTTAAAAAATCTAATCATGTACTATATTATTTCAGTGCTTTTTATTTATTTGTCTAAACATATGATACCAATAAATAAAAATGATTTAGTACAAAATTAATTTTTAATTAATTCAGTAACTGATTTAGTTTTGTTTCTATCTAATAACAACCAATCAAACTTCATCTATTTATATTACTGCAAGTTTGCCATTTATCTTTTCTAATTTGTAAACTATGTATTCTTTATTGTAATATTATTTTTTTTATAAGAGTTTATCATAGCATTCCAGTTGGCAATTATATTTCTATCAACTTCTCATTTTCTTAATTTATCTTTGTTTTTTATGTTGACTAAAAGGAGTATACACTTAAGATTAACATGTTAATTCAGTACTTAAGAATTGTATTATGAAATATATAGTTCAAAATGTTTATTTATCAAAGATTATATCAGACTTTTTTTTCCCTCTTAAAGTCCTCCTGATTACATTGTTCTAATTTATGCCATCTATCATTCATTATTCTAATTCTTTTCTTGTGTCTATTCTTTAAGATATTATTTATTCTTATTTCATTAAATAATTTAAATTAATGTGTGAAATTCCATGACTTTGCTCAACAACTTTGCTAACTTTATAGATTTTATTTTTTGCCTAAATTATGAAATCTCCACCATGTCATAATTATATGAAACATTCATTTTTAACTCTATTTACAAAGATTGTCTCTACAATATATATTAGGCAGAATAATCTTTGCATGGTAATCTATTAATAGAGTACATAATCATATCACCTAAAATAACCACAATGAGTGCATCAAGAGATTTGGGAAGAAACATTTAAATAGTACTATCTATATGCATGCTATGCATAATGACTAAACACAGATCTACATAAAAATAAATGATCTTATAGTCCAGGAATGTTTATTGATAATGCTTGATGACAATTCACAGCTAATTTGCATATTAGAGCTCATTCCACTAATCATATATATGAACTCAAATGATATTTTGAGAAAAATTAAATTTTTTTGAAGAAGTTCAAAAAGATAAACAACCTTTAGATAGCCCAATGCAGGATAAAGGTTCTCCAACAGTTTTCCATAGAAAAACAATAAAGAAGATATTACTTATCCGGCTTTCTAATTTCTGGGTAGTAAAGTAACTAGATAAGCATTTTATGCTCGACCTTAAATGGTTAGTTGATTTAGTTATCAACTGAAAAGTCTACTTCTGACTGGAATACAGAAAAAAAATTTTAAGTTTCACAAAGCCAAGATTCAAATTTAAATCATGAGCATAGCAAATAGATATGCTATTAATAAATCATGAAACTTTTATATAAAAATATATAAATGATATGTTATTTCTTCTGTGGTTTTTTCTATATGTAAGGAGCATAGGAGAAAGACTTATGTAGAGAAAGACCAGAAAGTATATGATTTGACAAGGATCCTGACCTCTATTATAGACATAACTAGTGTCCAAGACTAATTGCAGACTTTTTAAGTCCACTGATTAGTTTTTCTCTGTATAAATGTCTCTTGTCTGAATTTATGCATGGAAAATATCAAAAAAACATTTGGCATCTTTTACCATGAAAATATTCATATCAAAATACATACTATATATATATAATTCCTATTAGATGAATTATTTTAGATAATAAATTGTCATACTAATTGTTAAAATAATTTTTATTAAAAATAGATACAATGTAATGTTAACTATCATTTACAAAAGGCAAACGATACTTGAATCACAATACTTGTACAGACATGTATAACTATTTGTAAATAGACATACTTTTTGATGTTTCATTTAATGAAAATAATCTTTCTTTGATTTAAATTTCTGGAAAAATTTATATGATCAATTGTAACACAATTATAAAACACTTCCTAGGTAGAAGATTCCTATTATGTACAAATTGGTTGGATTTAGATTTTTCTTTAGAAATGTGTAAATTTCAAAATATTCAAAATATATACTAATGAATTATTAAATGTAGAATATAATAGGAATGATATTTTAAATGCATTATACAAGTTTACACATAGAAGGAGAAAGAAAAATACTGAAGAGAAAATATGGATTTCTTTTTTATATATGAATAATAGAGTATATTGGTTGATCACATCAGTAGTTTGTTTTCCTTTTAATGTTGTATTTAATGTGGTAGATTAATAATTAATGGAAAAGATATTCTTGATAAAATCAACAAATGTAATGTTATATATAAGGTGGTGTACTAGTGTAGGTTAAGTTACACTGATGGGATCAAAAGTGCATTAAAAAAAAAGAATTTGTGGACATGAAATACCTTATTAAAAAAATCTGAATTTATAGAACATTAATTTATTTGCAATGGAAGCTTTTGTTTTGACAATGTTTTTATTTTGCACATGGAAAATAAATTGAGGAAAAGAAAAATCAAAGAAGCATATTTTATAAAATATGATGGATACTAAATAAACATTTGTGTAAATACAAATAAAGTATGGGATTTGACTATTCACATGGAAACTTTAATGTTGTATGACTTTAATGAGCTAGTGATTCTTTTAAAAGTCTATAAAATATAACTCAGAAAGGCAGTAATATCATAAACTGATTATAGTTCTTATTTATTTATATATTGATATTTTGAAAATTCCAGGTTTTTATTTTAATATACATATATATAATATTTATTCCAATAGTTTTATAGATAAAGATGTTTGCATAGAACTTTTACTTTGACTACCAACACTATTACACTTAAACTCTCTTGAAAAAAATATTGTTTTTTCCTCTGTATATTTTGAAGATCCAAACATACTAGAGTAGTAATCCTATAAATGCTCTGAGAATAAAGTAGACAATCACACTGTCATACTAAGCCATTTATAACATTATTTCCTTTTAAAGCATTACTGAGTAGTAATAGAGATACAAACATGAGATCTGGAAGTTTGTGAATTGTTCAACCTGTCATACCTAGTACTCAAATATCACATGGTAACCATTCCATTATTATATTACTATCATATATTTTAATAAGAATGTGGAGAAATATAATATATTTTTCAAAAGGATTTAAATACAAACAATAATACTAGTCAAAATTGTTTTCAGCTAGTGTCTATATCGCATGTAGGTATGTATGTATACAGATTATATATATATTAGCTATGAATAAGATATGTATAGATGAGACATTTCTACAGTTGTAATAAGCCAAATAATTTCGCTTTAATATAAATATATAGGCTAATATTTATTAATAAGTAAAACGAACAAATGCTGCAAATCAATTTGTTTACATACATTAATAGGTGCAGTCAATTAATTAAGTAAATGTAGTACATTATCTATTTGGTTATGAATAAAATATTCGAATTTATTTCTTATTTTTCAGTTTAATTGTTTTCAATGAACATTGTGAAATTAATACAGAATCGGCTGAGAGAGCGTTATTATCATTTACATCCTCTCTCTTTCTTCACCGACCAATAAAAAATTCCAAGTACGACTCTATATTTGTGAATTAAAATGATGTAGAGATTATTGTTATTATTTTTTTAAAATTAAACGATATACTTTTATTTTATTTATTTATTTATTTTTTTACTAAATCGGATGCTTTTTAATTTTGTTAAAAGCGTATATTGAAAAGATTCTGTTTACTTACATCAGCAACTCAAACACAAAAGGAGTTTGTGACCAGGTAAAATTCTCCATCTTTTTTATATACACTACAACACTAACGAGGAAAAACAAACATGACAATAACTAAAACAAATCAACACAACAAATACTAAACAAAAACAACACTCCATTAAAAGATAAGAAATAGAAAAAAAATATTAAACTTTATTATTATTATTTATTTTAAAAGTCTATCTAAAAAAATACAAATCTATAAGATTTTTCAATAATGAAAATAAATGGAGTGAGTATATAACAATAGAAAGCCATTACCATCCCCATCATTTTCAACCATTACCCATCAACTGCAAGACAAAGCTCTCCCAAGCTTAATCCAGCTTCTCCACTCTCTAGCCTCTCTTTTCCATGCCAGAAAACTTTCTTATTTCATCCATTCATCTTTCAATTAGTCTCTTTCTAGGTCTCTTATAATCTCTTGGGATCATATTTAAGACTTCAACTGTCTTGCTATTATCTTCTTTTCTATCAATATGTCCAGTCCAGCTTCAATACAATCTCTTAATTTTTTTCATTGATGTCAATGACACGTGTATTTTCTCATTAATGCATTTTATTTTTCGATCCATTCCTATTACACCTACCATATTTTGGGTCTCTATATTGCTCATCTGTTAAGTATCTAAGCCTTAGATCCATAAATAAGAACTTGATAAAACATTATCTTTTCTAACACATAAGCATATTTTCTTTTAATATTAAATTATTTCTACCAAAAGTATTACATCAAAATTCAAATCTGTGATTAATTTCATTGTTTTCATCTGCATGAATAATCTAACCAACATATTTGTAGTTGAGAGTTTGTTCTAATTCACCATTATCAATTTTATTTATTTCTTTTGAGAAAATTCATTGAACCTTATTTTACCCTTTTTAACATTTATCTTTAATCCTACATTCATCAGATAACTCTTATACTTCCTGAAACTCTGAAGCAGTATTTATAAAAACAATTACATCTTCAAAATCTAGGTGACTTAAACAATTTCCATTTACTTTTACTCCCTTAGCTTCCCATTTTAATCCACAAAATATTTCTTGCAAAACTGCTATAAAAGGTTTTGGAGATATGGTCACTCTATAGCACACCCTTATCAATGTTAATCTTTTTACTATCACCATGTAATCTAATCACTGATGTTGCATTTTGATAAATATTTTTCAAAATATGACAATATCCCTGGTCTACATCTTGATGATCAAATTTAAATCATTGTAGAAATACTTGCAGGATCAAATGCCTTTTCATAATCTATAAATCCAAAGTATAATGCCAACTCATACTAATTTCTCCTTTTAATCTACTGTATTAAAACTACTTTTAAATCCAGCTTGTTCTTTTGCTTAGTTAAAATCCGAGTTCACTGCAGATGAATTGTAATTATCTTGATAAAAATTGATATATAACTGATAAAAGACTGATAGGACTGTAATTTCTAATATCTTCTTCATCACCTTCCTTAAAAATCAATATTACTAATACATTATTTCAATCACCTAATATGTCTTTATCATTTAGGCATTTGGTATATAACTTTGCCAACAATTTTTCTATTTCTTCACCTGCTTCTTTTAAGATATCAATTATTTACACCATTTCCAGTTTTTCTCATCTTCATAGATTTAATTGCATGACTCACTTCTTTTTTAAAATGGTGGGCAATTCAAAGAATGTAGAAATTAATAGGAGATAACTTTCTTTTAGTTTTTATTAATATATAATTCTTTATAAAACTTTTGTATATATTTCACAATGTATCTTTAATTTTACTAATAATTACACCTTTTCTTCTTATTATAGAAATAAGTTTTTTCAATATAAATATACAGTATTGTTTTACACTTTTAAAATTTTTATTCTCTTTTATAGCTTTCTTTGCTAATTCACAATTATATTTTCTTATATTGTTGTTAACTCTTTTTCCTATCATTTTACAAAATTCTAGACATTCAATTCTTCTTAATATATCATTTTTATGTTTTCATATTTCTTCTTTTCTTCATACATTGTCTTGTCTCAGTAGAATGTTTATTGGTAAATTATTTTTTTGTATCAGCCATCTTTGTTGCAGTTACTAATAATGTATCAGATAACTTTTTTATTGATTTCATTCAAATCTAAATAATGTTCAAAATCTGTTACTATTTTAAAGTGATTTCCAACTTCTAATTTAAACTCATTGGGGTGCTTTTGAAGGTTAAAAACATCAACAGTGAATACTGTTTCTCTTAATAAGTTTTATCCCTCTACTTTTGCATAACATGAAACATTATAATATTAAAAAATATATTTTTTGTTAAAATACAATCCAATTCTACTGTACCTTCATTTGCATGCCTCCATCTCTATTTTCTTTTAGCATTTGAATTCAGAATATCCATTTTTTTGTTTCTGCAAATTACACAAGTTTGTCCCCTCTTTCCTTTCTATCATGATAACCAAATTTACCCAATACTTTTATCTTTCAATATGTTTACCAATCATAGCATTAACATCTCCCACAACAATTTTAAAATGTTGTTTGGCTTGATCAAAAGCATTTTGTACATCAATATACTTTGATATCACAGTGAGAACTTGTTGTGCCATAAATCTGAATTTATTTGCATTTGATATATTCATTTAAGTTGAATAACTAACCTTGCTATTCTGTCTAATACATCATCAATTTCCATAATATTATTTTTCCATTATAATAAATCCCATCTCACTTATGCTTTCAATATTTGTATTAAAGTATATGTCCACCTTTTAAATAAATTGTCTCTTCACTTTTTCTTTTAACTTCACAATCAATTTACTATTAGATAATTCTTCCAATTTGTGCAATCTTCCTTCACTTAAAAGTGATCTGTAGTTCTAAGTACTTGAAATATTATCAACAAATAGAAGTCGGATCTACAATCAGGAGATTCTTAGGAACATCTTTGTTTGGCCACTTTACAGCCTTGTGGGAATAAGGACCATAATTTAATTTTGTCTGCCATGATGGTAAATTTTCATTCACATACACAGTCATTATGCCTTTCAAAAAACTCAACTGAACTATCAGGCAAATGAGAGAAAAAAATTGCAGTGTCTCTTGATCTAAAATCCAAAAGTAAACTCACCATACTGGTTGGCACATGTTGGTAGCAATTTGTTTACTATATGAAAAATCATGTAGTAATAACAATTGTAATGACAAGAACATATAGAATGGATAAAAGGAATTTGCCCTAATCAATTCCTTTAAGACTCAAAGAGAAATCAAAGGGTCTCCTTTCAGTTAACAGCTAAATCCTTTCTACAGTCAACAATAAAATGTTAATATTTATATATTAAAAGTACGTTTTTTTAAATATTAGAAAAAAAAAGATATAAATAAAAATCTATTATAGTAAAACTAAATTTTTAATTAAAATTATGATGATATTAATGATCAAAGCTTTGGGAATTTAGCATTAAGGATAACTGTATTACACAAGTGATGAAAATTTTTTTAAAAAAAAATCAGTTTGGTGAACTGAATAGAACTGATATTTGCAAAGAGTCTGTTTGGTTTGTTACAGGTAATTTTTGAAGCACATGATTCACCTGGGTCTCTTTTTATACGGACTTATTTAACACGATTTTGAAGTTACGCGATTCATGTTTCACCGGAAGTCGACCTCTGAAAATGCGCTATTACTTTAAATAATAAATTTCACGCACTTATGTTATATTGAAAGTAATAGCACATTTTTGGAATTCGACTTTCATCTTAGTAATTTCAATATTTTCAGTGCTTTATAATAGTAAGATTTTATGCAATAATGAAATTAAAATCATGATTTCCACATTTTATGTATACACACATTAAATTTTACAAGATTATAATGTAAATTTGTTCAAACATTATGCGTCTTAATTTTGAATTTTAAATCACATTCTGTTATTGCTTTTTAAAAAAGAACGTAATCAATTATTAATCATTTAGTGTCCACAAGTTTATTTTTAAAAGGTGAGTAATAGCAGTGGGCACAATTAAATTTGACAATTAAAAATTAAAATCTGATTTTTAATTGTAATTAACAATTTAAAAATTACTTGGCGACTTGAAATTAATGTGATGTGAAATTTGATTTTTAAACGGAATTGAAAACTAAAGACAAAAATAAGAATTTAATTTTTAGTTGTTAGTTTCATAAACAATTAATAAAATCATCGTCTCAAAGATTAATTACTAATTACGTTGTCACCAGAAAACCATTGACACAACATGAGTGTGAAGTTGGAGCTAGTTGTATTTCCTCAGTTTGCAAACGAACGTGTTTTTCGCAAATAGCGATAATAATTAAAACGTGTATAAAAAAATGTAAATTACTGTACTGTAAATTATGCATAAAAATATATTATTTTGAATAAAATTAAATATTATAATTAAAAAAAAGTTTGTCTTGTATCAATTTTTTTCAAATTTGAAAATTTTTATTAGTCATATTTTATTTCCTTATTTTTTTTTTTGCACGAATTTTAAAGTAATTTTACGTTGGTGCTTTGCTTTTACGCGAATTTTGAAAAATCATAGACCGCATCCCCCCTTTTTCAATGTAAGTTATGTCTATTTTTGCGTGATTTCGTTTGCGCGTGTTTTCTGAAGAATCTATCTATCGCGTAAAATGAGACCCAGGTATATACTCATTAAGTTCAAATGAAATAGCTAAACATAGACAAATTCTTAGATATAATGTTGTTCAAATAAAAACACTGTAAATTTATTATTTATTACCATAATACCTTCTGGATATATTGAAAGCATGTGGATAAAGGCAGAAAAAATACAAATGATCTTCAAGATGCACTTTTGACAGAACCAGTCTGAATTATATAATTTAATATAAAAAATAATTTCAACAGAAAATAAATTGCTTCTATAATTTTTGACTAAGATTAATTTTTAATATATATGTATCTTGACGATGTAAGGAGCTTCATTGTTTTATAGTATTATTTTAGACTTGAGAAGCTGCAGAAACTTACATTCAATGTCAAATACAACTAACAATATCAATTGTCACAAATGATGATTAACTCTCATATATCTTACTGTCTAATAATCCCAATCTGTTTCCAGTCTAATAACTTCTCCTAAAATATTAACAGATTATAAATTTCTTCTGCATTTTACAACTTTTCAAAAAACCCTTTTAGGAAAGTATTAAAAATAAAAAATTTATCTAAAAAATCCAATTAACCAAATCTGAAAAAAGTGTTTTTTATTAGAACAATATTTGAAGTATATTAAGTTTTCTGTCTGATCCACATCCTCTAAAAGAAATTTCCCCAGATTGCAATGGAACAACCAGTCATTCCGTCAGACAGACCTCCACCCTCGAAGATAAGCTGGCTAAATCAGATACTTGGCTACCTTCTTGTTCACAAAGGACATTCAACCCTAGTATTCAGACAGAAAATCTCTATTTGGGATGTTCATGACCTGTTATTTCCCATTCAAAACTCTACCCTTCCTTACCTCGGTGGTAACAATCAGGAGGTCACCAGGTTTTTCAAACATCTCAAGCTGGAGCCAAGGTTCCTGGACTTCCTAGTAAAAATCAACCTGGATTCACTCCAGATGAACTGGTTCCTGCACTACAGGAGATTCTTCAAGAACATAGATCCTATGTGTCACAACTGCCACAGAATCTCTGAAACCTTTGACCACATGATAAATAATTGCCCGGCATAAGACAAAATCAGAATATTCATTGCTCACAACTGCCACATTTCCCTGAACAAAATATTAGATATCAAGAGCTGCTTCCTGTCTAGGGATTATGTCACCTCAAGACTTTCGACCATCATCAATTATGCCACCTGGATGACCAGATGTTGTGACAAATTTACCATTTCTCATCCCAAGTCTGAAGACATTCATTTCTAAGCTGAAGGAATTTTGCCATAAGGACAGTATCATCTCATCCAGATTTTTATTTGACAACACATAGAGCCTGATTAAGCTGGATTAAGCAACATCAGCAAGCATATCAGACCATCTGGTTGCCCGAGCAATATGGATAACTATTATTTTATTTACAATCATATCATTCTTACATATGTTTTTCAATAAAGTTATTTATAAACAGTAAAGGCATATGTAACAATCAAGATAATAGAGACCTAAGAGCAAGCCACAGGTATATTTGGTCACTGTTATTGCTATTTCCTTCACTATATTTATTCTAGTATTTCATATTTTATAGGATTAAAAAACTGACAATAAAAGAAAAATATAAACATTCACTTGATGATTGTTGCAAAGAAAAATGATAACTTTGCATTTGGTACAATATATGAGGGACATGCGCTGATATTGGATTATTAAATGAAAGGCATGAATCAATTATTATATATTATTAAAAAAATATAAATACTTGTAAAATATATATATATAATAAAATGACTTTGTGAAAAAAGAATATGAATCTAGAAAAATATAATATTTTAAAAAAAAGTATTTATGATGAATATCTCTAAAAATTACTATTATTGATGACTGAAGTAAGAACTGTTTAAAAAAAACATGCCATTCCTAAATTAAATAATTAGGTAAACGGTTTAATTACATAAACATGTTAATATTGTTAATAATCAATAAGACCAGATTCTATTACTATAATTTATAAATTAATAAAAACAAAAAATGAATGGAAAAAAAATCTTCAAAACTGATAATCAATATTCTTAAAATTCTATTTTACAGAAATGATTAAAACTATGAAGACTTTAAAATCAAATCTATGTAGTAACTTTTATCACAATTAACAGCTACTTGTAAATGGATATGACTATTGAACTGCTAAAAAAAAAAAAAAAAAGAACAAAACGTTAAAGCTGAGTTTTGCGTAATAATATAAACTAATCTGTGAACCACAAACATGTCGTCATATATCACTTGCTTGTGGTCTTTTATTCTTTTATTTGATATCTTGCAATAGTATTTTTTTAATTCTGGCAACAATTTCTTTTTCTTAAAGAATTTCCATATCTTGTATAACTGTCGTTCTCCATTCTCAATCACATTCTTCATATATTCTTCCTTTTTTTTCTTTCAAAAATAACTACTGTATAGAATTTTAAATTGGAGACATAGGAATGAAGCAAGAGATAGTAATTTAATAAAAAAAGGGGTGAGAATATAAGAGATAGAAGGAATACTTAATTGATTTGTATCTGTATTTGTGATACCTAAAAAAAGAAAATCAGATCAATGAGGATAAAATAGATTATGCAAAAATGGGGAAAAACACTTAAAAAACTAAAGATAAGAATAAGAGTAACATAGTATAAGAAATTATGAGATTCCAGAAGATTTGAAACATATGGAAAGATTTGAGAGAATTAGTTGTTATTTATAATAAATTATGATTCTAGTTAAATGCAAGAATTTTAAAATAATTATTATGCTATCGAAGCACTACTGAGGATCTTTGATACAGATTGATAATAGACAAGACATTATTTTCAAAACAGTCTAGATTTAAAAAGAGAGAAGAACAAGAGCTAGAAATAAAATAATAATGATTATTAATAAATAAATGCAAAAAATAAGTAAAGACTTTAGAAAAAAAAGTATATATTGAAGAGAAAGATAACTTATTATGAGATTTTATCATAAAGACAGATAATAATTATTCTGAAATCTACCAATTTGAACATATAATTTCTGAACCCTTTTAGATGAACCAACAGGGCATAAGAAAGATGTATATAATGACTAAATTATTATAAAACAATCACTAATGAGAAAGTTAAATTGTTACAAAATCAAATCCAAATTTGTTTATCCATATGTTATGTGAATACTTGTAAATATACATTAATTATCAACTTTTACAAAGTATAAAAACAAAAATGTCTAATTCTAAGTTAAAAATTCATTGTCAAAACAAATAACAGTAAAAAAAAATATATAATAGTTTCAATATCCAAGCACAAATATGTCACACAATGTGATTGAAGAATATTACATTGATAATATATTTCTTTATGAACAAGCATATTTATCATTAGTCTATGTAAACAATACACATTGATTCGTAACTATGATCATCAAAAGCAAAAAAATTACGACTCTATGCTAAAATTTCATTTTCAAAACAAATGAAACAGAAAAAATATGATGACAGTTTTATTGTCTGAGATTAATTGTGACAGTTAATTTGATATGCAAAACATATGCGTAAAATCGATGCTGGTCAAAATCATGGTAGCTTAAAATCCCAACAACTATAACACTGACAATGAAAATCCTGACAGCCCAAACACCTATCAATTTAAAATCCCAACAGTCCAAAATGTTGACAATTCAAAATCTTGACAGCTAAAACCCCAATAGCAAAAATCTTTACAGATCAAATCTCAAAAATGAAAAAGATCAATAAATAATTTGTTTTGTATGTATTAACTGTATTTAATGATTATTCAAATAGAGCTTTATTGGTTACCCTTCATAATATAGCACATAATGTTTCTTTTTAAGTATTTTAAAAACATAGACCAGAAAACATAATTGTATTCTTAATACATACAAAACAAATTATTTTATTCATAGTTGATTAAAAGTTAAGTTTTATACAAATGAAACTGATACTGTCTAAATTTTGATTTGTTGATATTTTGCATTTTCCGGATTTTGAACTTTTGAGAATTTAGGAACTGGAATTTTAGATTATCAGAATATTGACTAATCAATACTTTTAGTGTGAGGCTTACAGCAGTCAAAGCAAAAAATTTGCATTTCTACACTAAATATTTATCCTCAAACTGTCAATAGAAAACAATATACATGAAGCAGTCACTTTTACATTAAAACCCAATGTCTGAAACAGTGTACAAAGAAACCACAATTTTTATTATGCATTTTCTGTCAATATGCAACACAAAATTTCTTTATAATGAAGTAAATATAAATAAATGATAAATTTAATTTTTTTCAACTTTTCAAAAATATTTTTTAAGCATTTCCCTCTTTTACAGGTTATTTTATCATAAGCCACAAACTACGTTCTGAACACAAAAATGGTGCATCTTTTATTACAGTATCAAATTTCGATCATATAGCATTAGAAAATTTCTTTGTAATCAAGTTAAATGTAAATAAGAAATTTAAATTAATTAATTTTATTTTATTTCATTAATATATTGCATTTAAATTATACTAATACATTAAATTTTTTAAGCATTTTGCCTTTTTATCAGTATAATTACAGAAATGTATTTGAATGATTTCATTAATTTATATAAATTTTCTGGAACTAAAAATATCAAAAATCAAGGATTTTGGAATAACTATATCTACTAGATATAGAAAAGAATGTGAGAAATAATTCTGTCTTAGTTTTCTTTTAATATACGTTTAAATAAGTAATGTTGTTAATAAGTAACCTTGCCTTGATAAGAATGGAATTAATAATTGGCAAAAGTAATATTCATATCAGACAGAATAAAAACAACAAAAGGATAAGATTTGTAAAACAAATAGGCACTTTTAAATATTTGGAAAAGTAATTAACTGAGCTGAAAATAAAAAAAATATATAGTAAAACAATAACACCTGAAACCTTGATCCCGAATCTTTAGTTTTTGATTTTATCACACCATACTGCACAAGGTAAAAAATAAATAAATAATGATAATTGCAATGACTAAGCAAGCCTTTAGTAAAAACAGGTGACAATTATTTGAGTCACTAAAGTTTAAATTTAAGAAAATATTTCTTAATGCTTTATTAAAGTAGCATGCAGTTTTACAAATGGAGCATGGAAAATTGTAATATTTGGAAATTGGATATGTAAGAGAATGAACTTCAGATTTTGGGTTTGCCAATCGAGCATTGAACTAAACAACACAGGGTGTGTATCACATTAAAACAAATATTAAAAATATATATTATATTATGAAAAGGGATAGTCTAGATATTTATATTTGAAGAAAGGAACTAAATATGGAAAATCTTCATCTGATTAATTATGAGACTTACTTTTTCGTAGATAACTTATAAAGTTAACTTAGGGTAAATATACATGGACAATCAATATTAAAATAATAACAAAAATATATAAGATAAAAAAACAACATAATGAAATATATAAAGATAAAAAATTGATTGCATATATAAAAATAATAAAATTCATCCATCATTTTCCTAATATATTATATTAAGAAACTCCAATTTAAAATCAGGACCTAAAACTGCAAAGATCAATATACCAATCCCATTTACAAGAAGAGAAATAATAACAAACACCTGATGTACTGCATTAAAAAAATAATTGTGTAGTTGATTGCTCAATAGTCATGCGACATTCATGCATTAAAAATAATTGTATAGTTGTATGCTCAATAGGTCATGTGACATTCATGCATCTAAGTGATGAATAGAGCACAATACTTTACTCAATTGATACCAAATGGGATTAGCTAAAAATTTATATATGAATCTTAGCTCCTGAGTCTGTCATTCTAATACTGCAATAAACAACACAGGTCATGTGCCACATTAAAACTAATATATATATTTTCTATTAAACTATTTTTTTCTTCACATTAAATATGAATTAATGAACTAAATAAAAAACTAATCATATCTATTTAAAAAAAATAACTGAATGGCTAATTACTTAGGAAGTCATGTGACATTTGATAATTGAATTTCAAGTCAGAAAACTTTATGCACTCTTCACTCTATCACTATACATTCATAACTTAAAAAATATCATGATGAATTTATAAATATAATTATGGATACAATAAGTATCTATCGCATATGTTACTAATTATATAACATTACTTAAATTGACTGAAAAAAAATTTATCTTAGAAAAGGATTACAAAAAAAAAAAATCATCAGAAGATATCAACTGATTGTTGACTATATTACAACATAAAAGATTAATAAAATCATTCCAGTATTGACAAGGTAAATATCTACAATAAAATAGCTGAGGCCATATATACAAATAAAAAAAAATAAGATTGTTTAATTCTTGAGAATTTCAATTATCCAAAAGCATAACAAATATTTCTGATGTATGAATTAACTTTTAAACTTAACCAAAATAATATGAGATCTTAAGTCATTTACTATTAAACAATATTGAAAAAAAATAATTAAGATCATTTAAGCATGTGTCATAACAATGTTAATTATAGTTGTCTCACTGTAAACAGGTAATTAGGCAACATTATTTTGAACACACGACATACTCCATCATCATCACTGGTAATCTGTTTTGCTGACCATCTCTCAATCCATTTTATTCTATCACAATTTTGGAGCTTCTCCAGTATTCTTACATAATTTTCCTTAGTACTAATTCAAGAATTTAAATTCACCTAAAGATGAACTTATAGTGAAATGGTCAAAAATATATGTGCAGAAAAGAATCAATTTTGATTTTGAAAACAAAATCATAAAAGATAATATCATTGTTTTAGAATTGTATTCTGGAAAAGCACAGGAATTTTATTTATAAAATATAAGACTTAAATGTATAACATTTTGTTTTTTAAAGTATTTTATTATAAAATCAGCAAATATATAATTAAAACAAATTTAAAATAAACATGTAAAATAATCAAAACACTTAAAAAAAAAAACAAATGAGCAATGAGACTTTTTTTAAGTCCAAATAATATCCACATGGTCAAAAAGTAAGAAACTTATGACTACACTTTGGTATCAGAAACTTTTCTGTTAATATATTTTCAAATCCTTGCAAAAAAGTGACAAGTATAAACTTAGTCTGAGCAGTATGTAAAATGCTAAGATTAAAAACATCTATTTCTAAATAGCTTACATAAAAACAATCAATAAATACCACATGATCACCATTTTTTATGCTTGCTTATAAATGTTATTAAAACAGGCAAAAACTCACTATACATATTGCCACACAGCAAGCTAGAGTAACTGTTATTAAAACAGGCAAAAACTCACTATACATATTGCCACACAGCAAGCTAGAGTTGATTACTCTAGCTTGCTGTGTGGCAATATGTATAGTGAGTTTTTGCCTGTTTTAATAACAGTTATAAGCAAGCATAAGAAATGGTGATTATGTGATGTTTATTGGCTTAAAACCAATCCTGCCTAATTGGACATCGGTGGCTATGGTTATTAAAAAACCAAAGACACCAAAATGTATGGGTACTGAACTGAGTTCAGACCTATATGACTATATAAACTGATGGGCTTGGATTGAAAATATTAAGGTGATTTCAATTTAAGACTCATAGTTTTGTAGTTATGTAGAGATAAAAGGTAGCTGTTGGAAGGTTGCATTAGATCCTCAGATCTAGGTGCAGTGCTCTCAGATCCAAGGCTCCTCACTGATGAAGGCCATAAGCCAGAAACTAGTCTGGGGATATTGGATGAGTAGGCACTAGATGGGGATTTTATGCACAAGCCTTCAGGCATCCATTGATTACTCTAGCTTGCTGTGTGGCAATATGTATAGTGGGTTTTTACCTGTATTAATAAAAACAATCACTGACTCATGAAGAATATGTAAAATCAAATAAACTCAATTTTCTGTGATAAAGAAGCAATTCGGTAATAAAAAAAAGTTATTTTCTAAATATATAATGAATGACTTTAACAAAATTAGCAACAGGATATAATATATCCATATTCAATCATATCTGTTCTAACTCTCCAAATACATATTTTAATAACTGTATCAGAAATCTTTGCTAACAACAATAGTATCACGTGATCCTCTCATGTGCTTACTTATATGCCTCCAAATGCTGTTACCTTCATTCTAATCTAGAATCATCTATTGTAAACTTAACACAAAATGGTATATAGTACTATAAAATACCCATGTCTAGATTGGTTTCTGGTTTTTACTTTCATCAGTAAAGATTAGAATTCAAATCTAGGAATTGCTCTGGAGATGAGAATTTTATAGCACCACACAATCTCATGTCCACTGATTGCTTAAGCTTGCAGTAGATGGCTCTACAGTAGGTTGAAAATAATTGATCTTCAAAATCTTTGATAATACTATCATATCTCTTAGAGTATGTATGTAGGTATATCCTCTGCCCAAAGGAGGCTGGAAGAAAGAAGAAACATGATACAAAGCAAGTCATCACACATGATCATCACAAGCAGAACTTTACCATTC
This sequence comes from Epiperipatus broadwayi, assembly GCA_028023455.1. Lineage (NCBI taxonomy): Eukaryota > Metazoa > Onychophora > Udeonychophora > Euonychophora > Peripatidae > Epiperipatus > Epiperipatus broadwayi. The sequence continues at coordinate 12,211,094 of JAQFVV010012401.1, forward strand.
TTTAACAATTTATTTGAGTATCTTAATGTCAACATCAATATTTATTGAAGAAAATAAAGCTTCTAAAGACTAAATAACTGACAAAGTTTCTTCATAATTAAATTATTTAATGCAAAATTACGCTTAGTCTTAAAATAAAATAAATATTCTTAAAAAAAAAAAAGTAATGAAATGATAAAATAATCAAAAGTAATCATAAATTTTAATAATAAAGATTCTTTAATTCTTCTTTTTATTTCATTTCTCTCAAAGACTACTTTAGCTTCATCAAAATTAATAATGTGGCCTATATGTAATGATTTGCCTCTTTGAGTCTGAAGTGCCACTAGGAACCCCTGTTCAGAAGTTTAAGTTTCAACTGAGTTTGCGTGGAATTGGTAAATCATACACATATGGATCTTAGGCCACTCAATCTGCCATTTTGTTATGATTAAAATGAGGTATGTATTTTTTTCTATGACGAAATTTGAATTTTTTATGATTTCTTTTCTAAAATACAATTTTTATTTATTTTTTTCTCATTTTTATTAGATTTACTAACTGTAAAGCTTTTTTATAGCTGAATTGCATTCTCTTACCACTTGATATGGATATGAAATTGGTAATGTGGGTTTGTAAGTCTTTTTCTAGAAGCTCATTTTCGTGGCAGTTCAGATTTGGAAGCTGCAATGTCAAAAAGAAAAGGATTTGGAAGTTGCAATGTTGAAAAAAAGGATTGGAGTCATTTTTTATTTGCAAGGACAGCCGTGGTAACCACACATGATTGCCTTCATGACTAGATACAAATTTGAAACGGAATATAATGTTTAGCAAGGATTCTGTGAGTATTGAATTAGTTTTATAACTTATTTTTTATTATTTTTATATAATTGAATATATGTAGAAAATAATAAATATGCTATAAAATTTTAGACAATTAAGACCTGTAGAGGTCCCTACCATCGCATTTTCTGCTTGAGGCTACAGCCTTAATGAATATTACAATCATATACATAAATCAATTATTTTATATAGCGCGATGTTTATAAACTGTAATATTTAAACAGCATTAATCTGTTGCACATGCACTTTGCAGACTATCTTTTCCAAAGACTTTATCATGTGGTTGAAGTGTTAGTATTCAGTCATTTATAGTTAAAATCTGCAAAGTGCATGTGCAACAGTTTAATGCTGTTTAAATATTACAATCATATACATATATTTAGTGAAAAAGGCAAGATATATTATTTTATTTGAGTATTCAGTTAGTTTTATTACCTATTTTTATTACTTATTTTTTTATATAATTAAGTTTGTAGAAAACAATAAATATGCTATAGAATTTTAGGCAATTTACATTTCAATGATATAAAAACATACACATCCAGACTCAATCAAAAATATATATATTTAGTACAATAGGCAAGATATATTATATTATTTGAGTATTCAATTAGTTTTATTACTTATTTTTATTGCTTATTTTTTATTACTTTTTTTTTTTTTTATAATTAAATATATGTAGAAAACAATAAATACGCTATAGAATTTTAGACAATTTACATTTCAATGATATAAAAATATACATATCCAGACTCAATCACATATCCTCAGCCATTATCTCCCACACACATATATAATCAGTGCTCATAATACATTTTTTTATTTTGATGTACTTTGCTTAGTTTTTATTCATTTTATCTTAAAGAAATTTTTGTTTCATATTTATTTTTTGAGTACACTTTATTTATTTGAAAAAAATACATATTTTGGGTGGCCCCACTTCCCAATAATATAATAATTAATTATATTTTTAAATATATTACAATCTACTAAAGTTCTCTTTGCATAATATCTCATAAGCTGTTCTTACTGTTTGATATTTATTTGAGTACATTTTTTACCTGAAAAGAATACACATTTTAGGTCACACCCCATTTTTCACTATTATAATAATTAATATATAATAATATTTTATAATATAATGTATTACAATTTACTAAAGTTCTCTTTGCATAATATCTTGTAAACTATTCCTGTTATTTTTTCCACACTAAAGACCAAACTTATTTCTAACAGATATCCTGTATGGAAGGACAACCAGACATTTCTAGCAGATATCCTGATATGGAAGGATAGAATCTGGGTCAGCTAGTAAAAATGGAAGTTACCAATCACATTTTCTTTGTAATTTTTTCACTGAAAAATTACCTCAGGAAAGACATTATATATTATTTTTTTCAGCAATTTATGACAAATGTGATGAAGCTATCTATGAAATTGTCATTTTAAGATTTAACTTTCAAAATTTAGAATTTGTGAACCAATGTAAAAATAAAGATGTTTAAAAGTGTTAAAAATGTCTTTTTTCTTAATTTTTCTGAGGTAATGATTATTTTATCAGCTTTATAACATTCTTTCATATTTGCTCTTTCTAACATATATATATATATTTATATTTATTGTAATAAAATAGAAAATATATTATAAATTATATTTCTTGTAATTTTTTTTTAAAATTAAAGATGGCATCTTGGGATTTTAAGAGTTACAAATTCAGATGTATAGACAGTACCTCTAAATATAAATAGATAATCAAAGAGTTTATTGCTTGAGATTTCATAAGAAATTTAAGCAATGGAAATGACAGAAAAGGGTGCAGTCCAAGGATCTTAAGCCTGCCACTCTCCTACTACATCAAACTATGCAGGTCATTTGTAAATATAATGATGCTAAATTAAACTATAATAAATAAGACCATGAATTATTGATCAACAAATAACTATACTTTTGTGATGATAAATTTTACTTTTATTATATTTGGGATATTACCATCATCTAATTGAATATTATGAAAAAAAACTCAATTTATACTTTTTCTAATACATTCAGTTGATAGTAATAAACACAAGTTAGTATAAAACATGTTTTGAGTAATATTATTATCCCTTTTTAATCACATATTGCTTGCTTAACCAATAATAGTCAAGCTGATTTCTGAACAAATAACTTTCATAATTTGGCAATTAATTTCAGTGATTAATATCTTCTTTCATTGCTCCTTCTATGAATTGAAGGGAGATGAGGGAGACTGCAGTTCGTATTCGCTTGCGACTCTAATGTTCTTGACTATTTCAATGTAATATTCAACTGTAGACTTCTGTTTTCATTCATAAATTATATTACAACATACTGTTCTGCAATTTTAATATAATCATCAGCTGAATGTTTTATTTACAGCCATTACATTATTTGAAATAAGACTAAAAATAATTCTCTGATGTTTATGCACACATACAGATAATTTATATTCTATATACTGTCATGGTCTATTTGCAATCTTTGATAAAATTATTAACAATTTTTTATAAAAAGTGAAAAAAAACTGAATAAATCTGAGAAATTAAAGATTTTTCAATATGGATTTAGTGATGTATTGAAAATTGTACTGCAATTATTGGATTCGAGTACATATTATGACTGCTTCTTCAATTAAATCTTCCAAAAAACAATATGTGTAAGGAACTTTTATCTAACTAAATAAAATTAAGTTTTACAATAAAATAATAATACTTTTAATACAACCTAATTAATTTTAAGATTATTATTTTCTTAACATTGATAAATATACATGATCATATACACCATCTTTGTAAAATAATAATAATTATAATAAATTTTTTTTTTTTTTAAAAGGACATCTCAAAAGAGAACTTTGAAAATATATTAATTCTTATTACTAATTAGTACACAATTAAATTTTTTAAGATTTAGATATTTTGGTGTTAGTTGCATATATATATTATTCATTGTTGGAGTTACTATTCTCATACCGAAATAGACAAATAATGATGGGAAAACAAATATTTCCAATAAGAGTGATCAATACAAACACTCAATGACAAATTATATTTGTAAAGATGACAAATGGCTTATATGAAAGCAAAGCAAAATATATATATACATAATATATTTGAAAACACAAAAATAATATAATTTATTAAGAAAACAAACCTGAAAATAGATATTTAACACACAAACACTGACTGAGAAACAATTAGTTTCAATAAATATGATGAAATTAAATTAGCAATAATGGAAACACTAATTAAATTTCTTCAAAATTGTTTACACTGATGGCACTTATTTACTTGTTTTTCAATCATCGTTTGTTTGCTAAATATATTATTTTCAGGTTTTCAAACTATTTTCATATTTCATAACCCTGTGTTGGTAGTAGCTTTTTGTTATCATTGCTACTAAAATTTCCCATTTAATATTTGGTTACAATTCTTACAATAAATTATATTACTTTCATGTTTTCAAATATATCAGTTTCATATTTTTTTGTGATCTAATTTTTTTTTATATAAATTAAACTTATCGATTAGTATATTCTTGTCTATTCTGATATGGGGGTGGTAGCTCCACTAATGGGTAGTACCTATATGCTATTAGTACTGATATTTTTTAATTAAGAAATGTCCATCCAATAATCAGTATAAAAGTTAATACACTATAAGTCTTTGCAATAATGGAATTATAAATATTTATTTTCTTGAGATACTATTGATTTTTTACAAAAATATTCTATTTAAATACAAATTTAGTGTGCCGGTCGGATTTGCATGTTCACGTAACAAGATCTAGCATCTAGGCAAAAGTACTTCGAATCCAATCGTGCGCAAGATACACAGGTCAGGAACACTCATGAACTCTGCCCTATTTGCCTATTTCCCAGATCTATAACATTATGAGCAACAATCCCGATGACATCGATTAATTTACTTCTCACCCGCCGGCATCGGTCATCGGAGACACAAAAAGACTCTAGGCTAAACTTATATGATAGAATAACTTAATAACTAGCTATATTTTATGAGCAATGAAGGCTCGTGACCTAGCATATTAATTATGTATTGAGCGGAGATCATCTAGTCATATTGAGCATAAGTAATAACTTAATATTTTAACTTAACTAAAAGAAAGCAATGGTTCGAGTTTGATATATATATTTAAGATTTATTAATAATAAAATTATGTCGGGTTATTTAGCCAACGTTAGCCTCATGAGTATTACATATATATGTGTTTGATTCATATTTAACGATAACATAAGATTTGTGGCTATGCCAATAATATATATATATATGTGATTTCATGAATTAGCGCTATTAGAATACATTACTGGAATACTATTATACCCCCAGAGACAAAAAGAGCATTTACTTCATTTAAACAACAATAATTTTACAAGCAGATATTATATTTGGTTACATTCAATATTATTATTAATTTGGAGTTATAGATAATTAATGCGCGGAATGGGTAATGAATAATTATATAAACGATACTAAATCTATCGCATTAATACTTATATTAAACTAATGGAAATATGTCTGTTTAAAGAAATCATTTCATTACGGCTTATGAATACTTCTGGGTGACTAATAAGACACTGAAAGGTGGTGCGTGCATGGCGGCTGATTGGGTTGGTCCAATTATGGATCCTGGAGTGTGCTTCACGAATTCTAAGAACAAAGTTGACCGATTTCCTCTGCAACATAGGCAGGGTCGGTATTGAGATGAAGGGCGGCCGGCTATGTCATTATCAGGCTGGTTTTTCCAGAGCGATCCCCGTATAAAGCATGCTCGTAAGACCGTGGATGTCCCCCAGGTGGTTTTTACAGCCTGGTTTAAGGACAGTGAGAACGACGATGGGACTCGACTGTGCGATGACCTCCATGTGAGAAAGAAGCATGAACATATATATAAACGAAATGGCCTTTATGCACGTAACGCTTAATAATATAAGATAAATATAATTCTAAAGATTAAAGATTATCGAAACGTATTTATTGCCCATAAATTATGAAATATTCAGCGTAATGATATGGCTTCACTAAGCAAACATGGGTAATAATTATACTTAAATATAAAACTAAGATCTCAAGATCCCCCTCCCCCTTACATTATGTTACTTAATATTATTCATTACTTTTTACACATTTAATAAATCTCAATTTTGGTTAATCAATGCCCTTGTGAAAATATATAAATGATTACAAAATAAGTGGGTGGTGGTAATAGCTAAGATGGGTTTTATATATAATTTAAGAATAAAAGATAGCGCATTATTTAGGAAGGAGAATGTGAAAAACAGATGTCAAATCTGTTTTTCTACAGTAAACATGAAAAATGTAATTAGTTTATTTATCTAAAATCGCGAGCACCTGGGCAAACCGAATAAGACTTGTTTTGATCAAATTATAAATTATTTACCCGGTAAATGATGGGTGGGGAAAACAAAATGAGTTATATGCTTGCGATTTTAGAATATCATTGGCATTTCTTTTAAAATATAAATACATAAATCAAATTGAAAATTGTTTGCCGCTTGGAAATAAAAGAAAAGAAAACATTATATAGGAGGCTTAATATAGATTTGTTATATAGAGTTAGAGTACATATTTGAAGACATGTAATATAGATGATTTAAAATATAAATATTACAGAGAAGGCAGGATTTAGGAATTACAAGCGGTCAAAGTTCTTTTACCTTGATTATTTGGAAGAGCGTTTCACTAGGAATCAGTCCGGTATTATTTCACTAGATCTAGGGTAGCATTATTATTTGAGAGTCAGCATTTCATTTTCACTGGAAAAATACATAAAGTTCATTAGTACGGGATGCAGAGCTTCGTTCATGGGAACAGCATATTTAGAACGGAGGGAAAAGGCAAAATTTCTCCTACTCACAACACATTGAGTGAGAATCAAAACTGGCATGGAATATGTATAGCAACATAGTTATTTAATGGTCTCCTCCTTCTTGTGAATTCAAATCCAGCAGTACTTATACTTTTATTTTGAAGCTGTAACTTAGCAACTACTGCTGGACCTGAGGCGGTTTAAGCACTTAAGTTTCATCTGGAATAGTTTGACCGGATACTCTTATCTAGTAAGATGTTTGAAACAATGCAAGTTTGTTATCAGTTTCTCGAACGATTGTTTTAAAATATATCTTATGATTTTAAAACAAGCTAGCGTGGACAATTTCCACTAATGGGTTTATTTTATTATTACCAATTCGTAATCTTTTACTTTAATCTAAGGGGTCTTCCGGGTAATTGTTTTTTGATAGACTTCTTAACAAGATTGCATCATTTCTGGCTACAAAATTATATATGAAAAAATAATAAGTTTCATATATAATACCTTATATATATAATATAACTATTAATTTATTCGCAATCTCCTACACTGAAATATATAGATATTTATTATTTACGCCCGTATATACATGAGAATATTATTAAATAAAATATTTTTAAATTAAAATACATACGTGTTAATGTGATTTATGTTATAATACTAACCAAAAGAAATATATATATTATTAGCTATGTATATACGTGCGTAAAGGTGGGTTTGAATACAGTTAGGTGGTAGGAGATTGGATGTGGACTGTGAAGCAGGATCTGAGCATCAGATCATCTGCTTCAATAGTATATATATAATTTAAGCTAAATGTAATTATATTCTATATACATTTTACTTACATTTATTATGTTACTATAGTTCTTAAACAACAAAGAGATAAAGCTAAAAGTCTAAAGCAATCTCATCCCTCCTTATCAGCTAGAAAATTATATTTTTATTCACTGATGATAGGCCATCAAATTTAAAATACCCAGCTATAGACTTTAAATAATTTTGTTATGGATTTTACTTTTGATTATATATTTAAACAAGATTTTATAAAAGGATCCCAAATTTTGGTCATTGTGTCATTCTGCTGAAGATCTGTATTCTAGTAATGACTTATAGTGATATTTTATTATAAATTTAATAAAACAAATGAAATTTTCTGTTTTTAGACTCATAAAAAATATTTTATGCTCTGCATGGTTTAGAACCAACAACTCTGGAGTTCTACATCCATAGGTCATAGCTATGGTTCATCTATTCTAGTACCATAATGTCTTATAAACTCCTTAGCAATAAGCCAATCTGATTATTTAAAATCTTTTATGAGTTAATGAAGATAATTTTACTTGCGAAATATTTTCCTATTCAATGTTGACTATTAGTTTGGTCAATCCAATGAACAGGAAATATAATCTAGTCTAACACATGTGTTCAGCACAAACTATGCTATATTGAATGGATTACAACCAGTTTAATAAACTTAAGAATAATCAATTTAAAACAAAATTGAAACAGACAATTCACTATAAATAAATAAAAAATTTAATATATCAACCCAGCTTTCATTTCTTAATGGAACCTTTTCAAGGCGTTTATTTTTACAGAATCACATGACCAATGACCCCGCAACAACTCTCCTCAATGGACATTATTTACATTACAATAAATATAATTATTAAAATTGATACATTAAATATAATTAGTAAAATACATATATGTACATAAAAATGATTAAACTTATTATAATCCTTTTTTAATTTCCATAATATGTATATACAAATAATCTTAAAAAAAAACAACAACAACAATAATAATCCCTTCCTTTTATTTTAAAATTACAAACTCTAAAATTTCCATTAATCTAACAATGCTAAATTTCCTCCCTGATTATGCTGGACCTTTAATCATGTTTACACATCTGTTTAAATTTTCCTGAATATACAAAGTTTGTAACATTTTCTTTCCTTGTAATTTTTAACATAGTTTATTACCTGAATATTTTTTTCACAATTCATTTTATGTCCAGTATCCATAAAAAATGTATATATGGCCTTGATCTTAATTGGTTATGAGATAGTATAAAAAGAAACATCTTGAAAAACTTCCATTGTCTATTTCAATTTTGTTTTAAAATGATTATTATTAAGTTTAAATATAGAAGACAACATTATGGACAAATTTGAACAATAGAATTTGAACATTTAAAGTATTTATAGTAACCTGTTTAATAGCATTATTTTAGAAAAGAACATTGAGCTTGGTAGGTACTTTATGAATTCATATTTATATATATCTTGTTATTGTTTAGAAACAACATTATATATTTGTGAACATCTTATCCCCTCTCCCTTTTCTTTTAACAAAAACTTAAAATGTCTTTTAAATAAACTGAAATGATGTAGTTTTGATTTGGAAACGTTTACAACTGGGATGACTGAACTTTTTAAAAAAATAATAAATCAACTGCTTTTACTTTGCAATTTTTAAAGCCAAATGTACTATTTTTTAAATGACCCATCAGATTATCTCATCTACTTTATTATTTTAGCTTTACTATTTATACTTTTAAAAATATGCTTGCATTCTGTCACTAAAGACAGCAAAATTCTGTTACTACAATCTGTTACTGAAATTATAAAAAAAAAAACACAACCAACTTATAAAATCTGAGTGATTAAATTTAAAGTGTCCTCACAATCTGAATTTGATGACAGAAAATTCTTTAAATGTCAAATAAAACTGATATATATATATATAAGCTTAATTATTGAATCAATCTATAATGTTTTGTCAAAGGTTTTGTAATCTACATAATAAAAATATGCACATAAAAAATGACATTCTTTTTTTTTGCAACCCCAACTTCATGGTTATCACTTTGTATTTATGTACTCCTTTCTTATGGTCCAGGAAGGTTAACCCTACAAAGGAGTAATTCATTGCCAAATGATTTCATCCAACTTTGAAATGGAACATAAAATTTCAGATTAAAGATAAAAATTACTTGATAAACAACAAAACACCAAAGAGTTAAGGTGAATAACTATCAACAAAATATTAATAGCAATCTTAGAACTCTAAACAAAAGATAGGAGTTCCAATTAAATAATTCTTGTTCATCAAAACAATATTTTTTTCCAAATTCTTTCAAACAAATATATATTTTAAGTCTGAAACTTATGATCAAGACTTAATATTTTTTAAGAAGCTATGAGAGGTATATAGTGGAGCCATGATATCCACTATATTTTGTTCCAAGTCCCCTCATGTATAGGCGCATGTTTTGTTGATAAACTTTGATTAGAATGGAATATGTGTTGTATCTTGAATTGCAAGTTTACAGTATAGTTTTACATACACACATGTATATAACATGTTTTTATATGTACAGTGTGCATATATAAAATAAAATTATAGTATAGACAAAAATTTTAAACAATAATAATATAGATATTAATAATAAATCAACGGGGTACATTTTCATATATATTTGTGTGTTCACTCATTCATTCACTGAAAAAAAAAACTTACTGCTGAATATTTTACTTTTTTTGTACATAAAGTAAATAGTGAAATGTCTGATTTTCATCACAATGAAATATGCTCTGGCCAATATTCTTTTTTTTTTTCAATATTTTTTTTTATAGAAACATAAAAGAAGTTTTATTATTAAAAAAATACAATCTCTTTAACTGTGTTGAAATTTTTCAATCAGAATCAACTTTAAGAATATTATAAAATTTTGTAAAACTTTTAGCATTACACTTGGAAAAGATTTTATTACAAGAAAATTCAGAAAGGATAATCAAGAAAGAATAAAATGCATAGGTTGGAACATTAAATCAATGAATTTTTATTAATAAACATGATCATGTATAGTTCTGAGATGGAAAAATGGCTGCTGGCATATTACAAAATTTATTTACTAATTCTATTTTTTTTAAACCATGATTCCATAAAGAGATCAGAGATGGCAAAAAGACTGCTTGAGAATCATAAAATGTATGAAATTCACAAGTTTTCTTTTTTGTTTGTTTATGTACATTTTTGCTTGGTTAATATTTTTTTGGAAAACATATAACTGAAGGTATGTATATTGATACTGTAGAGTTAGTGACTTCACTACATTTATTAAATATAGCAGTTTAAAAAGTTAAGAATAATCATATCGGGCTGTTAAATTTTTCTGTAGATGATTCCTAAATAAATCTTACTATATCATCATTATTAAAGACAATATCACAAATGAGCATCTATATTGATTTCAATGCAAAAATAAATAATAATCATATAATTAATTGTTTGGGAAGTCAAGTGATATTTAAGAATTAGAGTGGGTGTTTGAGGTAGAAAGTGATGCAGGAAACTTTGGAGCTTGAGTCTGCAACTCTACCATAATGTTGAAGAATCATGGCATTGTGCAATTCAACATTTTCATGATCGTTTGCAAAAGGTATTTAAATAAAAGATCAGTTTACGAGAAACCGTAAGTCTAATTTGTCTAAAGTAGATTTTATTTCTCATATCTTCTCTCTCCATGCCACAATGTTGCTAAACTGAAAATGGTTTATTAAAAACACACGATTGGAAAAACTTACTGTAGGAAATTAAATTAAAAAAATCAAGAAATGTGTTAAAATACATTCAAGATTGTAATTGATAGTTGAAGTTTTTTTATATTTCATTTTTATTTTTAATCAAAAAATCATTGGTTAAGAACATCAATGAGATCACTATATAAAAATCACCTTCCCAAAAAAGAGAGCTTAAATGAGAAACATTATCCAAAGGTATCATAGGTTTTAAATCAGAATTTTTAAAAACAATACATCTGGTAACAGCCCTTTTTAAATGACTACTGAAGCACTATAAAATCTGATTTTTTAAAAATTATTTGAGTTAAAGATTCTGTAGATATGGAACAATTTAATTTTAAAAATATATACCTTTATTTATTTCTTCAAGTCTTTCACTGCAACTCTACCTAGAGTAAGACTATGATGAATGTTTCAACTCAGGATTCTTTGTTATTGTTGAGAGATTCAAAGAGTCAAAAACTATTAAACTACTTTAATTATCGATTGTGAAATCAGCAGCTGTTTCTATCATCATAATATTTGTCTCTTCATATTTATTCATCAACTCATTCTTTCAAATGTTTTTCAGCTTTATTAAAGATGTTCTTAAAATCTCTATTTTTACCTATAGTTGTGAAGGTTTCCGGAATCCATACTTTTCTAAGTGCAATCTCATTTCCACATTATATGAGTAGATAGATGAGCAGTATGCAACCCCATTAAACCTACTTGCCAATATGAAACTAAGCATTTCCCCCATCAAGATTAATTGTATTAAACATTTAGCATTATATTATTGGTGAAATTTCTATATTTCCACAAGATCACAAATTATCTCAAAATTTACAACTTTCTCATATTTGAATATCAAGATATATTATTGTCAATTATGGACAAAGTTTGATTCTTTACAAATCTATTTCTTACTATTGTTGTACTAGAATGTTAACCAATACGTTTTTACTATTATTCTCTTAAACAATTATATTATCTTTTTTGTTAATTATTTTTACTGGAATTTGCAGCATCCATCAGAAGTATCTTAATATTTTATGATAGAACATTGCATTCTAAGATGAAATATCAAATTCAAATATACTTAACTTGTGAATTTCAGAGAATTACAGATATACAATATATTTGGCGACAAATCTATTCTTAAAAAAAAAAAAACACCTCAAAATATTGAATATAAAAAATGAATTACTTCTATTTTAAACATCATTGTAATTTTCAACCATTATCAATTTACAGCATGATGAAAGTCTAGTTTAATCTATTTTCTACAATCCCTCTCATCTCTCTTATTTCATCCATTTATCTCACATGTGAGCTCTTTTTAAATCCTTTTGTAATCTCTTGGGAATAAATTTAAAATTTCAACTATCCATTTATTATGATAATCTCATCTAACAATATGTCCAATCCAGTTTCATTTCATTCTTAATTATTTTAATGTCCTATATGATCTCCACCTATATATTTCAATTTCAATCTCTTTTTGTTTCATGACATACACATCTCTTCATATTTCACCAGGTGGTTTAAAAGGTTTGTATTGCTCTTCTGTTAAGTATCTAAATCTTACATCCATAAATAAGAACTAGTAAAAGTCACATATTGAAACCCTTTCCATTCAAACATAGAATCAGATTTCTTTTCAATGTTATTTCTACCAAAAACATCCATTCAAGTTTAATTCTATGATTAATTTCATTCATTATATTTCAATCTGTATTAATAATCTGGCTATGGTATTTGGAGATGTTACTTTTAATTCATGAATATTTAACTTTATTTTATATTTATGAAAAAATCCAAAGAGCACTGCTTAATCTTTTTTTAGCATTTATTTTTAGTTCTATTTTCTTACTTTTATCTAATATCTCTTACAACATTTTCTTATGCATTGGAACATTATTTGTAAAAAAAAAACCATCACATCATCTGCAAAATTTAGATGACTTAAATAATCTCCATTTACTTCTACAACTATAGCTTTCCAATTTAATCCACAAATTTTCCTTGTAAAATATTAGCATCATCATGTAATCCAATCATCACTGTTGCATTTTGGTAAATATTCTTCAGAATATAACTATATATTAGGTCAACATCTTGATGATCCAAAGTTTTAATCATTGTGAATATACTTATACAATCAAATGCTTTTTCGTAATCTACAAATCCAAAGCATAATGGAAATTTATATTCATTGATTCTTTCTATAACTTTTCCCAATATTATCCATTGTGCTAAAACCACTTCTAAATCTAGCTTACTTTTTTAGTTAATTAAAGTTCAAAATTTGCTGCAAATGAATTGTAATAATCTTGATAAAGATTTTATATAGAATTGATTAAAAAGTTATAGATCTGTAATGTGTAATATGTTCTTTATCACTTTCTTAAACATTAATATTATTACGTATTCTTCCAATCATCTAGTACATCTTTATCATTTAGATACTTGGTATATAACTTTGGCAAAAATTTTTCTATTTTTTGCATTTGTTTCTTTAAAATAATGCTTTTAATTCCATCATATCCCGGAGCTTTTCTCTTCTTCATAGATTTAATTGCTTATCCCACTTCTTCTTTAAAAATATGTGGCAATTCAAAAATGTAATAATTGTAGAAGTTTTTTTTTTTTCTAGTTATTTATTACTATATCATTCTTTGCAGATCTCTTCTATACACTTCACGGTATCATTTCATTTTAGTAATAGCTTCATCTTTGTTTCAATACCAAAATATTATTTTTAACTTTAGAGATTTTTAGTCTCTTCCCTAGCTTTCTTATATATTTACAATTATATTTTCTTATATCATTATTATTATTTTTTGTTTCACTTTACAAAACTCTAGATATTGATTTTTTCATAATGGATCATTTTTATATTTTTTCATATTCCTTCTTTTCTTCACACATTGTCATGTCCCAATAGAAAATGTATTGATAAATGCTGCTTTTTTTTTTTTCTGCACTAGCTTTCTTCTTGAAATTCTTAATAGACTATCAGTTATCTTTCTATTGATTTCAGTCAAGTCTGAACTATTTTCAAAATTAGTTGTAATTTAAAATGGAGTGTTTCTGAGGATTACAGATATCTGAGATTCTTAATAGTTTTCATCTCTCTAGTTTTGTATTAACACAGATTTTACTTCTCACTGATCGATGATCATTTCCTGTGTTGAATCTATTAAGAACATTACAATTTAGAAATACTTACTTTCTGTTAGTTAAAGTATAATCCATTTTTGCTGTACCTTCATTTAGATTCTTCCCATTTAGCATTTTTCTCAAAGAAAGAATTCGTAATATAGTTTTTCTTCACCTATGAACTCCACCAATTCTAGCATTTCCTATGACAGAGCACGTCCATATAAAATTCTCCTATTTCTTCATCAGAATGAGAATTTGTTGAGGCACAAATCTGAATTATCTGTATTTTGTATCTTCCATTAATTTGAGTATCTAATCTTTGAACTCTATCTTATAAATAATCAATTGCCACAACAATTGTTCTTCCATTTTTTATTTACAAATGAATGCCATTCCACATGCATTTCCAATATTTGTTCTTGGTAATAAAATATACACCCATTTTCTAAATATATTATTTCATTATCTTTTCTTCTAAATTTAAAAAATGCAACTATGACCTATTTAATATTAGATAGTTCCCAGCAGTTATAGTTAAAAAAAAATTGTCATCGAATGGCAGCTTAGGTCAACAACAAGGTCTCATAACATCCTTTGCTTTTGTCTGTGAGCCATTGTCTTGGCTAATGATTTTACAATCTAATTGGCTGTCATACAAGCATTCTAAAAAAGTGCATGTGAGAGGTTTCAGCCTTTCAATTTAATTTCAAACTGTTTGTACTTTATAAATAAATATTATTTATATATGTTACTGTTAATTCATAACATCTGAAAAACTACTGCATAGTAAATCATAAGATTTCACACTGTTTGTTTACAAATAAGACTCAGTGAGTTAAATGTGAAGATATTTAAAGCTTCATGCTCTCAAGTCAAAATGCTTTAGATTGGCTTATATATATAAAGCTAAGTAAAAAAAAGGGTGGAACCATCCCTTTCTTGTAAAATCTCTGTCTTGTGTTGCGATTTGAGAGCCCTCTAGATAGCTATCATTACATCTAATTGGCTGTCATACAAGCATTCTAAAAAAGTGCATGCGAGAGGTTTCAGTCTTTCAATTTAATCTCTTGAGAACAAAAGCCATTATTTAGTTTTGTTTGCTATGATTTTAAATACATATGAGGGGGGGAGATTATTCAGTCACATCTTCATCTTGTCTTCAAAAAAAATCAAGTAATACTTCAGTGTAAAATTATTAGGCAAGTGATAAGTAAGACTGTAATATTTCTTGATCTTAACCATACAGATAAATACCCAGTAAATTCACAATGCTAGTTGACGCATATTGGTAAGCAGATCATTCATATTCATTTACTACATGAGTAATCATTTGCAATAACACAAACATATGGAGTACACTTTAGGAATTTGTCTTGTTGTATTCCTTTAAGACTGCAAAGAAAAAAAAAGTCACTTTTCAGTTAACAGCAAACTCCCTTCTGTAGCTATTTTAGAGTTATAATGCTATTTTATAACCTTATAATTTATTATATTTTTGTTATATAGCCATGTTATACACTATAATACTTCATATAATGTATTTTATTATTTTTTCTATAACAATTTTAATTATATCTGTTTAATCTTTTATATAGATGGTAAAACAGTTAAAAGAATCTTTGTATATATAACTCTCACTTTTTTGCTTATTACATTTTTATGAAATATAAAAAAGTAAAATGTTAATGTTTTTTTTTTTTTTTATGCAAATATAATTTATTAGAAAACTAAATGGGGAAGCTAAATACCAAGAAGATACTTTGGATTGGTCTGGCTATAGAAATGAGTTTACAATTAACAAAAAGAAGACTCTTTGATTCCTCTTTGAGACCTTAAAGGGATTAAGCAGAACAAATTCCTAATGTCCACTCCATAACATTCTAGTCATTGCAGCTATTATTACTATATGATTATTCATGTAGTATACAAACATGGATCGGCTGCCCACCAACACACATCAGCCAGCATGGTCTTAACTGAAATATCAGTTGAGTTTTCTTGAAGGCAAAATGAACATGAGTGTGTGAATTAACATTTTAAAATAGATATTTACAATCATAACAGACAAAACTATATCATGGCCCTTATTCCCATGAGGCTGTAAAGTCGCTAGCCAAGGCAGTGATTAGTGGTTGAAGGAAGAAAGTACTAAGAATCTATTAATTGCAGACCAAGGCTACCATTTGCTGACAACCTTTTATTTAGGTCCTTACCAACTGCAGATCACTTTCAAGTGAAGGAAGATTGCAAGATTTGAAAGAAGAACTGGCCTTCATGAAGTTAAAAGAAAAGATGAAGAGGCAATTGTTTTAAAAAGTGAACATGCCCTGTACTACAAAAGCACAAACATTGGAAGCACAAATGAAATAGGATTCATTATAAATAAAAAGTAGAAGAACAACATTATGGAGATTGATGGTGTACCAGACAAAATGGCAAGATTAGTTATTTAACTTAATGGTAGATACCAAATGCTGATAATTAAGGTTTATGTCCAACAAGTTCTCATTGCAATCAAAAGATAGAGGATTTTTATATGGATACAAAAGGCTTTTGATCAAACCAAGCAACATTTTACAATTGTCATAAGAAACTTTAATGCTAGAATTGATAAACATTTGAAAAATGAAAGTGCTATAGATAAATTTGGTTATGGTGATAGAAATGCGAGAAGGCATACACTTGTGGAGTTTGCAGAAAATGAAAAACTTTATATTATGAATTCTTTCTTTGAGAAAAATGCTAAATTGAAATGGACATAGAAGCAAACAAATGAAGGTACAGCAGAAATGGCTTATTTTTGACACAGAAAATATATAAATTCAACACAAGAAGTGATCATTGATTAGTTTAAGATGTAAAGTATGTCTTAATGGAAAATTAGAGACAGAAATTATTAAGAAAAACAGTCCTCAACAGATGATTCCAATGAATTTAAAGTAGAACTTGCAAATTGTTTTAAAATATTAAGAGATTTTGAACATTATTCGGATTTGAATGAAACTAAATAGGAAGATAACTGGTATGCCTTTTAAAAACTGCAACAAAGGTAGCTGCTACAAATGATCAGTAAAATTTCTACTGAGACAAAATAATTTATGAAGAACAATTAAATATCTAGAATTTTGTAAAATGGCATGAAAATGAATTAATAACAATGCAAGAAAATATAACAGTGAATTAGCAAAAAAAACTATAGAAGAGAATAAAAATTTCAAAAGTGTAAAATAAAACCTTGGTATTGATAGGAAACTTATTTCTGCAATAAGAAAAAATGAAACTATTACTAAAAAGAGATATTATCATGAAATTTATAGAAGAGTTATCAAAAATTATATAGAAATAAAGAACAAAAAAAAATATCTTCTACAATAACTACACCTTCTGAATTCTCCATGATTTTAAATGAATAAGTGAGATATGCAATTAAAGCTGTGAAGAAGAAAAAAAAAGCTCCAGTAAATAAGAGAATTATAATGGATATTTTAAAAGAAACAGGTGAAGAAATATAAAAATTTTTGGCAGAAGTATATACCAAATGTCTAAATAATAAACTTGTACCAGATGATTATAAGAATGCAGTATTAATATTTAAAAAAGATGATAAAGAAGATATTAGAAATTATATCAATCTCATCAGTTTCATACAAAATTTTTACCAAAATAATTACAACTCATCTACAGTCAACTTTGGATTTTAATCAACCAAAAGAAAACAGTATGTTTAAAAGTGGTTTTAAAACAGTGGATCATATCCAAGTAATGAGAGAAGTTATAAAAATGACCAATGAATATGAATTATCATTATGCTTTGGAATTGTAGATTATGAAAAGGCATTTGATTCTAAAAGCATTTCTTCAGTTATTAAGCATGGATCATCAAGATATAAACACAATACATTGTCTTCATCTGAACAAATATTTATAAAAATGCAACAGCGATGATTAATTATATAATGATACTAGGAATATTAACATTGATAAGGGTGTATGACAGGGTGACTCCATATCTCCAAAACTTTTTACAGCAGTTTTGCACAAAGTATTTTGTGGATTAAAATGGGAAGCTAAGAGAGTAAGAATAAATAGAGATTATTTAAGTCATCTAGATTTTGAAGATGACGCAATTGCTTTTGCAAGCTATCAGATGAAATTAAGAAGGTAGGACTAAAGGTAAATGTTAAAAAGATTAAGTTCAATAGATTTTCTCAAAGGAAGAAAATAAAGATTAATAATGATGAGTTAGAAGAAGCTAACCACTACAAAAATATTACTGATGGAAATATAATGGATGATATTAATCATAGAATTAAACTTGGATGAAATACTTTGGGTAGAAATAACTTAATTTTAAAAGATAATTGAAAAGAAAAGTTTTCAATAAATATGCTTCACCTCTTCTTACTTATGGATCTATATAATAGCTATATAGAGATTTTAGACTATTCAACAATATTAGGAGAGATATCTTAGAAATAACAAGAAGAGATCAAAATGAAATACATGGGTGAAAAAACAGAAGTATTATTGACATCATTGAAAGAATTAAAACACTTAAGTGAAATTGGGCTGAACATACTTCTAGAAGAAATTAGAATAGATGGACTGTTGAAATTATAAACTGGATTCTAAGAGAATGTAAAAGATCTAGAAAGAGACCACATGTGAGATGCATGAATATAGAAAATATGCTGAGAAGTTGTGGAAATGAGAGGTTAGAAATTAGAGAAACTGGATTGAACTTGGAGAGACCTTCATCCTGCAGTGAATTGATAATGGTTGATGATATTTTTTGAGGGCTGTAATCTATATAAAAACACAAACACATAAAAACTTTAAATCACATAATCACATAAAAACTTACCACAATATTCTTAAAATAAATACTGATTTTATTTACAATATAACTAAAACTGTGGACTAATAAAATATTTGAAGTTTATGACAAATAGACATGTGATTATATAATACAAATATATTAAATTATATGGTTATAAAATAGTATTACATTTCTAACATAGATATATAATAACAAAAATATGTAAAAATGAGTATATATTTATTTATTTATAAGGTGTGAATTTTATTTAATGGGTACAGAATATGTTTACATACAATTGTAATTATTTGAAATACAAAAGCAAAAATATATCTGAAGTTGATATTTAAAATCTTATAATGCAATGTAATATTAAAAAATATAAAATATATACATATCTCTGATGAAGACTGCAAATTTGGAAAGAAAATAAAATTGCCTGAAAGCAAAAAAAAGAAATAATGTTACTGTACCACACTGAGCAACAAAGCGATAGTGAAGACATCGAATCTTATATTACTTTTTACAAAAATAAAAAATTTTCAATGATAAAATATGATATTCATTACATCAGTTTAACTGAACTAAACAACATTATCTAATGGATAAAATGTTTTTGTTCTATTATTATTTACATTTAAAATTAATAAGTTTGTTTTGATTATATTAATAATGGATTTCGATTTTAAAATAAATAGGCAGTGTTGCATAGAAATTGGCATATATTAAAAAGATATTTTATTTTAAGAATTTCTAGGCAACTATGTTGAATGCAAATAATTTCTTGACTAAAAGTTAAGTAGCATTGTGCTCAGTCAATAATCTAGGAATTCTGGTGGATATAGGCAGTCAATTTTTTGATTTGTGCAATTCGGCAACAGTAATAATGGCCGTCGCTGAAATTATTAGATTAATTTCCAAGTGATAATAAAAAAATCTTGCTTTGGTCAGTGAATTGTGTTGAAGCATCACTCCCCTAACTGATTACATGTTTAGTGAAGTGATAATATCATCGAAATCTAAAATTACTAATGACATTACGAAAATATCGATTAGTTGAAAAAAAAAAACAATATTTATTCCCTAATTTCAATAAGAGCTTAAATTAAAGTTACTTAAAAGATAATATGTTGGATATATATTTCTATTATTTTTTATTTGCCGATATTAAAATCATGTACGGAATATATTTGTTAAATATTAGTAAAAATTGAAATTAAAATCAAAAAATTTTAATATGTCATTATATTGTTGAATATTAAAAATATATATATTCATAAATTTTTGTCAATTTATATAGATTTATTTGACAAAAGTAAATAGAAATTTTCTGGTTTTACGTAAATAATAGAAGTGCAATAAACAAACAAAAATCATTACAAAATTATTTCAAAGACTTTCAGATATTGATTTTTTACCCATTTAATAAACATCAACATATATACTAATCAATAAATATTTTATAATATATATATAGTTTGAAAAATGCGAGTTTAATATTAATTAAAATCTTGCTACTCGATACTGCCACCTATGAATTAAATAATAAACTTTTTCTTAAATTTCAATCGAAAATAAAATTTGAATAATTATCATAAAGCTTTCAAAGATTTAATAAATATTCACATATGTACTAACCAATTAAGGTTATATATTATATGCTTTATAAAATACAAATTAGCATTAATTAAAAATTTACTGTTTTGTGCTGCCATCTATGAAATAAATTACGAACTTTTTTTAGAAAATTTACTTGATAAAATATAATTTTAATGACCTCTTGCAAAGTGATAATGTATTCTCCTGCTATACCCAACTAGCCATTTATCTATTGGTTGACAATTGAGTATCTAATTACTCTTAGAAAGTTAAACTACAAGTTAATATGATCAAAGTATTAATATACTAATAAAGCCGCTGTCATGACCCCATTAATGTAGATCTATCCAATGTTTGTTACAAACAAATGATTATATTACAGGTTTATTTCAGGACAAATATTTTCAAACATATTTTACAAATGTTTCTTTTTTCAGTATAAACTCAAAGACTCTCTTAAATCATCATTTCATCTAAGATCAACTCGATATTTATCTACAATTATTGCACATGACTATTTATTTGTTAAGCCGTATTTATAAGAGGCAATCAATTTATCATTAAAAGCATTTCTTTTTTCCTTCTCTCTATATTTTTCATTTCTTTTACCCAGTGATAACTTCATGTTAGAAATCTCAAAATTACTCCAACTTCAACATAGATGCAAAAATATCTTCCAAAAAAAAAAAAAAAAAGAAAGAAAAATAGTCCATAATCTTTTTTTTTTCCATGTGTCAAAGCATCGGCCTGGAAGCGAACCTAGGACAACTGCTTATAAGGCAGTTGTGCTGACCACTTGAACACCAGCGCTTGTTTTTGTGTTCATTTATTTGCAAATTACAAATCAGGAAATTATTCATAATGTTATAGTATGTAAACTATTCCATCTACTGTAGTTAGTTAATAGTTGTTGCAAACCTATTAAAATTTACTTCATTTCATTATATCTTTCTCCATAAAGATTATTTTATGTATTTATGTTAATTGGTGTGTGGCAATGGTTATTAAAGAACCAAAGACACCAAAATGTATGGGTACTGAACTGAAATCAGACCTACATAACTATATAAGCTAACGAGCTCCCAAAAAACTGATTTATATTTGGAATTACTTTTTGCTCACTTGTATAAATATTTATGCTGAGAGACTCTTATGGCAATATTTGCCCTTGATTCCCCGTAATATACTGTTTTGCAAGCAGTATTACTGCAGTTGATTTTATCTGATGTGCTTAATCTGAGGGTAGTTTGTCTTTGGTGTTGTTTAATAATCATCTAAGATTAGGGAGGGGATCTGAATTTTATATTGTATGTTGTAGAATATATTATTATTTTGTGAGTTTTGGGATATATGGTATGCTACCCATGGCTTGCTATCCTCCTGGGGTCGAATTGGTTATTTTATTATATAATTTTTTAATTGCGGTTAAATAAAATGTTTCTGTTATAGCCTATTCTATCTAAATGTTTACATAAGCATCTATGTTTGCTTTTCTATTCACTTCATATTTGCAAAGTCTATGGTTTAATATATATTAACATAAAAAGCTTTTTTCAGCACGTATAGAACACCATCTATAATGAAAGTAAAAAACAGCAATAACAAAATAAAATTTCAGTAAAATAGAATTTTTTTTTTCCATATAGAGATTCAATATAACTAAACCATGAGCTAAAAAAGGATTTAGGCTTTTCATGTATAATTATTATTAATATATATTGTGACAGTCAGATGATGTATGTTGGCTTAACCCAGTTCGAATACTAGGCGAAGGTACCTCGGGGCCACTCATACGCGAGATATTAAATCAAGAATATTATGACCCCTGCCCTCTTCGTATATTTTCGAGACTAACCCACGAACCAACAACACTATCTGAGACACGCATAGATATTTTCTTCCCGAGCCACGAGCTTAGCATCAGCGGGATACATGGACAAAACCACCTGCGGAGCTTAAATAGTTAAATTGCAAAAATACTTAGAAATGTGTTCTGCGTGCCTGGATCTTTGAAAGTAAAATGCATTAAAGTAACTAGCAACGCAAGCTTTTAGTGAATAAATATCTTTAATAAATGACATTTGAAATTTATTAATAATTTAATGGCCTCGCTATTCCCGAAATTTCTGAATAACTAATGAGACAATGAAACCCGATTAATCTGCTTGCGGTCTAAATCTTTCCTTCCCAGTTTGATTAAACATTGTCACTCGAATCTGCTCGACAAAGTGCTTATACGATCTTTCGCAAAGCAGTTTCTAATTGCTTTGCACTAAAACAGAGTTTAAAATCATTTAAGATGTAATCACTAAATCTACATAAAAAAAAAAAACAAAAAAAAAATATCGAAAATAATTAAAAAAAAAAAAAAAAAAAAAAAAAAACTACAAAATTTAAAAAAAAAAAAAAATTAAGGGATTTTTATATGAACAATTAACTAATAAACTTACACCCAAAAATTAAAAATTTTAACAAAGGGGAAAAAAGAAAAAAAAGCAAAAAAAAGGATTAATTATAATAGATATACCAACTTTCATTTTTAATTATAAAAAAATATATATAAATATATAATATATAAACAAACATTCAATTATATAAAAAAAAAAATAAAAAAAAGAAAAAGAAAAGTACAAAAGGAAAAGAGAGGAAAAGTTGTCCCCCTTTTTTCTCGTTCCCCCCCGCGGGGGTCGCCTCCTTCATAGGGTGATGTGGGACAGAAAAGGGGAGATGAAATGGTCACCTCCACACCACATCATATGTTTTAGATTTTTTTATTGGTGCGTGGTTTGTGTTTTTTTTTTTTTTTTTTTTTTTTTTTAAAAAAAAAAAATAAAATTAATTATTATAAAATTATATAATTTTTTTTTTTTCCTTTTTTTTTTTTTTTTTTTATTTTGTTTTGAGTCTCCTCTTTTCCTCATACATTATATATTTTTTTTTTTTTATATTTTAATTATTAAAAAAAAAAAAAAATAAAATAAAAAAAAAAAAAAAAAAAAAAAATTATAAAACAAATAAAAAAAAAAAAATAAAAAAAAAAAAAAAAAAAAAAAAAAAAAAAATAAAAAAAACAAAAACTAAATAATATATACATATGTTTATATAGTTGCTGTATATAATTTTTTATTATTATAATTTACATGAAAGAACAGCATAATGGATTTCATTAATTTCCATTTTTGATGATACTAGCATATTTCAAATTTCTGAAATCTTTCATTCACCAATTAGTATAACATTCCTAAATCATTTATAACTGGTATTACATCTTTGAGTTTGTCTTTTGTTTGTTCAGGTTTCATCCCTACTACCTTTCTATGATATAAATGTTTTCTGCTTCTTTTTCTTGTTTGTGTATTTTTGCTCTTAACTTAATAATAATATATATTCGCTATTATAATTGCCTATACTCATGATTATAATCACCCATACTCCTTTTTCTACTATTTCCCTATTTATCCTTAATTATGTACTACTGGTCTGTAACTTCCACTCTTTTTCTTCTTTTTATTTATTTATTTACCCTATAGCTTTACCTTTGCCCATCATATTGTTTGCCAACCTCATCAACATATAAACACAAAAAATTTCAATCATCGACTTCTTTTACCACAAGGTCTGTGTTTGTTTTATTACCAATTTAGTCAATTAATTCTATACAGACTATTAGATTATTTAATCAATGATCTTACATCACAGGTGCCAAATTAAATGGTCTACTCCACTGGGGTTTAATCTATTGAATGATAGGTATCCTCCTAGAGGAGAATGTAAAATAACTGTTTGACAATTAATTACAATTACTTTAACTGATAATGGTCAGACTAGATCCACATTAGATACAGAATCTACTGTTAAACACCTACCATATTTACTGACTGTCATCCATCCATAAGTAAGAGCATAAGTGAAAGGTAAGGCTCCTTCCCGTGGTTACTATGAGTATATTTTCATTTATCATAGATCTATCATGTCGCTGAAGCCTATGCATTTACTCCGTACATGACAAAGGAATACCCGTAGACTTAGGGGCAAAATTTAACCTATTATAATTAATTCCATTCAACCTCAGCTGAACTCATGAGTGCCTGAGAAGAAAGTTTGGGATCTAATAATTTCACTACTTTAATAAAAATATTTATGATATGTGAAGATATGAATATTAGGACAATGGTTGACTTTTATTAAATTAACATTATTCAAATGTTCAGCATATTTAGAAAAAGCTAATCAAGAGTTTACAAATATAAAATATATAAAATAATATAATAAAAACAAAGGTGGTCTGCATATCAAACAGGTATTTAGCATACTCTCAAATTTAAATAAGTTTTCTCATGCCTGATTAGTGCCTCAATTCTGGCTATATTACAAGCAATTTTCCCTATAATTAAGAGGACTAAATCAAGAGCTGAGCATATTAAACTGGCCTATGTGCAGCAAAAAAAACCCCCAAATTTAACATTTATTTGTATTCTTACATATAAAAGTTTATATATAATGAACATAGCTATTTGAGTTGGATAGCTGGGTTTGAAGACATGTAGGTGTCTGAAAATTTCAGATTTTCCACTCAATAGATAACTTATAGTTAAATGCTGGCTTTGGGTTGGTATTTTTAGATCTTGTGTCTGAACCTACCCTGGAACCTCTCTGAGGAGTGCCAAAGCATGAAACCATGGTCAGGGGTTTGGGGGTGGTTCCTGACAAAGATATTTTAAATGCTTTCTCTGGCTAAGCATTTAACACAAAGCTTGTTGAGGAATTGGAAATCCTCATTGTTTATAACTTACAAGCTTAAGAGAATATGGTCATGTGATCTATGACTCTTATTTTGACTATTTATAGTATCTGCCTTAAGTCTTATGCAATTTTATATTGCTAAGACTACTACTATATGGTATGGCTGAAGATCTATCAGCCCCATATAGCTATTTGAGTTGGATAGCTGGGTTTGAAGACATGTAGGTGTCTGAAAATTTCAGATTTTCCACTCAATAGATAACTTTTAGTTAAATGCTGGCTTTGGGTTGGTATTTTTAGATCTAGTGTCTGAACCTACCCTGGCACCTCTCTGAGGAGTGCCAAAGCATGAAACCATGGTCAGGGGTTTGGGGGGGGGGTTCCTGACAGAGATATTTTAAATGCTTTCTCTGGCTAAGCATTTATCACAAAGCTTGTTGAGGAATTGGCAATCCTCATTGTTTATAACTTACAAGCTTAAGAGAATAGGGTCATGTGATCTATGACTCTTATTTTGACTATTTATAGTCTCTGCCTTAAGTCTTATGCAATGTTATATTGCTAAGACTACTAATATATGGTATGGCTGAAGATCTATCAGCCCCATATAGCTATTTGAGTTGGATAGCTGGGTTTGAAGACATGTAGGTGTCTGAAAATTTCAGATTTTCCACTCAATAGATAACTTTTAGTTAAATGCTGGCTTTGGGTTGGTATTTTTAGATCTAGTGTCTGAACCTACCCTGGCACCTCTCTGAGGAGTGCCAAAGCACGAAACCATGGTCAGGGGTTTGGGGGGGGGGGTTCCTGACAGAGATATTTTAAATGCTTTCTCTGGCTAAGCATTTATCATAAAGCTTGTTGAGGAATTGGCAATCCTCATTGTTTATAACTTACAAGTTTAAGAGAATAGGGTCATGTGATCTATGACTCTTATTTTGACTATTTATAGTCTCTGCCTTAAGTGTTATGCAATTTTATATTGCAAAGACTACTAATATATGGTATGGCTGAAGATCTATCAGCCCAATATAGCTATTTGAGTTGGATAGCTGGGTTTGAAGGCATGTAGGTGTCTGAAAATTTCAGATTT
The DNA here is from genome assembly GCA_028023455.1 of Epiperipatus broadwayi. NCBI lineage: Eukaryota > Metazoa > Onychophora > Udeonychophora > Euonychophora > Peripatidae > Epiperipatus > Epiperipatus broadwayi. The sequence goes on from JAQFVV010012401.1 coordinate 12,237,780, forward strand.
TCCACTCAATAGATAACTTTTAGTTTAAATGCTGGCTTTGGGTTGGTATATTTAAATCCTGTGTCTTAACCGACTCTGGCACTTCTCTGAGGAGTGCCAAAGCACGAAACCATAGTCAGGTGTTTGGGGGGGGGGGTTCCTGACAGATATTTTAAATGCTTTCTCTGGCTAAGCATTTAATACAAAGCTTGTTGAGGAATTGGCAATCCTCATTGTTTATAACTTACAAGCTGAAGAGAATAGGGTCATGTGATCTATGACTCTTATTTTGACTATTTATAGTTATTTACAATTTATCCAAATTTTATAAACTTTGCCTAAATTTATATGCTTTTCTGTCAAGATATAATGCTTAATTTTCATTAAATTATCAAAATGTTCGTTATCTAGTTTATTACAACATTATGATTTTATTGCTTTCATTAAACTAAAACTAGTTCACAAATCAATTAATGCTGGAAGCTTAGAAAGTGCCAAATATTGAAAAGTATTAAAAGTTCTTTATATTATTGGTCTTTTTTAAGATATAGGCAGCTAAATCTCTAAATGATTCAATGACTTTAATTTTGCATTTTTCATTTAATTATAAAGGATTTGATCTCAGACTTTCAAGCTCTGTACTAAAAATCTCAAAATACCATGTCATTCTAAAATTGTATCTAAGCCTATATGGTTTTTATCATTATTATTTATTATAGACCCATATTTTACAAATACAGATTTTAGACTATCTTTTCCATGCTCTATGTTTAAATTATTTTTCATTATAAAAGGATCCAAGGCATTCCAATCATTTATATCTCCTCCGTAAATTCAGCATTTAAATGATTACAAAGTAAACTTAAGTATTTTCAAGGTATCTATATAATTATTGGAACCTAAAACTGCTTGAAAATTCACACTCCAGAAGACAATATCTAGATAATATGCTCTTAGTTTAACAATTTTTGCCTTTGCAAATTGGTGTTCCTCCATTGAGAATAAATTATTCTTTTTGCAAAGTTTTGATTAATGATAATAATTCTGCAAATACATTTTTTAAGAATCCCACCTTCTACTTAATATTGTGGACAATATTTACTTATTGAGTAAACTTGTTCTGTGCAGAAACTTATTAAAATTTCATAATTTCTTACCAGAGCATTTAGTACAAAATAGCTAAATATTTATCTCACTTCATTGAGAGGACTGAATAATATAAAAGCAATTTCTGAAATGTTGGCCAATTCTTTAAATTTTTCAATTCCTGTAGATGGTCTACTAACATTGTATATATCCTTCCTTAATAAATGGAACCTATTTCTCTTCATCATAAATCAAACACTGTTGAACTGAATGTAAAATACTGTCTCATAAACGAGCAGAAACATCATTTGCTTTTCCTAATATTATAGAGGTAAATATAATCATTTTTTTTTTTTTGTAAATCAAAACTTCTCTTCAATTTACTTTTTTATCCCTATGTTTATCATATGAAATAAGCTTAATAATACTGAAAAATTTTGACTGATAATTGGATTCAAATTTTGATAAGTTTTTTATTTATATAATTTAGATTATATAAACACAATTATTCAAGCAGAGCGAATAGTCAATACTTTACATATTAACTATATTAGTGATTAAACTGGGTATTGTTTATAAATATGCAAACTGTGGCCAACTTTCAAGACTGTTAAATCTGCTCTTTCTACTAAAAGCAAAATACCTCTCTGTTTTAACTTATACCAAGTTTGCACCCAGATGCCATCCAGAGAATCATTAGGAATATCCACAAGAGAAGACTTTTAAAATGTCTGCAATGCTTGTTTCCTCAACTAGCTCAATTAAACATAAAAAACTCACCTCATTAGTGATCAGATATTATATACTTAAAACAAGACTATATAATTAACAAATTTTGTTTTGACTAAATTTCATATGATGAGAGATTCAGAGAAAAGATAATTGAGGCCAAATTAATAATTAAAACAACATATTTATTTACATATGATAATCTATCAAATTATAACAACATAAACATATAATTAAACTTGAATTAGAATTTTTTACAAAGTTGTTTTAAACAAAATTCGTTAGTTTTAAATAAAGAAATGCTAGCTTATGTATTTTTTTGATTTAACAAGATTTCAGAAAGAAAATATAAATCTTATGCTCTTTTACTTCAAGTTAAATCTGGACTTTGTTTCAGTTTGACTTATGTTTGACCTAGGTTTTGGTTAAGGCTTTTCCTTAGATGATCACTCTTTTTTTTTCCTTTGACAGTATTTAGAATTTCTAATAGGTCTTTAATGTGTCTTCATTGGTAAGGCATGAACTCATGAATAGTGATTTATAGATTCTTCCCACGACAGTGTATATTTTCATTACAGGTTTTATTTGGCCAGCTATTACTTTTATTAGATTTTCTTTCAATAGAAAATCTAATTAAAATTCTTAAATTATCACTATAATTTCATTTAGTTTTATTTTTCTTTCTTCTATTTTCCTTTTTTAAAGTAGACTAGTTTAAATTGGAGCTCACCCCCCCCTTCATTTTAAACCAGTCTTTTATTCTCTATTTCAAAATGTCTTCCCTCTCTAAATTACTATTATGACTATTTAAGTGATTTACATTAAACAGCCCTTTTTTTATTTTTAAATAATATTTTTTAACTCATATAATTACATATTTGTTACAATAATATTAATTTTTTTTTTCTACCAAAATATCCGTGCTTTCATCAATTCTCAAACAATGACATGAAGATGTTTGAACATCATCGATAATCCTCTTATGAATGATTAAATTTATATATTCTATAATTCAAGGAATAATTCTTGCTACATTGTGATTGGAGAATATTAACAAATTTTCCTACATGATCATATATAGATCACACAGACAATAATGACAAATTAATAGTAATTTCTAGGATAACATAATCAATGTTTTTTATTTCTTGTGTTCAGTGTTTTCTAATCTTAGATTACAAGCTTCTGGATTTGCAGTTAAAATTCTCAAATTCCTCCAATGACTTTATTTTGAATGGCAATAATTGAATCAGTATGAACTTTTTGACTTAAATGTCACTTTAAATAGTCTCTTTTCCATTCAACCTATATTTTAACAGTAATAAATTCAACTTTTGAATTTGACTGACAGCAAATTATGCAAATGGCATCACATGTATTGCTTCAGTCACTAATACAGTAGTTATAATTTTGATGATGATGGCGTTTCATTTTCAAGTGATTGGGAGAACCATTCATATTTAAATTCATTTTTCATATTTTTAGACTATCTCAAAGAAGATTGGCTCAACTATTTCACAATTATTAAGGACTAAAATAAAATATTTATGTTTGGATGATATTTTTTAAAACTTCCAATAGTAAAAAAATGTCTCATCACACTCAAGCTGCAGTTTCAGTTGTGTCAAATATCTTGCTATAACAACAGCCAATAGGAGAAAAGCAATGCTCGGTCATCAGTTACATATAGCCCAAAATGTAACAGTATTAGAACCTATTTTTAATTGTTTTGGGTAGGATACAATACTATTAAACTGAAGTCCCCATAGCAATATCACTGCTACTATTGCATCCATGTACAGAGATCAATTCTATTTATTAAACCTTTTTATCAAAATTATTTATTAGAATTCAACTTTGTGTTTAAATGTAAAAATAAATGGATGAATAATTCAAATATTAGAATGTCAGGAGTGTTCCGAAATGCTGAGCAGTATAAAGGCTTTCAAAATTGCTACACAATTGCACAACTTACAGGGAACATTGATCACAAGAGTATTAACATGAATCAATAATTCATAATCCAATATTCCCCTCTGTACATGATAGAGATAAGAATATTCACAAAAATAGAAAGAAAAATTTTTTAAATTATATAGGAAATTACACTCTTTAGGCCTTTACAATAAAAAAAATTATTGCAGATCAAAAACAACAACAATAAATAGTGTTACCAGTTTCTTGACAATTGTAATTTAGTTATCTTCTGTTTTAGAAAAATGTTTATTTCCCTTCACTGAGCACTGTCAGTCAAGCTTGATATATGATATTCAATGCTAATAATACAAGAAATGCTAGCCTGAAACATTGAAATGGTTTGAAGTAAGTAAGTTCCTAAATTGGAAGCAACAGGTTAAAACAATTGCAGCAGTCATAAGTTTTAAATTAATTGATTAACAGCTTGATTTCTCTGTGGAGACAGATGATATGATAGCATATTCTAAATGGTTTCTATGAAAAAACAAATATTTTTCCATAATGGTAGGCTTTAATTTAAATCTACAATATATATCACAGTCTTAGATTTAGGGAAGATTCTTCTTCTTCTTAGTGCTACATGATGGAAGATTGGAATTTAGCAATGCATAATAAATATGTATTTTCACAGTAGCTTTGGTGGTTCACTGATACAGAAAGAACTATATGACAAGTACTGCCCTTTTCTGTACCATGAGTTCACTTTGCTGTCTCAGCATCATATTGTATAACTATTTCTATAGAATGGATTCCCTGAATTGAGTTCAGCATCTGCTGATCATATAGTGATTGTATCCTTTCGGCAAATAAACATATAAATTTTGTCTTTTCCTCCTTTTCCTTTTTTTAAATCTTTTTATACTTATGATTTATCAATGTTCTTTAAAAGGTATTTATTATCCAAACTCCATCTGACTACCCACCATGGTTTACCTTTTAATTAATTCTATTTTGAGGCTGATTATATTAAAACAACAACAATAAAAAACAATATCATACATTTATCTGACTTTCCCACTATTTAAATATTATATTTCCTATATAAAATAATATATTTTCATACATTTTTTTTTTTTCAGTTTAATTCCCCTTTAAATTATTTATTAAAAAAAAAAAAAAGTAACAATGTATATTTATGTATTCTTCTTTTTCCTCTTCCTTTTTTTTCTTTAGAAAAAACTATTGATTTATTGTTCTCTACAAAATATATATATATAATAATAATCTTTAGTTTTCAGTGTTTAATTTTTTTTTTTTTACTTATGTGATCTCTTATGTAGGTCATAATATATATATTCACATATAATTTACAAATAATAAATAGTGAATATTTTGAATTATGAAATCTGAATTGTATTTCAACATATATATGTCAATAAAAAATCAATTAATTGTTCTTATTTATAATTTGTAATAATCAGTACTATATTTTCCTCTTATATACCATTTATTTTCTCTAGTCCTTTAAAAAACTACATGTTGAGTTTCACTGTATAGAAATTTAAAGACAGAAGTTCAATAACTGACAAGAAGACTTACAACTGATTTAGGATTAAACTGTAAAAGAGATACTCTCACTTTGCGATTACATCCACTTTACTATTTTTAAACACCCCCCCCCCTTTTTTTTTCCTGAAGTTTTACGGCTATTCTTATTTACATGTAGTTACTAATAATGATAGTAATTATTTAATGACATTTACCATTGTATTGAAAATATTCTTTTTATGAATATATATTATCAATACAATTATTTGAATTATATACACATCAGACAATGTATCTAAATTAATTTATTTAAATGCCGTTGACAGAATAGCTGTTAGTTAGTTAGATGGTTGCCTTAAAATTTGATATTTCAAGAATCTAAAAATATAAGTTTGACTCCTATGCTAAAATGGTCACTAGTCAAGCAAACAGCATCTGAAGAAGGGTGAAGAATAATATTACTCAAAAAATTGTGTAATCACTAATTTGTGTTGCCTATTTGAAAAGTTTAAAATTTTCTAAACATTTAATGATAGATGATGGAAAATAGTCCAGCATATTATTGCATCTAAAATACCATTAACACAAACCTTCAGGAAAATTTTTAATGTTTAACATTCCATTGTTGTCCCTTTTTATTATTCTTTTTTTTTTTTTTGCAGAAATGTAAAAAATTATATTTACTTAGATGCCATTTTTGATAGGTATATTTGTTATATAATATTGAATGATAATAAATTAGAATACAGACTCATCTCAATTAATAAACAAAAAATACTACATTTTTAATAATTTTTATTAGTCATTCATTAGACTAGAAATTATCCAATAATGAATAATAACATTTCTGTAGTATAATTTTTACTACACCATTCTTATACAAGGTAGGGACTGGTTTTTATCTACTTCAAACACCTTGTAGAGAAATGTAATTATAAATATATGACCAAAGATGTTAAAAAGATATAATCTCCAAGATGCACATTTCATACAGAACCAGCACTCATCAGCTGGCCCAGATCATAACTTATTACACATATCTTTATCATTGTTCAGTATATATAGATAGCAAATTATACCAGTTTAATTGATAAGCATCAAATATACTGCCTTGATGCAAATCATTTAATGGAAAAATATTAATAATTTTATTATTCATTCATTAGATTAGAGGTTATCCAATAATGAATATTTCTGAAGTGTAATTTTCACTACATCACTCTCACACAAAGTAGGGATTTTATTAATATCCTTCTACTAAGTGGTTTGTGTCAAAGTTCTAAGAGCAGTAAGTTTGTCACATCAAAGTAAACTGTAGTAATTTGCTATCTATATATACTGAACAATGATAAAGATAGGTTTATGAGATTGTGGTCTGGGTCAACTTACGAGTGCTGGTTCAGCATGAAATGTACATCTTGGTAATCGTACGTTTATTTCACGTGTTTCATCATATGTTTATAATTACATTCCTTCACAAGGTGTTAAAAGCAGATAGAACCCAGTCCCTACCTTATACAAGAGAGGTGTAGTGAAAATTAGACTATAGAAATATTATTCATTATTGGATATAAAATTTTTGTACTGAATTCTATACCGGAAAGGCCAGAAAGAGTAACATTCAGATTTTTAAAAACAATGTATAAAATAGTAGTCAGATAAAGATAAAATAAACAAATATTAAATAAGAAAAAAAAAAGAATAATATTTGTTAAATATTTTTGAAAAGAATAATTGAATTATAAAAATTTGAAAATGTGATAAATCAAGGCATAACTTTCTTAAGTTTTCTATTATTATTTTTTTTTAGACAGTAAATGAATTCTAATTATTAATTTCACTGTATAGAAGAATATATATATATATAAGTATACCAAATTAAGTTCACCAAAATATTATTTAAATAAGGGTGACACGTTTCTCAAATTTCAAATAGAAATAAAATTTGAATACAATGATTTTACAAATAATTGTGAGTCTAATAAATTAATAAATTTTAATAACAATATTAATTTTCACTTTAAAAGTAAATGATTAAAACGTTTAAGATTCAGTTAATATAATAAAAGTATTAACATATATATTGTTATTACTAATTTATAATTTTTATGTTTATTTCAAGTCAATGATATTTAATTGTACTCAAGTCTATGTATTATTCATAATACTATATCTGTCAAATAATGTTTACAAGCTGAATTACTTATCCGGAGTTTGATTAATATCTTTTCTTTTTCTTGCACTACCACATACGTATGAAGCACATACATTTACATTCTCTGACTTTCCATTTAAGTTTTCATTTATCTAAATAATTCCCAATTTTATATAAGTTCATTTTACAGGCAGTTGCTTTTCTTATTTTAATCCATATTCCTTTTTTAAAACTGACACAAAGTCAGCTTTACATTTAAAAACAAAGCTGTAGCAGCTTGGCTTTGTATGTAAATAATCTAATAGATTAAAACAAATGACGTCATGGATACCATCATATTATTTTCTAAAATACTTATTTTTATATATATTAATGATGTGTTTTTAAGAGAAATAAATCACTAACTTAATTTAAAGTGACATATAAAAAATTATTTTAATTTGATTTATAATATTATCATCATCACATAGGATGGACTACTCCACATCCATATGGGAATGAAATATTTTCCTTATTTCTTTCTTACTTTTATGTTTATTTCAGGAAAACTGAGTGCTATGGAATGATTTTTTGTTTTTTTTTTGTTTCACTCTCTGTAATACCAGAAATTATGTTTTTTAATTTCTAATCACTATTTAATTACAGCTTCCATTTAGAAATTTTCTTCAATAAAATTTTTTTATAATTCTTTTTTTTTTATTGCTATTTTGAATATTTTTTTTCATTGAAATGTTTTGTTTGTAATTAATTTGCTTGGTTCCTACAAATTCTAATTGTCTTTGAGGCAAATTTTTAGTACAACCTATATTTCACATTTGTATACATCCAAAATATCTAATTTGTCTTGTAACCCAATTAATGTATTGCTGTTTTGTTTAATCTAGTACATTTTTGCTCTAATTACTTCTATTTTTATTCTCTTGTGGCAAACTAGATGATAGCAAATATGACCATATACAAGATTGTTTGTGTTGTGTAGTTTTGCTTCATTATTGTAGATGATTCATAACAACTTAAGCAACATGATAAAAATATTTATGAAAAGTTAGATTTGAATTATTATTTGACTTACAAATTTCTAAAATATATATCAGAACATATTCATGTCAGATTTGTAGCTTCGTTTAAGTCAATGGTATCCCATGAAAAGAACAAAAATATAATAAGCACACAATGATGATAACATGATCATTAACCACTATTCAGATATTCTCTGATAGGTAACAATCAATCAATCAACTGTAAACAAGATAATACAATTACAATATTTAGCATGAAAAGAAAACAGTTTCAAAAAAAATTGCATACCCCAATTGAACAAAATCAAAAAAGATTTTTAAACTTGATACCATCATCATTTTCAACTATTATCAATCCACTTCAGGATGAAGGGATTTCCAAATTTAATCGTTTCTCAATTCTCCAACCTCTCTCCTTCTCATCAGCCCAGCAGACTTCCATATTTCATCCATTTATCTCACATGTGGTCTCTTGCTATGTCTTTTACAATCTCCTGGAATCGAGTTTAAAATTTCAACTGTCCTATTATCATCTCTTCTAACAATACATCCAGTCAAGCTCTATTTCAGTCTCTTAATTCTTATAATGATGACAATAACATCTGTTTGTTCTCTCAACCTACGTATTTCAAATCTAATCTCTTCTTATTACTTCTAAAATACATTTATCCATTCTTTGTTGAATGGTCTGAAATCTCTATATAGCTCTTTTATAGATTCATAAGTAAGAACTGGTAAAACACATTTATTAAAAACCTTCCTTTCCAAACTCATTTTTATATTTTATTTTAATATTAAGTTATTTCTATCAAAAGCAGTCCATCTAAATTTAATTCTCTGATTAATTTCATTCATTATGTTTCATCTGTATTAATAATCTGACCAAGATACTTGATAGTTTTTAACTTTTTCTAATACATCATTATCAACCATTATTTTTTATTATTTTATAATAACCCACTGAACATTACTTTAGATTTTTTTGGCAATTATCTTTAGTCCTACTTTTTAATTTTTATTTGATGTCTCTTGTAACATTTCCTTAAGCCTTGAAGCATTATTTGCAAAAACAATTATGTCATCTGAAAAATCTAAATGATTTAAATATAGGGTATTTGAATTCAGTCTTTCAAGCAACCTTCAACTATCCATACTATCTCATACTACTGATACACATGACCATACACATGTAAAAAGATAAATAATCACCAATATACATATTTCGTGCTGAACCAGCACTCATCAGCTGGTCAGATTTCCATCTTCTTTTACTCCCTTAGCTTCCCATTTTAATCAAGAAAATACGTCTAGCAAAACTCTGTAAAAAGTTTTGGAGATATGGAGTCATCTATTATATACTCTTTTCAATATAATCTTAGTATCATTACATAATCTAATCATTGCTATTACAATTTTTTTCTCATGTGTCATAGCATCAGCCGGGACGCGAACACGCTAACCCGGGAAAACTGCTTGTAAAGCAGCTGTCGCTGACCTCTCGACCACCAATGCTTGACAATTTTGATAAATATTTTTCAGAATATTATAATATCCTAGATCTGGATCTTGATGATCCAAAGTTTTAATCACTGTAAAAATGCTTATAAAATCAAATGTCTCTTCATAATCTATTAATCCAAAAAATAATGGGAACTTATATTCAATGGTTTTTTCTATAATCTCTCTCAATATTTGGATATAATCCATTGGGCTCAAACTACTTTTAAATCCAAAGTTCTCTGCAAATGAGTTGTGATAATCGTGGTAAAAATTTTGTATAGAACTGACAAAAGACTAAAAGGTATATAATTTTAAAATCTTCTTTGTTACCTTTTTTAAATATCAATATTAGCATGGATTTATTCGGTAATCATCTGAAATCCGAGCACGGCCGCTTGGGGCGTTATTTGTGTGTCCAAAACACATAAAAATGCCATTTCTGTGGCCGGGTCTTACAGGTTAATACAACATTTAATATTGCATCAACACATTTCAGCAGGCCGCTTTACATCACATTGCACAAAAATATTCGGCCTGTTTTGTGCTTCGAAACTATTTACACATATTTGTTCTATTCATAGCTGATTACTGTATCGCTTGAGGGATTTCAAGTCGGTACAACTTTTCAAATCTCCATAATAGTGGAATGTCATTTATATTTAAATAATGTTTTTAACTACTAATAATTGTCATATGGTTCACACCCTTCCCTGAAAAAATGTTAATATGTAAAAAATTGGCAAAGTGTATGTTTGAACACGCTTCGACAAAGCTCACACGCTAAGTTACATTCCAGCGGGGAAAATATACGAGACCAATAAAAGATCTGAGAAGAACATACAATTTTTAAACTTTTCAGAATTGCCGAGTACAAAAAGTTCAAAGTTTGTGTCCTTTTTTTTTTTTTCATTTCATTACAAATTGACAAGTATTTGGATTATATTTTTTGCAGCAGGGTTAAAATAAATGACTATTTTGTTTGACTTTTTGTTAATAATAACAAAGTACGTAATCCCCCTCCCCCCCAAAAGCAGTTTATTATAGAAGGCCAAAAAAAAAAAAGGTAATTCAAACGAAATATAAATAAAAGTAAAAAGTGAGAAAAAGTTGTTGGAAAAAAAAAAGAAATTATTGACTTTTTGTTACAATTATTTTTCCTAGTGTGGGGGTGGGTGTTTTAATTAAAACAAATTTTTATCCCCAAAAAAATACAAAAGTTTAATTTTTATCGTAAACAAAATAAAAGAAGAAAAACAATTTGGTCAATCCCAAAATAAAGAAAGGGTTATCGAAATAATACCCAAATAATTGCATTATATTTTTTCATCAGGGTTAAAACAAGTGGGGTTCAAATAAAAGACTTATTGTTTACTTTTTGTTAATAATAACAGTATGAAAGCCCCCCCCCCCCAAGCTGTTTATTGTAGAAGCCAAAAAAAAGGCTAATTCAAATGAAATATAAATAAAAGTAAAAAGTGAAAAAAAAATGTTAAAAAAACAGTAAAATTATTGAGTTTATGTTACAATTCTTGATCCAAGGGTGGGTGTGGGGATTTCAAAACAATTTTTGAAACCCCAACAACACAAAAGTTACTTTTGATTTAATAAGAAGAAGAAAAACAATTTAGTCAACCAAAAAAAAAAAAAAAAGAACAAAGTCGAAACAAGTCTCAAATAATTATACCATTATATTTTTTCAGAGGCGGGTTAAAACAAGTTTTTTCAGCATGAAACAGTCCAAAGTTTTAAAATTCAGAAAAAATAAACACAAAATTAAATTATCAAAATTTGTTAAATAAAGAAAAATGTCAGGTTAAAAAAAAACAAACAATGAAAATGAATCTAAAAATTTGTTTAATAAAAAAGGAAATCATGTTATAAATGAAATAAAAAATTTGTTTAATCAAAAAAAAAAAAAAAACATGTTCTATATAAAAAACAGTTACGGCAGCCCGGTAACGTTATATATGATTGATTTTTGTATAGCATCAACACCCCATGCGGCCTTGCCCGGATTTCAGATGATTACCATTTATTCTATTATATAATACATGTTAATCATTTAGATGTTCAGTATATAACTTTGTCAACAATTTTTTCATTTTTTTCAATTGCTTCTTTTAAGATATTGATTTTAATTCCATCATGACTTAGAGCTTTACAGTTATTCATAGATTTAATTGTGTGTTTTACTTCTTCACTTAAAATGCTGGGCAATTTTAAAGATGTAATAAATGTAGAGGTTACTTTTTCCTGTTCTTATTTACTATATAATTCTTTATAAAAGTCTTCCACACAATTCATGATGTCATCTCTCTTTTTAGTAATAGTTTTCTATTTCTTTTTATCACAGAATAGTGTCCTATTGATACCAAGATGTTGTTTTACACCACTTCTAAGACTTTTCTTCTCTTCTATAGCTTTCATAGCAAATTTATAATCATATTTTCTTATATTGTTAGTAACGTTTTTTCATATAATTTTATAAAATTCTAGGTAAATTTTCATATTCCCCTTTTCCTTCATTGACTTATCTCAATAAAAATTTCACTGGTCAATGATTTGCAGATTCAAATTTTAATTCACTGGAATGTTCTCGAGAATAGGAATGTAAAAACTGTTCTTAAGAAAAACATTTTCTTCTAGCTTTGCTAATATTAACACAAATATTAAATTTCACTGCTTGATGATCACTTTCTGTTTTGAATTTATTAAGAACATTACAATCTTGAAATATACATATTTTATGTTAGTCAAAATATAATCCAATTCTGCTGTAAATATATTTGGATGCTTCCATATCCATTTACTTTAGCAGTTTTCTCAAAAAAAGAATTCATAACATAAAGGAATTTTTTTTCCTGCAAAATCCACAAGTCTCTACCTCTCAGTGAGAATTTCTTGTCCATAAATCAAAATTATCTATTGAAGTAGAACATTGTTTCCAGTATATACTGAAGTTTTTCCTCCATTTTAAAACAGTTGACAAATTTAATTAATGAATTTTTATCATTAAAAATCTGTGATTTCAAATGTTACCAAATATTTTTTTGTTAAACTGAATGTTTACAAATTACAAAATGCTGTAATTAGTTCATTAAAAAAAAAAGATAATGTTACTTTCTTGCCTTATGCAAAAAAAGTCAACATGCTTTTGAAAAACATGTTGGTCACTGTGAGCGAGATAAAAGAGATGATAAAAAATTACAGGAAGTTGGAGTATATAAAGCGAGCAATTCATCAATTCCAAGAGTTGTACTCATTTGATTGTAACAGTTGATTTGCAGTAAATAGCAGTTTAGTATTTAGTCAGTCTAGAGCAAAGAGTTTAAATAATCGGACCAATTAAGTTTGGAGCCACCATGGCCAGTAATTAAAGAAGTGCAGCAGTTAGTAGGAGAAACCCGTGGTTGCTATAAAACTGCAATATGAAGAAGCAAATTATCAACATGGAAAACAATAGAATGTTTGTCTAGAAAGAATAGTTCACTCTCCCTTTCTACACCATGAAGAAATCATGAAGATGAAAAAACATGCCTAAGTGACCACCAAAAGAAAATATATACCATTCAGCTCTAAGACAAATCCCTTTTAATGTGAACATTTAACAGTGGTGAATCACCAACAGGTAAATTTAAAGGTAAGAAAACTCTAGATAACATTTGAAATATTTAAAGGTATTTATGAAAATATTTAAGAAAAACATTTCAGAAAGATAAAATGAAATGTAGTCATTTAAAATGATTAATTCAACAAAACGATAAAATGTTATGTACCAAAATAATTTCTTGTAGAATAATATAATTGCCACTATTGTTATTAAAATTAAAAGAAAAAAAAGTGTAAATTAAAATATGTAGACAGAAATGGTGAATTGCAATAATAAAGAGTATAAGAAATATATGCCAAAATAATTAAAGTTCAACTTGCTAAATGAAATGTAGAAATTATAATGTAAGAATTTAATTTAAAATAGACATAGTAGAATTAAATATGCATCTATATACATGAATTAAATATATCTACATACAGGAATTAAATATTCATCTATATACATGAATTAAATATGTGTCGACATTCGGGAATTAAATATGCATCTATGTACATGAATTAATTGTGTCTATATACAAGAATTAAATATGTGAATATATTCTAATATAATTATTGGCTACTGAATGATTAGATGAAAAGGATTAATCCAAATATAAATCATACTTACCTATGAGTATATGGCAATAGGGAATTAACAGACATGTCTACAAATATGTACATACGAGGAGAATATAAACTCACAGAAGGAGAATTTAAACTTGGGAAATGATAAGGAAGGTATCCGTGATGTACACACGGATATCTAAATACATCTCTACTATGTGAATGCTGGCAGAACAGGATCATGGAATATAAATGGATACTATATGATCATCAATGATGGGACCAAGCATCAGAGAGGTTACCGATGAAATGGACTAACTGATCTATGGAACCTGAACTGCAATGAACTATGAGAAGAGTGTTATCCAAATACTGTTAGTTAAATGGATAAGGTACTATATGTGAGGTTCAGAGTGACTTGAAGTCAACATGGGCATGGCAATAATATTGGCATCAGCATGGGATTTGGGATTTTCATCATCAGATTTTCAGTGGTATGGATGGCTGGGGAGTTGGAGGTTGGAGTACATTGAAACCTGTCCATTAAAGTATGAAGATTTGTTATCTTAATATAAACTGAACACTGATTATATATATATATATATGCAGATGATAATCTGGACCAACTGATGAGTGCTGGTTCAGCACAAAATATGTATATTGGTGATTATTTATCTTTTCTACATATGAGTGATCGTGTGTATCAGTGGTACAAGATAGTGTGGATAGTTGACAGGTACTTGAAAGTCTGAGTTCAAATCCCCTATATTTACAATTAAGCTCCAGGTATATGAAGAATGCCTGTATTTCAAATATTTACACATTAAGCTTGCATCCTACCCATCCCTCTTCTATGTATTTAAATGGATAAAGTCCTATACATGAGGGGTCAGAGTTACTTGAGGTCAACATAGGCATGGCAATAATATTGGCATCAGGATGGGATTTGGGCTTTTCATCATCAGATTTTCAGTGGTATGGATGGCTGGGGAGTTGGAGGTTGGAGTAGATTGAAGCCTGTCAATTAAAGTATAAAGATTTGCTATCTTAATATAAACTGAACACTGATTATATATATGCATGGGAGATGATAATCTGGACCAACTAATAAGTACTGGTTCAGCACGAAATATGTATATTAGCGATTATTTATCTTTTCTATATGTGTGTGATTATGTGTATCAGTGGTATGAGATAGTGTAGATAGTTGTCAGGTACTTGTAAGTCTGAGTTCAAATCCCCAATAGTTTATATTTAAATAAATTAATGTAAAAACTTAATTATGAATATAAAAAAATATGAGAAATATATTCATTTGTGTTCAAAATCTATTACAAATGCATAAAACATTTTGGTTTGGTTCTGACTTTGACAGTTAGAAATGCCTGGAGAATAATAGCCAAAGTTGATAGTCAATACTTTGTGGCACTTTATAAGGGAAAAGAGGCAGGACTATATGCAATAGACTGCAATCAGAAATCGATTTTTTGCAAAAAATACTGCCAATAGCGGATTTTTTGGGAATTAGAATTTAAATACCAATAAAGCTATGAATTTATGACAAAATAAGCATAAAATAGCGAAAATGCGACCGAAAATACCCAATAAATGGTGCAAAATTTTTCTGGTTTCTGGTTTGAAGTTCAAAAAAAAAACCTAGTCGCCCTCACATACACTTTCACCAAAAAAGTTCACCCCCAATGTCTAAAAATTTGGCCATCCCTGTAATATTAGTTGATTAATGGATATCTAGATTATGATTAGCTGGACATTAAAACTACAGATTAATCTTGTTTGGTCAAATGAATGCTAATTCACAGCCCATGAAAACAAAAAAAAAATATTGCATAATATGGATTTCATCCATGACAGAGGAAATATTATACTTCTATGGTTGTATACTAAGATTAGTGTATACCTTTTTTTTTTATTCACAAATACTGATGATTTACTATCTATAATAAAGACTATGAGAAACAACAACTACTTTCATCATATAATAAATTATTACTTTGAAACAAACGTTATACAATCAAAAAAAAAAAGCTCAAAAACATTCTCAAATGAATATTTTTAACTCTTACAGTTACATTATCAAAACAAAATTTATGATCTAATTCAGATGAAAAAATAGAAAAGCATCCTATACGTAGATACTATAAATAGATACTAAAAAAAAAACATACTAAAATGTACATAATTTTCAAAATTGAAATGGAAAAACTAATGTGTAAAAAAAATGTTTTTTTTAAATACTGCTTTTATGTAAAAAGTACTAGCCTATTAAAAAGTAAAAAAATAAAGTAATCCAACTAAAAGTAGGAAAAAACAGAATCTTGGTTAATTTGCTATTCTTGGAAAATATCAGATCTTGGAAAATATTACTTCACAAAAACGTTTGAGGTTCAAATAAATCATAAAAATCAAAAAGATCTCAAATACTTTTATGAAACGACAATATTCTTCCTGCAATTTTCAATTGTTTTATAACAAGTCTAGATTCTTAAGATCTCTGATATTTTCCAAGAATGACAAATTAATTGAGATTCAATTTTTTTCTACTTTTTGGTTGGATTACTTTTGTTATTTTTCAATTTTTCATCAACTAGTACTATTTACATAAAAGCATTATAATTCTTAAGCACTCATTGACTTAAGAGTCCTGATGAAAAAGTATAATAAATATAAACTAATTAAATGCATTGGGCCAGCTTTTGGCAAAACACTGGCAGAATCATAGTGCTGAGTAAAGTTATGCAGTACAGGTGTGCTTAAATAACTGATGTGATGTAATATGTAAATGAGACATATGAATCTTTTTTGTTAATGGAATGTGGATCCTTTGCAATTGTCCAAGCTTCTTTAAATTTTTTTATTGTCCCTTTCAGAGTATGTGACATGTTCATGATCAAGAAGATCGAGCTGTATTCAGTCTTTTGTTTTGCTCTACCATAATACACATGGCTACAGGAAGAGTTAGTGCGTGAAATTTTATAGACCACCTGAAGAGCATTCTCCACAGATATCTTGTCTTTAGTATTGTTCAACAAATTATTAAGAGCAGGTGTCAGTATTCCTGTACATGTTATAGCAAATATTCCTAAGGTTATTTGCAATATGTGGAATGTTAGGAATACTTATTCATGCTTTAGGCATATTATTAATTTTTTCAACTTTATTTACATTGTTATAATTATTTTTAACAAAATTCTTTTGTCAATATTATTTGGATAAAACGGAAAAAAAATCTCCAACGGGGCAAAATTTAAAAAAAAAAATGTGGACATACAGTCAGAAATATGGAGAGATACTGGGCAAGTTAGTAAAAAAGCATTTAATACAATATAACCATTTTTAATTATTACCAATAGCTAAAACAAATCATACTAAATAAAACTTCAGTATAAATGTAATGCATTATATAGTTTAAACATTTTTTTTTTTAAAATATTACTTTATAAAATTTAATCTATTTATCTAGTTCTCTAAATAAGGTGTACTCATGTACTTACTTTTTTATTAGTTCAGTTATTTTTTTAAATTAATTTATTAAAAAACAAAAGATATATATTTTATTTAATACACTAAAATCTCAATACATGATATTTGCTTCTTTCATTCCAGAAAGAAAGTCATATATATATATATATTCAGGATTCTTCTCAAAGTATAATTTTATTGCATCTATTACTGGCAAATCACAACCCCGATAGATATTTTTCAGCATAGGCTGTTTTTTTTTTTTGAAATGATATATTTTTTGTTCTCTGTTCTTTTCTTTGTATTAAGTAAGTGAGAGATTTGGAAACACTGGTGTCAAAATTAATGCCTTTTATTTTCACTGTTCTCTGTTCTTTTCTTTGTATTTTCAAACATTATCTTGGTTTATTATGTATTTACTTCTGTTGTTGTTTTGTTTCAAGACAAGACAATATTTATTTTTTAAAATAAAACAAAAGAGAAAATGAAGAAATTGAAATTGTGACAAATTTTGCAGAAGATGAAACCATTAATAAGAATTTTTAAGGGTTTAGGTACATAATATCACATATAAGCACAAATTAATGACTGATAATAGAAATGTTTTTATTTTAAAAAGTACACTTTGAATTAAGACTTAACATTTGTACAAACAAAATTTTAATTAAGTATCTTTGTCAATAAGTAACAAACTTAAATTTTCTTAAGATTTATAAAATCTTGTACTAAAAATATAAAAAAAAATTTCCCCCTTATGTTGCCATTTGCAAAATATAAATTAAAACATAAATATAAAAAATCTATAAATAATTAATTATTAACACACTATTTTGCAAATAATAGATGGGCAATGTTTTGAATTATAAAATATGCATCATGCTATACAAGTTCTTTAGTAAATAACCATTAAATTGTTCTTTCTATAGTTTTTAATGGTTCCCCCTTAATATTATTTCTTCATATTCATCATTTATTATGTTTTATCCTGTCTATAAGCTTGGCAAACAATTTTTGTATAAATATACACTTACAGGGGCTTAGAAATTCCATTCAGAAAGTTTTTCTCATTTTTTTTTTTTTAATATAACATTACATTTCTATATATATATTAATACAAAAAAATAATAATGTGAAAATACTATAATTAACAATAAACAAAGGATAAATGTTATAATGTGTAAAAGCCGATGCATATTAAAATAATAATCAAATATCCTCATCCTTTTTTTATAAATAATGAAACATCTTTATATGCATTAGTTATAAAGGATAAATGTGAATATTTGATTACTGTTTTAATGTATAAAAACATGGCATTTACACTGTATATATGTATAAAACATTTTTTATAAAGAGAGTGAGAATATTTGATTACTGTTTTAATATATATAGACATCGACATTTACACAATATTATATTTACCTTTTATTTATTATTGTAAATTATAATTAATTATATTTCCACTTTATTTTTTATATAAAAAAATTGAAATGTAACATTATAATAAAAAAATAAAAAATGTAAATATTAAATATGATCATTACTTGTCAGCCATTTTGCTTTTTAACATGTACTGTATGCCTATAAAAGTGTATATTTAAACAAAAATCATCTGCCAAGCAGACAGGATAACACATATTATAGTTTTTTATAAGCGCATTTACTTCATGGAACATTTAATATTTTACATTGTTTGTTATGGAATGTCATCTGTTGTAAAAATTGTAATTCAATTAAATGCATAAAAAAGTAAAATACTTAAGTAAATTGCCTGCCAGAAACTTGCTATCCATTTTTTTAAATAATCCATTTTCAGGGACTCAAGGGCTTACAACACATGGTATAAACAATATGGCTGACTCTAATTTATCATATTTAATAACATGTTGTTGTTTTTTATTTCTTAAAATGATAAACACACAAGTCCGAAGAATTGTAATTCAAAAATTTTCTAATGTAAATACAGTATTTTTTTTATAACAAAAACAGCATTTAGTAAACCATAACAAATGGGCAGACCCACATCACTTTTCAGACATGCACTATCCTGTAATTTTTAAAATATTCCATTCAAACACACAAAAACCCAAAGGGTTATAATTTAACATTTGTTTAAAGGTAAGTTCACTACACCAGGTGTAAACTAATGTCAGTGCAGTCACAAACAATATTTTGGAGTCTTATAATCATGATCCTTTCCAAACATGTGTGTCATTGATTGCTTAATTTTGAAAATATTCCACTGAAACACACAAAAAATCCAAAGGGTTTTAATTAATATATTTTTAATGTAATTAATACTTTTTAAGTGTAAATTTACTACACCAATTGTAAACTAAAGTCACTGCAATCACAGATGATAATTTGGAGCCTTATAACCACATTCCTTTCCAAATAGATAGGCGCTTAGAACATGTGCAACATTGCCCGTTCACACATAAAGTGTAATTTTTCATCTTCATTATTACATTCTTTTTAGGTGGGCACTATCCTGTAATTTTGAAAATATTCCACTGCATCTTGTCCTGTTAATGAAATATTCCAAATTTTAATCATATTTCCAAAAAGGACACAGTAAAGAAGGAATGTTAAAAAATTATCACATGAAAAACAATGTTAAAAAAAATTACGATAATTTTAGTCACATGTTTTCTGTTAGCCTCGTGGCAAATGTTCACTGAGTGTTAAAATTTTGACGTTATCTTGTAATTAAAATTTATGACAGGGTTAATCCCAATTTTTTTAAATAAACTCCATTCACAATTCTAGACTGAATGTTAATTTTGGTTCAAATATTAACATGTGGCCAATACTTAACTCGTGGTGTTAAAATTGTCATTTTTTTGGAGCATTCAGTAACCCATGTGTAAAATTATAGTGATTTTTTTTTAAAATTCCTTTTTTTGATCAATCAATTTTTTAAATATGATCAAAATTTGGAATCTGCCATCGAAAGAACAGGATGCAGTGGAATATTTATGCAATTTGCCTGCCGTGATTAAAATTATCATAATTTCTTTTTAACAATGTTTTACATGTAGTGATTTTTTTAACATTCCTTCTTTACTGTCTCACTTTTGAAAATATGATTACAGTTTGGAATATTTTATTGATAGAACAAGATGCAGTGGAATATTTTCAAAATATCAAGATAGTGCCTGACTAAAAAGTATATTAATAATGAGCATGAAATTACACTTAATATGTGAATGGAAATGCAATGTAACACATGTTCTAAGCACCTATCTATTTGGAAAGAGTGTGGTTATAAGGCTCCAAAACATTGAATGTGACAGCACTGACATAATGCTCACCCAAAAAATGATGTCTGTCCACATCTTTGTTATAGTTTGCTTAATCATGTTTTATTTTTATTTTCTTTACTGCATTTACATTTTAAAAAAAATTAATTATTACCCTTTGAACTTTTATTTCATTATTATTTTAATAAATAAAAAATATAAATATTGAATATAATAACTTAGAATTAGCCATTGGAAGTTCCTAAAAATGGATAATTTAAAACAAAATGGGTGATAAGCAGGCAAACTATGTAAGTACCAAAAATAAATATGGCATTTTCAATAGCCAACAAGTTAAGCAAATATAAGAATATTTTACTAATCTATTGTTTCAAATGTGCACATGAATGATGCCCACATACACCTTTGATAAAGATGCTTAACATGAAATAGTTATTTTTAATTCTACCACAGGAAATGTTTTTTTAATCCATATGCTATAGTACATTTTAATTTCACTTTTAATTTTTTGTTTCTAAATGGAAGATTGGATAGGCAGATGGAGAATTAAAGGTTTTAGCACTTGACTATTAGAAGCAATTATTTTTTTCATAGATAACAGCAGTGAATTAAGTTGTTTTTTTACTTTGATTTGTTCATTATTTATGTTTGTTTATTTTTTAATAATTTAATATATATATTTTTATACATATCTTGTGCTTTTTATTGCAAATTATAAACTAATGAAACAGAAATGCAGGAAAAATTGTATATCAATAATATTACAAATATTTATTAGTTTTGTAAAAATTCAAACCACTAAATATTACATGATCACCATTTCCTATGAGTCCAAATTAAAAACACAATAATGTTTTCAATTCAAGCTCATTCACTTGTATAGTCATATAGATCTGAAACCAGTTTAGTATCTACACATAGGTGGCACTATTGTATGGAGAGTTTGTCACTGTTTTAACAGCTTCTGTAAGCATAGGGAATGGTCATCATAAGATGTTTAATGGTTTAATACTATTCCTGCCCATGGGATGATGGTGATGGGTTATTAAAAACTCAAAGATACCAAAATGTATAGATACTGAACTATAAATGAGTTTGGATTGAAAATATTATTGTGTTTTCGATTTGGACTCATAGTTTTAAAGTTAACTAAAATGGTAAAAGATAGCTGCTGGAAGGTTGCATTAGATCCTAGGATCTAGATGCAATGCTGTCCGATTCATGGCTTCTCACTGATGAAAGCCACAAGCCAGAAACTAGTCTGGGGAAATTGAATGAATAAGCACTAGATAGGGATTTTTTTGAACAAATCTTGCATCCATTGATTATTATGGCTTGCACTGGATAACATTAATGTATGGAGAGTTTGTCAATGTTTTTTTTTATTTCTAATACTTACAATAAAAATATACTAACTGAATGAGTCACATATACAAAAATAAATTAGACACTAAGAGAGTTCAATGTAATAAAATAATAGTTATTTCTAAAGATATAAAAAATGGTGCAATTTTTATTTCTGCTAATTAGCATTGCAAAAATTCCTGATTTTTTAAATTTTTTTAAAGAAATATTCATTAATAAGTTATTTGCAAATAACACTATTACATTATGTTCATTCATTACAGTCAATTTTCCAAATTCAAAAATAAGGTTGAAGCACAAAAGGTTCAGAAAAAAGTATAGAACCAGAATTAATAAAAAAAAATTAATGATTTTTAAATAAAACTGTATATAAGAAAAACCATCATTTAGAAAAAATTATTAATTTTAATAAAGAATTTAATCATTGTCAATTTGACAATATATAAAAAAAAATTATATTAAAGTAACTAAGAAATATTTAAGAACAAGATTAAAACAACTTAAAAAAATTAGCTAAACAAAATAATAATGAAATAAGAATATTAGAAAATATAAAATCTTTCAAATATATATATATCAAATAATATTTTTACATTAAGAACACATACCTGTTTTGAAGCAAATTGTTGACAATAAGACAATTGTTTATTTTTATATAGGAATTAAGACTGCTTCAATTTTTTTTTTTTTTGTATTCAATAATACAAAATTTAAGCTTGATTATTTTTTGGCAAATTATAAAACATAATCTTAGAATCTTCTATTTAAATGCTGTCTAACACTATACTAGCAATTAAAGATAAAAGAGAAATTCATATAACACTCCAATACTAGCCAAAACAACAAAATTTTACTAAAATTCATACATAACCATAGTTTCATCTATTAATAAATAGATCATTTCAAGTGAAATTCAATTAAATATACAACATACATATACAAAACAAAATACTTTTCCCATCATCCACTTCTACAACAAACTTCCTTTAATATCAAAGGATGTCTTCATGAGATTGATGGCTCAAATTCAAAAAATTTTAACATCAACATTACTTTTATTCTTGTTTTCAATTCACTTTTTAATAAAAGATAACCTCTGCATTATCAAATATTTTATGACCTGTATTCAGATCATGAATATATAAAGCTGAGTTTGATATCTATTTTTAATTCTACTCTTATGAACTTTAACTCTTTCATTAAAACTTAATTTACTTTGACCTATATAAATCTTATGATATATACAAGGTATCTTATAAACTACTCCAAGAATAGATTTGCAATCAATTGACTGCTTTAAATTATTTAGTAAAGAATTTAAATTCAGGCCTTTCTTCCAGGCCTTTTTCATACCACCTAATAAAAAACTATTCTTATAAATCAATTCACTAATTGTTGCATTATAGGACAAAGAAATAAATTCTTTATTCATACTATCAATTAAATCTTTATTATTAATCAATTTATAGATATTTTTAGTAAATACAATATTCCTAATAAATTTATGATTATATCCTAACTCAATAGTCAGAAGCAAATTGATACTTCTGTATATAACTATTATATTCAAAATCATTAAGTCTTCTTATGCCTATAACAAAAATTCAATAAAGAAAGTTTCTTATGAGTAAAAGATTGATAACTGTCTGGCCTTATCATATTTTTTTAAATTTTTAGCTTTAACAAAATGACTTCAAAGTAAAACATTATCAACTCTATCAACACTTAAATCTAAAAATTTTAACTGATCAAATTCAAATGCCCCCCAATAGTAAATTTAATATTCAAATCAAAAGCATTCAATCCACCAAAAAAAAAAAAAATCCTTCAATTTATCTTCCTGTATAACAAACAAACAATCATCAACATAACTAACAAATAATTTTAAAAACTAGAAAAATACTTAATAATATTATTCTCTAAAACAACAATATAGACAGAGCATATTAAAGGAGAAATAACATAACCAATAACCCATCCCTCTTTAATTTTATCAAATATGTCATTACACACAAAATACATAGAATCCTCTAATATTAATAGCAAGACTTGAATAATCTTATCTGCAGAAAAATATTCAAATTTCTTTAAAACAATAATAAACACATTAATATTTTTTTTCTTATCAACTGATTGATATATATTTTCAAAATCTTAACTACCAAAAACACATTCTTTTCTAAAACAAGTCCATTATTTTTTTCATATGTAATAAGAATGTGGTAAATGATTTCATTTCTGCTATTGAATGTTGTAGAAATATTTCAGATAACAATAAAGTCTCTACAGGTTATCTGTGAGAGAAAAAAATGTTTTTGTCCCGAAGTAAATAGATTTTCTTAAAAAAAATTGAAAGCCAATGATGTTACCCTATTAAAAGAAGACAAAGGTTGTAGTTTTGAATTTTTAAATAAAATAGGAAGTATGCTATTTTAAATTCTGATCCTGGTAAAAAAATAAAATATAAGTTAATTGAAATTATGAAAATTATGGTAAATAAAATTTTTTTTTAAATAGATCTACTTATTTAAATTCTTATCTTAGTGATTTTTGGTTCCTAAGATTTTCTCAATTTGAAATCTCATAATTTTCTTTTAGATATATTTTTGATTTTACAGGGCAGATTGGTAATAAAATTTCTTACAATGTTTTTTAAGAATTATATAGATTTAGGCCAATATTATGTACCTTTTTCATTTGAAGCATAGGAAAAAATTAATGGATTTGTTTTAGAAAAGAAATGTGTTTCTGGTAGTTTAGATAATGAAAATATTTATCAATCAATTGATATGGAAAAAAACATTAAAGTGTTTCTTACTATTTTAAAGAAATTTGAATATTTTTCTGCAGATACAATTAAAGTTATTCATGGTTTGATATTGTTATTAGAGGATATGATGTATTTTGAATGAAGTGACGTGTTTTATAAAATTAAAGAGGGATGAATTATTGATTATTTTTTCTTTTTGTGCTCTGTCTATACTGATTGTTTAGAGAGTAGTATTATTAATTATTTTTCTGGTTCTTTAAAATTATTTGTTAAGTATATTGATGATTGTTTATTATATAGGAAGATAAATTGAAGGATTTTTTTGATAGATTGAATGTTTTTGATTCTAATATTAAATTTACTATTGAGGGAGGTACATTTGAATTTGATACATTAAAATTTTTAGATTTAAGTATTGATAAAGTAGTTATTTTGTTAAAACAAAAAAATTTTAAAATATGCTAAAGCCAGACAGTTATCGACCTTTTGCTCATAAGAAACTTTCTTAATGGAATTTTTATTACAGGAACAAAAAACTTAATAAATTTGAAAATAATAATTATGTACAGGAGTCAATTTACTTCTGACTATATTGAGTTAGGATATAATCATACATTTATTAGAAATATTGTATTTAATAAAAATATCAATAAATTGATTCATAATAAAGATTAAATTGATAGTGTGAATAAAGAGTTTATTTCTTTGCCCTATAAGGCATTAATTAATAAATTGATTTCTAAGAATAGTTTTTTTATTGAGTGGTATAAAAGTGGCTTCAAACAAAGGCCTGAATTTAAATTCATTACTAAATAGTTCAAACAGTCAATTTATTGCAAATTTATTCCTGAGGTAGTTTATAACAGCGTTTCTCAATCTTTGGGTTACGACCCAATATTGGGTCGCATTAAATTTTTAATGGGTCACGAATAAGCACCAAGAAATAAAAACATAAATATCTGATAGCAAAAATCTTTTTACATTTTAAGAAAATATTAGCATTAATAAAAAAAAAAACTAGTAAGTAATACAACTTATGCTTTGTGTAGTTTTCTCAAATTCAATTGCAAATTTGAACTTAAATAATCATAATGTTAAATTTCACACTTATTTTCAAAATGTAATTTTTTAAAAAATTGCAACCAAAAATGCAACTAAAATTAATGCAGCCAAAGCATCAACCAGCACTAGTGGTGGAATTCAGTAGAAATATTGTCAATTCACAGTGTATGGTTTGAACTAGTGTGTAGTTGTTAAAACAACAAAAAATAAATTTATATGTATTACAGTTACACCATTTTCTAAATCATTGTGTTACATTAATAATTGAATTTTATATTTTGTTAAAAGATACATATACTTGTATTTTATAAATAATACTTATATTTTGCTATATGTGATTAATATATACATTGTACTGAAAGTGTTTAATATTTTAAATTTATTTCTTTTTTTGTGTTTCTTTCAGTCTTGTTTAATAATAAGTAAACAAAATAAAATATTTAATTTTTTGGTAGAAAGGAACAAGGAATTTCTCAAGAAGCCAATTCAGATTATGAAAATTTAGAGCTGCCTCCTATGATGAGTGATCCAGTAGTGAAAAAACAAAATTGACACACACTTTTGTTTATAATTATAAAGAAAAATATATTAATTATGCTTTCACTTTTATAAAAGAAAATGGAATAGACCTACCACAATGTGTTGTCTGTGGATCTATTTTGGATAATTCTTGATTTAAAAGTAGCAAACTTAAGGCATTTGGAAACACGCCATAGTCAATATAAAGATAAATCTGTTGATTTTTTTTTTAAGAAAACAAGATGAATTTAAAACAAATAGATCTAATTTAACAAAATTTATTTCTACAAATAAAAAAACATTTAAAATGTTCATATTTGGCAACCTATCACATTGCTAAATGCAAAAAAAGCATATACAAGAGAGGAAATGTTACTAAAGCAATATATGAAAGATATTTGCAAAGAATTATTTGGCAATAAATTTGAATCAAAAATAAACAGCATTCCCTTGTCAAACACCAGCGAGTAATTGATTTGGCTGATGATGTTGAATCTCAATTAATACAAAATATAAAAAAAATCCAAGTATTATTCAATTCAATAAACGAATCTACAGATGTTTCTAACAATGCAATAATATTAGTTTATATAAGATATATTGATCTTACATATAAAGATATTCAGAAAGAATTCCTATGCAATTTAAAATTAGAATCTTAAAACAACATAGAAAGAAATTTTAAAGATAATGAAATTGTATTTCCAAACAAAAAACATTTCTTGGGAAAGATGCGTAAGGATTTGTACCAATGGGGCTGCGGCAATGACAGAAAAACAGGGGTTTAGTAACATGCATAAAGGAAATTTCTCATCCAGATTTAATAATAACTCATTGTTTTCTTTATCGAGAACAACTGACTACCAAAGATATGTGTGCAGATTTACATGCTATTTTAAATCAGTGTGTCAAAATAGTGAACTATATTCAAAAGAATGCACTAAACATGCGACTATTTTGATTAATGTGTGATGAAATCGATTCAGCTCATAAAAATTTATTATTACATCCCCATATAAGATGGCTTTCAAGAGGGAGAGTTCTGAGTAGATATTTCTTAATGATCAGAAGACAACAGTATTCAGTGAACATTTTAAAAGTAATGTGTGGCTTTCCAAAGTAGCCTATTTGGCTGACATATTTTCATTAATAAACGATTTAATTTTGCAATTACAAGAATGTCACACAAATTTTTTTATTTGTTACAATAAAATGAAAGCATTTATAAAAAATATTGAACTCTGGTTTAATAGAGTTAGAAACAATTGTTTTGACATGTTTCCTTTGTTTTCACAAATGGTTGAGGATAAAATGATAACACATGATGAAATTTCAGGTATAGGTAAAATCATTCAGAATCACTTATTAAAATTAAAAGAAAAGTTTTTTCAATACTTCCCAACTACAGAAGATATTTATTTAAAAAATATATCCTTTCCAACAACACGATTCACATAACTTAAATTTATCAGAAGAAGAAAAATTAATAGAATTATTGGCGGACAAAAGTTAAGAATTAAAGTTTAAAGAAAACCAGAAGAATTTGCCTAAATTTTGGTTAAAAGTTCAGGATGAATTTCCAATCCTTAGTGAAAAGGCTATAAAATTGTTACATCCATTTGCAACAACTTATTTGGCTGAAAGTGGATTTTCAGCAATGATTATTACGAAAAATAAGTTTAGAAACTGACTCGATGTTAGTTCAACAATGAGATTAGCTTTAACTAATTTTATTGGAGCAAGAATTGATAAATTAATTGAAAAGAAGCAACAACAACAAAGCCATTAAATAATTATTTTGCACTGTATGTTCATAATTTAAATATGTTTGTAATAAATATAATTAAAATTAATAAATTAATTTATAATATTTTAATAGCAAATTTTATTTAAATATTTTACTGCTGCAGTTTTACAAATTTTTTACAGTAACTGCAAACAATATTGAAATCGAAATGATACGTCAAAGTAGACTATTTTTTAAATTTTTCATACCTAACTTAAATAAAATTCTGTATAATTTATGTTTGTAATTTTTGCTTGTACTTCATATATAAATAAAACCTTATTTGAAAAGAAAACACGTTTTTTTGGTAATTAACAAAATATTATAACCTTTTAAATTAAAAATATGTAGTTTAACTTTAACTCAACTCTTAACTTACAAATTATTTGTTCATTTTAAATATTATCAAATTGAGCCAAATATATACATATATATAATACCGTACTGATGTAATATCTCTTTTATTTTATATTATAATTTATGTAATAAACATTTGGGTCGCAGAACTATTTCAATGAAGTCTATTGGATCATGCGGCAAAAAGGTTGAGAAAGGCTAGTTTATAAGATACCTTGTAGTTATAAAATTTATATAAGTCAGAGTTAATTTATTCTTAATGAAAGAGTTTAAATTCATAAGAATAGAATTAAAAACAGATATCAAAACGTAGTTTTGTATACTCATGAACTGAATACAGGGCATAAAATATTATTTGACAATGCAGAGGTTATCTTTTATGAAAAAAGTGAATTGAAAACAAGAATAAAAGTAATGTTGATGATAAAATTTTTTGAATCTGAGGCCATCAATCTCATGAAGACATCCTTTGATGTTAAAGGAAGTTGGTTATGGAAGTGAATGATGGAAAGACTATTTTGTTTTGTATATATTGTACCCTTACTTCTCGATGTATAATATAGTTTGAACTACGACTAGCTCAATTAATTATAATGCTTAATTAAAATTTGCATACCTATCTTTAATATACTTTTATAATATCATATTCTAATATAATTTATTATCAATTATCAAAATCAATATACTTCTATAATATGTACTAATTAAATAAGTATTTATCAAAATCATGAGACTGTGAAGTAAAGTTACAAAGTAATAAGTAGATTTACATTGAGTCAATATCTCCCAAGACATTGTCTCAATGGCATAAGAATACTATTACCTCCTTATTAACTTACTACTACATCTACAGCATTCTTATGGCTTTTAAATAAAATAAACTATCTTTAATAATAATAAAATAAATAAATCTTAACTTTTAATTTTTAAAATATAATTAAATAATCTCAGGTTCTTCTAATTATCTTAAAGTAATGATAACTCATGTAAATAAGTATGATATGGGATTTTATATCAAACCTAAATACACCTAACTTATTCTAATAATAATAATACTCAATACTAATCTTAGGGTATAACTTAATCTTATCTATTTCTGTTATATTATTAAGTATTCAATAAATAAATAATCATATGTATATCTTTTATTTTCATATAGTATCTTAATTTTAGAATAGATCAAAATCTTATAATTTAATAATCTGTGGCAATAAATAATATTGTACTCTTATATTATGCATTATAATTACTCTATGACCATTGTAATATGATGTAATAATGTCAATCAATTCTCATAAATGATAATCAGGAAAATATTGTATTTATTTCTAAAATAATATTAATAAATTCACATTGTGCAAATATTATGTTTCTTCAAATTATCTGCTGTCAAATGCTGTGGTGCAAAATAATGAACTCGACACACTTTTAAAACAAATTAAACAAATTTATTTACATTAACTTTGATTAAGAATTTATTTACAATATTTACAGTTCAAAATTAGAAAACAAAAAAAAATAAAAATAAGAAAATAATAATACAATATGTTTACACTGTTATTAATTCATACTCCTAATAAGTAATTATACATTCTTTAAAATGCTGTACTAATAACATTGAAGTATGTTTTCAAAACTTAGACTTTAAATAAATATCAGTGAACTTCAATTATTACACAGAAAAATTTATGTAAATAATATTTATGTAGCATATGTAAACAATTAAACTTTACTAATTAAATTGCTACATCACTTAAGTATTACTGTTATTCATTTCATCATGTACTAGTATGTGTTCACTCTACTATTAGTATTACTCTAATAGCATAATATAGAAACTAATGCATCTTTATAATGTAATAACAAATAATTGATTATAACTTTATATTTCACTTAATGCAATTCATGCTACAGGTTTTATCAAATATGCATTACATATATGTGTTGTTGAAATAATAATATTATTCAAATCATTCATTAATTTCAAATTAATAAAGTATTATATTAGATAAATTTTATGATTCTTTTCTATGTAAAATTATTACTTCATTTTATGTGTTATACTACTCCTTCTTAATAAATTTCTATCTATAAAACATCCTCTAAACTTATTTAAAATTTCCGGAAAACAACTTTCAACTCTAAATAAAATACTAATTCCAAACTATTTATGCTTCATTATCTATACTTGGTAAACTTTCAACCTAAATATAAACTTCTCCATAAAACTTAACGTAATTTATCCAATAAAACAACAGTAAAATATAGACTTTTAAATCTATTCCTAACTTGCAATAAAAATAATTACCCATGAATAATAAATATAATTCTAATACTATAACATAAAATATCAAAGTTTATTAACGAAAGAATCATATAATTATTTCTAAGCTTCTTATGTAATGTTGCATCGTATTTATTTCATAAATTCAAATTATGCATATTTAAATAAAACTGTCACTGCCAATATAATGTGTGTATTTTTAAAATAATCATACATTCATTCAAAATAACATAATATTTGGTTGATCTAAATAAAACATATTAAATACATCAAAATTATTATTATTATACAATTTTTACCATAGATAATGAATTAATGTCCAGTCCATCTTCCAATATTCTTCGGAATTACAGCTTCATAAAATAATTCACATTTATACTCACGATCATACTTTAAAATATTCTGTGTTATATTAATTATAAAATAAACTCATGCAATTAATCATTATATTATTTTTTAGTTATTATTTAAAGATATGTACCTATCTTATTTTAATAAATTAATAATATTTAATTTTTATATTAGATAAATAAAACAGAGTTCATATTACGTGACTCCAGCGATGTTTTCTTTTCCACCATAAAGTTTTTTAATCCTAGGCACATATTCACTAGCACACCATTTCCTGTTTCCGGTCCATCACGTGTTTTTTAAAAGTTTATGAAAAAATGAAAAACGTTCTTTTTTAAAAATAAGTTCCCACAAGAAAATAAAATAAAATTAAAATAGTTTATAGGATCCTGGTTTAGTTCTTTTAAAAATATTATTCAAAAGTTATTATTTTAATTTAGTCTATAGTTTATAAAAAATTATATTTAATTATTTTAAATTAACTGGGACGTCCACATATTATTTGCGCATTCCATAAAATATCCAGGTAAGAATAAGCTTCTTTATCTATAAACGACCAGCGTTTAAATTATTTCAATATAATAATTTTTATTATATTAAGACTTTTAGCTAATTATATTTTCAATTTATTTGCCTTTTAAAATTGTCAATATTCAGTCTTTTAAACATAAAGACTTAACAAGGCAAATATTTATAAAACTACTTTCATTTTTAATATCTTTACTTAAGATATATTTTTAAATTTATAGCTTACAAAAATACTTTCTTCATAAAGAAGTATTTTATTCTCTAAAATATCTATTTTCTAATAGTCACTAGTAATTAGCTTTTAAAATTATATACTGTCCAAAATACTACTTTTCTCCATCTCGTAATTTTCCGAACTAATCCAGCGTTTGTCATATTTCTAGTATAAAGTTTCCGATATATTTTCACTATATATGATGTTCCCATGACTATTTGCTTGTAAATTGAGCTTCAATATAGAGACGATTGATAGGGAAAATTAAATTAACACTGCATGTCTATTATTTAAAACTTTTATAACTTATTTACAAGACACTCTTATAATTTTGAAAAATGATTTTAAAAGCGTCTATAAAATTTACGTAGCTATTTTTTAATAACACAATTAACTTGAAAATTCAATCACAAAGTCCTCTCCTAACAATTGAACTGAGCTTTTATACCGGAAGAAACTTCCCATTTGATTGGTAGATTAAACAATCAACTTTGCTGGCTTATTTACATATTTACCAACAACACAAAATTAAAAATAAATAATGACTTATTTAATATTTAATATTTATTACATTATTTTTAAAATAATTCTTATCGTTTATTTAAATCCACTAAACATTTTTTAAAATATTCTTATTTACTTGATTTTAATTTTAACTTTTATAAGATTATTTTTAAATAAACTAAGTATTTTTTTATACGTCATATTTTTAAAACAATACTTTTAAAAATCAGATTTAATATTCTACATTGATTTATCTTTATTTTTATCTCGTGATAACTCACGTATTATTTATAAATTTTACAACATAATTTTTAAAATAGTTTTGCAACTTCACTAAATAACTTCCATGCATGTGTGTATATCTAACTAACATCTGTTTTTTTTATAATACAAGAAACGCTTGTCAACGTCTAAAAATAAACTAACAATTGCATTTTTTTAAAATAAATATTTTTTAAATAAATAAGATATTATAATAGA
Organism: Epiperipatus broadwayi; assembly: GCA_028023455.1. Lineage (NCBI taxonomy): Eukaryota > Metazoa > Onychophora > Udeonychophora > Euonychophora > Peripatidae > Epiperipatus > Epiperipatus broadwayi. The sequence goes on from JAQFVV010012401.1 coordinate 12,270,831, forward strand.
TTTTAAAATAATTATCCAATATTATTAAAATCAAATATTAGTCTTCTATTTAAGTACTTACAATAATTAAAATATTTATATTCTTTTATAATATTATTTTATCAACAATAAATATATGCATTTAATTTTAACTTGTCTTTTAAACACTTTTAGCTTTAAATACCTATTTATTAAATATATTCATGCAGTATTGATTATGGCCATTTTTCTCCCAACCATATATTATAATCATCATCATTTAAAATGTCTCTCTCAATATCAGCACAATTTTACATATCAAATACTCATAGATTGCTTTAATTAAACCTTTTGAAATATTACCATAAGCAAAATTAACATCACATATTCAAATATATCCCAAATTTAAAATTTTTAATAGATTAGCACAAAATTAGATGGTGACCCATACAAAAGGGCACAATATATATGTTGTATGTTTAATTGAATTTCACTTAAGGTCTATTTGTTAATAGATGAAATCATGGTTGTGGAAGAATTATAGTAAAATTTTGTTGTTTTGACTAGTATTGTAGTATTATATGAATTTCTATTTTATCTTATAACCTGAATATTGTTAATTAATTACTTCCTCTGTTTTAGTAATTTTAATTGTATGTGTATTTTTTTAAATTCTGTACATAACTTATATATTTCTGTAAATTTTTTATTTATGTTCTATATTTTAATAAAGACTATATTATATAGCCAAAATATCAGTTACTGATTAATGTAATAGTGAAAATGAACAAGTTTTCAAAAGATACATCTTATGTTGATCATTACAGTTTATACATCAAATTAGGAAAAGTAAAAAAAAAAAGCTTATACCACTATCGATTTTGAATACCTTAATTTCATATTATTTTTTAAATTGAACAGGTGTCCCTCTAAGTAGCCTCTTAAATAAGTGAAAAAATGAAATTAATTTGAGTTTAGCTCACGTACTTTAAATTTTATGCTCGTCTTTTTAGATAGAGCAATATCTCATACAGCTTATAATCTAAATGGCTATCAATTTTTTACATCTTTTTCAAATAACTGATTTTTTTGCTTTTTAAAACAAATATTATACAATTTCTTATAACTAATGGCAACAAAAATAAAAAGCAAATTCATTTCAATATAATAACTGATTATAAGAAAGCAATCAACTGAATTCAATCAAACAAAAGTAATTTTATTTCTTCATTTTTGCGATTTTATAGATATATATTTTTATACAATTATATTAATATTTATTGTAAATAATAATTATAATAAATTTTAAAAAATTCAAATTTGAAATGATATTTTCATAAAACAAATACTTTTCTTCGGAACAATATGAGATATTATATAATCCTTCTAAATTATTTTCTGCCTCCTCTGTTTTTGCTGTCTTCATATATAATATTGAATTTTAAAAACCTCACACACTTTATGTGACTATACTGCATTGTAGTCATTATGGCTTGTTAAACTTATAAGACCTAAACACATTTTATTTTATAAATATATTTTTTACAAAGCAAAATAATAGGAAAAATTTTATAAAGTGCTTTAGAAAAAATTAAATTTAATTTGAACTACTTAAAAATCAAAACAAGAACTTTACATTTTTGGTTTCTAGATTTACAGAATGCACATGTGTTGTTCTATCAATTTTAAGAATGATTGCAGAATAAACTCAATGCTTTAAATACAATGTACAAAATAATTAATTTAGCAATTACTATTCAAAAAAAAAAAAAAAACTTAATCAGTCAAGGAATGGAAGAAAAATCTTCAGTAACTTCTGGCTTGAATGATTATCAGCCTGAAAATATTGATCAGTTTTAAAACATTGGAATTTTTAGATAAAAATGCTAACCTTAATACTGAGGTGCAGATCAAGTTCCAATATGCTACTATTGATTTTAACAAAATTAAAAGATGTATTTAATAGCATTATAATTACATAACATGAAGGTATATAGAGCTATTATTCTCTCAAATTTCTTATATAAAAGAAAGGCATGGGTTACCTATCAAATAACAAAAGCACTGAAAAACTTTTAATTTAAGAAGTAGCATGATCATAAGATCAATCAGCAAATTCTTCAACCTTCTGGGTGAGATGATAATGAATCTACAATTGTGAGAATACATTTTTTGTTAGATATGGCAAGTTAAGCATATAAAAAACAACAGAATTCCTAAAAGAAAAAAGACATTTTTGATAAAGTTGCGATTTTCATTGAAGAATTACCTTTACATATTTATCTCAGATACTCTAAAGATATGCAACATTAATTAATTACACTGGAAGAATGAGAATAGAATTCAATGGAGAGCTGCAGAAAAAAAAGTTTACTGCAAAAGTTACAAGGCAATGTTAAAAAATGGCAAATAAATAGATTTAAAAAAGAGCACAGAAATTATGCATATATATTAGAGGTACACAGATTAGTTTTATAAACACTGCAAAATTCAGCTTTAGCTTCTTGGCTCTCTCTCTCTCTTTCCTTGTTCTGGAATTAGCATCTCTAAACTCATTACTAGCGGTAATTAATAAATGAAAAAATATTAAGCCAAATCTATTTCCACTTAAAATTTCTCTATATCATTATTTTTTTTTTCCTGATTATATTTGTGGAGTTTTATGAGTTTCATGCTTCAATTTATCTATTTTACTTATACATTTCATTGTTAATCCTATGGATTTTCCTCTTATATCTTTAAAATAATCTAATATTTATGTTTCAGCTCTCTTTAAATTTCTTTCACGATTTACCATAACATGGCATTTCATTTAAGTCTATTATCTACAAAACATTTTCTTATTAAAATTTGAAAAAACTTGAATGCCTATGTTTAATTTAATAATAGCCCATTTCTTACTTCTGTTCAGAAATTTTTATATCAGAAATATAATTTGACAACAGTTCTGGTGTAAAAACTTGACTTTCTAATTTTTTGAATGCAAAACATCTTGGTAAAGGAAATTAAATGAACTTAAAATTTAAAACTGTATTTTATGAGAATATGAATACAAATAACAATTTGAAAAAAATTCCAGCACCAACGTCATTAATACATGGCTAATTTTATCTTAGAATAAAACATACCCTTGTGTAAATTTTTTTTTTAAAAGAAAGATGAATAGAAAATAAAAGCCAAGATTTTAAACGTGTAAAATTAAATATATATTACATCCAATAAAACAAAATGGTTTTATTAAAAAATATCGGTATACAATTTATGCTATTTCGCATATTTATTTCAATCATCTCCGGCAATGTTAAGTAGCATTAAGAAATATTTTCCTTAATGTATTAAGATGTATATATACTTACTTACGTATATTTCTAATTACAATCAGTTTTTTAATGAAATAAAGTATATACCAGCATGAGACAATTAAGTGAAATGTAACTGCATTTTACTAATATAAAAAAACAATATATTTAATTCATATATATAACTTTATTATAAAAAGTAAACAAATTTCCATTTGTTTACGTTTAAAACCGGAGACAAAATAGTATACATATTAAGTAAATTATACTATTTTATAAAATTAAACAAAAAGGAACTTTTACGAAATATTGCAACAGTAAATATAACTATTCGAATCTTACCTCCTGACAAATTCGGAATTCTTCCGGTTTTGGTTGTTATTTCAGCTGTTAAAGTAGAGTATTGCTGCTCATAATTGTCCATTAAAGTTGCCATCTTGATCCATTCACCCATGATTCCAGATGGCTCAGAGCCTCCTTTTCGATATTCGCTGTTAAGAAGGTAAGAAGTTTTCGATCTGTGCTTAATTTATTTGAATCACCACGTTATATTTTCATCAATATTTGTTTTCATTTTTATATTATTGCTATTATAGTAACGTCAAATTATTTATATATATTTTTAAAAGGAAATTGGGTTTGAACATTCAAAATGGTGCAACGTTTAACATTCCGTCGACGTTTGCCGTATAACACAGCGTCAAATCGACGAAGAGTGTAAGCTATTTTTTAACATTATTACTTTCATTTTAAAAATAATATCACATTAAAACTAATGGTTTAGATAATTTATTTATTTAGATCTATTTGAAACGACGTTGGATCTGGAATTACGTTTATTTTATAGGCCTGGCTTTGTACATTGATAAACACAGTGTAAAATCTGTCTTAAATCACAAACTTCTTATTTTAGTAATAAAATTTAACATAAGAAAATTAACTAAAAAATTTGATGACAATTTTTTAAAAAGACTGTCGTATTAAGTTGTGAATCATTATATTCATTATTAAGAAAGCTTATAAGTCGATTTTCAAAAAAACCAATAAAACGCAATTAAGAATCGCATTTTATTTATTAATAATTCAAGCGGCTTTATTTTAACCTTATAATTTTTTCATTAACATGATTTAGACTATTCGTGGTAGTTTTCAGTAAATGCATATATACAATTAATACAAATGTAATTGGGAAAAACATTTTATCAGTTATAATTTTTTGCTTTATCCTTTAGCTAAATTTCATTGACTTAAATGGGTGGTCATCAGAAAGGAAAATGTCTTGCTAGAAAATTCTTAGCTACCTAAAAAAAATTCCTAGTTTCTCCCCAATTTCAAATCCAAGGTGCCAGATGAATATTAGGCACTTAATATAACAATAGAAATTATAATTGGAACAATTTAAAATATATCGTAAATATCAAACTAAAAAGTAAATTTTTTGTTTTGAGATTAATAAACTTGTAAAAATTACAATATTTGATTTAATATTTAAATATAAGTATATGTATGATCTATAAAAGAACGTAATGTAATTAATTAGAAGGGATTTGAACTCAAGACTTTCAAGCTCTTTTATATGTATATGGTCATGTGTATCGATTGTATAAGATAAAATGGTTAGATATAGGAAGCGTGAAAGTCCTGAATTCAAATCCCTTCTAATAATTGATTTACTAAAAAATAATTTAAAAAATCATGTGTTAATGATTGTTTCATAATTGGTTAAAAATAGTCCATACAAGCTCATTAAATACTAGAAATTACAAACTTTGCCTTTATATTACTTATTTTATACATCAATATTAATTTATTGTGCTTTTTGTATATAAAATTAGTTTCTTTTCCCAAAAAATTGACAAAGCTTTTTTCTGTTTGAATTAACTTTTCCATCACTCCCCTGTACATTTATTCAGCTAAATAAAACAATAATTCTCCACCGAGTAATGAGATTCCAAATAATTTTGAGTCATTCGTCATAAGTTCTAATAGGAGCTTATGTTGTACCAGTAGGAACTACCATCCATGTACTTGGAAAAATATGAAAGTATTATATTTAGAAAACAATTTGAAAACAAAATATTTATTGACCAAATCTATGTGTAATGATTAAAAAACAAATACATTAAATGTGATTGTTGTGAGCTTTCCTTAAGAAATTGAATTAGTGATGAAGGCAAATATAACTTCATAAGAAATCTATGGATTGATAATGGCAAATACAACATAAGAAATTAAACTTCAAAATCAATCTATGGATTAAATATAAGTAATTAATTAGTAACAATACAAGAAGTTAATCATGTAATCCATAAGAAAATAATTGATGACAATAAATCCATAAATTAAATTTCAAAAATGTATTTGTTTATGAGGAAAATGAAAAATGCCAACACTAAACATATATAAAATAATACGAGTAATGGCAAGTATATATAGTAAGAGCAACAGTACAAAAACTAAGCTGTATGTTCCATAAGAAATTGATAGTAATAAATCCTAGAAAAGCTCTATAAAAGAATATTTTTGTCTTGTTATTTAATTCCATGATTATATTCATACATTATTGTTATAAATGTACTGCACTTATGCATTTTTATGATAGCTACATTTTTTGTTTTCTTCATACATTTACAATAATGTCTATATGGAAATGTTTTTTTTTTGTTTTTGATTTTTTATGAAAAATATATTTTTTTTTTTTGCTGCATTAGAATGTGACCAGTGGCCCTAACCTAAAGGTAAAGTACAGGCTCTATTAGAACCAAATTTTTTTGGTATGTATTAATGAAATAGCTTGTTATTGGGATTTCTTTACAATGTGACAATACATTTGATCAATGCCTGTGATTTTCATGTTTAGAGCCTTGCTAGCATCAATTCTTTTCATAACAAAGCAAATAATAATGGTGATACTGTTCACTACAAACTCATCAATAATAGACCACCTTCTTACCTGCAAACTTCACTAGTATTTTAAACCATATATTAAGACAGATATACCATTGAAAGAGGATTCAAGATACAAACTACTACTTCCAAATTCTATTTTCCCATTCAAAGATGCTAAATTTACATAATTATTTAATGGTGCTAAAAAAGATTATGCATATCAAATTATATTAGTAATTTTGTGTGCTTCATTCTCACCCATTCATCCATGCTTTCTCTAAAATTGAATAGTAATTTCTTTTGATTTATTATTACATAAAACTTAAATGAATTTTCTTTAAAAATAATTTAATTTTACTATTTCTTCTAATGATGTCTGATTTATGGTGAGCAATATTTCATGAGGCTTGCTACTCAAAAGATTTCTCATTTCTGAATTAAAGCAATATATAATGCACATAGTAATAATTCATACTTCTTAATTATTCATCTGTTTAATTATTCCAACAGATAGTTTTATAGTTTCCATCTTTATTTGCTGTTTTAAAAAAAACACACCATTTTTCTTTTTATAATGTAATTAAAATTAACAATGTCAATATTTATTTATTTTTTTCATTTATATATATAATATTATCTATCATACTAATTGTTAATAAAAAAATTTCAGTGTTTAATCAGACACAAGCTTCATTTTTACACCAAAACTTTGATTTTACTATTTAGTTTATCATTATTGATTCTCATTCTATTTTTATTACCAGTATAATAATATTTGAATGGCTTTATTGCTTGGAAGTTTATTAGAAGTTGAAGACTGGAAATGTCATCTGGGCATGACCCAAGGATCTTAAACTCTTAAGTCCAGCAATCCATGCAAGGCATCATGACCAATGAAATTTTGAAACTTAAAAATGAAATTTACTGTTACGAATTTTGATTTGTTTCAATGAATAATTAGCATTATGGAAATAAGTATTGAACATGCATTTTTTTTTTTTAAAAAAAAAAAACTATTTAACTTTTTTTTTTTACTATAATTTTATTTCAAATTATTGATACCTTAAAGAATTTTTTTTATCATTATGAAAAATAAAAAATTATGACTATAAAGTATTATAGTTTGCTGCAATACATACCATATTAGTTAAATCAATATTTTTATTTTCTTCACAAAATAGTTGTGGCTTGTACCTTATCCACACCTTTAAATTATATGCTATCTATCTCTTAACATTTTTGTTGTTTTTTTTTCAAAAAAGGGGCCCAAACTGTACATTTTTACAATTACAGATATATGCTATCACGTAACTCAAAATATATGAAAAAGAAATGCTAATTTTATTTATTGAAATATATTATAATAAGTATATATAAATCAAAAGTTTTGGATCATATACATTCTAAAATGTAAATTATATTTTATATGAAAAAAATAACAGATATTTATATTTTTTGTCCAAAAAAACTTGATGGATATAATGAGGGGTGAAAAATGAATAGATATATATGCTATCACGTGACTCAAAATATATGAAAAAGAAATGCTGTTTATTTTATTTATTGAAATATATTATTATAAAAATATATATAAATCAAGTTTTGATTCACATACTTCCTAAAACCTAAAATATTTTGTAAAAAAATATAATAGATATTCAAACATTTATAAATAAGAAAACATCACGTGATGTTGAAAATTTTCAATTGACAAAACGATTTCAAAATCTACAAAAACACCCTTATTATTTTTATTGCAGAAAATATAATTATAATTTTTTGAAATAAACATAATATTTAGTTAGTAATATTTATTTGATTTCAAAATAATACTTGCGAGAATAAATGTCAAAAAATGCATGCAAGAATAAGAATGTTGAAGAATTATCACAGATTCTAGATATCTGAATAGAAAGTCAAAGCTTATTTTCATAGAAATATTTTTTAAAAAAGAAAAATAAATCATAAATAATTATTGTAACTTACCAATTGAAAGAATAATGCAAATTATTAAAAAAAATTGAAAATTATTTTGCAGATATCAAAGTATAAAGTCTTTTCTCTATATAGGTAGGAAAAAGAGTCAATATGGGGACTACAAATTATTATCCACGGAATAACGAATAAATCATTAATTATAATTGCCATCTATGTGAAACTTTACAAACTAATACCTGAATAGTATACGCATGTGCTAGAATCGAAAAAACGAAATTTTACGGACAAAACTGCTGTCGAAGGAAATTCAAAACACGATGTTGTGTTGAGCACTAATGCCGCAGGGAGCACTTCATCCGCAAATTTGCATCTAGATCTAGGCAAGGGTTAAGTAATATGTGCGTAGACGTTAACCTTGCAATAATATTGCGGTTAGAATGCGCAGTTTTTCCGTGCGTAGCATGGAGAAACCACCGTGTATTGGGCTAGAATCTTGGTAGTTGCTGGTAACAGACAACGTAAGCTAAATGGGCTTACGCATAGCAACCAGTGACACCAAGCAGGCCACTTTGATGCCCAGCTAGCTAGTAAAATGTTCTTGTGCTTACGCATGGTGAACAGCACCACCTAGTGTCTGGAGCAAGCATTGCTGCTTTTGGGCCCCTACTGTGGATATATCTGCGAGTTTATGCAGAAATGACCTCTAGCAATGGCAGTACACTATCTCCACCAGTACCGTGAAATGATAAAAAACATCCACTGACCGATTCCAATTTGAAAAAAATATTAATGGTAAAAGAAAGTGGATTCAGAAGTCTATAAATTTTTTTATAATACATTATATTATGTGGGGGGGGTACTAATTACTATTTTATACAAAACTGCATGATTGTGCAAAAATTTGATAATGTGAACTCGTGCATGAAAAAATTTGTACATTATTATAAAATGTTTACCAATCCTTTATGTATTGCATAGTTAAATTTCTTATTGTTTTCTTTTGTAATTATATTTGTACAAAAAAAAAAAATCCATTGTATATTCTAAGTAAATTTTTTATTGAAAAAATTTTTTTTAAATTTTGAAATATAATAAATTGATAGATAAAATTCTCAAACAGCATTATATATATATAATAATAATAATAATTCCATGTTAAAGAACATAAAAACTAAGCATAAAAATTATAAAATAAAAATGCATGAAAGAATGTAATTTCTATAGAGTGAAAAATATAAATCTTCATTAAACAATAATGAAGTGAAAAAAATTTGATTTTTAATTGATTAAAATACATTTTTCAGAATAAACATTATTTTTTAAAAACATCTTGATTTTCATTTTGCATATTGATGAATTAACATATATATAGACTTGAAAAACTTTTTACAAAATCATTAATTTTTGTGAAGTTTAAAAATTGTTTATATACAGAAAGATAGCTTTTATTTTTAACTGTTTATTTAAAAAAATAAAAGTTATTAAAAATAGATATAAGATTAAAAGATAAATTTGTATTGTTGAGTTGAATAATCATTTTGGAAAAGTGTATTTCCTTTCAATTTATTTACAGAGCACTAAAATATATATGTAGCTGAATAGAAGCAGACTAATTTCCGAGAACTGTCAAATATAACAGCCAATTAAATTGAAGATTACATTTATATTAATGATTTGTATTTGGAAAAAACCATAATAAATCATAGAAATTTGGGATTGATCTTTAATTTTTATAATATTAATTTATCTTTTTTTTTTTTAATTCAATAATTAAAATAAGTATTTTTTTTTTTTTTGGAAAGAATACAGTTCTCGTATACACTCAAAAAGCAATGGTTTTACTTGTATTTATGTAAAAAAAATTCAACAAAATTGTATCTGAAAAATATTCAACTTTACTAATGCTAATTATTTTAAAAAAATTTGAATTTAAAATGTTAGTTTCTTTTGAGGTTATATTTATGATCAAATATTAATGATCTTGAAATTAAAAACATTTTTTTATTTCGGTGAAACAAAAATAAATAAATCGTAATTCATTAACATTATATTTCAATTTATTGCATATGTAAATGTATGAATCTCATTATTATGGTATCATGTGATTAACCAATAAAAAATAATTTGTTAAGAATATAATTGATTTTATTTTTAAGATGTGCACAAGCAGTTATTTTTTATCTATTTAAATAGAAATATTGGCAATCTTAAAAAGTTAACTAGTATTATAGAGGCTAAAAACATACATAGAGATTCTACTGATGCTACTTTATGCACAAATACTTAATATTTTCTAATTGAAATAAGTATCTTCTGCTTTACTAATGTAATTGCTTTTTATGCAGCAGAAAAGATGATTTTCTCTAAAATTGTCATTTTCTGCATACATATTGTTGTCAAATCTGTTCTTTAACTTGTTCCAGAATACCATATTTGACAGTTCCAATAGATAATATATAGACAGATCCCAAGCTAATATTAGAATTAGAATCTTTGTAATTTTTATTTTTTGGTTTCTGAGGTATCATTTTGGAAACTACAATTTCTCTCTTGCAATAAATTAAATAAAATAAAATTAGAAATTAGGCTGTGCACTTGCTGATATTACTATCACTATTTAAGCTGTCATTTAAAAACATTAATTGTTATTAAATTAATTCATTATTTTATAAATATATGTGAGAAAGGGGAGGTAAAAATCATAACAAAGGAATCTAACTATAATGGTTTACATTATATCTTTATATTGTAACAAATAATACTATCCAAAATACTGTATATATTTAATAATTTATTTGTTTTCATAGCATAATCAATAAATATCTCTTTAAAACAAGCATTTTATCACTATAAATTTATTTTATGTATTAACCTCCCTCCCCTCCCCACACACACAAAAAAATGTATAAATTAGGTACCTTTTTTTTAATTTGCTTTCACTCAATGATTGACTAAAGTTAAATAGTGTATAAATTATTTTGTAACAGACATTACACTTTCAAAATATTGTTAATAATTTTATTTTGCTATTATATATATTTTTAATAGATCTAAAACTCCTGGAGGAAGATTAGTATATCTTTATCAGAAAAAATCCAAAAGTATTCCTAAATGTGGAGATTGTAAAGTCAAACTACATGGGGTAATTTATTTTATTATCATAAGATTATAATTTGAAATTTACTTGATTTTGATTATTTTAGTTTTTTGTATGTAAATAATTTCATTTTTGCATTTGAATACTTTTATATTTGTGTGCATATGTATCTTATGTAAAAGGTCTCGCAACTAAAAATGGATAATTATTAAGTGTATAACCAGCCATATTTAGCCCTCCGAGCTATTATGTACAGCCCAAAACACACATTCATTAATATAGTTTTTTAATATTTTGAAATGTGCTGCTCCACTCCTTGCTTGCTTCAATTGGAAACTGCATTCACAATGTATTTGTTTTACACTGCATAATTACATTGATATGTTAATTTCAAGTGTTGATTGCATCAGCAAATTGTGACTGTTTTAAAAATATTGTTTTATGTTGAATTATAGTTTAATTATACACTATTGCAGGATTGTTTTTAAAATACAAACAAAGAATATCTATGAAAATAATGTTTCAAAATAAATGGTAAGAACTGTTGTTGCACAAAATACACTTTAGCAACTTGTTTGATTTGTCATGAAAATGTTATATTAAAAAAATATAACATTGTTCATTATTTTACCTTGTAAAACAAATCATTTAAGGATTCTTTTTTTCATGGGACTTTAATACAGTATGAAAATGAACAGTAATTATACCGACATTTTTTTTTACATATTTCAGGGTAATGGCTAAGCAGAGGAAAAGTTCTGGATTGGTATTTTTCTTTATGGCAAGAAATTTTATTTTTATAACAAAATAATAAAGTTTACAGAAGACTTGAAAGTAATGGATGATAATGTCTCTTAGCCTTGCTGTGAGATTTCACAGACAAACTGGTGAGCTCAATCAATGTTTATAGGCTGAAAATAAAATAATTTCACATATGCTTTTGAAGAATGCAGTATATGCGTCCACATTTAAACGTACTACACATTAATGTGGCAAAAATAGATACGGGAAATGAGTCATTATATTTTAGTTGAAAGTAAATTACTAATTAATGAGAAACTAAACATCTGTAATAAGGAAATACAAAAGCAAATACTGCATAATTTGCATAATTTTCCAACTCCTATGTCCAAGTCCAAAACATGCGCACACACACACATATAATGAGAAAAGTTAATAATAATAGAAATAAATTTTTTTAATAAAATATATATTATTTAGTTTTATAAAAGGTTAAGCACTGAGTATTAATTAAATTTTCATTAAAATCGGTCAATACTTAAACAATCTCAGTATCACTAACAATCAACATTGACTGTTTTTATATAATATATATTTTATTAAACATAAATATATTTAATTTTTAGTAGTCATTCATTAAGCTAGAGATTATCCAATAATGAATATTTCTGTATTGTAGTTTTCACCACACCACTCTCACTCAAGGTATGGATTGGGTTCTATCCACTTTTAACACCTTGTGGAGGGGTGTAGTCATAAATATATAACCAAAGATATGAAATAGATTTATGATCTCCAAGGTGTACATTTCATACTGAATCAGCACTCATCAATTGGCCCAGACCATAATCTTTTACACATATCTTTATCATTGTTCAATATATGTTTATGTAGATAGCAAATTACAGTTTAATTGATAAGTTTAACACAAATCACTTAATGAATAATATAATTTATATTAGTCATTCATTAAACAAGAGAAACTACGCTCTGAAATATTATTCATTATTGGATAATCTCTAGCCTAATGAATGACTAATAAAAATTATTAATATACTTTCGTTAAGAGATTTGTGTTAAACTTGTGAGGATAGCATTTATCTATTAAACTAATAATTTACTATCTATATATATAGTGAACAATAATAAAGATGCGTATAAGAGATTATGATCTGGACCAACTGATGACTGCTGGTTTAGCATGAAATTTGCATTTTGGGGGATCATAAATTTATTTCACATGTCTTTGGTCATATGTTTATGATTTCATCCCTATCTTGCGTGAGAGTTGTCTAGTGAAAACTACACTACAGAAATATTCATTATTGGATAATCTAGTGTAATGAATGACTAATAATAATAAAATTATTAATATACTTTCATTAAGTGATTTGTGTTAAAGTTGTGAGTATAGCATGTTTCAATTTATCAATTAAACTGTAGTAATTTACTATTTATATATATAGTGAACAATAATAAAGATATGTATAAGAGATTATGGTCTGGTCCAACTGATGACTGCTGGTTTAACATGAAATTTGCATCTTGAAGTTTGTAGATCTTTTATGTCTTTGGTCATATATTACATTCTTATATAAGGTGTTAAAGGTGGATAGAATCCATTCCCTATCTTGCATGAGATTGATGTAGTGAAAACTACCATATAGAAATATTAATTAATAAATATATTTATTATTAACTTTTCTCCTTATGATATATATGCATAAAGGTGTTTTGAACACATTCAAAGTACCAATATCCTGCGCGGTTTGTCACAGTTAATAGATTATCTGACTTGGGATTGGGAGGTCCTAGGATCGCTTCTGGCACTAACTTCTTATGAACTCTCAAGCAGTAAAGCCACATGCCTTTTTTTTTATAGTACCAACCATAATAAAAACTAAACAAAGTGATATTGGGATTTCTCTAGGAAACTATACGATAATTTTAAATAAGAGCAGATTTCAGGTTTTAAGAAATATTAAGATTTATTTGATTCTTGTAGAAAATTCTTGGTATTTAGAAACAGCAATTAATTTACAATTAACTGTATTGGAGTATGATTATGCAAAGACATTAACTGCATTGGAGTATGATTATGCAAAGATATTTGATGAATTCATTAAGCTCAAAAAGATATGAATCTGGAGATTATTTTGGAAAAAAGGAGAGAAAAAGTATACCGAATTTTGGCAATTAGTGCTTTGAATACTACCAGATTGTACAAAATGTACTCAAACGCTGCTCATGTTTGCATCAACCTATCTTTATGAAAGATCCTCTTCTAAAATGGAATATGTGAATATATTAAGAGTAACATATAGCAATTATAAATAATCAAAAAGTTTCTCAAATTTTAAAATAAAACTTGAACACATTTAGGCTTATTTTTACATTATCATATTATGAAGTTTAGCGTACTATGTTGCAGCTCTTATAACATAGAAACGTGTGTGGCCTCAGGCAAAAGAGGGGTTGAATATAGCTGATATGGATCATTGAAAATGTTCAGTAAGGTTTATCTAATAATCCATTTTAATAGCAAAAGAAAGATACATTCAAGCTATTAGTTTATCTTTAATCTCCACTAAAATTTTATCCATCTATTCATTTTTTGACCATTTGCATATAAGAAATCATCAGACACTAGATAGTAGTGAGATCCTTACAAAGTAGAAACTAAGAAATAAACTTAATATTAAAAAAAAGAAGGAATAGAAGTATTAACAGTAACAAACTCTATACAGTAGTACCATTCAGTGCAAACTTTAGTAATCAATGGGTGGAGAAATTTCTAGCTAGTGCCTACTCATCCAATATCCCCAGACTAGTTTCTAACTTGTGGCTCTCATCAATGAAGAGCTTTGGATCTGGGAGCAGTGCAGCTGGATCCAAGGCAACTCTCAACAGCCACCTTTTACCTATTTAGTTAACTATAAAACTAGGAGCTCGAGATGAAAACACTTTAATGTCTTCAACCCAAATTCAATGCTTTCAGATCCAAAGCTCCTCACTGATGAGTAGGCACTAGTTAGTGAATTTATGCACAAACTTTCCTGCATCCATTGATTACTATGGCTTGCATTGGGTGGCGCTACTGTATGGAGTGTTTACTAAGTCAATATCAGACACGAATAAGACAGAGCAAAGATAAGTTTTGATATTTTTTAAAAAATTTTATATTACATGTGAGATTGATTTTTTGAGAGCAGCACTATAAAGACTATTGTGTATGAAAGTATAAATTGTGATCGAGAGTGTGAGTTATTTGAAAGATTGAAAATTTTTGTGTTTAAACGTTTGAAAGGTTTTCGTTTGCCATTTTAGGTATAGAAGTTTTAAAAAAAGTTGTTCTTGTTGAATGTGTTTTAGTGTAAGAATATTTATAAAAAGTTGTATGTAACTTTAATTCGTTTTAGTTAAGTTTGTTACTGAAGGTTTTTAAAATTTAAAATAGACATTTATTTTGAGAAAAAGGCAACGTTTGGGAGGCCTAACGTTAGAAAACACGTGTTATAGTTTGATCAGGTTTGGGAAAAGGTAAAAAAGTTTTTTTTTATTTTTATTTTTCTGTATAAGGATGTTTGAAGAATAGGAGAGATATTATAAAGTCAAATATAGAATAGGTGACTTGAAAAATAAGAGTATGGATTGCATTTGTATTGCAGAAAGGAATTAGGTGAGCGATGGTAGAGTGTACAGTGTGTGCTGAAGTGTATTATTTGAAGTGTTTGAATAAGAATAGGAAGGATGTAACAGGTTTCTGGTTATGTAATCAGTGTGTAAATGTGATTAAAGAGGTGAGAAAATGGTTTCTAAGTGTAGGTAGTCTAGAGAGAAAGTCAGAGGAGAGGAAGCAAAATGTAGTTAAGGAAGATAGGACAGAGTATGGTTTTAGTGGAGTGTCAGGAAATATGGGTGGAGAAAGTAGTAATGCAATGGAGATGGTTAGCCAGAGAAAAGTAAGATAGAGGAAGAAGTGAAGGATGTAGAAGTAAAATTAAATTGTTAGAGACAAAGTGTGAGGAGATAAAGGAATTATTTAGTAGAAATGATAAGGAAGAAATGGATAAGGAGGTCCAGAAGATGGTAGAAAAGGTTACAGATGGAGTAGAGAAAGTAGACTATGAGACAGTATTGATAGGAGATTCACTAATAAGAGAATGGGGATATAATGTAACGATATATAAATATGTCGTTACATTAATTTAAAATAAAGACTTAAAAGTTCGCAAATAAAAGTAAAAAAAAAAAACTAAACGCTAAAATTAAAAATGTTTGTTATACGTATATACATTCGCACAGATGCTAAACTTTAAAAATATTTTTTTTTAATAAATAAAAAAAGGTATTTGAATGTATTTTTTTTAAAAAAAAAAGATTTATAAAAGTATTTTAATAAAAAAATAACATAAGTTAAAATAAAAACAGGTATTAATTAATTCCTGTAATCTATAAATGGAAATGATTGTTTATTAATTATCTAAAAGCTGTTTAATTAAAAAGTCAGATGGAAAGTTAGATAAGAGAAGAAAGAGATTTTAGCTTGACAAATGGAAGCACTAAGCCTTGGTTCCGGACCATAACGAAAAAACAGATTAGTGACGTTTTGTTCAGTGAATCCTTGTGGATGATATAAAAAGAAAAAATATTGAGTTCCAGGCAGAGAGCTTTTCCAACTTGATTTTGGTGGGTCTGGCACAAGACGCACTTGTCGTCCTCACTCACTTATTTAAAAATGCAAAGACTGTGATACCAGGACAGAACCAGCAACTGCCACCTCCAAAACATCAGACCGGTCTTCCAGAAAGTCGGTGGGAATTGCCAACGGGAACAGGGACTTCTCTACCGTAAGCAATAGAACTGAACAATTGTTAAAATCATAACCTTAATTAAGAACTTTAAAGATTGCTAAGTAAACTTAAATTTTATAAAAAGGAACTTTTCTCTGACTTATGTGTCAACTAAATTGATAATGTGATATTTTATATATGTGTGCGTTTGATAAAAAAAAAAAATCATTTCCATTTATTATTTATTGTATTGATATTTATTGTTTAAATTTTAAATGAGGTAATTTCAAGTTGTTTATAGACGCTTGCATGGATTCGTTTGCGGTTAATTATATTTTGGTTTTCATATTTGATCAAAATATATAGACATTCGATAAATAATGATACCTTACGGTGAGTATCTAAAATGTATTTATTCGGATGTCTTTTAAGTTATTGGTGACAACGCAAGTATCTTATGGTGAATACTATTGGGTTACTTATAAGTTTCCCTCTGCGATTGTCGGTATCAATAATTTTGTATTTTGATCGTTTATGTTTATTTTGAAATGTTTTTGACCGTGGAATCTATGTAATCGATCTATACCCAACATTTTTAAATAAATCTGTGCGAACGTATATAAATGTTAAAATTAAGTCGGGCGCGAATGGCTATATAGTTTTGTAAAGTTGTATTAAGGGAGGGTAATCTTAGGTTATTCATTTCGTAGTTGAATTGGTTCAATGGATTGGATATATTTGTGTAATTAGTAAATGTAGTATGAGATCCGCTACGGGCAGGATTATAGATATACGCCACACACCCTCTGTTTGCCTATGGATGGGTTTGAGATCGGAAGAGCTTCGCGTCTGGATTCCAGTGGAGTTTTTAGTTTATTGATCTACTTGCCCACAGATGTCACATTCCTGTTGGTGGAGAGTCAATGTCTTCTCTATTTCTACTTATTGTTCAGATGTACATTCCTGACAATATAGTATTTTGTGTTGTCGTATCATGCTACATTGAATACATGAATGTATCAGATGGATTGGCGCCAGTTGATTGCGAAATTTTTTGCCTAAGGTTAAATCAGGGAGAATATTTTCCTTTCAAATGCAGACCTATGTAGTCATTCATACTCGACCCTCTAAATAAAATATTAAACATTATAGCAAGTATTTTAAATGTCAAATTAAAAATTAAGATAAAAATCTAAATGTTAAACTTATTCTCAATTTAGAATGATTTTATATGTGGAAAAATATTAATCTGTGGAAGTAGATCAATAAACTAAAAACTCCATAGGAATGGACTCGGTCTTCTGCCGACTTACAAACCCATCCATAGGCAAACAGAGGGTGTGTGGCGTATATCTATAATCCTGCCCGTAGCGGATCTCATACTACATTTACTAATTACACAAATATATCCAATCCATTGAACCAATTCAACTACGAAATGAATAACCTAAGATTACCCTCCCTTAATACAACTTTACAAACTATATAGCCATTCGCGCCCGACTTAATTTTAACATTTATATACGTTCGCACAGATTTATTTAAAAATGTTGGGTATAGATCGATTACATAGATTCCACGGTCAAAAACATTTCAAAATAAACATAAACGATCAAAATACAAAATTATTGATACCGACAATCGCAGAGGGAAACTTATAAGTAACCCAATAGTATTCACCATAAGATACTTGCGTTGTCACCAATAACTTAAAAGACATCCGAATAAATACATTTTAGATACTCACCGTAAGGTATCATTATTTATCGAATGTCTATATATTTTGATCAAATATGAAAACCAAAATATAATTAACCGCAAACGAATCCATGCAAGCGTCTATAAACAACTTGAAATTACCTCATTTAAAATTTAAACAATAAATATCAATACAATAAATAATAAATGGAAATGATTTTTTTTTTTTTTCATCAAACGCACACACATATAAAATATCACATTATCAATTTAGTTGACACATAAGTCAGAGAAAAGTTCCTTTTTATAAAATTTAAGTTTACTTAGCAATCTTTAAAGTTCTTAATTAAGGTTATGATTTTAACAATTGTTCAGTTCTATTGCTTACGATAGAGAAGTCCCTGTTCCCGTTGGCAATTCCCACGCAGACTTTCATGGAAGACCGGTCTGATGTTTTGGAGGTGGCAGTTGCTGGTTCTGTCCTGGTATCACAGTCTTTGCATTTTTAAATAAGTGAGTGAGGACGACAAGTGCGTCTTGTCGCCAGACCCACCAAAATCAAGTTGGAAAAAGCTCTCTGACTGGAACTCAATATTTTTTTCTTTTTATATCATCCACAAGGATTCACTGAACAAAACGTCACTAATCTGTTTTTTCGTTATGGTCCGGGCCAAGGCTTAGTGCTTCCATTTGTCAAGCTAAAATCTCTTTCTTCTCTTATCTAACTTTCCATCTGACTTTTTAATTAAACAGCTTTTAGATAATTAATAAACAATCATTTCCATTTATAGATTACAGGAATTAATTAATACCTGTTTTTATTTTAACTTATGTTATTTTTTTATTAAAATACTTTTATAAATCTTTTTTTTTTACAAAAAATACATTCAGATACCTTTTTTTATTTATTAAAAAAAATATTTTTAAAGTTTAGCATCTGTGCGAATGTATATACGTATAACAAACATTTTTAATTTTAGCGTTTAGTTTTTTTTTTTTACTTTTATTTGCGAACTTTTAAGTCTTTATTTTAAATTAATGTAACGACATATTTATATATCGTTACAATAATTGCAAGGGAAAATAGAAGCAGGTATGTTTGCCTGGAGCTAAAATTAGGGATGTGACAGATAAAGTAAGAAAGCAAGTAGTAGAGATGTATATGTTATGGTAGGGATTAATAATTTGTTAGAGCCATCAGAGAGAGTAATGAATGAGTATGTAGAATTGATTAGGAATTTGATGGATATTAAAGGAAGAGTAGGGGTAGTTGGAGTATTACCAAGATTTGACAAGAGGCATTTGTTAGATAGGGCATGTTCTGTAAATGAGAGATTGAAAAAATTGTGTGAGAGAAATAATGTTGTGTTAAACATTCTTTGATTTGATGGTAAAATAAGTTTAAACTTAGAAAATTGTTTAGATATTCAAGATTTTAATCGTATAAATTTTGTATTTATTAATGGAAGAAAAATATAAGATTTCTGAAAATCAAATTTAGAATTGAATTTTCAATGGCTATATTTCATCAAAGTTTGTAAAGTTACTCTTTTTATTATATCATTATATATTCAAAGAATTTTCTCTATTCTATTTTAAAACTGTCCATTTTAAGCTTGAGTAATCAATGGAACTAGATAGTGACTTATAAAATTCTATATATGGCTTTTATAGATCTAGAGAAGGGTACAGTAGAATAAATAGAAATAGATTATAGATAAGTTAAGTAAATTTGGAAATGGATGGAGCTTTAGTGGATATTATTAAGAAATTATATGAAAATAACACTATATGTATCAATTAGGGAATATAGAATCAGTTAAAATAAAATGGATGGGACTAAGACAAGGATGTCCTATGTCACCTATTTTGTTTTTGTTGTATTTGAGAGAATTGGAGAGAGTAATAGAAAGACTAGGAAGAGGAATAGAGATACCAGTAATATTTAGAGGGGGATATATACATTATCGGATCTTTTATTTGCAGATGATATCTTTTTGTGCTCAGAAAGAAGGAAGATACAAAGTTATGCTGAGGACATGGCAAGGATGGATAAAGAGATGAGGATTAAGTTTAGTGAAGAAAATAAAAGTAATGTGATTAATACTGGCAAAGAGAAGACAGAATTTTTATTGGGGGATATAAAGTTAAGTGTGGTGAATAGATATAACTATTTGGGGATTGTCTTAAATAAGAGAAATTGTTAGGATGAATGGGAGAAAATATTGATAAAGAAGCAAAGAAATTAATAGTGTTTTTATGTAATACATATGAGTCGCTAGAATTGTATGGAAGGGAGTGGCAGTAGCAGAGTTAACATATAGTAATGGTGGTTATGTGTTAGTAAAGGGATATTAGATTACTTGGAAAAAGTACAAAGAGAAGTAGGAAGACATGCATCAGATGCAGATGTATGGACAGCAAAGGAGGCAATTCTAGGAGAAATGGGATGGTCAGATTTTATGTGAGAGATGCAAAAGCAGGTAACATGATGGGTGAGATAGGTAATGAGTGTGCAGAAGATTTGGATAGAGAATTTATGTCAATATACTTGTACAAAAGGTGGAATGATTGCATTAGGAGAATTGTTGAGTGTTATAGTGGTAAGGAATGGGATAGAAGAATAGATGTAGAAGAATAGATGCATTAATAAACAATAGGGAGTTGGAGAGATGGAGAACTAGTATGTAGAGTAAAAAGAGTTTAAATATATATATAGAAGTAAACAGAATATTGGGTGCGAGTTAATTTATAATAACAAGGAAAGTAGTTTACTGTTTAAGGCTCTAAAGGGATCTTTAGCAACAGGGGATTATACAGTAAATGGAAAATGTGGGTGATTTAGTCTGCAAGTTGTGAAAGGCAGGCAAGAAAATATAGGGATCTGTTAATTGAATGTAAATGCCTGAAAGCAGAAAGGGTACAAATAATAAAGTGGAAGAATAAATATAGGCAAAGTGATTATACAGAAAGTGTGTTATTGATATTTATGTGGGTTTTGGGAAAAGATAAGGGGGATTTAGGTATAAAGGCCATGGAGTTGACAAAGATTATGGGATGGAGCAGGATATGGGAAAATGTAGGGTGGAAATGAAAAGGGAAGGTAAAGTGGTTAACAGGTTTCTCTGGGCATAGTTGCTGAGAGTTTTGACTCCGTATTAATTATCAGCTTGTGTAAGTCTAGAAAATGGTGATATTGGGAGGAATAGAAGTACTTAAGGAAAATTAAAATGATTCCAGAAAAAGTGCAATTGATTTTTGAACAGTTATTAACATTTCAATAAAATTTTAACACTAAAGAAATATTTATATTTTTAATTACAATCCAGTTACATCAAATCATTTGCTTATATTAAAGCTAAGAAAATTAAGAGTGTGAGTTACATAAAATATAAAAGAATTTTAGGAAAGAATTGGGAATCATTATCATAAGTAATAAAAATAAAATGTAGAAATAGTAAAAGATATTTGCAAATAAATCGTGAATTATTTATAATGTAGTAGAGCATTTACTTGAATTATACAAGGGGGTACTCCCAAAAAACAGCATTTTATAATAAAACAAATTGTGTATTTGTTTTTAGATGTTACAAATTGAATCTCCTTCAAAATATTGTCAATTTGATCCGTTGCACCAGTCTAAACATATTTTCCGTTTAGTTCTGAAACTCTTGCAAAGTGACACCTTTTAATGCCACCATCGTTTTTTCCTTTATGACTTACAAGTCCGCAAAACTTTTTCTTTTGAAGCAATTTTTCATTCAGGGGAATAAAAAGAAGTTGTTCAGAGTGGAGTCGGGTGAATATGAAGCATGGATAAATTAAATCATGCAATTTTTCATTTAAAAATAGTTTCACATTTAAGGCTTTTATGATGAAAGCACTACTTTCCATTTTGCCACAATACAGGACATCTTCAATTCAGAACATCATGGAAATATTTCAGAACTTGTAGACAAAACATCTGACCATTATGAATAAGTTCTGAATAAGTAATGTCATCTGCATTTTAAAACAAAATAGCATCATCTTGATATTGGACTTTAATCACTGGATTTTTCTGGGGCATGATGATTTTGAACTTTTCCATTAAACCATTCATAAACTTACGTTTTTCCCAGAGCACCTTGTATGTGTATCAAGCATAATATTTTATTATTTGCCTGCCATTTTATCTAACACAGAATTTCACATTGTTGCAACTTTTCAGCCATCACAAAAAAACTATGAATAAGCAACTTGCTGCTTTTTATGCCAATTTTAACAATTAGCATATTTCTATTTGGTTTAAGAATTTGTCCATATTATTTGGGTGTTTTTTGTTTTTTTATTTAAGAGTAATTTCAGTTTTATCTCTATCATATTGTGATCTATTTCTTCCAGATATGTGTGCATATGCTCTCAATGTTATTTGTAAATTACCTGCAACTTTCTATATGTAAATTACGATTTTTTTAAACCATGTGTGTTTCTATCCAAAATCTTAATAATTTTACTTTTCTCATTTTTTTAATTCCAGTCCACATTTGCCTACATTCTTTTTTTTTTTTTTATCCTATTCAACTATTGCATTTCGACCTCCACACCTTTTTCCATTATTATTTATAACTATTTTATATTTCATTTTAACAATTTATCAATATTTTTACTCCATTATTTTCATGATTATTGATTGACATGTTTATCTGAATAGTAAGCAAATTTGAATGTATTTTCGATGTAGCCAGCAATAATCCATTTATTGAACTGTTGCTTATAAAATTTGTTTATTATTTTTCACAATTTGTCTATCTTGTCTCATGTCAAGCCTTTTCATTTTTATCAAAAAATATATCATATTTTTCTTGTTATATATTCTTGACATTTCATTGCATGTACGTTTTAGAATATTTTTAATAGACAGTAGATAGATAGAAAGCATCTTCTATTAGGGTAATTTTCTCACCACCTCCATTTATTTCAATCCTAGAGGTCTACTTGTAATTATATAATATAATTCTTTATTATTGTTTTTTTTTATTTTTAAAATAATAGATCTTTGCTTCTACTGATTTTTAACATTTTATTTCATTAACTTTTTATTTTGCTATACACATATAAACTATTTTTAATTGCTTTTTTTTTTTATTATTATTCAGTTATTAATGGCTGTTTCATAAAATACAATGCAAATAATACTTTACATATATATTTGCCTATTTTATAATTTTATTTCTTCTTTGATTAAAAAAATATTTTTTTTTTTTTTGTGACTAATTTTATATTGCATTCATTACTATTTTTTCTTCAGTATACGTATTAATTGTATAACTTAGTATTGTAAAATTCTGTTAAAGGCTGTTGTTATATACCTAAATATCAAGATAGTAGAATAAATATTAAGAGGGTAGAAAACAATGGTAAGTTTACTAATGATAGAAATATATTACTTGAATATAGTATTCTATTGGTTAGTTATCCATCATTTCTGGTAACATGTTTTTTCAAGTTCTTAATTGGATCATGAATTTGTTCTCCCTTATTAATTGTTGCAACATTATATTTCTCTTTTTATTCCAAGGTAGAATATTTTTTCTGTATTGCTTATGATTTTTTAATCGCATTGTTAGATTACAGTATATCAAATGATCAATAAACCTGTTGGCCAGTATTATTGTTGTATCTGAATAAGCTGCAAATAATATGGAAAATGTAGCTTTTTTTTTTTGTAAGTTATGATGAGAGCATCAGTTATGTAGAACAAGCTATATCAAAAAGTTCTTGTATAGTCATAAAATTAATTCTCAGCTTTTTAAAACTAATTGCAAGAAGCCAAATTGTACAAAAAACTTAATGGTTTTTAGTCATCAATATTTAAATATGTAAGAATTAGTATTTTGCATTCATGGTTTTTTAATATTAAATTGAAAAAAAAAATCATGTACATTTAAAAAAAAGCACTGAAGTAATCTTTATTGAGACTATTGACTGCAAGTATTATAATGAAAATTATACTCATCTAAAAAATCAATTTTTGTTTATCTATATTTAATCTTAATAAATTAAGATATAAATAGTGTAAGTATGCATCAATTTGTATTTGTTATATATTTTTAGATTACACCTTCTCGTGCTAAAGAACGTAAAAACATGACCAAAAGGCATAAAACTGTTTCTAGGACTTATGGCGGTACACGTTGTCCTAATTGTGTGAGAAGTCGGTAAGTATACTATTTTTCATAAATGGATTTTTAGATATGTAGTACATACTTATATGTTGCAATGGTAAATATAGTAATGATGAAATCATTAATCATAATTGGTCACCAAAATATATAACAGAACCTATGAAGTTTCTGCAGCTTCATGTACCTGGTAACTCAGGCTTAAATAAAATGAATTCAGTGGACATTACTAATTAATGTAAGACAGATTGATTTCATTTAATAAAATCCTTTTATTTCCTATAGCTCTTTACAGCCATTTTAAACTTATTCAACCATCATAATGTTAGTTGACTGACAATCACACAACTATCTTTATGCATATATCTAGTCAAACATACGTCAAAATAAACTGACTTTTGTATACATATTCTGTTTTATCTAATTTGTACATTAATTTATTATTTTAAATGGATCTAAGATGTGAGTAAAACATGTTGATTACAAGATAAAATTCTTATACACATTGCTAATACCTAAAGTATATATAGTACATTGAAATTCACATTTCAATAAAATAGTGTTTTAGGCATTTACAAAAAAAAAAAAATGATAATTTAAATTGCTTATCTTAGTAAATCTGAATAACTTTGAGTGCATATTAATAACATTTTTTAGGTATCTTTTTTTGATATCAGAATTCAGTGATCATATTTTTTATTATTTGATGGTAGTTGTTTAAAGTCTTTGAAATTTCATAACAATATCAATTATAGCAGTGTTTTTTATTTTTATTTCTGAGTTTATCTAATAAGTTATTCTCAGTTTAACTAACTTTATTGGTAGCTTTTTGCATTGTGAACTAGCAATTTAATTTCCCCTTTTGAACAGTAATAAATAGATGGACAGTTTCATAGAAGTTCTTTAGGTGATCTTTATGTGGGTGTCTATTTCCTCTTTAGAATACATGATTGGAAGAAATTATCCAAATATTTATTTGCCTTAACCAGTCATGATGGTCATGTTACCCATGGTATGACTATTAAATAAATCAGTGGACAAATTTAATGTTTCTTGTTTATTTTATATAGCTAAAAGATGACATTTTTGATCAGTTAGTTGGCTTCCAATTAATGTCAAAAGTTGGCAGAGATTTTAATTAATTATGAACAGTTAAAAGTAATTTGAAATTGAAAACTCCTTCGTCAATTAATTTCAGTTTGCTTACATGTTCTCCAGTTAAGTCATTACTTTTTTTTAATTGAATAAATAGCTATTTTTTGTTATGATTTTTCCCAAATATGCTTGCTTGCTAAAATAATTCTCTGTAATTAGCACGATTATCATCACTTTTGTATTATATATTTTCATAATATTTGGCTAAAAATGTTGGAAAAATAGAGCTATTTCTGGTATTTAATATGATTTATTATTTAGAGTATTTATTTTCAATGTTGCTCTATTTGAACATAGGTCACAGTAAGAAAATGCTTTCTCTAGCATCTTGCTCTTCTTAAATATTAAAAGTACTTTTTTTATTTAAAGTTTTCCTATTTTATTATTATACCAGGATATTACCATTTCCTAACTGCTAATGTATGTATTTATGTTGTGTAAGGATATACACCACATATGCTATACTTAAAACTTTGCTTTATGTTATTTTTCTATTTTAGATATAAGTAACATGGAAAAAAAAGGGGAAATATTTCAATTAATCCTCTCACTGTTAATAAATTAACATTTTTTATTAATTTATTTCTATTTCTTTGAGCTTTTTTATATTATAATAGCTGTTGAAAGAAGCTATCTCTTTCCCATACTGAAAATTTCAGTGTGCTTTACAAGTAAATACTTTTTTATAATTTATATTTCTATAAATTTATCTTAAACCTATATTCTATTCTAGTTTATATACATATTTACATGCAGGTCTTTGATGATCTTTACATAAGTTTTAAGAAAATTATGAGACCCAGGTTATTTTAACATATATATATATATATTTAGTTTAGTGGTTAACATTTTATATTTATTTATGATTATGGTTGTCTAAACTAGATTAATTAATAATATCCAAGGATTTGGTAAAGAAGCTAAGATTTATTTCTAATTAGAAAACAATTTTCTAATCCGCATAGAAAAAAATCTGTTCCTGCTGGAAGAATTTCCTCCTGCACAGTATATTGATTACTTAATAACTGAATTTATGTGTCTGTGTGTGTATATATATATAAAGCAGTTTTAAACAGCTCATTAATAGGCAGTATTTCTTTCAGGTTTCTTTCATAGTTTGGGC
The DNA here is from genome assembly GCA_028023455.1 of Epiperipatus broadwayi. Classification (NCBI taxonomy): domain Eukaryota; kingdom Metazoa; phylum Onychophora; class Udeonychophora; order Euonychophora; family Peripatidae; genus Epiperipatus; species Epiperipatus broadwayi. The sequence goes on from JAQFVV010012401.1 coordinate 12,297,686, forward strand.
TTAAAGCTGTTATTAAGTAACAGATTTAATATCTGGTTAAGAAAAATCATTTTTTCATAAGAATTTATCATTGTTGCCGTATAATTTTAGTGCTTGTTATAATGTAATGCTATTTTAGTCCTTTGAAAAAATAAAATTGAAATTTATTAAAAAAATTTTCTATTCGAAACTCATATTTTTTTAACAGGTAAAGTGTTTAACGTTTTTTGTAATAAACACATTTCTGAGTCCTCAATTTTAGTTGTTAAATCTGATCATCCTAAGTCAACAAACTGATGAACTTTAACATCTGAAAACACATTTTTGCTCATTTGAAGGTATATTAGCTTATCAGTCATGTTTCTTATATTGCAATGTTGGTTCAGAAAGGTACAGTTTGGTTTTTGAAAGATAATTTTAAAAATTAAGATTAAGAATTTTCTCTGTGATTGAATTGGGAATTAAATTTTAAAAATGAGAAATCAATGTTGTTGTTTTTTTTTGTAATAATTTTTATTTATCAAGTTTTTCATACAGAATAAATATTGCAAAGAAAGTTTTTTATTTCCTCTACCGTAGAAAATTTTTAGCTTTGCTAGAAATCAATAACTCAATTAGTAAATGATTATGAAAATTACACACTTTTATTAACCAGTAGCTCTATTAAGAATATAAAAGGCATAATCACCAGATTTGTCAATAACCGATTGGTAAGGATTTTAGTTTTTTTTATTGCATTATTCTTTAGCTATTTTTTTTTTGTTGTTGTTTTAGTCTCTATTCTTAAATAAAATGTAAGCAGAGAAGAAATATCATAAAAATGTTAAATATCTATTTACCTTTCGGTGGACAATTTCTATATGTCTGGTGAATGTCAGCCGGGCCACTGATTTACAGAAACCTATTTAACTGTTTGATTCTGTAGGCACCATATTGAATTTTTAAAAAAACTGACATGAGACACAATTTTCACAATAACTTCAGTTTTAATAATATTAGAGCAAAAAAATTTACATTGTTAGAAACTAGAACTAAGGAAAACAATAAGGCTAAGACAAATAGTGATTACCATTAAAAAAATAAGGTAAAAAAGAAATTTCCACATCCGACATAATTATTACTTTATTGTTTGTTCATAATTTCTCATTTATCATTAACTAAGTTTAAATTACATCTTAAATGATAATTTCTTTGTGTTCCTCACAAAATTATCTTTCAAATGATATATAATACTTCTTATCTGAGATAATCCATAGCTTCAGAACTTAAGATAGTAGGAAGGTGAGAATTCTTCATTTTTTGCTTGCACCCCCAAAGTTGAAAAATCTCAAGGCGTCTGGAAGAAAAAACGTTCTCCCTAATAAAAGGTAAAAAATTAAAATTCTATCAGAATGTAAAAATAATGAAGGAAGTGGAGATATTATTATTTACCACTATAAATACAATAAAAAAGTAAAATGTCATATAATTTGAAATTCTAAATAAGATCATCATGGTACACATATATATAAAACTGATATATATGTATGCATCATACAAGTTCTGCTAATAGTTATGGGAAAACTCAAAAGCCTGATAAACAAGGTGCACTAAAAATTTGAGTTCATAATTTTTCCATATTTGCTCAAAACTATTTTGATTTTAGACTTTGGATAAACCAACCTTGTTCATAATATCATCATACTGAATAATCATTGCCAATACAGAAAATAATTTACAAATTTAAAATATGAAAAAATTTCTCATTTCAAGAGGCAGTCAAAGATTACTAAAAAGTTTCTAACACACATATTTATATTAAAAAAATGCTTATATTCTACCTCTTTCAAGATATGTCTTCCAGAGAAGCATACCTGTTCATATTATCTAATATAAATATGCAAAATATTAAATATTTTATATTATTCAATATTATTATTAATAAAAGATAAATCATTCCAGATCTTGTTTACCAATTGGCAAAAATAATCAGTAATGAAGCTGTTACAAAATTCAAATAAGGATGGGAATCAGGCAGTCTTATGCCTCTTAAATATAAAATGAAGTTAATAAAAAAAACAAATTAGTAAAACAACAATTAATGAAAACCAAATTAGTAAAACAAAAACAATGAAAATCAAGTTAGTAAAACAAAAACTAGTAAAAATAGAATAAAAAAAATTATTGCATTATATAAAACCAAATTGCTAGAGAGGAATAAATTGTAAATAGTCTTGGATCAGGGTGTCAACCATTTATCCATTGTGCTGGTAGCTAAAACAAACCAACAAAAAAAAAAAACTAATAAAATCATTATCTTTCATATGTGATACCTATCACAGAGTAAAAAATCAGTTTGTCAGGTTTAATTCACCTAAAATATATAATCAAAAGAATGTAAAATAATATTCCATGTGAAAATTTATTAATCTTGCTGGAAAACAATAAACAAAAAAATAAAATGCAAATATAACTTACTCGTTAGAACTATTCAAAAGTCATATCTCTCATCTGAGCATAACGTTAGAGGCATCTTCATTTGGAAACCTTTAGATTATATGTTAATTACAATCCCAGCATGTCCATTTGTGATGAAACTTCAGCTCATGGTTGGGGTAAAACTGGTACAACAGGATTAGAATCACTTCTACATGTTCATTGTGATAAAAAATAAAACATCCTCTTTGTGAGTTATTACAAATAGGTATCCATCCACATTTCAAACAGCCAAAGTAAGTTTCATATCATTGTTGGGTTTTTTTTTTTAGGCACACAACGCTTGCTTATGGGAATGTTATGACGACGAAGATCTACATGTGTATGCTTTCCATATGATTGCTGTGCTAGATGTGGAAATACATGTGATTTTGGGGAATATATTATCTTTGAGAAAAATCCATCAATTAACATGTTGGATAAGGTTCTCCGAAATTGTAGACAAGTCATGACAGTCAAATTTTTAGATGACATATAAATGGAATATAAAATATATGCATTGGAAATTGCTGTGTCAAAACAATGCCAGAATATTCGCAATGGCCATCGCGGAGATTTTCTGTCTCAAATATATTGAATTCGCTTTTGATTAGCCAAGGTAAACACGACCCATGTACTTGTTATACATTTTTATTGCAGGTGGACATGGAATTATTTCTCATGATCCAGTTTTATTTCGTCGGCTAACATCATCATCTCCAGAAGGTGCATAAGCATTTGAGATAATAGATATTGGCTTTCTGTCCACCCATACTGAAAATTGAAGACCAATATCTTAATTCATGACAAAATGAGTCTCCTCTTTTTATTGTGCAATTCGACAATGCTCTTTGGAATATTTTTTCTTTTTATAGTTATTGTTCCACAGATATATAATTTATTTTCATAAAGTTCCTTGGCTAATTCTACACTCGAAAAAAATTTGTCGCAGAAAATAATGTGATGATATTTTGCAAGGTGTGGGTACTGACCTTACACAGCACGAGTACCAGGGTATTGAGAAGCATTTGAATGTGGTTCTTTGCCTGCATACATTTCCATGTGATACACATAACCATTATGACTATCAGCACACATTTACCACTTGAAACCTCTTTATGGACTTTGATTTATTGTATTGCTTCATAGTATTGCAACCTAAAAATTTTGTGATTGTTTCATCAACTGCAATCTCTCTGTGCATTTGGTATGCAGCTTTAAAATTTACATTGCATTTTTCTATCACTGGTCTAATTTTATAGATCTGGTCAAAATCTTACACTTTTTTTATTCAACATTGTTTTGTTATCATTAAAATGTATACATAATAAAATATTACTAAATCGTTTATGTGGCATTATATTTGCAAAATATGGGATCCTCATAGTAGGATCAGAACTCCAAATATCCTTCAATCGGAAGACATGGACCTTGCATGAAATTTACAATATCATCCCAAAAAAGGCAGACAATTCACGATCTATTACATTTACCCAATCACGCATACATTTGTCATTAGTGGCATATTTATTTGTTTCCTCAAGAATTCTTGCACACAGTTTTATATCAAACAACATATGAAAAAAGTCTAAAATAGAATATTCACCTGTAATAGGAAACTTCAAATCTGGAGACTTTGTAAAATTTTCTACATTTATCGGTTCTGCAATTATGTTCGGAGGCATATTACTATTACTAGTTGATGGGCCTGATCTACTGTTATCATCCGGAAGAACATTTTCTTTTCCTTTTGGTTGATAAAGGGGTTTCTTCTTCCGATGATGATGTAAAATCTTCTTCTAAATCGCTGTATGTAATGCTATCCTCAGAATCAAAGGACCCAGAAATAGCAAACTCATCGATGCCGGAAGAATTCATTTCTGCCGTTTGTGTTTCTTACATGCTTTTGTTTCTGTATAATCTAATAAATTGAGGGGGAAAAAAAAAGAATAATTGATCTTACTTGTAAAAAAAATAATAAAAAATTTATTTTTTGTCGAAGAAAAATATGGGCAAATACCTACAGAAAGAGAAAAAAAAGACGCAGAGAATTATGGTATAGACGCATGCATAGTCCTCTCAGTTTTTCCATAATTTCAAAAAGAAAACCGAACTTCAACGAATGGACAAAGATGTGAGGGTAATCTGCTCAATGATCCAAAATCTGAATACTTGTGTATTTTAGATCTTTATTTTTGATATAAGTGAGTTGTTTTTTTTTTAATTTTAAACAATTTGTTTTTTACATTGATTTTTTTTGTTTGTTTGTTTTGGATAGCCATAAAAAATATTTAAAATTTGGAAAAAATGTATTCGCATTTTATATTGATAATATTGTTGCCCTATTACTTAAAGTAATGTTTAATGCATTTTTTTTTTTTTTGATTTTGTAAATTGTATTTAATAGATTATTACAGTGTGATCTGGAAGTGTGAAACTTCCTGCAATGACACCTTTACATCATCCACTTTAAATAAATATATTTATGATTGTTAATGATTTATTAGGTTAGAGATTATTGTATGATTTCTAACTTTTTTATACACCATATAACCTGAATGGATAGGTCATTCTAAAGATTTAATATTTATGTGATTAGATTTTATTTTGTTTTTTTATAAAACAATATTATAATATTAATTATTATCATAAAAATACAATTTTCATGTTAATATAATAATTCACCGCTTGATTCTAGCTAGTATAATTTAACTTTTTTTTTTGTTTGTTTTTTTTTTTTTTTTTGCCTTGTTATAATGAAATTCTATGAATAAATTTCATAAATTATTGTTTTTTAATTAATTTCCAAATTAAAGGCAACAATCTTTAATTTTATTATTTAAAAGAATATATAAATAAATAAATAAAATTGTTTCATAATATTCATTTCAATATAGCAAAAGTAAATCATTCTGTATATTAACTATCAAAAATGTAGAACAAGTCCTGAGACACTTGGAATTTTCAAATAAGAGTTCTAAATGTGAGAGGTTAAGTACAATTCCATTGGCTTTTTGATAATGTGTTGAAATAATAAAATAAAACTTGTTAAATATAACCAAAATAGTTTATGTAAATCTCTCTTTAAGTTTTAGTGGTGTCTTCATTTAAAAAAATAAATAAATTATTTATTAGCATTAATATTTTTTTTAATAGCCAAGTGAAACTAAAATAACTGGTGTACTAGTGACATCTATTGAGAAAAGTATAAATTTAAAAAAATGATTTTGTTTAATCTATTGAAATTTAGCTCACCATTATGCTTCTTGGAGGTGTAGGGTTTAATGCAAAAATAGCTCATTGTAGGTCATCAAGTTTTTTCATTGTTTAAATAGATAAATCATTATTGCCCAAATAATTTGACAATTAGCTTGCCTTAAAATCATAACTTAGCTTTAAAAAAAAATTCCAACAGCATCATCGAATCTGTATGTATTAGATAATAGTTATTTTTTTATTTTAAAAATAAAAAGATCTCATATATAAAATATTTATTATAGTATTTGGATACTTAATATGAATATGTTTAATATTAGGTTCCTCTCCTCCCTCAAAAAAATGTACATGGTTTTTGATGTCAGAACTTCCTTCAAATAGTGCAGTGAATCTGGAATATTTTTTTAATTATGTTAAATTGAAATGGTGAGCTTGAATAAGCATAAAGGAAAATCAAAAAAAGATAAAGCTTGCAGTAAGAACAAAAGCACTTGGAAAACACTTATTAAAGTATAGTAATGAACTTAAAAAATTTTTGTTGTAAAAAACTGAAAACTTGTGTGTGTGTGTGATTTATTTAAGGCAGTGAAAAGAAACAAATCACATTTCTTAAAATTATTTTTACTCGAAAATGATAACTACTGACCAATAGATATTTGATTTTATTTAAAACACATCTAGTCTATTTTTTCTCTTTTGTAAATGTAATTAATAGCAGAATAACAATTTATGATTATTTTAGCTAAATAAATGATTAATAAATATATCGTATATTTATTCTTAAATTTCATTTTAACCTATAAATTTAGTGTTGCATATTTTCACTTTGCTTGTAAGTCTGGTCCCATGATGCAAATACTTATAATTTTATTAAACACAAGATAGTTGTATATGCAAAAAAATATTATTAAATTCTCTAAATTCATATAATTGAAATAGTAAAAAATAAACATAATGCTAATGGCATGCTTCTTATCATATATTATTTAGAAAAGAAAAATAGATGGAAAAATAAGCAACATTTATAACAAAGAATAAATCTAATACTTTGAAGTATAAACATTATTTACTTTGTTAGCTCAATTTGCTTTGTTCTTTGATATTTAAGTTAGTAATAAACCACTAAAACATCACTTTCTGTTAAAATTTATTCTCTTTAATCTGTTTTTTTTTTTTTTTTTGATTACAGCTTATATTTATTGACAAATTAAAATATAGAATTGCACAAAAGAACAAATTCTGGATTTATAAACACAAATGCTTCCCAAGGAATGCCTGGCGAAATAGTAGTGCTTATTGCAGCATCACTCAAGGATTTCTTCAGCTTGGCAAGGGAAAAGCAAATAAACAAAAAATAGATAATAAAACACTAATCATTGTTTAAAGATAATCTGATGTCTAAAACAAAATCTATGTAGTATTAAATAATGACAGAAATAAATTATGATTCTTTAGGATTATTTATAATTGTGGAATTGCAAAAGGCACAACCAGATTTAATATTAAAACAGAGGTTTTTTTTTATAGAGGAAAGCGACATACAAAGAAGAACAAGAATATAAAATAAATCTGATTGAATCAGATAATGTGTTGAGGGTCAGTTAAAAAAACTAAACTAAGGCCTAAATGGTAACAGCCTTGTAATGGCAGGTGTTAGATATTTGTTCTATTCATTAATAATGTTTCTATATGTTGTTAGTATATTGCTGATATTGTATAGTTTTTATGAAAATAAACATTAAATTTGATTATTTTCTATCATTTTTGCCATGTACTTATTTTTCCCTAAGAAATAGTCAATAAGTATATACACATTTTTATATGCACTCTTGGTTTTACAATATAGAAAATTTATATAAGTGAAAATGTTAATGCTTTTCTGAATTCTGAACATTTATAAATTTTCCTTACAGAATTGTTCGAGCTTTTCTGATAGAAGAACAGAAAATAGTTGTCCGGGTCTTAAAAGCTCAGCAACAAGCTGCCAAAAAGAAGAAGAAGAGGAAGCAGCTGCAATCTAGTTAAATAAAATTATTGATTTTGTACAGCTTTTATGAAAATAAATCTGATGATTGTATTATTTTTGCCATATATATATATTTTTCTTCTCACAATTAAATAGTTGAAGTATGGTTAAAAATTTGATTTTTAGAAATCAGTGCTGGGTTTATTTTTAAGGTGAGCCTTTTGGAAAAAATATTGTTATAAGATGCCTATTAAATAGATTTGAGAAAAAGGAAAAATTTTTACTTGAAAGATAAACATCTTTCTATCAACATGAACAAAATTCTAAGAAATAAAAAATCAAGTGTTAACAGTTTCTTTAGTATTCTGTTATCTAATTTACCAATTTGCGATTTTGACATAGATCATGTTTGGGCTTGGTAATAGAATAGCTGAGATGCATAATTCTGGAACTAAGATGTGAAGCTAGTGTTACAGTTGTAACAATAAATAGAAAACAAATTAATGCCATTAAGTTTTGATTCTATTCTTGAACAAAATCAAATTACTGGTGTAAGAAGTAGTTTGTGCGTAATTAATTTAAAATAAGTTGGAATAAATTTAATAGATAGGTCTTCTATCACCTCATTGCATACTGGAAGAAAATAATGTCTTTCCCTGAATAAGTTGGTTGATATTGGAATGGTGAGTAGAGTTTAAGAATGATAAAATTTGTTAGAGGCTGGTGGTATTGTCAATCTACAGAAATTTCGTTTCAAATACTTGTTTTTGCTCTCATTCTTATATGAGAGGCAATATTATATCTTTTTTATTGAAAGAGTATTATATCTTTACTATCAATAGTTAACTAAAGATATTTAATTTCTAGCTAATGATAGTTAGATATCTATGTATTGACTGAGAGTTGCTGGTTATTTAAAGGTTTGCTTATGACTTATAGAATATTGAAGACTCATCTGGTCAAATTCAAACTTGAGGTTGTATCCTAGCACAATTATGCATTAATCTATATTCCATAAGATATTTTTTTTTTAGATTTTATTTGTGTGGAACTTATAAAATCATTAAAAGTATTTTATTATATAAATAATTATCAATTGTCCAAGTTTTAAAAAAAAATTAAGAATCTAACGGGCTTTTGTCTAGCAGAAACAAATAATTCATTCTGTAATATGAAGACTGAAATTTCACAAACATATATGCTGTATATAGTAGCATCTCTTACAATGGCAGCTATTTAGTAATGATTTATGCCAGCAATTCCCAATTGGAATACTGTGAATAACTTCCTAAGTCACATTGAAATGTAAAAATAAAAAGATAATATCAGATTTTCAGATGAATGCAAATACTATTTGATACAACAAAACTTATATTACTATCAGTGTTGTAAGTAAACAACAAAAATATTTTTCATATTTGGTGTAATGGTGTGTAGAAAAAATATTTCAGTTGTGTTTGAGATGTCGTGTAATTAATCTAAATTTTTTTTTTTTTTAAAAAAATTAGTGTTTTCCTTAAAGGTTCTGTAAGATATGAAGAACAAGACTAAAGATACCATTAAGTTATAACAGTTGGGAAATACTGATTTAATACTTTCTAGCTATTTTATTAGTTTCTTTGGCAATATGTACTCTGTGACAGAAAAATTACAAGCACCCTCTCCATAAAAACCATGCCACTAATATAGCATTTGAATGTTTTGTGTTAGTTTTCCAAACTGCAAAATTTTTAGAAATTGTGTATTGTATATGTAATATCTGAACTAACTGAATGACATCTTCATCTAATAGCTTGGGATTAAAAGTCTGATTGCATCTTAAAATTGTATAATAATAAACCTATTGGGAAATCATTCTATAACACCATGATCTGTGAGTTTTCTACTCATTTTATGCTATTGTAAATGTAAAAGTGTATCATGCTAAATATTATATTGCGCAATACTCGCTTTTAAGCTTAATAATTATACAATTAAGCTTTAATACACTTTGCATTTGTTTAATAATTAAGCTAGGATTTTTTTAGATATATGGTATTATAATTTACAGAAAATGGCAATTATAGTATCTAAAAAAATCTTAGTTTAATAGAAAATATTAATGCTTTAAATTATGTACTTTTAAAATTATATTCAATAAGTAAAAAACATAGACAAGCAATATATTATTTGTCTTTGTCTCTAGTAACTAATCCTATTCTCTTGATGGATTACGTTATCATTTTGCTACCAAATGCATTCACGAGTAAATAAAAGATTTTTACATTATAGTGATGGTTTCCAAAAGTAATACTATGTATTTAATAACTACTCTCAGTAGAACTTGTCTGCAAAAGAATACAGATTTAAGTTCTGTGTAAGAGTGTATAGTTAAAGGAGACATTGCTGAAGTTGTAATAACTAACATATTTTTAACTACTTCAGCTTCAAACCGCCATATTGAACTTTTTAAAATACTGGCATGAGACACAATTTTCATAATAACTTCAGTTTTAATTATGTTAGAGCAAAAACAATTACATTGCTAGAAACTAGAAAAATTAAGGAAAACAATAAGCATAAAATAAATAGTGATAACTATATAAAAAATAAAGTAAAAAAGAAATTTTCACATCCGAAACATTTATTATTTTATTGTTTGTTCATAATTTGGAAATTAACATTAACTAAAATTCAAAATACATCTTCAGTGATAATTTCTTTCTATTCCTTATAAAATTATCTTTCTAAACATGTATAATATGTCTTACCTGAGATAATCCACAGCTTCACAATCTCCAAAAGAAGTTGGATATGACTTCTTCATTTTTATCTTGTACCCCAAATGTTCTAAATGTCAAAGGCGTCTATAAAGAAAAAGATTCAACCTAATAAAAGATACAAAAGAAATTATCATAGCAATTGGCTTCTTGTCTGTCTAAAACTAGAAATTATAGACTACTTTCTATACCACTGATAAAATGAGTTTCATCTCTTCATTTTATATTTTTCGGTGTACAATAATGTTTATATTCTTTGTGGTCACCAGTGTTTATATTCTTTATGCACTGCACAAGTGATGTTTATATTCTTTATATACAGAAGTGATGCTATCTTTTTATATTTATTGTACCACAGATATAATTTATTTGCATATAGTCTATAGATTTGAAAATAATGTTATGAAACATATAGCAAAAGCAAAGCATGATCAAGCATAAACAAGTTTCAGAATTGGATTATATGTTTGTGTATACAAAGTTTGTATATATTTGATTATTAGTTTTATAACCCATTGCTTGTAAAACATATTATATAAACATAATTAATGATTTTCAAAAAGTATACTTTTTGAAAATCATTATTTTTATAAAAATAAGAGGATTATTGTAGATAGAACTTTAGATAATCACGATATGAATTATATACTAATAAGTTAATTACGATATGAATTCTATATGAGTAAATATATAATTACAAACTAAATCATACTAATTTTTCGATAAGTATGAATTCTATGTGAGCATAAATAAATGTATTACAAACTATCTTTAGAAAATTATGATAAATATGAATTCTATAGAGCATATACGAACACAAATATATAATTACACACACACCAATATTTCGATAAATATGAATTGTATATGAGCATAAATAAATAAATATATAACTACAAATTAGCACACACTAATTACAAACTAAAATTAATAAAAAATATATTTTTTCCAAAAATTAAAAAAAAAATTAAAAAATTTTACTTACGAATAATTACGTTGATATATAGGCCTTACCGGAGAAAATTTCACATCCAGCCCGTAAAGCATTTTGTCTTTTATCGTTTCGTGATAAGTACAAAAATTATCAAAAAAATAAAGATAAAGGTTTACTTTAGCGACCAGGGCATATTCGCCATCTAGTTTTTAAAATTAGAACTAAAATCTTACGTATCTGCTCTTATATTACAATTACAGTAAATATTTATTAATTAAAACGTAAAAGATAATAATAAAAAAAAATTTACCTTTTTAAGCATAATTATACCCTATGCAGAGCAGGAAGTTGGAGAAAAGGGCGGCAGTGCTATATCTACTGCGGAAGGCAAATTCTTGGAGGTACGATGAAAATAAAGCCCTGCTGGTACCAGATTGGAATTTCAGCTTACGCTTGGCCCTCTTCCACATATTCTCAATATTCTGGGTATGTATGTCTTGGTCTTCGGGATTCACGAAGTTGTCCTGGTGGACGACAACCGAATGCATGTGCACCCCATTGCTAAGTCTGCTGATATTATTGTACGCAGCCCAGCCATCTGAAAGTATGCGAGTCCCTGGTAAAATGTACTGCTGGATTAGGGCCTCCAATGAGCCAGCCGTTCTATCCGCAACTTCTGTCAAGAAGCATGTAGTCCCCCTGTGGTATTTTCTGTGGAAATAATATGTTTCGTCGATTTCGATGACTAATGGCTCCCCATTGTCATCTATTCCGCCGAGAACCATCGAGATAGTTTAAATTCTTAAGTTATAAATGCCGATAGTTTAAATTCTTAAGTTTCAAATAATTTAAACTAATTATTTTAATTAAACTAGTGCAATTATTTCAACTTCTTTAAAATGGTAAATATTTTTTTTATCTTTTACATTTTAATAAATTTTAATGTAATTGTAATATAGTAGTATATACGTAAGATTTTCGAATAATAATTTACTTATAATTTTGAAAACTAGAGGGCGAACATGATTTTTATGCTGTGGTCGCTAAAGTAAACCTTTACCAAAATAAATACTGTGGTTGATTAAAAAATTCACCAAAAATCTAAATTTCAACCGATTTTTTTGAAATAAAGATCGTTTGAAAGCTAACATATACAGCTAAAAACGGCCATATTTTTTTTGACGTCATGATTATACTTTTTACGTCAGCAAAGAAAGAAAATAACGTCATCAAATGATTACCCAAGAGCGCAAATTACGCCGACAAACCGGAAGTAGTTAAAATGTGTAGACAATTAAGTGAAAGTCTAATTATTCTTCAAAATTATTTGTAAAATAATTCCATTGCTGAAATCTTGTATTAAAGATAGGAAGCTTTTAATCCGTGTTTGAGGACTAATTCATAAAGCAGATTGAACTATAGGTTAAAAGCTGCTGGAATATATAGTATTGACTTGAATTAAAAGAATGCTGTTTAAATATTTTACATAATATAGATTATCACACCTTTTTAAGCAAGATTGATTATCATATCTTTTTAAACAAAAAAAATTATTACCATTTATGAATGAAAATTATTGCACATGTTTTAGATTAATAGTGACAAAAAATGAATCTTAGTTTAAGTAGTTACTCTTGCTTAATTAAAATTAGATTTTCAAGCTTATCATGTTACTATAGCATAGGATTTTTTAAAGAAATGTTATGAATGCATTCTGCTTTTGACAAAAAAAAATCTGATTGACTTTATTGATAGTAAATATGATGTTTTCTGATTGGCTGAGTAATTATTTTATGAAGGTGGAGTTTCTTTAATATAGTGATTTCAATGCAGAAGTTTGATAACTGACAAGGTTTAAGAGTGATTGCTGAACTAAAACTGCAAAGATGTTAGTTTATCTGCTATTACATCTTGTTTGTTGCATTGAAAGTAATATATTAACTTGAAAGCAATATTGTAATCATATTAAATAAGTAGATGATATAATATTTTAATTATTTCAAAGATATAAACAATTGGATATCTTCATTTAAAGATGCTTCCTAACAAAAACATCACATGACTATGGGTATATAATTTGTTTCATTTACTGATATCCTGTTTAATAAGATAAAGAATTTATTGTAATGGTGAAAACATCAAAATTGAATTTCTGTAGAATTCCTGGAGTTTTATAATATAAATTTCTCTCAAAGCTTGGATGTTTTTAAGCAATGTATGAAACCATAAAGATAATGGGCTACCCGATATTGAATAGATTACCCAATTTACAAAAATAATGGAATAAAGAAAACAGTAATTGTCTGGGAATATTAAGATCAACAAAATTTTGTTGATCTTGCTTATTTCTGATCTTTTATGGATGGCTATTAAAGATTCAAGGTTGTAACCAATTACAATAAAAAATTTAAGAACATATGTGTTTTAGATAGTATATTGCGTTTATAAATTTGACTTGCTAAATTTTAGCATTGTTTAAAAGAAAATTTACAGCTTTTATATTATGCATTAGTAATAATAACGGGAAAGAGCCATTGATTTGCTAAAATTTTAGCAGTGTTTAAAAATAGGGTCACAGCTTCTATATTATGCATTACTAATAATAATAGGAAAGACATTTAAGATTGAAACCGATTAGTCTTTAATTATTATAAAATGAATTTCATAAATTTGATATGGTTTTTAATTTGATCTTAATTAAAATGAAATCTTTTTAATACACTGATTTTTATGCTTATTTTTCCAATTCAGAAAATGGTCTTTAGATTTTAAATGCAAACTATAAAGACTGAAAGAATTGTTTTATCAGCCTGTGATACAAGAAAAAGTTTAACTTAAAAATATGAATCAGATTAATTTTTTTGATGTAGCACTAACTTCAATATCTACTGTGTTTAACAAGTTTAAATATGTCTCATTGATATCATAGAATTACAATTTATTTTTTGCATGGAAATAAGTCTTATTAACATAATTGGATAAATTTTGTTTAGTATACTCTAATATTCTGAAGATGTGGTGGCAAGATGATCATAATACCAATCAGATAAGCCATTCAACTTTCTGAATGAATATTGAATCTATAATTGCATCAGCACATTTTTAATGGACTGGACATAAAATGAATGGGTGGTAACATTTTAAAAATAATGGATCAAAATTTCTTGAGCAGTTTAATAATTTCTAAAAAGTTTCCATTATACAAATCACCTATATTTTTAATAGATTCTTGAGATGCCAAATTACCCTCAGCTAGAAATTGTATCACTGATACTAATCTTTTAAAAACTTGACATAGTCATAATTTTTCTTGATTCAATAATTTTTATTGAACCATGTCTATTTTGCAAAGCTGAAAGTCTCTTAAAGTTCAGTATATTTTAACATCACAACCAAATGATGTTTTGATTTTTCATGCTCTGCCAGTCTGGTATGAGTATTTTGCTTGATGTAGACAAAGCAATCGTATCTTCACGAAAAAGACAACCATAGAAACAAAATACTTCATCTTTTTTATGAGTGTATTACTTAGAGAGGATATATGATTTCACCACTTGAAATTTTCTTTTAAGATGAAAATGAGTGCCATTATTTTGGTGGTAAAATTCATCCACAAGAATTTTTGGTGGTCCTTTTTTCACTAAATAATTTATTATCTGCTATTTCATTCTCTCTGTCCAAGTAGCAAGATAATCTGTTGTATTTAATGTTATATTTAGTAATCATTTCTTTATTCCGAGGCACACCACACTGAATTATTTCCATGATGCTCTTTCCTTTTCTAAATATATTTCTGCAGGATTAATATCTATATACATCTTAATATTCTGAACATTTTTTTTTTTATGAGTCAAAGCATCGGCCGGGAAGCGAACTGCTTGCTAACCACTCGGCCACCAACGCTTGACAATCTTTTCTATAGATATTTTCATTTATATGAATATTTTCATCGTCATCATTATGAATTTTAAAACATTTGTGCAAAACATATTTTTGCTCTTCAGCTGTATTTTTTCTTAATTCAAAAATTTTTCGTTTCATCCTACTACTATGGTAATTTTTATCCACATCTTTTTTTTTTGTTTTGTTTTGAATTGTATGTTCTATGAAAAAATAGCTAGAATGTTAAGATATCTTAGCAAAGGCAGATAATAATTGACAATATATATTTTTATATTAGTTTAAGCTTTTTAAATTTCCATTAAAATAACCAAAAATGTTTTCATAATTTTCTATTAATTAAAAAGTTTTGAAAAATTGCCACAAATAGTATAAATTAGCAGCTTGGAGTTTTATATTTTTAGAACAATATTTAAGATTTTAATGCAATTAATTTGAACAACTAAAATTTATTATTTTACATCCATACTAACTCCTAAAGCCCACAAATTGGCAGGGCTTTTTGTTCAGGAATTACTATTTATGCAAATATGAAGAGGAAAGAAGAATAAATATTAACCAGTATATTAGTGATCTAATGAAGATTGGTTATGATTTAGTAATCATCAATAAAAGAATCAAAACATTTTATGAAAACATAACTAAACCAAGAAATGACAAAAAAAAAAAACATATGTCTGCCATACATATCTAATATTGCAAAAGATCTAGTCAAAAAATTACAGAATGAATTCACAGTAGGTTTTCGAACCCCTCCTAACACTAATAGAATTATTAACAATTCTAAGGATAAGATTGACATACAATCAACACCACATATGGTGTACAAGATGACATGCCCTCAGGCTATCTGTGGAGCAGTATGCTATGGTGAGACCCAGGCCACTATAAATAATAGAGTGGCTCAACACAAATACTTATACAACAGAGTATTAAGCAGAAATGAAGGCAGCTCAGTATTTGTGGACCACCAAAAAGAGGCTAATCATGAATTTGAACCTGCATGTGCTAAAATAATTTCCACTGAAAGAAATGACATCAAAGGAAGGTGAAAGAAGCATAGTATATAGCAAGAGACTTGAAGGCAATAAACAGGAAGGATACATGCTTTTCTATATCAAAGAGATGGACACTATAGATGAGCTTGCATAAATTATTAGGTTTAGAGGCTATGAATATGGAGTTGAATGCTCTGAAAGCGCTTAGCCTTAAGAAATATTAGTGTATTTTTTTTTTTTCACGATATACGTCAAGCGTGTTAAATCTTACATAAAAAGTTTTATTAAAATTAACTATCTTGTAGAAATAATTCATATATAAGTAAATTTACTGAAATAAACGGTAACAATTTATTTAGCATTTCTTTACTTTTTTTGTGACTGAGCAGAAGACAGCGGTATGCATATTATGCAAGCAGTAATGTAGATAAGTGATAATAATGTAAAAAAAAGATTTAAATATATATACATGTTTTGGATTATTGTAATTTTTGAAATAAGTTTTTTTTTTTTCTAATACAATTTTTAATAACATAAACTGTGACTGGCATGAGCCCGATTAGATACTGTCAATCCAATCAGCTCATATCTGGCTCTGAATAGCTACTTAATTAACTAATATATTTTTTTCTTTTATATAACAGACTAATACTCTCATCTTTCCATTCATTTGGAACCTGTAATCATATGTAATTATATTAAAGCATTCTTTTAAATCCATCTTTGGCTATTTTTTCCAATATTTATAAATATTTTAGTTTCGATACGATCTAAATATAGATTTTCCTTCTTTTAATCTACCGCTTGGTCTACTCAATTCTAAATCCATCACTCTATTCAGCTTATAAATTAAACTCTAATGAATCACCTTCGTTTATCAGTTTTCTAACAACTAAGTTTTTTTTACTTTTTTCCCCATCGTCACATTCATCTCTTGTATTTAACAGACTTCTTTCTCACTTGATTTTTTATTATCAAATTTTTTCACAAGTCTTCCTACTTGAATAGTTGTTGTTTTTTTTTACTTGCTATTAAGTTTACACCCATTTTCTTTTTAATTATTATTTTTAAATATATATTTACAGCATTTAGCCATTATTATTTTTTCCATTTAGTTTTTAATAGCCTTTTTATGCTCCTTAAATTTTTTTTTCTCTATACCATTCATGAGTACGGTTGCATTATCTTTTTTTTAATTACTATTAATTCTATTATTTCTAACTAAATACACATTTGCAATCTTTTTTTACTCTATTAATTCATTTTTTGAAAGTTCCAAATTGAGCATTTTTCATAATTTTAATCTAACCCAGTTATATTTTCTATAATTTGTTTCTAAAATCCCTACATCTCCTTTTTCTTATCTTCATATTTATTTTATTCCCTTACCATTCATATTTCTGAAAATATGAAAATTCTTAATATCTCAAATATGGCTGCACTATTACTAGTATATTTAACTTTTATCCTATAATAATTTCTTCCAACTCTCTCCACTCATTTACATCTTTGTGTCTTGCATATTTATGAAACAATTTTTAACTTTATACATTTTACCATTTTTTAAATATTTTTTATTACAATTATTCTAAGACATTGTGTCAAAAAATTCTGTTTACTCTTACTTACATTTCTTTCCAGACCAATACTTTTTTATATTCTACTGCATTCCTAAGTATAAATATGTCCTCTTTTATATTTATCTTGCTAATATTACACATTGTTATTACACACACATTTATATATTCCTATAATTCCACTTTTGAGCTTACACATTAAAATCATAACACGTTTTAATGTCAGTTTTGCAAAAGAGAATGAAGAAACAAACAAACAATGTCACAAGTGTTAATTCTCAAATCAGCTTTTTTTTTTATTATCTAAAAGGTATATCTTTTGTCAGCCAATAAAAATCTTGTACATTAATCAATTCAGACAGTAACTATTTGCAATAATAAAATAAATTCTATTGCAAATATACAATATAGTTAAATGAAGTTACTATATTTTTTCCAAAGCATTCATTTTTAATATTGGGCTGAGAAAGACTAAATCTATGATATAATTTATTTTAAAAGATATTAAAATCAGTACACTAGCTGTTTTAATGCATAAAAATATTCTCGGGTTTTTTCTGTCTCTCATTTTTTATTGATTGCTCAGTGGTATAATTATTTAGATTTATCAAAGGGTTTAATCCTGAAGCCAACATATATTATAAATATGAAATCATCATTGTGCAACTAAATAATTATCACATAAACACACAAATAAGTATATATGTATATGATTAGATGACATTTTATTACTTTGTTATAATATTTATTGCTAGAAGCAAATGGGATCAAGTGTGTGGTTAATATTTGATATAGCTTTCTGATATATTTTTTTTACCTTCACTAAAAAAAATTTTTTTTTAGAATTGATGTTTTTTCAAGAGTAATTTTTCTTTTGCATCTAAAATAAATCAATATTTAATTTTCCAATTATTTCTGACAACAGATAATTTTATAGTTAGAAATATTGGCAAAACATTATTAATTTATTTATTTATTAACTTTAATGTATTTTTTAATCATTATGCTTTCATTTTAAGTGAAAAATATCCTTTGATGTCTTTCTGATATGAAAAAAAAAAAGATAGAGAGGAAGGGAAAAAATAAATTTAATGATATCAAAAATAAAAAAAATGTAATTTATTTTTAATATGTAATGTGAAAGAATTATTTTTATTTTTGTAAGAAAAAAATTCTGATTACATGTATATTTACAAAAAGAATGTTGTAAATAGGTATATTCATGAATGAAGGCAGTATAATTTTTTTCCAAGTCCAAGGTGCTAATTCTATTAGTCATTCAACACTAAAATCAGTAAAGGATGAAAAATAGTTCAAACCCATATCAGACAGCAATTAGTAAACCTTATATTTAGTGCCTTTTTAAAATCACTTTATAAGAGCTTGTAGAGAACATGCAGTGGATTATTTAAAAACTAGTTTACTTTTTATCTATCTTCATACATCTATCTATTCTATTGGGTTAATATTCTCTTTGCATATTTGGTTTTCTATCTATCTATCTATTTCATTATTTACCTATTAACTTATCTATGTATCATTCTGATTTCTTTTATATCCACTCATCCATTTATCTATTTATTTATCTTTATTTTTTTGTCTTCTATCTACCTATTCATCTATCATCTATATATTTGTGTATTTATTTATGTTTTTTTATCTTGTTTCTATTTATCTATCGATTTGTCCATCTCAATCAGGCTCTACTTTTTTTTTTTTTTTGGTATATCTGCTTGTCTATTTATCCACTCATTTTTAATCATTCAATTACTATTGAGCCACTTGTCTATCCACCCATCTTTCTATCTATCTCTGTGTATATGATAATAAAATATACCACCAAAACAAATGCTGTTTAAATAGAATTTAATACGTAAAGTATACTGATAGAGGAAGTATTTTAAGTCTCATAAATTTAATGATAAGTCGGTATTTTAAATATATAAAAGAAAAAAATATATATATTTTTATGTATTTACTGCAAGGAGACTTTAATAGTAAAGGCATACATAAGATTAGTTGGATTTTAGGAGGTTTGCTATTAAAAAATTTTTCAAATTAAGTAAGAGAATGATTTATTTGAGAAAGAGGGTAATGTTTGAGAGTTGAAATTAGAAGAGCACATGTTTATTGGACGCCATTTAAAAAAATTTTTTTTTTCCTTTTGTATAAAGAGTGGTAGAAAATCATAAATTTAAATATAGAGTAGGGGAATTGAAAAATATGGATTGCATTTGTATCCCACAAGTATGTATAATCATGAGTATGCTTTAGTAGAGTATATTGAAGTGCTGAAATAAGATTAGGAAGGGTATAAGAGGTGTATGGTTGTATAGATCATGTATAAATGTGATAAAAAAGGTGAAAAAATGATTAAGTCTAGATAATTTAAAGAAACTTAGGAGAAATAGAGGAAAATGTGTATAAGGATAATAGAATGGAATATATATTTAGTGGAGTGACAAGAAATATGAATGATAAATAAGTAGTGCCATGGAGATAGGCAAAGAATAAGTAAGATAGATGAGATAAAGGATGTAGAAGTAAAATTAAAAGTGTTAGACATGAAGTGTGAGGAGATCAAAAAATTAATGAATAGAAACACTAAGAAAAAAAGTAGATAAGAAAGTCCAGAAGTTGAAAGAGAATATTACGAATGAAATGGGGAAAGTAGACTATGACACAGGTTTGATAGAGGACTCACTAATTAGTGGATGTGGAGATGTAATTGCAAGGGAAAATAGAAATAGGTATGTAGGAGTTATGTTTGGAGCTAGAATTAGTGATGTTACAGATAAGGTAAAGAGACAAGGAAGTAGAGATGTGTATGTTATGGTGAGGACAAATAATTTGCCAGAGCCAATGGATGAGTACAAAAATTTGAATAAGGTTCAAGGAAGAGCAGGAGTAGTTGGAATACTACCAAGATTTGACAATAGGTATATGGTTACATAGGGCATGTTCTATAAATGAGCGATTGAAAAAATTATATAACAGAAAAATATTATGTTTGTGAATGTGTGGGATTTTTTTTATTATTAAGAAAGAGTTATATAGTAAAGATAAATTGCACTTAGAAAAACAAGGAAGTGAAGCATTAGGGAGTTTGATTTATGAAAAATATAGTTTGGGTAACTTATAAAGGAGGGTACGGTTTTAAATTACAGTATTATCAAAAGAAAATTAAGAATAGATAGGATGAAATAGGTGATCCAGATATAAATGTGGATATGGAGAGGGGATAAGTCTGTAAAACAAACTGATTACAAATGTAATAGAGAGGAAAGAGTGAAAAAAATTTATAAAAGAATAGTAAGAAAGAAAGAAATTGTTAAAATTGGATTTTTGGATATACAACATAGTAGGAGACCAGAAAAATGGTTGGAATTAAACAAAGCAGTTTAAAATGAAGGGCTTGAGGTATTATCAGTAATGGAAACATATCTAAAATGAAGAATCTATGGTAGAAAATTTGGTATAGCAGAGTATAAATAGAAAAGAAAAAAGGGATGATGATATAGGAGTTATGTCAAATAAATATTTAAATACTGTAAAGTGTCAAGAACATTTGTAGTTTGAGATAAGGTTAGGAAAACAAGAATGGATGGTGATTATAGTGTATATGGCCACAGGAGATAGTCAAACTATAAAGGAGTGGACAGTAGCATATATGAATGCCTAGTTAAGGACATACAGTGTTTTAAAAGAAATGGGGAAGAAAATAATAGTTATAGGGAATAAGAACAGGTATATTGAAAAAATTGATGACATGGATAATAAAAATGAACAGCTTTTGAAGATCTTTTATCAGAGAGTGAATTTGAGCATTGGAAATTTATCAAATATATTTCATATAGTAGATTATGTATTTGTAGAGAAAAAGAGAATGAATAAAGTATGGAAAATTAAAATGTTTGATAATGAAGAGAGATTATGTAATAGTGATCTTAGAAATAGTAATGTGATGGAAAATAATAAAAGTAGGAAGGATAGTGAAAGATGTGAATGGAGAATGAATGATAAGAATTAAGTCAGAAAAATATATAATAGAAGTAGAAATCATGGAAGCATTTGTTGGGGGTGAATAAAAGGAATGATGTGGTGAAGTAGATAAAATGGCAAATAGAGTTTTAGGTGAGAATATTCAGAAGAATAAAATAAAAAAGTGAAAATTAGTAAAAGTGTAAAAGAGAAGAGGAAAGCATTCAGAGAAAATAAAAGTGCTATTAAAAACAATGAGAGTGAAAAAGATGTTAATATTAAATAGAAAAACTATTTTTAAAAAAGAAGTTAGCTAAAATAGATAATTATAGAGAGAGAATGAAATTAAATAGTAAATTATTGGAGTATATTAATAAAAATGGAAGAGATGGGAGAAAAAATTTGAAAATATATTGAAAAAAGGAATGTAGTGGAGAGAAAATATGTAATGGATATAGAAAATATGTTGGATATGAAGAACAGAGTGATACCAAACACAAAAGCACATAGTGATGGAAATAATAGTTTTACAGAAAATGAATTGAATAAGGCAGGAAGAATTTGAAAAGTGGAAAAGCAAGAGATTTGGATGGGCAGCAGAGATAGTGATGAATTTGGGAAATAGAACAAAATTAGATCTATTGTCATGTTTTAATAAGATGGCATAGAAAACAGAATTTCCAGATAGCTGGAATAATACAAGAGTAAGGCTATTATTTAAAGGAAAGGGTAAGGACCATAGAAAGATAAACAATTATAAACTGATAGTAGTAATGTCGGTGTTATATAAAGTTTTTGTATATGTGGTGCCTGGAAAGATAGCAAAATGGATGGAAGGAAATAATATAGTGAGAAAATGTAATGAGATTTTCGAGTGGATAGATTGTATAGGAGATAGTTTATTTGTATTCACACAATTTATGGATTGAAGTAGCAAGAGAGGTAGGCAGTTATATATGGTCTTTATAGATATAGAGAAGGCATATGATATAGTAAATAGAAATAAATTACAGATAAGATTAGTAAATTTGGGAATGAATGGAGCGGAGCCTTGGTGGATCTTATTAAGAGATTGTATGAAAATAATTACTATATGTATCAATTAGAAAATATAGAATCAGAATTTAAAATGGGGTGGAACTAAGGAAAGGATGCCCTATGTCACTGATTTTGTTTTTATTTGAAAGAAATGGAGAGAGAGAGCAATAGAAAGACTAGGAATAGAGGTAGAGATACTGTTAACAAATGGCAAGGGAGTGTATACATTATCAGGTTTTTTATTTGCTGATGATAACTTCTTGTGCACAGAAAGTAGAGAAGATATGGAAGTTATGCTGAAGGTGTGCATAGTGGTGGGTAAAGAAATGGTGATTAAATTTAGTGAAGAAAAATTAAAAGTAATGATAATAATTGCTGGGGAAAGAAAAGAACGATTTTTTACTGGGGATATAAAGTTAAAGGTGGGGTGAATATGTATATTTGGAAATCATGGTAAGTAATCAGAGAAATTGTTTGGAAGATGAGAGAAAAAATTGATAAATGAAGCAAGGAAAAGAAAGTGACTGATAAAGAAATTAACAGTGATTTCCTGTAATAAATATGATGTAGCACGAATTGTATGGAACGGAGTGGCAATAGCAGGGTTAGCTTATGGTAACGATGCATTATGTGTTAGTAAAGTTGTGTTCGATTACTTAGAAAAAGTACAAAGAGAAATAGGAAGACATGCATTAGATGCAGATATGTGGATGGCAATTCAAAGAGATATGGAATTGTCAATTTTTTATATGAGAGATGCAAAATGAAAATGTTCAGTAGATTGCAATTTATAGATAGTAAGAAAATAGGCAAAATAGTATTTAATTGGGTTATGAGTAAAGGACAGGCAACAAGATGGATGAGAATGGTAGTATGGTATGCAGAAGATTTGCATGAAGACTTATGTCAGTATCCTTGTACAAAAGGTGGGATGATTATGTTAGGAGGATTACTGAGTGTTATAGTGGCAAAGAATGAGATAGAAGAATAGATGCATTAATAAAAAATAGGGAGCTGGGGAGATAGAGAATTAGTATGGAGAGTAAAAAAGAGTTTAAATATATATAGGAATAAACAGAATATTGGGTATGAGTTAATTTACGATAACAGCAAGTGAAGAAGTTTACTGTTTAAGGCTTGAACAGAATTGTTAGCAACAAAGGAATATACACATAAATTGAGAAATGCGAGTGATTTAGTCTGCAAGTTATGTAAGAAAGGCTTGGAAATTATTAGGCATCTGCTAATTGGATATATTT
Organism: Epiperipatus broadwayi; assembly: GCA_028023455.1. Taxonomy (NCBI): domain Eukaryota; kingdom Metazoa; phylum Onychophora; class Udeonychophora; order Euonychophora; family Peripatidae; genus Epiperipatus; species Epiperipatus broadwayi. The sequence continues at coordinate 12,321,747 of JAQFVV010012401.1, forward strand.
TTTTTACAAATAAAAAGGATACAAATAATGAAGTTGTTGAAGAATAAATATAAACAAAATGATTGTACACAAAGTGGGTTTTTGATTTATCAGCTGCATATGGGAAATGTTAAGAGGGATCTAGATATAAAGGCCATAGAGTAAAAAAAGATGATGTTGTGGAAATTGGATGGAGCATAGGCAGTGGCTGAGAGATTCCTGACTTTGATAAAGGAAAAGCCATAGCACAGTGCATCACATCAATATAGCATGACAGGTGTTAAGAAGTAAGATATAAAGTGCCACCCAAAAATTTTTATACTGCTCTAATACTTTTATATTTAAACCTAAATAATATTTACTAAGGCAATAAACCTTTAAGCATGTGCACTTGAAAATGCGAAGGTAGGGACCTCTACAGGTCTTAACCACAAGCTTACTCTTTGAAAGAAGAGGTCCCTACCTTTGCATTTTTAAGCACACATGCTTAAAGGTTTATTGCCTTAGTAAATATTACTTGCGGTAAAATAAAATTTAAACCTAACTGTAACAGAGAACTTATGTTTTTATACTTTAAATGTTATGCATTTTGTGTGTGTGTGTGACAAATACATCCTACATGCAAAAAATTGTGTAATAATTTAAAAGGTTTATGATAATTTTCAAAAATACTATATAATAATTTTTGTTAAGGATTGGTGGAAATAAATGATTCTATTGATAATATTATGATTTTAAGTTGTTTGCTGAGAGATGTTATTGAAGAAGAAACATAACTTTCAATAAGATCATTAATATAAATGCCATCATCCTCATTTATAATGAAGGACACATATATTACAATGAAATAGTGCATTCACCAATACTTATTTCACTAATCAAAATTAGCTTTGCACTTTATTCTCTATCTAATGCTAGTTAAATATCTATTTATTTTTCTATTTAATTTTATCTTTACTGATATAAGTTGGTTAGTTGTATTGCTTGTGAGCTGCTGTCAGAAAAGACAATTCTAAGCCTTTGTGATATGAAAAATTTACTGTGGTAATCTGATCTAAATTAAATGTCTGATCATTGCAGTTGGATGTACTAACTGTGCCATGAGGACTATTGCACGAAGATATAGAATATTATTTTCAAATATGAGAATTTCATCAAAAATATTTTGATACATAATTAAAATATAATGGTTTTATTATTATTATTGAAACTATTTCTTTATACAAAATAATACCACCTAATTGTGATATTTCATTAAAGCATCCATTTATTTAAATTTGCATATACTTGATTTTAAAATATTTTTTATTGATATTTATAGTGAATTTTATACAATGAAAGTTCAAGGGTCACATAAGTATTAAATTATCAGATCAAGAATTTTCTGGTTCAGGAGAACAATATTTTTTATAGAAACTTCTGATTGCAACTCTTTAAGAACATATTCTGATGTTATTAACTCTTCATTAATTGATATTTTTTAAAAACCTCTAGTCGCAAGTGGATTAAATTTCTAACATTTTAATTTATCAAATGAATGCTAAAGATGACAGCAAGAGATTGAATTAAAACTAAAGGAACCATAACACTATCAGTGGTGACTGAATATCGTGTTTAGAGTTTGGAAAGGTTAAAAATGTTCTTGAGTAACTAGATCATCTTGATAAACAACATTCTATTTGGAATTTGCAGTATTTTTTTAACAGTTAAGCTGTACATTATGCTATATTTTGTTCCAAGTCCACCTAATGTGCAAATGTACATAGCATGTTTTTTTGACAAACATACATTAGAATAGATTTCAACATGCACACATATAATTTGACACTTTTTATATGTATAATAACAATTAAGATTATAGTATAAACAAAATTTAAAAATTGATAATATAGTTATTAATAATGAAAATTGCAGGGACACATTTACATATATTTTACTCAGTGTTTGTTCACTTACACATTCACAGAAACAAACTAATGACCATATTTTTATTTTTAAAATAAAGTAAATAGCAAAATGTCTAACTTTCTCTTTTTTTTAATAACTTTTTTTTCTAATAAAAACATAAGTGTTCTTGCTGTCAATAAATTAGAATTTCTCTAATTAATTTGATGTTTTTATGCCAGTATCTAGTATAATCTAAAATTTAGTAAAACTTTTAACATTATGCTTACAAAATATTTTATTATGCAAAATACTATATGTGAAATTTAGAAGGGATATTAAAGAAGAATCAAATGTATGTTCTTTCAACATAAACTGAAGAAATTTTATTAATATATGTAATCATGTACAGCTTTTTGAGATGAAAAATATGTTATAAAATATATTGTACAAATTTTACTTTGTTTTCAAACATAATTATTTATGACTCTCAGAAAAGGAAAAATGGCTGCTCAAATATTCTACAAATTTTAATGATTTTTTTTATTTGTTCACTTAGATTTCTGTTTCTATGCTTGCATTTTTCTTTGAATAGCATATAATTAAAATCATGCTGTTGGATACAGGTAGTCTGTGATTCCATTGTAATTTTAGTGAAGATGTAAAAAATTTTATTATTTATTTTTTTGTGAATTTGAAATAGAATTTATCAATATTTTTATTTTTTAAAGTATAATTGTATATTGAGAATCATGAACTTTTTTGTAGTCAATGGAATTCAATTGTAGTGAAAATAATAATTATCATAAATTATTTTATTACTTTTAATTATAGATATGTTAAATTCTTTGCCTCAGGTAGATTGATATAACTAAGCAAACAAATAGCATGTCCAAATAGTATTTGATTTCATTGTTTATTATTGTCATTGGTTGTTGCTCTCTTAAAATAATCTATTCTAGCATTTCAGTTTTAAAGATGTATCATAAATTTTATTGACCTCACTATATCAGGATACATAAGTTGATCCATAATATAAAAATCCATGTGTAAATCCTATAAGCTAGCTGAATAAATTTTAAAGTTTATTTAATATTCTAAGCAAAACTTAACTGGAAAATATATAAAAATTGGTAATTATTTAACAATTCTACAATTTTTTAATCTTCTTTATCCCTTCATAATAAGCACATTATTAAGTTGCTATAAATTTTACAATGTTGCGAAACATTAATGATATTTAACATGTTAAATTTCTTAATGTGACATTTTTATTATATATATATTGTACTTTTTGATTAGGTCCAAATAGATTCACTGAGTCAATTTTTAAAAAAAAATAAATTAAGGATACATTTTAAATGGTATGACTACCGTATAATGTTGGTATGGTTTTAAAATGCTTTGTTAAAATAAAATGAGAGTAGTAAATACATAAAAAACTATATTAATATGTTAAAGTAATAAAGTCAAGCTAAATATTATGATTTTTGTATGGTTGGGAAAACTGGCCATAGTAAAACAATATACTAAAAGTCCTATGAAATAATGTGCTAAAGGTTAATATTAAAATAATGACTTAGAATTAAATAAACTAATGTATTTTAAAATAAAAAATTATATTTAATATTTGTATTATAAATTATGTATTTAAAATATAATATTTTGTGAGGGACAAATGTGATTAATTTAATAGTATCAAAATTATTATTCCAAATTCTATTATTATATTATTATTTATTTAATATATTTTTTATAATTAAAAATTTATTTCTGTTATCAGACAGCAATTAAAAATTATTACATTGACTGGATTTGAAAGTCATGTGACACAAGTAATCATACTTTGTGCTATCAAGTTTTCTAAAGATAGTTTCAAAATTGCTTTAGAATTGTTCAAAAAATTGAAACATTTGTCACAAGATAAAAGTAACTGTTAGAAAATATTTAATTGGGTGGTTTTAAAACAATTGTAGTTAATAAAATTAAATTTTAAAAAATAGTTACATTAAAAATAAATATTGGATAAATTAATAGGTTATTATTTTTAAAATGGAATTTTAAAATGTTTAATTCGTTTAAATAAAAGTATAAAATTAATTTAAAATTAAATAATATAACATTTAATATTTTATTAAGGAGTCATGATTTTTATTTTTGATTTTTAATTGTGCAATCTTGACTAGTATGTAAATTAGATCACCAGTTAAAGATTTAATATCCAATTGAATCATCAGTTCAATTTACTATAAAAATAGATGTTCTCGTGTTTCTGGGGTGCTTTTAATAACTTAATTGGATGATAAAATGTGTTTTTACAACTTAATAACTAAATAACTCTCTTAATAATTTTTTTAATATCAAAGTATTGCCTAGTTTATTACTTGAAATTATTGTTTTAAAAGAGGATTGAAAAGATTATAAATTTATTAAGCTAAAATCATGCATTGTTGAAGTAACAAATTCTCTGCCAATTGTTTTATTAAAGCTTGAGCCAGTTTCACAGTACCTACGGATTTAATACCAGAAATAAATATGTATTCAAGAAAATTAAGGATGGAGATACAGATACCAAATAAAAGTACAATTTTAAAAATATTATTGGAAAAAGATATATCATTATTTATCTTAATATTTTGGACATTGTTGAGGAAATTATACAGAAAAATTCTTCAAAAATTTTGTATTTTAAAGGCATTATATCATAAGGATCGATAACCATAGATGAAAAGCAAAGCTATACAGTAAAAACTTTAATATTTTTAAAAAATTATATTTAAAAAAAATTGCAGTAAGTATTTTAAAAGAAATATTGTTTTTTTGTTTTTTTTTAAAAAAAAAGCTTATTATAAACTTATCTTGAAGTGGTGATAAAGATATAAAAACTGATAGTACTGCAAATATATTTTTATATGACAAGTCATCATTAAAAAAAAGACTGTAAATCATTTTAATATTCTAAAAAAGTGATTTTTTTAAATTATTCATCAGAAAAGAAATACCTGGGTAATTAAAAAATTATCCTGATTAAAATATAACTTTATAAATGTCCTTATTGAATTACCAAAAAAATACTAATTTTAATGGAATATAATCGCATATTTTCTGTACAAATACGTATGAGTTTATGTCACCGTCATTGATGCATCGAAAAACCATGTAGGATCTAATGAATGGGAAATTTCAGAGATTATTTTAAAAAACTTTCCCAGTGATATCACACTTTAATAATCATTGAACCTGAAAGCTCTTTTTATGAACTTTCATCAAAGGATTAATGATTATTTTTCTAAATAATTTCAGATTTAAAGTCGACTTTATTTCATTTTTTTGTTATCATTATGAGTTTACTACGCTGCATTGAGGGAGGAGAAAAAAAGGTTTTTGTTCTTAAGTGTTAGACATTAGTTGTCTTAGCAACAAACATTGAGGAGCGAACTTCTAATGAAGAAATATTAAGAGGAAGAAAAGAACTTTTTTTTATTAACTTTATGGTAGTTGAAGTTTTTGTAAATATAGTCTTATTTATCATTTTGTTTACTAATAATAGTATTAAGTTTTTTTATTATTATTAGGTAGGACAATTGCATTGAAATATTTAGTAATCGATCATAATTAATATTGTAATCAATATTTTAATTCTTTGTAAAAATTTTATAAACATTTTTCTAAGTGTGATAGTGTTTTTGCTGAATAAATGTTATTCTTATTTGATATGTTTTTTTTTTATGAAAGATGGGACTAGAAAATGTCTAAGAGTGACCGACAAGATTTAGTGTTACTGTTGATAAATTTGTAAAATATATTAATTTTTACATGATGTATGTTTTATTTTATTTTAGATTGCTTGGAATATTTTTATAGTATTACCTTATCATATGAACATATGAATATGTGTGCATGCATTAATTACACATAAAACTTTATTGCTATTCTAGAGATATGAGCTAGGATATTTAAAAAGATATGCATACTTTTCTTTTATATAACTAATGTAATATGATTTAATGATACATACAATTTTATATGATTCTTTAGTGGAAGAACCCTATTTTTAGAAATGTTTTAAAATATTGATTTTAATATCTGAAAAGAAAATCATTTGTATTTCTATTGTTGAATTTTGAAAGTGAATAAACCTTATCTTGTTATAGTAGTTTTAGATTATTGAAGTCATATGTGAATCTTGTTTATTGTTTAGAGTAATTTTAGATGATTTTGCGATGTAGATTGATAAATTTATTCTGAAGTTTTAAAGTGATAGTGACCTTGGGATTATGAAAAGAAACCAATGGGATGCTTATATGTAGGATTTATGGGGAATAGAAAGGAATTTATATTATTATCGTAGTATTTTATGCAAGTACAGATAATGTGGCTCTCTGACTTGTATATATTTCCCATGGGCGTGTCTTTCTTAGTATTGAGTATTTTAATGTTCGAAGGAGCTGAATAAATAGCCTGGACATTATTTTATAATTGAGGTTATTAGACAAAGAAGTCATTCCCTTATGCACTGTTGCCAGGTGGATTATCCCATATATTTTTTATACTATTGAATCTATACTCTAGTTAGTTTTTCATGCCTATGCATCGTATCACTATCTTCATTTCAAAAGTTGCATCGTACAGAATTGTATTTATGAAGAAAAATAATGAATAATTTTTGAATAGTAGAGTCGTTATTTTGAAAGAAGCTGAGATAGGTTTTTCTTGCTTTGATTTATGTTGAGATCAAATACAAATGAGATTGACAGTAAATGCAAACTATAATAATAAAGAATCATAAATATTTTCTCGTGTTTTATTAAACTATTTTAAAAATATATATATGAGATAATAAATTATTCACGAGATATTGAATAATTTTAAATATTTTGATTATTCATGGTAATGCATATTTTTAAAGAATAGAACATCCAGAAGAAACAACATGAAATAGAATGAGTACTTATATTTTGTGAATATTATTTTATGTTTTAAAACCCACATAAATAAACACACACACAGGGATTTTTATTAGAGTAGTGCCAAGCAAGGTATATAAAATTATGTCAATCATATTATTTTATTCAAATCAATTTTTTATTGAACGAACCAAAATAAATATTTTGAATAACATCAGCACTATCATAGTAGAAATTTGATTAAGTTATTATAAATCTATGAACTTCAGTAGTTTATATTTTCATATTTTTGTGTATGCTTACGAAAAACATATTTTAAAACATGTCAATTAGTGGATTTTATATTCAACTATAAGTGTATTCGTAATTATTATTATTATTATTATTATTATTATTATTATTATTATTATTATTATTATTATTATTATTATTATTATTATTATTATTATTATTATTATTATAATAATAAAAAATGTGCAAAAGTTTATAAGTCGGAGTAAAGACTTATTTACTTGTAGATTTATTATTATTTTTAAATGAGGAAGTATGTAATTTATCTAAAATCTAACTGTAAATATTGTATATAGTTTTGTTTTTTTTTTTGTTAAAAGTCTATAATAAATTTTGTTAAACTTGTTTTATAAAATTTTGTGCTGTATTGATTATTCACTATTACAAATACATGATCGTCAGATACCAAAGAAATATAATATTTGCACAGTACGAATATAATTATTTACTTAAGAAATCACAGTGCTTCGGAATATAATATATATTTGAGAAATTTCATTTTACATTATTATTATTACGGTCATAATTAATTATATAATTTATTGCATAGAATTATAACGTTATTTGTTGCTGCATATTCTCAGATTATACCACTTATTCTATTTAAGATGCCACATGAGAACAAAAGATTATATTATATTTATTAGTATTGTTATTATTATTGATAGTTACCATAACATCGAACAGTAGATAAGATTGATAATTATACATTAAAGATTATTATTATTATTTATTATTATTAGTTAGGTGTAGTTGAGGATGATACAAAATTCCTTATCAGATTTGACTACAGAAAATTATAAATTGGTTAGAGATATTTTAAAGAACCTGAGATTATTATAGTTATATTATTTTAATAAAAAGATTAGGATTTATTTAGTAGGTTATATTAATTTGCTTATTATTTTAAAGTCTTAAGAATGCTATGAAAGGGGGGGGATAGTATTCTTATGCCATTGAGATGGTATCCTGAGGATATTGGCTCAGCGTAATTCTTTACTGCTTGTACTTCACTTCATTGTCTCATGATTTATTAATATTTTATTTATTTAATTTTATAAAACCAAATCATTTATTATTTATTAATCAGTTAGAGCTAGTTTAATAGTAGACAGTATCATAGGATATCTTTGCTATTGATTATATATATTTTAGCCGAGCATAATCATTTTATCTGAGCTACTTGTATTTTCCTTATCATTATATTTCCGGTTAGTGAGAGTGCAATATATAATGCTTATTCTTTTTTATTAATTAACATATCTTAAAAAAATTAACTCTTGAACAAATTTATATATTTTTTTTAAATTTAATTCAGGATATTTCACTTTACTTTTTATAAATTTATTATACTTTTAATGGTGTAATATTTTTTTACTACAATAGCATTGCTTTTAAATTATATGCAAGAGCACTTTCTAGCAATATGTATTTAACATTACTATGACCTTTATTCAAAGTATTTTTGCATATTTCTGGTAATTTATGTTATTTAGAATAAACTATAGCATAAATTTAAACTTTCAATTATACTATATCTTTATGACATAAATGTAATTATAGAAAACAATTGCTTTATTATAATAGTGAATGCAAATACAGAAACTATATAAAACTAAAATTCTATAATAATTTAGGTTTAGTAGACTGAAAAAAAAAATCTTTTAATATCAGAAACTAACTTTATTTAGTTTTATCAATGAAGGCAATTTTAATTTTTTGTCATATTGTTTAAAAAATAATATATTAACTGTATTAATTATAATGTTGTTATCTATAGGGCATTCATTATTTTAAACACTGTTAAAAATATGATATTTTAAGCAATATATGTTTATAAAAACTTCTTTATATTACATTTTCAGTATGGGAATGTTCTATGAATATGGTCATTCAAAGAAGATGCTTTAATATGTTATATCCCTAAAAATTTATAATTTTTGTTTGCAAATATAAATACAAGTAATATTGTGGAAAAGTGCCATTTTGACCATATTTTAAAATAGTAATATGTTTTCACCATGATGTGCATATATAAAATAAAGATCCAGTTAACTTTGAATACTACTTAACTTCTCCAGGTAACATTTTATTTTGAAGCAGATATTTCCAGTTAAAATTTTCAGTCATGTTACTTAGATGACATTTGGAGATCTTTATACTAGTACTTGTGCTGTAGCCTTCTAGTAAAAAATATTGAATGAATGGTAAAGATTATATATTTTTGTTTTCATTTTTATTAATAGATAGTTGCAGCAGCAAATATAAATTTCTATAATTCAAAATTTAAATTGTAGAACATAACTTGCACAAAGTAGCAGCATTTGATCACAATTTATTTGTCAAATAGAAATGATTATAGAGATACTTTATTTTATGTTCAGGCTGTCTTTAATAATTTCAATGATGCTTATGTCAGTGAGAAAGAAAAAATTATTCTATGTAATCTAAGTAGTAATGAGATTTGCTTTTTTTTTATTTCATTAAATAAATTTATAACATTTACAATTTTTTCATTGTTTTAATTATGTTTAAAATTAATTGTAGTAATAAATTTGTTAAAATTTGTATTTCGGCAATAAGCATTATTCAAAGTGAAAGCCACTTAATATGAAAATTAAATTTAGCAATTTTAGCCTTTATTTAATTACAGTATTAAGTCTGTAAAAAGTTAAAAATAGAAGTGTGTTATTTCTTTCAGTTGCTTTACTGTAATATTATTTTTATTTATTTTAAATTTTATTTATAAGTATTCAATTAATTTTAATAATAAAATAATTAATGAATTATAAGTAATTAATGAAATATAACTGTTAATAATATAATATTATTATGGTATACACTAACTTTCTGACCATTCTATATAATAATAATAACATGTGAATTTTCCTTTATATGCATTTGTAGGTTAAAAAAGCTCTATTTTACTTTAATGCTATCTTTATTTAATGATTGGAATACAGCTCCTTATGGGTGTTACTATAACTAGTTTCATTTTGCTCTTCTTAAAGATTGCTCACTCACCAACTAAATTTATAGTTTCACACTATATAACTGAACTCTTACGATTTTTCATATCTTTAAGAATTGCAAATTTATTTTTTTAATTCCATATAAAATGTTAATATTTTTTGATAGATTTATACCATTTACCTATCAATACCCTTTACTTCTAAATGTACATTTCCCAGTTATATGCCAACATGCTGCTAGTATTTTCAGACTGTTATTCATTACTGGTAGTAATACAGTCTTATATATTAAATTGTTTTTATTATTGGTAGTGTTCTGTTCTATCATGTCAGCCACTTGATGGCGCTATTTCTAGCTAAAATACTTGAAATATGCCATTTCCACAACCGCAGCGAAAACACATAGTCTTCTTTCTATGATAAAACACAGAAAGAGTCCATTTATTCAGCTTTCAGCTACTTCTGTGGCTTATTTTCTATGCTAAAAGCACAGAAAAATACCTTCATTGGCTGCCATAGTTACTTGAGTTACACACTTTATCATAATTCTGAGTTGTCTATTTTCGCTATAGTACCGTGTGAGAGTGTGTTGATTGCACTGTGTCTAAATAATTGAACTTTTCACTCCAACTTTTTTTTAGCATGAACTGATCTACTGGTACATTCTAACAGTTTTAACAGCATCACCACTGTTCCATCAGGACTGGGTAACCCTCAAAAATTGGATTTTAGGGCATGGCACAGCATTATTTTGAAGATCCCAATGACAGTAACATATCCACAAGAAATTTTCCAAGATAAGGACGATGGCTGCTTTGAACTCTGTAAATTGACAATTGCCAGACACCAGAGTTGGCTTTCATTTTAATAGTTTGTTATAATTATTAACTTTAGTGGTTAAATTGCAATCTAATTTACTTTTTCTCCCCAAAACACAGCGTCTGATTAATTACTGTCCAAAAAAGAGTAAAATATTTTATTTTTATTACAAAAAGTACCGTAACTTTTTTGATCCACACCCACACACATCCACCCAAAGAAGCCCATCTCTGATTCATTTCTGTCCAAATAAGTCTCCGCTATATTTACTATTATTTGTTAGTAAAAAAATAATGTCCCAAAAAGGTCAAAGTTGGCTTTTTGTTTGAATTTGTTAAATTTTGTGGAAGTTGTAATATAATTGACTTTGATTTCAAAACACAGTGTCTGATTAATTAAGATCCCAAAAAGGCTAAAATTTATTATTTTCTATTAAAAAAGAAATGTAACTTTTTATATTCACCCACACATATCCAAAAAAGCCAGTCTCATTAATTACGGTCCAAAAAAGTCTCTAATGTACTATTGTTTGCTTTTCAAAAAGTAATGTAATTTTTTATCGACACACATATACACAAAAGCCAATCTCTGATTAATTACTGTCCCAAAAAGGTGACATACATTTTTATATTTTGTTTGAATTTTTAATTTTACGGAAATATTAATATAATTTACTTGTATTTCCTATTCCAAAAATAAAGTCAATAGTTCTATAGAATTGCTGGCCTGGGAATGTTATATCTATATGTTTTTGCTTAACATCAATGCCATCAAGTGGCTGTCACATAGAACAGAACGCTACCCTATTATTCAACAATTAAAATTAATTTAATTTTGCACATCATTAAAACTTTATCATTTACAACTAGCATTTTAGTTTTTAAAAATCAAAATAAATAGTTTTTTTTTTAAAAAAAAAAATTAAATTTGTTATCTTTTATATATTTTTTCATATTTTTAAGTAAATAATATACAGTGGAATGATGAACTATACCGTATCTAACAACACAATTTCAATTGTATGCTATTCAAAAAAAATGTAAACAAGCCATTAAATTTTACAAATTTAATATTTGAGCCACCATTTTTTTTTGTCTTAGTGATGTGCATATTATGTATATTAATAAAATGTATTCAGTTTATGTTGAAAGCACATACATTTTATTCTTTTTTTATTATCCTTTCTGAATTTAATGTGCAAAACTTTGCATAATAAATTACTTTCTAAGAATAACAGAAGTTTTCCAAAATGTTGAAACATATGTGAAGAGAATATTGACTTAAAAAAAATTAAAAGAGATGTAATTTCTTGTTGACTTGTCTATTATGTTTCTATTAATAAAAGAGATGTAATTTCTTGTTGACTACTCTATTATGTTTCTATTAATAAAAGAGAAATAAATTAATGGGGGGGGGGAATCTTAAAAATATGTTGTAAAAACAGTCAAGCCAATTAATGCTGGTAATTTTACTCTTTAATAAAGCTTCATATATTTTTAAATATGTATTAATTTTGCTTTATTAAAATTCAATAAATGCCTGCAATAATATTTATGATTATAATTAGTATTTCTAAAAAAAGAAGTTGTTACAAATATATAAACTTTTAGATATAAATGAATTTTTAAACATAAAACCATATTACTTACAAATGATGTGAGAGATGTATTATATTGTGGAGAGAGGGGGATAAGTCACTGTGGTGAACTAAGCCATTTAATATCATATAAAATGGAAAAGAAAGGGTTAGTTTATTTGCCATAGATTAGTCATGCTAGGGTTCTTGGTTGCCATGACATTATAAACAGAAACTTTGAATAAATATTACCGAACATAAACATCGGAGAAATTCATTATAGCAGGAATAATACTAAAGTATCTTCAATTTTTATTACATACTTCTAAACTAAATATTGATTCCATTTATACATTTACTTACACACACTTATGGAAAATCAAATATTTAGATCATAATCTTTAAAATATTATTTATTGATAATTTTTTTATTTTTAAAGCTGAACAATTTATAATGCAGAATGTCTTTAGATCCAGAATTCCATTTAACTATTATAATATATATTATAATGATCCAAATGAAAGTGAAGATCGAATCTTACGATATTTGCACTACAGGAGCGCCATCTAGGCATTTGAGCCTAGAAAATTTATAAAGTAGGTAGATACGGGATGTTAAGATCCCATTTTATTTTATATTTAGACTGTTATCCCATTGTCACTAGCTCATGGAGACACAGAGATAATAATAAATAACTTGTTTAATTTGTATCTTAAATATATATAAAAAATAAAAGCCACTGCTGGTAATTAACACACAAACATTTATTTACGCACATATAAAATTTGAATCATTTTAAATTTTGAGGAATAACATTATTTTAGATTTTAATATAACTTTTAATTTACATTATTATTTTAAACTTTTAAATCATCTACACAGATGAAATTTATTTTAAGATTGTCACATATGAATAAACTACATAGATTTGCATTTGAAAAGAAAATATTCTATACCTTATTTAACCTTAGGCCAAAAGTTCGCAGTCAAACTGGTGTCAATCCATCTGATACATTGATGTATTCAATGTAGCATGAAAATACAACAGCACAATATACTATACTGTCAGGAATGGACATCTAAACAGTATAGTTAGAGAAGACATTGACTCTTGTCCAATACAGGAATGTTACATCTGTATGGCAAGAAGAACAATAAAATAAAAACTCCATAGGAAGGGACCACAGTCCTTTTTGCTGACTTACAATCCCATGCATAGGCAAAAAAGTTTTGTGCAGCATATACAGCGATTCTGCCCGTAGCAAACCTCATACTACATCTACTAATTACACCAATATATCCAATCCATTGACCTAATTCAACTACGAAACAAATAACCTAAGATTACCCTTTCATAATATAACTTTACAAATCTATATAGCCATTCATGCCCGACATAAGTTTAACATTTATTTAAATTCGCACAGATGGATTTATAGAAGTTTGTTTTTTAATGTTGAACATAGATCGACTACACAGATTACACACTCAAAAATATTTCAAAATAAACATAAATGATCAAAATATAAAGTCATTGATGTAATTGCATGAGGGAATTCACAAGAAACCCAATGGCATTCATCATAAGATGCCGCATTAACACCAATAACTAAAAAGATATCCGAATAAATACATTTTAGATATTCACCATAAGATATCATTATTTACTGAATGTCTATATATTTTAATCATATATGAAAAAAACGTAATTAAACATGAACGAATCCATGCAAGTGTCTACGCCTAATTGAAATTTAATGCATTTAATAATTTAAACGATAAATATTAATACAAATAATAAAATGGAAATGATTTTTTTTAGCAAGCAAATATGTAAAATTTAAACATTTATAATTAATTTGAAACATAAGTCAGATATATGTAATTTAAATATTAATTGTCAATTTGAAAATCAGATAAGTTCTTTTTTTAAATTTAGGTTAGCTGAATCTTAAAAGTTTGAACGAAAGTTCTTAATTATTTTTTTAAATTGTAAAGTTCATAGCTCACAGTAGAAGAGTCCAGGTTCCTGTTTTTAATTCCCATGATGTCTCCATTGGAAGACCGCTCTGATGTTCTGGAGGTAGCATTAGCTGGTTCCATTCTGGTATCACAGTCTTTTCATTTTCTAAAATAAGTGAGAGAGAATGACAAGTGTGTCTTATCGTTCATCTCACCAAATCAAGCTGGAAACTTTCAGGAAAACTGTATTTCTCTTTTTATAGTATCCACACAGATTCAACCAACAAAATGTCACTAATCCATCCTTTTCATTCGGGTCCGGGCTGAGGCTTGGTGCTTCCATTGGTCAAGCTAATTTCTCTTTATTCTCTTATCTAATTTTCATCTGACTTTTTAATTACACAAGAGCCCCAAGGCTAGCTTGCTTTTCAATTAATAAACAATCATTTCCATTTACAGATTACAGGAATTAATTAATACCTGTTTTTATTTTTACTTACGTTATTTCTTTATTAAAATATTTTTATATTTAAATCTTGTATTTTTTTATAAAAAAAATACATTCAAATACTTTTTTTTATTTATAAAAAAAAATATTTTTAAAGTTTTGCATCTATGCGAATATATATATGTTTAACAAACATTTTAATTTTAGCATTTAGTTTTTTTTAATACATTTATTTTTATTTGCGAACTTTAAGATTTTATTTTAAATTAATGTAACGGCATATTTATATACCGTTACATATCAGTAAACTTCCTCAAAAAAAAAAAAAAAACATTAAAAAAAAGAATTTACTTAGTATTAGTAATTACGTTACACAAATTGATTATATATGAAAATGTCAAAAGGACGAGACTTTTTTTTTAAAAGACAAAACAATAATTACACACAAATATAATGATTAAAAAAATGTTGACTGTTGATTCCTTATTACCAGATAAATTTCTGCCCCCTCCCTTCCAAGTTTCATTTCTTCTACTTTTAATTATTACTCAGGCAAGTTAAATGGTTAGATTTTAAACAAGACTTTTTTAAAAAAAAAATTATGACTTATATTAATTATTACGTTTTATTCCTCGCATTTATGTTTACATATGCACAATTTTTCTTACTGGCAGTACCTTTAAAACAAAATTCAAAGTATAACTTTACGTTAATACAAAAAATATATTTATATTCATTTTAGAAAAAAAATATTACGGGCATGACTTATCTTTAAAAATTCTCAGGGCACTGGTAGTTTAGTAAAAATAGGCTCACGTTGGGTAGCCAGTTATAACAATCCAAACGAAAGTGAAGGTCGAATCTTATGATATCTGCACTACAGGGGCGCCATCTAGGCAATTGAGCCTAGAAAATTTATAAAGTAGACCGATACAGGATGTTAAGATCCCACTTTATTTTATATTTAGACTGTTAGCCCATTGTCACTAGTTCATGGAGACACAGAGATAATAATAAATAACTTGTTTAATTTATATCTTAAATATATATAAAAAAATAAAAGCCACTGCCAGTAATATAACACACAAACATTTATTTACGCATATATAAAATTTGAATCGTTAAATTTTGAGGAATAACATTATTTTAGATTTTAATATAACTTAATTTACATTATTATTTTAAACTTTTAAATCATCTACACAGATGAAATTTATATTTATTTTAAGATTGTCGCGTATGAATAAACTACATAGATTTGCATTTGAAAAGAAAATATTCTATACCTTATTTAACCTTAGGCCAAAAGTTTGCAGTCAAACCGGCGTCAATCCATCTGATATCAATGTAGCATGAAAATACAACAGCACAATATACTATACTGTCAGGAATGGACATCTAAACAGTATAGTTAGAGAAGACATTGACTCTTGTTCAATACAGGAATGTTACATCTGTATGGCAAGAAGGACAATAAAATAAAAACTCCATAGGAAGGGACCGCAGTCCTTTTTGCTGACTTACAATCCCATCCATAGGTAAAAAATTTTGTGTGGCATATACAGCGATTCTGCCCGTAATGAACCTCATACTACATCTACTAATTACACCAATATATCCAATCCATTGACCTAATTCAACTACGAAATGAATAACCTAAGATTACCCTCCCTTAATATAACTTTACAAATCTATATAGCCATTCAAGCCCGACTTAAGTTTAACATTTATTTAAATTCGCACAGATGGATTTATAGAAGTTTGTTTTTTAATGTTGAGCATAGATCGACTACATAGATTACACGCTCAAAAACATTTCAAAATAAACATAAATGATCAAAATATAATGTCATTGATGTAATTGCATGAGGGAATTCACAAGAAACCAAATGGCATTCATCATAAGATGCCGCATTAACACCAATAACTAAAAAAACATCTGAATAAATACATTTTAGATATTCACCGTAAGATATCATTATTTACCGAATGTCTATATATTTTAATCATATATGAAAACAAAAACGTAATTAAGCGTGAATGAATCCATGCAAGTGTCTATGCCCAATTGAAATTTAATGCATTTAATAATTTAAACGATAAATATTAATACAAATAATAAAATGGAAATGATTTTTTTCTTTTAGCAAGCAAATATGTAAAACTTAAACATTTATAATTAATTTGAAACATAAGTCAGATATATATAACTTAAATATTAATTGTCAATTTGAAAAATCAGATAAGAGTTCTTTTTTTAAATTTAGGTTAGCTGAATCTTAAAAGTTTGAACGAAAGTTCTTAATTATTTTTTTAAATTGTAAAGTTCATAACTCACGGTAGAAGAGTCCAGGTTCCTGTTTTTAATTCCCATGACATCTCCATTGGAAGACTGCTCTGATATTCTGGAGGTAGCTGTTTCCATTCTGGTATTACAGTCTTTTCATTTTTTAAAATAAGTGAGAGAGAACGACAAGTGCATCTTATAGTTCATCTTACCAAATCAAGCTGGAAACTGTCAGGAAAACTGTATTTCTTTTTTTATAGTATCAACACAGATTCAAACAACAAAACATCACTAATCCATCCTTTTCATTCAGGTCCGGGCTGAGGCTTGGTGCTTCCATTGGTCAAGCTAATTTCTCTTTATTCTCTTATCTAATTTTCATCTGCCTTTTTAATTACACAAGAGCCCCAAGGCTAGCTTGCTTTTCAATTAATAAACAATCATTTCCATTTACAGATTACAGGAATTAATTAATACCTGTTTTTATTTTTACTTACGTTATTTCTTCATTAAAATATTTTTATATTTAAATCTTATATTTTTTTTATAAAAAAATACATTCAAATACTTTTTTTTATTTATAAAAAAAAAAATATTTTTAAAGTTTTGCATCTGTGCGAATATATATACATTTAACAAACATTTTAATTTTAGCGTTTAGTTTTTTTAATACATTTATTTTTATTTGCGAACTTTAAGATTTTATTTTAAATTAATGTAACGGCATATTTATATACCATTACAATATATATATATATAAAGAAAGTTATATATTGATATTGCCTTTATAAGCATGTGAGCCATAAGCTCAAAACCAATTGGTCTGGGGATAGGAACGTTCCAGATAGAGATTTTAAATATTTTCTTTTACCACACTTATCAATTAAGAGCTTGTTTGAGCTATTGGTACGCTCTCTATTTATATATATTGTATATAAACATAACAATAAATGTTAATTTTGTAGCTAGAGGGGGAGAAAATTTGAATATTTTTTTCTAGTTATTACATGAAAATTTCCATTTATTTTTGTTTTTACATCTTAAATAATCTATGAAAAAATATTTAATTTAATATATTGTGTATAATATTACAAATTACTCTTTCCAGACTATTAAAAAGTCAAGAATTTGCCTAACATTTCTGATGAAGAGTATGAGGCTTTGAAACATTGTGGATCTTTGCTTTTATTTCTGATTTTTTAATAATCATTTAAAATGGAATATTTAGTGTCTTAAATGGAATCTTCCTAGTTTGGGATATTTTTTACTACATTTATGAAAATATATATTTAAATATTTGTTTAATGGGTATTATGGCTAATGCTAGAAATTCTTCTGTAAACCCCTAATTTAAGATTCAAATCCAGGCTGTCAATTTTAAATCAATGAAGCTAACTGCTTATTCTTAATCAGAGCTTAAGGCATAAAGCCATTATCATTCAGTACTTAATAAGCATGGGGAGTAATATCTTTTTTATTGATGTTCTCAGTTGAAGAGCTGTTAAAGAGATCTCTCTTTGTTTTACTTTACTCAATTATGTGTTCTAATTATATCTTAGATATAGAGGCTTTTTTATGCTTATTGGTAAAAAAAAAAAAATTCTGAGTAACTAACGGTTTAAATAAAAATATAAAAATATTGGATATTAATGAAATCACGCATAAACATACTCTTTATATATATATATATGTCAGACATTACACATTTGTACACGAGATTTTGATTTATTATATGAATATTTTATTTTTAAGTTCTGTTTTGTATTTCTAGGAAGTTTTTTTTCCAAACGCCAAGCTAACTGAAGCATGTTTTTTTTTTTATCTTATGGATGGCTGATCATTCTTAAATGATTCTGTTCTGATATTAAAATGATGTATTTGTGAAAATTAAGATTTTAAAATAAATTTTCTTTGGTCCACAGAAAAAATGGAATGAAATGAAATTCATTAATATTTATATATCAATAGTCTATTTTTAAATACTCTTTATTCTTACTAAAATTCTGAGAATCGTGTTAATTTGAATTCTTATGAATTTTAGAAAATTATGAATATATTCATATATATACACTACATTTATGTAATAAATATAAATAATTTTTTTTATAATCTTACATTCTCTAAAATACTTTGATTTTTTTTTTAATGTTTTTAATCAATCTTTAAACCTATGAATTATATTTTAAAAAAAGAGAACTACAAAAATTCTGACTATTTTAACAATTATCTTTATTCATTATTTCATTGCTCTGTGCAGTTTAGAGCCGGGTAGGGTTACAGACTTGCAATCGAACATTAATGATATCTGGATCAAAGTTCAATTAGTAGTTAGAGTTAGTAAACATCAGATGACTTCCTGTATAATACTATTCCATTAATAATTATTATTTCCTTAAAAATACCATTCAAAAGGACAGATTGGGGAAAAGGTTAATTTCCTTTACCTTTTTAAAATATAAGTTCTGGGTATAAGGCATGTTGATTTAACTTATGCAGCAGAGTTCTATATAGATGACCAAATTTTTATTTATTTCCTTAGAAATATATATCGATAAATGGTGAAAAATTATTTGAAATTATCTATAGAAATTTTAGCATAGACTACTCAATAGGAGAACATTCATTTCTGGATTGTAATTTTTTTTTTTCTTTTTTTTTTTTTTCATATGTCAAATGCGTTGACCGGGATGTGAACCCGTGTCAACTGCTTGGAAAGCAGCTATGCTAACCAATAGGCCATCAACTCTTGTTCTTCTTATTGACACATTTTTGTGCTTTTAATTTTCTACCAAATTCACTCTATTTTTACAATGAGTAGTGATAATGAAAATGAAAGCAACAGTGCAAAAATTGCATTTTAGGGTAAAAACAATTCTTGGGGTGTGTACTTGAGAAAATGGAAAGAACAAAATCTATAAATACTTTCAGAGTATTAACAGAACTAATTCTATACTTTGTAAACATGAATTCAGCATTGTTCATGGGGAAAATACTGATTGCATAAAACATTCTTGCATAGCAGGCCTTAATTGAAATCAAGATATTGAAACATTTTTAAATTTATATATCTTTTTCAGGACCTGTAACAAAGATTTCAAAAATGTTTCTGGTGAATTAGGTCTAGTTTTCCATACAGTAAAACCCAAAAACCATCTGCAGAGACATGGATTGCACAAATAAGTTATTGAACATTATTTTCTATGATTTTAAACTGCCTAACAAGATATCATGTGGCTGTGCAAATGCAGAGATTATTGTAAAAAACAGTCTATCACCTAGAAGTGTGCAAGATTTTATTGATTTATTAAAGGATTCAACAAAATTAAACAACTTTTTTTCTATTGCAATGTATGGCTTTAACAACAAAAACAAAAGATATCTTCAATCATTGTAATATATTTTGACCTTATCAAGCCTTTATATGATACTCTCAAGTTAAATGTAAAACATCTCATTTCACACTGTGCTCATAATGCAAATGTGAATTAAGAAAAACATAATTCTATGTTCAAAAATGCTTCAAGAAGAAAATAAAAATGTGTTTAAAGTAAATTGCTCATATTAATGATACAAAATATCTTTTGCATTAGAGATTGAAATGATCATCTTAAAATATGCATATTTTTGAGCATCATTAAAAAAAGAGTTTTTATTTTATAGTTGCTGAATGGTTAGAGATTGTTCATCATGTGTCCATTTGTTGGTTTTCTCTAACACCATCTGTGGACAGATTATTACAAAATGTTTATCTGCTAAAAGTTATTTCAAAAGTATGAATGATTGTCCAAAAATATGAAATAACATTTTAATGATAAAAAAATAATTAAATGGTTTTATTGCTTGAGAGTTAAGAAGAAGTTCAAGTGCCAAAACTGGAATTGAACTGAGGAAATGCTGTATTAAACCATGTAGAGAGGAAACTCCAGAGTGTGAAACCTATGTTTTTTTTCAATATTGATGTCATACTTTTTCAATCTGTCAAATTTCTTGAAACTACTAATTTTTGCACTACAAAATGCTACACTATAATGCAATATTCAGCAGACAACTGTCACTGCAAAAGTTTTAACTATTTGAATCTATTTCTGCAGAAATATTCTAAAGGATGATATTGTTAATTTCTATTGTTAATTGCAGAAGCACATTTTTAAGAATTTTAAAAATAATTTAATGTGATTCCTGGGTGTTGCCTTTTGCCATTAAATTTAAAAAGTGAATGTTCAAACATTTATAAAGCCTTAGAAAAGAATATAATCTTGATTTTGTAATTGAGGATAGTCTGTATGAAATAGTTTCTAGAGAAAAAAATGTTGTAAATGTGATAACAACAGGAATTATAAAACAAACTTGTTCAAAGTTTTTAATGATTTAAGAAACAAATAAATTGATATGCCAAATAGTAATAAGATTTTAAACAATTTAAAACATTACCCAAACAAAATGCTCATGTTGAAAGAGATTTTTTACTGATGAGCAATAAATGGACTTATAGAAAAATCAAAGCAGTTTGGTAACAATTAATTATGAATGTATTTGTAAAGAATTTCTAAAATTTGTACAAGATTTTTAAAAATGCTTATTTCTGCAGCATCATTAGACAAATATATATCTTAGGACTAAAAAACTTGTGAATTTGTAAATTTTTATTTTAGTTGAGACCCATGTTCTGTTTATTATTTTCTATTTCATGAAATGGAATTATACTACACATTTAAAAATACATAACATTTGTCATGTTTAAATCTCTCAAATTTATGGCTGAAGTTTAATCATTCTTGTACTATGATCAATGTATTCCCACTTGATTATCCTCAATTATGATTTTTTATAGTTGTTCTATTTTATTACACAATTTATTGTATCACCATTAATTTTAATGAGCCTCTTTGCTTAGTCAACTGTATTCCTAAAAATTGCAGTTCTTGTATGCACATGTGTAGTTTGATGTAGTGATAGTGTGGTAGAATCTAGAACTCAGGAGCCATGGAGTGTAGCTTAGTTATGCCACTTTTGGTTGTTCAATATTTTTATGAATTTTTGAGCAATAAACCATTCACTTATACATTTTTATATATATTTATACATAAGGAATATATTGATTTTTCTTTTTATCATTTGGATAAATTTAATTTTAAAACTTGTAAAAAAGTTGATATTGTATATATTAATATTGATTTTTCCCTTCTTTTGTATTGTAATTCAAATTTGCATATGTTTCTTCATCTGTGTAATGAAATGGTTTCTCTTTTTTATAACCTAAGCTGAATACACTTTCATTTATCATTGAATGTGCTCTCAACTTTAGGTTATAAAAGAGTAAGAAACCACATCGTTATACAGACAAACAAATATATGCAAATTTAAACTGGATATATTAAAAGGATTTTACCATTAACACCAAATATATACATATGATTTTTACAAATACCGTCATTATTTTTTTTTTATATAATCATTATATTTTTGAAAACCAACATCCTCTTTAATTCTACTTAATATAATTAAATGAAAAATGAATGAAAAATATCCTCTTTATTTTATTCATTGCTGTTTTTATTGATATTTATTAACTAAATAAATCATCATTACTTTTATTCAACTTTTCTATTTGATTTAATTGTCTTCAGTCACTTAGATTAATATAGAATGTGGTTGCAGCGAGCCTCTTAGACCATTTGC
This sequence comes from Epiperipatus broadwayi, assembly GCA_028023455.1. Lineage (NCBI taxonomy): Eukaryota > Metazoa > Onychophora > Udeonychophora > Euonychophora > Peripatidae > Epiperipatus > Epiperipatus broadwayi. Next base: position 12,344,552 of record JAQFVV010012401.1, read on the forward strand.
CACCTCACTGCACTAATTGTGTTAATGAATTAGTGTAAGTACATTCCAATTATATGCATAGCAATTACGAGTTCAATCTTTTTTCTTTCTTTATTTATTTTTATTTTTTTTTTAAATCTTATTTTTTATTGTTTTTTTTTTTTAAAAAAGTGTCATAGCATCGGCAACCCGGGCAACTGCCTGCAAGTGCAAGGCAGTCGCCTGACCTCTCGACCACCAATGCAAGACAGTTGTTTTTTTTATTTTATTTCTGGAATTAGATAGCCAAATTCATTTATTCACCAGTGGTTTACTAATGTTAATCTACATGCTTATGTGTGTGTATGTAATACACAAACTTGTTTTAGAAGTATTTTCAGTAAATGCTTAATCATAATAAATAAAATATTGAAATCTTCCAAAAGACAAAAATTTGCCCCAAAAAGTTACAAGACAGCATCTCAAAATATCAAATAAACAGAAAAATGGAACAGCAAATTTTCTAAATAAATGCATTTTTGGTTCATTGATTCGTTTGTATATGCATTGCAAAACCCATTTATATGGCATTATTATTATCTTTCAAAAAACTTTATTCAGTAAAGTAAAAACGATTATATTATTTCTTTTGTCTACATATTATTAGTGATTATTAGAAATACAAATAAAACAATGTTCTGAAAGCCAGAGAAAGTTCATGATTAAATGAGCTGTTTTCCACATGACATATTGCAATGGTGGCAAGTTGTACTCTTTCATTTGAGATTTATTTAATCTTTAGTGTTGGCTTCATTCTTATAGACTTGAAGATAAGAGCAATTGAGACCAGGTATCAATGAAAGTATTTTGGTTTGTTCTTTTGTCTCTTTAACATATACTATCCAGTTTATTTTTGAATGTGTTAGGATACTTTCTTGGGTTATATATGAATTTACATCTTGTACACTATAAGGCATAGAGGATGAATATACTGGTCATGATTTTAGTAAAATCTTCATTTTGAAATGAGTCAAATAAGCAATTTATATTTATTTATTTTTATTTTTGAAAATGTGTATATTATTGATTGAATGAATATTATTAAGTCCTTGACATAAGAAAGAAAGATGATCCTCTATTTCTGAATCTTTGTGGCAAAAGATACATAGATGGTCTATATTTAGCAGTTTCTTTAATATTTTAGAAAGTGTTGTATGGGTAGTGACTCTGGGTTAATTTTAAGTAAAAAAATAAAAATATTTTGTTTCAATGACCAGAATTTGAATTTATGGAAAAGTTGTTTGTTGATGATGTTGAGTATATTTTTGTCATCATCTTGCATAAGGAGTAAAAGTTAATGGATTTCCCAGTACTTTAATTTATTTTAGGTGGTTTGAAAATCATTTTTTTTTATAGACAATAATAATGAAATGAGTAGTGTCTTCAGGTATCCTTGAATAGGAAGTGTTTTGTCTGTGGTGGTGATTTTCCAGGCTGTTAGTAACTAGATTTTTTTTTTTTTTTGCATATGCAGAGATTATATTAATTGTTTTTTGGATTCTGAATGTCTGAATTGAATGAATCTCAAGACCACTTTGGGTGAGTGAATTTTTGAGATATCTTATGAATGTTGAATTAGAAAAGACTTTAGTGCAAAGTATTGTTGGGGTGTAGTATACAATTTTTGTCATGATCAGCATGTTAAAAAGTGCTATCTTAATATAAAGTGATAGGTGGTATTTTGTTAGTGAATTGACTATAATTTCTATTTTATTTTTTAAGGCTTTTTTGTATAAGCGATCACATTAGTGAATGACACAGGTAGAAAGTGGATCCAATAAAGGGGTTAGGTTTGCTACAAAATGTTTTGTTATTTTATTGCCAGTGTAAATGTTCCAGGCACAGAATTTTTCCATGTTAAAAGTTAACTCATATTTGTTTGTATAATGTGAAATTTTTTTTAGAAGTTGATGGATGGCAAAAAGATCAAGAGATCATCCATGTAAGCTATACATGAGATGTAGGTGTTTAGGCAGAATATATAAAGTTCAAATATTTCATTTTCTATTGTATTAATTAGGGGTTTTATGTAGACAATAAATACCAAGGCACTAAGAATGAATCTTTTTGGGATGGAGTGATCATAATTGGGGGGGGGGGGTTGCCAATTAGAGTAAGGTATATTACACAGTTTAATAATAGATTAGCAAATAGATATAAGTAGGCCTTTGGTAATTTTATTTAGTTTTAAAATTTTAAGAAGAATATTTATTGGTATCATGTTAAAGGCTACCTCTATGTCCAGTTAATAACAATTGGACTATATTTTTGTTGTTTCTTATTGTTTCTACAGTTGTTTTAAATAGAAATGCTGCCTTCCCAGTAGATGATTTTCATTTATGATAATTGTGGTAAAATATATGGCTCTATTTTGTCTTTGATTACTGATTCTATTATTTTGATGCCAAGGGGAGACATTGGAATTGGAAGTTTTACTATGGAAACCATTTCTTTTTTTATATATGTAAATGGTACGATATATTTGATAGAGTCTTATATGGCTTTAGATAGAAAATTTGTGAGGTTAGACATTCTGAGCTATAAATTTATTAAAATGGAGCATATATGAACTTAGGGAACCCAACCATTCCAGAATAACATGAATCTGGCACTAACTCTTTTTATTGTATAAAGTCTGTCAAAGTAAATTGAACTTCTTCTGGTAAGTCATATGAAAATTGTGATAGACTAAGATTTTAAAATTTGTGAATATTTGCTCCAGCAATAAAATCACAGATATCTAATTGTATTTTAGTAGCAGATAGAACTTGAACTGGAGATGAGTGACCTAATGCTCATGTGATATAATTTTTGGTTGTTTTGAAATAGATTGGTATGTTTTCTTTAATGCTAGAACTCTGGGACAATCATGATTTGATTGTGATGTTAAAATGAGAGTGTTTTCCATAGTACTTAGGAGTTTGTGGTCCTGGTTAGAGAGTTGATGTTGAATGATAATATATTAATAAATGCACACCATGCTTGGACTGGATTTATCTGTACATCATCCATTTTGTACAAGTAAATATATATTTCTGAGAAGGGAAATAGAGGAGTGTGTGATGGAAAGAGAATTATCGTGGTTCTTACAGTAATGATTGTTGTTCTGACACTAAAATTAAGATCCAGTGATATTATGACAGCTGCATAGTCATATAAAATAGAAAAATGCTTATCATGTTGTGAAATGATGAAAAACAGAATACCAGATCTATTAGCAATGAGTATCTACCATTATTAAATTATACAGATCTTTTTAGCAGAAGTCTCTTTCTACTCAATATGGGGAATTAAAGAAAATGAAGCTGGATTGGTGAAGATTTCATATGACATGTTGAATTTCCCTATGAGTAATATTGGATGTGGTGTGTCTGCAAATATGAAGTTCAGAATTAGAAGTAATCTATTTATAATGGTGGGACCTGGAGGGATGTATGCAATTGCTATGTTTAGTATTATAGATTTGTAGCAATGTGGGATATGCCTAAATATATAATATTTTAAGTGAATTGAACAGATTTTTTATCAAAATGATAATTGTTCCTGCTGATGGTGTGTCTGATGTTTTATAAAAGGCTGTGAACCTTTTGTTATTTAATTTATCTGATGGTTTAAATTGTGATCCACTGTAAATTTTGGTTTCTATAATGTCAAATATGTGTGCTTGGACAATGTCATACCATTTAGTTAGAAGTTTAATTTTTTCTGGGAAGTTTAACCCTCTGATATTAAGAACTCATATATTAAGTTTCATTTAGTGGGGATTTATTATAAAATCTGTAATGTTAAGATTGATGTTAATGATGTAATATGTACTCTAGAAGTTAGTGAAATGTATGGATCAATTGACTGATTGGAATCTATTGAAATTATTTCCAATGCATTAAGTTTAAAAAATGTTAATGCTAAAATAATAAAATTTATAAATGAAATATTAAACTTTATTGATAAAAATAGTTATGCAGTTTTTAAGAAGAATTTTTATAAAATGTGCAATGGATGGCCAATGGGTTTACCTACTGTTGCTCACATATGTAATTTTATAATTTCTACATATGAAGAAAATATTTTGAAAAAAGAATATTATCAAAAAAATATTACTGTATATTATCGATATGTTGATGATGTTTTTGTATGTGGCAAACCAAATACAATTAATGAGTTGTTTAAAAAATTAAATGGTTTAAAAGGCCTAAAATGGATAAAAGTAGAGGAAAATTTAATGTATGTTTAGTTTTTTTTATTTTAAAATAACTAGAAATCAATGTATGCTGGATTACTGTAAGACCATTAAACCAATAGTGAAAAGAGGTTATATTTCATATAAATCAAAAGTGCCAATGTCACACAAAATGGTAGGTTTGAAGTCCTTTTTATTTAGAAGTAATAGTTTTTGCAAATATTCATTGGATAAAGGCAAAAATATTGAAATATATTCAAATGAATTGTTAAATGTTGGCTACAATTATAATCATATATATAATGTCATTAGAGATTTTAATATAAAATATAAGAATAAATTTTTTAATAATAATATTGATTTTCCTGTTAATAAAAAAATATGGATATCAATTTCATATATTTCAAATGATCAAGTAAATTTTATAAGGACAATTTTGTGTTGGGCTTCTGAATGTCCAATTTGCTTCTTCCAAGAACAGAGGTGTAAGTCTGCTTTCTCTGCTGCTTTAATTGAGTCATTTCAGTTTTACCTTGTGAGTTATGAAAGTCTCTCTGCAAATTATAGATTTTTTGTCACTTGATTATTCTTATTTTTGGTACTATCTATCAGGTTTGGAAAGTTAGAATTTACTTTATGTAACTCTTCGTGCAATATTTCCGACATATTATGATCTGTAGTTGCGATTGCAAGATCTAAAATAATTTTTAGAAATTGCCTTTGATACTAAATCCTTTTCTGTTTCTTTTTGTATCTGAATGGAAGCATTGGAATTGATCTTAGAGTGTGTTTTTTGGTTGGGATTGTTTTTATTTACTCTTGGAATTGTGTTCCCTGCTTTGTTCTGCTCAAAATTATTTTTTGTTACAGTTTTTGTTTAATATTTTAGAAACCATTGTAAAAGTTTTCATGGATACATTATTGATACATGAAATTTCAAAGAAACAATGTTATGATCACAGCTGCTGAAGTCTATATATAATTTATTAGAAATATTACATTAATGCAATTATTAATGAAAATTTAATCTTAGTGAAATTAAAGACTTTATTTCTTTGCTATTTAAGTCACCAATGTATAGATTGGTTTATAAAAGTAGTCTATTGGATGGTATGAATGTTGCTTCGAAGAAAGGTTGTGATTTAAATTCATTTATTAAATAGTTAAAAAATTTTGATTGATAGTTTGTAAGATTCCTTGCAATTGTCATAAAATTTATAAAGATTCAAGTAAATTAAACTTTAGTGAAGGAGTTAAAGTTTATAAGATTAGAATTAAAATTAGGTATCATAACTCGGCTTAGTATATTCATGAACTGAATAAAATGACAAGAAAATATTTGACAATGTAAAGGCTATCTTTTATGAGCAAAAAAAATGAATTAGAAAGAATAATTAAAGAAACTCTGATGATAAATCTTGAGTCTGAGGTTATCAATCTCATGAAGATATCCTTTAATATTAAAGGTGGGTGTTTTTAGAGTTAGTTATGGAAAGTTATTTCTATTTTGTATAGATATATTGTTTGTATCTAGTTGAATTTCACTAGAGAAAGTCTATGTGTTAATAGTTGAAATCATGGTCTCAATAGAGATTTTAGTAAAAAATTGTTTTTCAGCTAGAATTTTCTATTTTATATATAATAATTGAAATACAGGCTTATTATATATATATGTATCAATATATGTAATATTTAGGGTATATGAGTACAGACTTTCACATGACCCACCATCTCCACTCTATCTCATATCACTGATACACTTGAACACATATATGTCGAAAAGATAAATAATCACCAATATATGTATTTCATGCTAAACCAGCAATGATCAGTTGATCCAGATTATCATCTTTACACATATATGCTATAAGCACTTAGATATATATTAAGAGAGGTCATATTGACTTTAGGTTAACATAGGTGTGATGAGAATCTTTGCCTCAGGGTGGCCTTTGAGTGTTCATCATCAGATTTTCTATTGGATGGATGGTTGAAGAGTTGAAGTGTGAAGTGGATTGAAGTTTATCCATTAAAGTATGAAGATTGGCTATCTTAATATATTTCTGAGCCCTTATTGCATATATGTGTAGAGATGATAATCTAGACCAACTGATGATTGCTGGTTAAGCATGAAATATGTATATTGGTGATCATTTTTCTTTTTGACATATATGTGTTCAAGGGTATCAGTGTTAGGAGATAGAGTGGAGGTGGTGGATCATGTGAAAGTCTGTGCTCGTATACCCTATATATTACATATATTGATACAGTTATATAATAAGTCTGTATTTCAGTTATTACATAGTAGAGATGTCTGCCATCCCTCATATATGTATTAAATGGATTATGTCCTATACATGAGGGGTCAGGTTGACTTTAAGTTAACATGGGTGTGATGAGAATCTCAGCCTCAGGGTGGCCTTTGAGCATTTCATCATCAGATTTTCAATTGGATGAACGGTTGAAGAGTTGAAGTGTGGAGTGGATTGAAGCCTATCCATTAAAGTATGATGATTGGCTATCTTAATATATATCTGAGCACTTATTGCATATATGTGTAGAGATGATAATCTGGACCAACTGATGATTGCTGGTTTAGCATGAAATACGTATATTGGTGATTATTTATCTTTTCGACATATATGTGTTCAAGTGTCTCAGTGTTATGAGATAGAATGGAGGTGGTGGTGGGTCATGTGAAAGTCTGTGCTCATATACCCTATATATTATATATATTAGATATCTTTTAAAGGCTTGCAACAGCTTGATTCGTTTTGTAATGACTATGAGAAATTCTATTTCAAGGACTTCTACACAGCTATTCCCAGGTCTGCTTTAAGTTTATCTTTAAATGGTAAAAATCTTGGCTGCATTATTAAAATATATATATGTAAATTCATACTATTGATGTTTGTATTGTTCAATACTAAACTGGATTAAAGGAATAACAAATTACTTTCAGAAGTATTTAAACCTTTATATTTTCATTGATTGTACTATTATTACATATGTCAAAGATTTATACGTGCAGATATTCACACAACTAAATGAATTGTGTGTTATTGAAACAGCTTTTATGTGTTCAGGAAAAAGATAAACTTCTTATCTGATCTCAACAATTTTTTGTTGTTTATTATCACTTCTTCAAGATTCATTATTGTCGCTACTATAAAATATATTAAAAAAATACTTCAGTTAAAATCTTATGTAAATAAAAAAGATAAATGTCAATATTTTAATTAACTTTTCTTCTAGACACTTTTTTTTAAAAATAAATTTTAAATAAATCAAAGTAAATTGAAATAAATAATCGAGCATTACATAATGATATATAAATAAATCAAATATACTTTGAAAGCTAAATGGAATTTAAATAATGAAAATATAATAAAAAGAAAAATAAGTAAACAAAATATTTTTGTTAAATATCAAATCACAAACTTTTGTCTTAATATATTTTAAAGATAATATTAAAACACACACCTTACAATGTATAAAAAATATCAGAGCAGTAATGCTATTAAATAGATATAAACTGTAAAAGTGCTAAGTATTCATAGTAAAAATTTTAATCTAGTTTGTAATACCAGTATATATAAACTGCAATCTTATTAAAGATCCTATGTAATATGGTAGCACATCCATTTTGCAATACTCTCAACATTCAATCTAAATCAGAATTGAGTATAATTTGAATTTTTTCAGATTTTTGGATAATCAGTCTATCCAACCATCCAATTATTGCTTGGTAATTAATTATTAGCTTTTCTTAGTTAGGTGGTAAACTATCAAGCTTTGACCATCCAGCAGTTGGCATCCAATGAGTAGTGTCATCTCCTTTACTATTCTGTTTAGGAGTGGTTGAAGAAGACTTTGCCTTGCAGTGAGCTATTGAAGGCTGTTTTATTTTTTTATTATTATCTGTTTTACAAATGATATTTAATGAGTAACTTCAGAATTTTGATTCATGTGGTAAGTATGGAAAAACAAAATACAAATGAAAATGCAATAAACAGAAAAATTAATATGACTATTTACTGTAATTACAATCTAATATTTAATAAACTTAAATTGCTGGTTCTCTACCTGTGATTTCACTGTCTTAAAGTAATGTAGAACAAATAAAATTTATTGAAATAACAGAACCTTATTGTTTTATTCTTCATTGAGGATTAATGTAATTGAATGTTTCTGAATCTGCAGTTGACTTGTAGTAACCTTCACCTATTGAAAGAAAAGGTTAATTTGGGAAAGTCTATACATGATCTTATGATCTTTTTGACTGGTGTTACCAGAGATGTTTGCAATTAGTACTCTATGCTTTTTTTCTCTTTTACAAATCTTTCTTTTTCTTATAATCAAAAATGTCTATATCTATTGGTAATATATTTGTGGGTCATTTTAGTATAAAATTATGTTTTAATTGTTTTTTTTTCCTCTTCTGATGCCATTTTTTTAAAGCAAGTATTAAAATTTAAAATCTGTAAGATCTCATTTTTATATTCATATATTTAACCTTAATTTTAGAATATTTGGAAAGAATAAACTACACTGATTTCTTCATCCTCTTGACTTATCAATTTTTCTCATCACCATAAAAGCTTGTCTTTTTAAATATCTAAACTTTAAATAATTAATTAATCAATGCAAAATCATCTAATAAATCAGAATAATGACTAACAATAAATTACAGTTTTTGAAAAAGAGCCATTTATATTCCAAAGCTCTGTGATCTATATGACAACAATAATATAAAAAATACAAATCGCCAGGAAGATTTTATTATTATTTAAAAAATTGAGAGGATATGAGGAGAGTTTCTAGAATATTGCCAAATAAATAATGGAAAAACAAACTTTGATTTCTTTTGAAAGCAATTATGTGAATTTTTAAAAATCATCTACATTAAATTTAATTAAATATCTTGTAATATTGTCATTTAACTGCAAAGCAGAAAAAAAATCATATTCAACTATGGCCCAAAATAAATACAAAAGAGTATCAAGTTAAACAATAAGAATTATGGGATCCATTATTCAAATATATTGAGATTTTTAAACCACCATGTTTAAATCTATCTTAAATAATATCTGCAAGACAGAATTGCTAAGGATTACATTTAATTTACATGGCATTTATTATCTTAATAAATTATATTTTAAACAGGCTACTTAATTCTAATATTACATATATTGATAAAAATCGTGAATTTTGTGTTTTAACATTTTAACCATGTGATTTCATTTCTTATAACAACAAAAATTGTTTTTTTTAGGGTTTTTTTTTTTTGATGAAAATGGCGATTTTGTAACAAATGGTCAGATCGCTATGAAAATGGTGCATTTTGTGTTTTAATATTTTAATTACCTGATTTTATTTCTTATAATTATGAAAATTGGGTTTTTGGGAGATTTTTTTTTATGAAAATGGCGATTTTGTAATGAATGGTCAGATCATGACAATGTATAGATTGATCAATGTCATTTATTGGTTGAATATATCAGTGGGGGTTTTGGATGGTTCTTATAATTGCAAATGGCCATGAGCGCATACTAAATCAGCACCTATTTTTTTTATTGGTCCCAAATTCACTATTGATATTGAATACAACTTTTTCTCAGAAATTATCTTATTTAAAATATATAACTTCCCTACAAAATTTTATAACTGTCTGAACTATTACAAAATATAGAAAAGCAATATATCTCAATTGTATAACTATTAAGAAAGTAATAAATAATTATTATTTTATAAGTAGTATCTATCTTCAAAAAAAGACTTGTAGTTTGTATCTTTGACTAAACTGATCTAGACAAAATATCTTGTTTGCCTATAAGTAAGGTAGAAATTGATTTGTAATTACTGGATTTTTTTCTGAATTATTTAAAACTTTATTGTTCTTAAAAAAATTATATTGATTTTGTTTGGCAACTTAAGAATCTTTTTCAATATTCTCTGCAAAGATCTGACATATACTTTCCCCCATAATTATCAAGAAAACTTTCTTATTTCATCTACTCATATCTTTTGAGAAAACACTTATTTTTAGATACTCCATCAATTGCCATCATTTTTTCTATACATTAAATCCATTTTAATTTAAATGCTGATTCATATTTGCATAAAATAGCGAAATAGACTTAATGCTGTAGGAAATAAAAAAATATTGAATTAATTCTTGCGAAAATGTTTGTTTATTTAAAAAAAAATTAGCGATCAGATAACAACTGAATTTTAAACGAACCATCTATTTAAAGAATACACATAAAAAAAAGCAAATAAAAATTAATCATAGATATTATTTGTAGTATTTGAAAAATCTGTATAATGAACTATAATGGTGGTGGGTAATCTTTTTATGTGTGCATGCCCAAAATTTACAAATAATATATAATGAATTGCTGACATGAAGCACAGTTTTAATGGACAAGGGGGAAATTAATAAAATTAATTTTTGCAAAATTTCATCAAGACAAGTTTAAGAACAAAAAAAATCATAAATTCATATCTTGTCATAAACTTTTTCATATAAAAATCAACTGCAATTATTTATTAATGAGATTTCTGCTGTTCTACATTAAATAATAAATGCTTTATAATATGTTCATATTTCACCACTTTTAGGAATTCATATATGAATTATATTCACCAGCCATCTGTTAAACCATCTTTTGCAAAATTCATCTTGTAAGCATTGGTGGTGGTGGTGGTGGTGGTAATGGTGGTGGTGGTGGTGGTGCTGGGTGGGGGTGGTGGCGGGCGGTGGTGGTGGGTGGTGGTGGGTGTTGGTGGTAGTGGGTGATGGTGGTGGGTGGTAGTGGGTGGTGATGGTGATGGTGGTGGTGGGTGGTGGTGGTGGTGGTGGGTGTTGGTGGTAATGGTGGTGGTGCTGGTGGTGGTGGGTGGTGGGGGTGGGTGGTGGTAGTGGTGGTGGTGGTGATGGTGGTGGTGGTAGTGGTGGAGGTGGGGTGGGTGGTGGGAGCAGTGGCGATGGTGGTGGAGGCAGTGGTGGCAGTGGTGGCGGCAGTAGCAGTAGTCATAGATAATAATAATAAAAAAAAAAAAAAAAATAATAATAATAATAATAATAATAATAATAATAATAATAATAATAATAATAATAATAATAATAATAATAATAATAATAATAATAATAATAATAATAATAATAATAATAATAATAATAATAATAATAATAATAATAATAATAATAATAATAATAATAATAATAATAATAATAATAATAATAATAATAATAATAATAATAATAATAATAATAATAATAATAATAATAATAATAATAATAATAATAATAATAATAATAATAATAATAATAATAATAATAATAATAATAATAATAATAATAATAATAATAATAATAATAATAATAATAATAATAATAATAATAATAATAATAATAATAATAATAATAATATCCACTGTTAAATGTAAACATTTAAATTTAATGACTAAATTTTTAGTGAATGGCATTCCATGATCCCATTACTTTTTCTTTTGCATTTTTATTTATTACATTCAATAATTCATCATTTTAAATTTTTTCAAAGTCAATTCTTTTATTTACATATAGAACTGAATTAAAATTGCTTATGTCAATCTTTTAAATTCAACCATTTGGAAATTTCCTAAGTGAGTGATTTTGTGTATTTGAATGTAAAATAAATGTGGTGCTGCAGAAAATTTCTGTGTCAATTAAACTTGATCTCATCTTTCATGAGATTCTAGAACTGGAAACGATTTTTTTTTATTTGGATAATATTTGAAAGTATTAGAAATAACATTGCAATTAAAAATTTGTAATTTAGATTCTAATACTTTGATTGCTGTTTAACATTTAATTTATTTAAAGTTTAGCATAAATAAATCAAAAGCATTAATTTGGAAAAATATTTGACATCCATTAACTGATTATATTTTTCAATGATTTTCTTATAAGTAAAAAAAAAAGTCTAACTTTATCTAAACATTTAACAAATCTTTGAAAAACTTTTCTATGATTTAACTAACATATTTCATTACACCTAAGTAAGCCATTATACAGTGAATTTACTTCTTTTATTAGTTCTATTTTTTTTTTTTTTAAAAGAAATAACAATATAAAAAAATTGACTAATTTTATTGCAAAGCTTATAATATCTTCTAATGACTTAAAACTGATCTTTACACATAAAACCTGCTGATGTATAATCCATTGAGAACCATGATTGAATAACCAATATTTTCGGTAAGTAATTTGATAAAACTCCTTTTCTTTATAACCATAATAGTAGTAGTTGCTGATACAATTTTGAAAAAATCTATTTCTTTTTCAATGAGTTTATTTACAACTGTACTAAAATTACCTCACCTTTTTGTTGTTCTTGTCAAAGATGTTAAAGAAATTCTTTTGTGATATTATTTCCAATATAATATGAAATAAAAATTGTTTAACCAGTTAATCTAATGATGATAATAGAAGACAGAAAGAAACAAAATCAGACAATTTTATATCTATTTTTGGCTGATGAGTTATATTTTTTTTAGCCATTTCCACAATTTTATCTTTCACTGTGTTTCTAGCCATCAGTGTTTCCCAACCTTTTTTGGCTCATGTACCACTTGGTAGTACATCACGCTAAATTGTACCACTTCATAAAAATGATCGTATTTCATGAAATTTGTTATTGTGAGTGTGTTATTTTATTTGCATTATAAATATTATAGGGTGACCATGTATGTATTCACATCTCATAATGAGACAAATTACATTGAAACATGCCTAAATGTCATGCCAGATTATAAACTCACTGAAATTATAAACTCACTGTAACATATTTATATATATATATGTTTGTTCAAAGTTTCATATTTTTTCCAAAATAATTTATTAAAGATTACATTATTACATTAAAGGTGATTTGGTACATATTTTGTTCAAAGTGTTTTCTCATTCCTTCATTTGGTTTTCCTGAATTTGAGAATATTTTCTCTTTTTCGGAGCATCTTGCCATTGGTTGGGCCATGGAGAGGATAAATCCAGCATGTCCCAAGTCATGGTAAAAATAACCTTAGGGGTTATCAGGCTATCTCTTGTTCTTGTTTTCTTTATATTGTTCAGCACGAAGTTAATAGGATTAAAATTTTGATGATTAAATACAAGCTTACATCTAGTAATCCACAATAGATGATCAAGAATTAATGAGAGTCTAATTTCTGGGTATGATCCTTTTCTGATACATTCTTTCAAATTAAATAATTTAGATTGATTTGCCTTGATCTGACTCATTTATCTACTATTTTGTCATATTTCATTTACTAATAAATGGTTTTAATAAAAACACAAAATAATATAAAAAAAACAATTAGTATATTTTCTTATCATAATCAAATATTTTTATAAAATAAATTTAATGAGATCTTTGTGCTTGTTTCCAACAACATAATTTTTTGAAATTTGGTTCAAAAGATGTGACGTATACAATCTGTTTCGATACTTATTTTTTTTAAAAATATATGAAGAAAAAGCTCTTCCTATTAATTCCATACTAGTAAGAGCTTTCTCAGAAAGTTGTTCATATTCTTTAATGTTTAACCAAAAATTAATTAGATTGTGTCATTTGAATTCTACTTGTAAAGTTCTGTCACATGATAATTCTATTAAATTTTCTTTATGCTTTATTGATAATGATGTAGCCTTTTCTAAATTTTTTGCATAGAAGGGGTTTAAAATCTAATTATCATTTGTGTTTTCGGGTTTTGGAAAATATTCAATAAAAAACAATTTTAATCCTGTTAAATGTGCTATTATATTTTTTCGTATATCTTGAGACCTAACCTTATTTTCAACCAAAAAAAATATGTAGAGTTTTGAATACTTCCAGTTGATTGTTTTCGATACTTATATATATTACTGTTTCCAAAAATCTAATTTCTTAATCATACTTTCAATTTTATCATTAACATTAAAGATTGTTATCGACTGTACATATTAACAACTTTACTGTATAATATTATTAATTAAAATAATTTTTATGAATTATAGGAAAAAACGTTTCTATATTTTTATGATTTAATTTTTTTTTTATGTCCGCCATTATTGATTATTTTTCGTGTACCACCAACCAGCAACACGCGTACCACCAGTGAGTGGTACGCGTACCACAGGTTGGGAAACACTGAATAATTTTTTTTGTTTTCAAAATCTTCAAAGAGATTTAGTGCACATTTTAACTATGCTTCTTTCCTATATTCCTATCGCTAATGTTTTATTATGTTTGGCAACTATTTTAGAAAGAAAAAAACAAGCAACAATTATATTTAAATGATTGCTGATGACTTTCATTAGGAATGATGAATGAATGCCTTTATTTTTAATTGCTCAAGCAATAAATTCTCTTTGTTTATGATTTATCTTAGAATGCCATTTTACAATCAATGTTCTGTTGACACCTTTCGTGGATTATAAAGCACAAACTATTTCATTGCCTTTATTAGCCATGCCACCATATTCTTCAGTCTACCAAGTTTGGAATTCTCTGATAATTGTGAGAAATTTTATTTTTACTAGTCAGGTAGAATTATAACAAAAATAAAATGCATTTTTTTATAATTTCACAAAAATTAGCACTATAATGTATCACTTCAAATGGTGTTCTTTCTTTTAATGATTGTGAATTAATAATTTATGGTCAAATATGACATAATTAATCAGATAATGTTTTGCTCTTCCAATCTTTACATATAATTCACAATATTCACTATAGACGATTAATTCTCAATGATTTTAAAATAAATAAAAAATGATCTCTACCTTATAAAGTTTAATATTTGACTATACTGAAAAGAGTTGTGTTTATATCTGTGATTTCATTTGAGATTTGGTCTGAATAATATCATTTGTCAAACTTGTTATCTTTGTAAGTTCAAACATATGTAAATAGTCATTTTACATTTGCTGAGCAATTTGTATTTATATATGTTTTAACAATTTGGAAAAAAAAAAAAATTTTTTTTTATAAATATATATAATGATCCTATGCCAGAAAAATTTTCGTACATGCCATCTCTCGCATTGGTGCCTGAACTATACATTTTTTAAATTGAAAAATTAGGATTAAAGATGAACTGATTTATATATATATATGTATTTTTAATTTTATTATAAAAATAATTTATAAATTAAAAAAAAAAAGAATTAATCATAAAGGAATAATAAAAATGTTTCTCTTTTAAGTAATCGATTATTAAAATATGTCTATTAATAAGCATTAAAAATGTAATTATTGATAACACACTTATATAAGCAGCTTAAATCTTTTTTTTTATATGTCATAGCATCGTCCGGGAGGCGAACCCACAACCGTCTGCAACCAACTATTTGCTTGCAAGGCAGCTGCGATGACCTCTTGGCTAACAATGCTTGACTAAATCTTATTTAATTTATATAATATCTCTGCAAAGCAAACTGTTTATTTATAAACACGAATTTTTTTCACTCAATTAAGGGTTAATAGCTGCCATTTTAAATCATTTTATAAATAAATTAAAAGTGTAATCAAATATGCGTTTAAAGTTAACTTGACAGGTTATGGCATTATTATATTAAAAACGTGAATTTGAGATCGAGATAATTTTATTAAGTAGACAAAAAAAAAAAGAAGATATGCAGTAGATGGTGTCTCAAAAATTTATAAATATTTTAATATGAACTGGAATTTTTTTTTAATGTTAAAAAAAAATCGATGGAACTTTATATATATAGTTTTTACTAAAACAATGACTAATATCATGTAGATATGTGAAAACAAAAATTATTTCGGTAATCAGAAAAATCATTTTAATTTAAATGTATGTATTTTAAAGACACTAATATAGATATAGATTTTTAAGTTCTTTAATAACAGAACAGTTTCATTTTTCCTTAAACAATTATGCTCATCTACAAATTTTCGTTTAAGTTTGAAAATTATATTCATGATACATTTATCAAACACAACTGTTTGCAACTTTATGCTTTTAATATAGTCTTTCCTAAAGAACAATTTAGAACAAACCAAACATAATGGATTACTAGTTTTTATTGACTACAGTTTAGTATAGCAGTAGACTGGGCTTCAAAGCTAAAAGTTGTTGAATTAATTCTCAGTTGTATAAGGTCTTTTCTTTTTTAAAAACAATTCAGATGGATGTTTGTCTGAATGTTTGCGATGATGACGTGTTAGTAATAATTATATGATGAATTATTTCCATAATGTAATATTAAATTATTGAATATCTTTAAAAAAATTCAAACTTTATTTAAATTTTCTAAATATATTTAACTATTAATAATAACACATAGGTTACTATATAAAAAAAAATGTTTTGAATCTTGCCTGACCTGTAACGATACTGAATTGGAAATCAGACCTGATTTTGAATTTAAAGTAACATTCTAATCAACTGAACTATTCTGCAAATCAATAGTCAGTTAAATTTTTATACTTATCTATGAGGATCCTCCTAATTTCTGCACTTTTTCTTAAGAGCAAGGCTAATAATTAGTGGTTCCCAAACATTATATATTTACAAACTAGGTTGCCTTGTGGAGTTATTTGACATTATCATGATAGCAACTATTTGAAATTTTCTTCTTTGTACTTTCCCCTCCCTATCCAATATTTTTGTATTTTTTTCAATCAAATATATGTTCATTTATGGTACATACAAGGTCTACTACTTTAGATACATCTATTTTCTCTTTTTTAATCGTCAGTTTGTGTCCTTTCAACTATTTTTCAATGGGTTGACTGGTCTCACCAATATATATCCTTCCACATTTGTGAAATACCATGTGTATGGGAAAGAATGTATATTGATGAGACGATCATCACACTGAAAAGCAATTGACAGAACACAAAACTGATAATTAGAAAAGAAAAAAATAAATTTAAATAATAGCAGACCATTCCTGTACCAATAAACATATGTGCAATTGGAGAAATACAAAAATTATTGGATAGAGAGGGAAAAGTACAAAGAAGAAAATTAAAAAAAAACTACTCGAATGATATCCCCATAAATCAGCCTAGTTTGATAATATATAATGCTTGAAAGCTACTAATTAATTTTACTCTTAAGAAAAAAATGTAGAAATCAGGAGGACCCACAATAACTCATTTAGTTAGAGCATTACTTTGAAGTCAATATTCAGAAATCTAAATGTCCAAGTTTGATTCCCTGCTAATACTATTCTTGGTCAGGCCATCAATATATGAAGAAGAAAAAAATCCCATTTGAAATGTGATATATGCTAACATGTGTGCTATTACTATAGGTGAATGTATTTGGAAAGTTTAAATAAGACTTGAAATTTTGTAAAGACATTCAATATTTAATATTAGATGATGGAAATAGACCAAAATATAATCGTTAATCTAGATAGATATTTTCGCTAATAATGCATTCAAACTAATAATTCATTGTAGATATTCATTTTCTTAATTATTAATGAGTTGTAAATATGTAATTCTGAACTTGGTGATTGATAGATAAACTAAATGTCTCTGGTTTGACCTTGAACAAATTGAAAGACAATGACTCAGAGAGAAATATTTGTGCCATTTAAAGAATGTGTTTTAGCTTACTGGTATTCATAAGAATCAAAAAAGAGTAAGAGAGAGAGGCAAAAAAACATCCCAAATGTTTAGAGAATTCTAAAATAATTATACAAACCATTCTATAAAACAAAAATATATTTAAATATTTCTATTTGAATTTCAGAAGAAAAAGAAAAATAAGCATATCGTCATAGAAGGAAGGGGGGTTCTGCAAAAAGTCTAAATATGTAGGTGCAACAAAAAATAAAAAACAAGAAAGAAAAACAAGATTGAATTAAAAAAGTACAGCAAAACATATTTTACAGTAGCAAAGTAAACTGAAAAAACTGTTGAAATTAGTGGCATGATAAAAATTAAGCTGGGCTAGAAGAGAAAATAATCAATGGATTAAATTTTTTTAATAATCTAACTAAAATGTTTTATATTATAAAATTGTTAGATAATTATAAAAAAAATAATGAATTGTTCAATTTTGCTATGCGCACACATACACAATAGGAATTATAAATATCAAAGTGAAATATTACATCTTTTATACTCAGGATTTTTATTATTATATATATATATATTAAAATAATAGAAGTTTAACGTGATTTCTCTATATATTTTTAAATAATATTCCATTTATAAAGAAATAAATCAAAATACCAATTAAAAATAGGCATTGTAAAATTACAACATCTAAATAATATTTGTGTATACACTTTGAATCAAAAATGGTTCTTTAAATTAATATATATATGTGTGTGCATATGTAATACTGTAATATCAAAAAAAAAAAAAATTTAAAGATTATGTATTTAAATTGTTTTGTAATTAAAATGCATTGTACATTATATGCTTAAAACTCATCTATGAAAATTTAAATTATTCAAAGAAAATGAATTAAAATTATATTTTACGACATAGTGTAAGAGGATATATATATGTGTTACATTTAAATTCTAATACTTAATGTTTTGTAAATATCTAATACTGAATTAAAAACACACACGTTCAAAATGCACAAATAACGAATTATTAATTTATTAATGTTTGATTTAAATATTAAAATAAGCTTTTAAAAAATTATAATTAATATAATTAATAATGCACAAACTTAAAAAAAAAAAATTTATAACAAAAGAAGAAAGTTGTTTTATTCTGTTTCATTAGTTATTATTTTATTTATTTGTTTTAACTTTAATTTTAAATTTTAGAATGTTGAGTATAGATTAGCTACCCAGATGATGCACTTAAAGATTTTCAAACATTTGATTTCAGGCTAAAAGTCTGCAGCCACACCAACGCTTGCTTCAGATATATATTAGCAACCAATGCAATGTGAACATGTTAGCATAGAATCATGCCGACAGGAATGTGCATCTGAACAGCATGATATTATTGGAGAAAACATGTACTTCTATCTGGAGAAGGAATCATGCATATAATAAAAAGAAAATGCTACGTACGGATGGGAGAGCGGTCCTATCTTGCCGACTTATCTTCTCAATCCATAGAACTGGAATGGGTCAATGGCGCAGGAAATACATCTGCATCCATTTCAACAATATGACTACCTCTCTTTAGGGTCATGCATTCAGTTGGACTCATCACCCTAGGTGCTAATACACTTCACATTACACTGATATAAACGTCCATATATCTCTCCACCAGCATTGACACAACTACGAAACAAATAGTCCGAAATCAAAACCCTCTTTAAAAGTAGCATATTTAAATTAGTCTAGCAGCAATCTACACTCAACTAATATTAAAATCATTTTATTAATTTAATTCTAAAAAAAAAATCTTTGGTTTAATTAAGGTTTTAAAATCATTTTTAAGATAACATTAATATTTTAACTTATTTTTTTACTACAAATATTATATAACCTACTTTTCTTTTAAATTTAATAATGCACAAATAACAATGTGTTTCTATTTTTTATTTAAGTTTGCAATCGTAAACCCCGCCCGACCACAAACAGATCGTTTTAGCATGAATAAACAAAAATAAAATACAATACATTTTTTAAGAGATTATGTTGAAAACTTTAGCTAAGAGTTTAAAATCGCCAAGTTTATAGAAAGATAAAAGTTCAGGTTTGCTCCAGAGATAAAGTCTATAATTCATTTTAAAGACAAATAGAGTTTGAAGTTTAAAAGAGTTTATATTTAATTTTATCATTTAGAAATTTATACCTTCCTTTGTCCTGTGCTTATTCCTTCACGACAAAAATCTAATTTATGCAAGGGACCTTTTCTTGTGGATGATGACGATTTATAAAGCTTGATGAAGATTTCTGCATACAGCACCAGTGGTTCAATCCTGAGATCTGTGAATAGGAAAGCTGCCTTTGACCAGCCGCACCGAAGGAAGCATGATGAAACTAATTACATTTTTGGTGACGACGATAACTTTTAAAATTATTTTACGGATGAATTCAATACTTTAATTTTCTGGTTCTCTCTCTAACTAATTATTGTTTTGGATTTTCCTTTTATAGTCCTCAGGCACCTTATCTCTGGAATGCAGGATTCATCAAACATACTTCATGTCTGTATTTTATTGGTTTATTGGGTTTGTGTCCAAGGTAAGATTTTGGGTTTTCCACTGAGGTCTGTGTCTCTATCTCTGGGCGGGAACTCTTATCTATTTCATAATCATTTTTTTTTTAATTGTCATTTTGTCTTAAGGATCTGTTTGTAATTTTTATATTTAAAAAATCTTCGCTATTATTAAAAAGATTTTTATTTTATACTTTATTTAAAGATTAGAATCTTTGTTTCGATTCTATAATTTTTTTAAAGCTTATTTTAATATTTAAATCAAACATTAATAAATTAATAATTCGTTATTTGTGCATTTTGAACGTGTGTGTTTTTAATTCAGTATTAGATATTTACAAAACATTAAGTATTAGAATTTAAATGTAACATATATATATATCCCGTTACAATAGATAATATCTATAATATACATTGTCTACTAATTAATAAATTAATGCACCCCCCCCCTCTTTATAGCTTTCTGAAATATCTCAAAAAACTTCAAACAAAAAGTCTCTTTATTAAAATAAACTTTAGAAACTATTGCCATATTTAAGAATTAAACTATATGACAGATTTAATCCAATATAATGCCATTATCACAAACCTTCATATTACATCAGTCATTTTTTAACTTTAATATAGGTTTTAATGTAACATATACTGTTGATAAAATCAGAAAATGTAATATTATCTAGAAAAGAATGTGTGTTTGTGAATGCTGATATATGAAAAAACTAAGAAATATATACATTAACATGAAATACTAATGACATGAAACAAAGTGTCAACTCAGTTTATACAAAGAATACTGTTACAGTTTTTGTTTTGATAAGTTTTTATTTTACATGGAAAGAATGATTTAAGAAAAACAGAAATTAAGATGTCAGAATGGTTTGATGTATAAACAAGTATGTCGATATGTACACATTAGAAAAAATTAACTCAAATTATAAATAAACATTTTTATAAACAAGCTGTTAGTATGAATTTAAATTTTAACTGTAAATAGAATGTTACTAGAGATTGCATGTATACTTTAAACTACCTATATCTAATATTTATTTTTAGTCAATTTATATTTATTATTTATTTATAGACCAGAAAAACCTTTTGAATTTTTTATAACTTTGTAAACAACTTGCTTATTTTAAGCAGTTTCCAAATCTGTATAACCCATTTTTTCCATAATTCTTACTACTTACATTAATTTAGAGACGGATTAACATTCACTGTTTTTTATTGTATTTTTCCATGTTTAAATTATCTTAAGTTTAATTTTGATAAACAATATTTTCTTTTATTATTTATAAAAGTTTGATAATTTTTCATGATAACTTTATGATAAGTAAAATTTTACATAATTTTTAATATTAAATTTTGTCATATGTCATTATTTCCCAATAAATTTATATTATTTTTCTACAAGTAATGTTTTTTTTATAATCTCAGGATTTATTATGCAATTTTTTTATTGTAGTAAGAATCATTTTGGAATTTAAGAGTGATATTGTGCTGTAATTATATTTTTATTTAAATTCAACTACTATTTAATTGACAGTTTAGTTCAATAACCATAAAACAAATATTTTTGATCACATCTGGACTTATTCATGAGGTTATAATAGGATCTGACTTCATGAATTGGTTAAAATCTGTTATTGATTATGTTAATCAAGAATTGATTTTAAAAAGGGAAAGATTTAAGTTTAGTAGGGAGGTATCTGCCAAATTTTCAACTTATTGTTTATCCAAAATAACTCTATAAACAGATTTACAAATAAGAAATATGTGAATCTACTGAGTTGGATGATGAACTTTAAAGAAATATTTTTCCAGTTACTCTGTAGATATAAGGATGTTTTTTCTAAGAAATCTGGTGTGATAAAAGGATATGCATATAGGATATACTTAAAGAACTATAATCTATTTTAATGTAAAAAGCTATCCTATTTCTCACAAGTACACAATTGAGGTACAGAAGCAAATTAATCAAATGGTCAAGTGAAAAAATATCAAAAATACCTCTCAGAATATAATAGTCCATTGATGGTCATCTGTATAAAGAATGGATTCATATATATTCACTTAGGTGCAAGGTTTTTGAATCAATTAATGATTCCAGAATGTAATGTTCCTTCTACTGTGCAAGAATTAGTAATTAGATTTAAAGACAAAAATATATTTTTTACTCTTGACTTAACAACTAGTTATTTGCAAGTATAGTTGCATGGTGATGATCAGAAGTATACTGCATTTAAATATGAAGGCTAATCATACATTTTTGAAAGAATGTCTTTTGGATTTTTAAACAGAAGACCTGGTCTCCTCATATATTTGGGCAAGATATTATCCATTAAAGTCAAGGGCATTATAATCATATATGTGGATGATGTTGTAATCACTTTGGAGAACATCTTGGAGCATTTTCATTATCTAAATTTATTTTTAAGAGAATATGAAGAAAAACACCAAGATAAATTTTAAAAAAGAATAGATAGATTTGCCGAGGCACATTGCAAGATCTCATGGCATAAAACCACATCCTGATAAAATTAAATCCATTCAGAAATTTTCCTACTCTGGAAAATAAAAGGTAATCACATTCTTTCCTTGATATTTGCAATTTTTACCATAGGTTCTATGAGAATTTTGTTTATGACACTATTTATTTATCAAAATTGTCAAGGAAAATGAAAAATGGATTGAAAACCACTCTATTGAACTTGAGAAAATAAAATAAAATTTTCTAATCTTATTCTAATTTCCAATAAATATTTTATGTGCAAACAGACAGAAGTAGGTAAGGTTTATGAGTAGTTTTATTTCATTTAGACTATGAAAAGAAACCCTATGTCTTATATTTCTTGAGTACATTTATGAAGGGTGCAGAATTGCATTAAGCCACCAAAGAGAAAGAAGCCTTGGCTGTCATGTGGCCTTTTTAAAAACTCCGCTAATATCTACTTGGATCTGAAATAATAGTTATTACATATCACAAGAGTTTAGAGTTTAATAATTGGAGCTATTTGAATAATGAAATACTAGTTAGCTAGAGTTTATTTCTTCAGCAATTTAATTATAAGATACACTATTGTAAAAGAAAAAATAATATTGTAGCAGATATTCTAAATAGGAATCCTGTCAAAATAGAACCATGTCATATTAGTGTAGATAATATTTTCATCACAGTCATCTCTCTGGGAGTTGATGATTCATTTGAAAATGATTTAAAAAATTTATCAGCCTTACAAGTACAAGATTTAAAATTGAATGTCATTATTCAAAGTTTGAATGAGAAGATAAAATTTGCAATGATTAAAAGAATGATTAAAAGTAAAGTGATATTAATGTATAGGTTAATTTAAAATTTGTTACATTATAAAATTAGGATTGACCAGGGATGGGATACCATTGTGTATTAGAAATCAGCTAATTTATTATGTGCATTGTTTTTCATAGACACTGTGTTCCCAGAAAGGTAGAATAGTTATGCTAATGATCTTCTAGCCATAGATTTCTATGGACCTTTAGCACTGTTTAAAATGTTTAAAGTTTATTTATGTTACAATGTTTTTTTTTAACTCATGGGGGCATGTCCAGTGATCAAAACCAATGCTAGAAATGTAATTAGTTGTTTACAGCAATTGCAGTTTGTAATGATAGGGAAGTCTAGGACTATTTTGATAAATCATTCCTGTCCAAAGAGTGGAAAGGTTGGAATAAATGATAGAATATAAACATATTTTGTGTTCAATTAGGAAATCACAGTCTAGCTTATATGAGAGAGTTATGCATAAATTGGGTAAATTGTTTAGGGTATACCTAGAAAACAACCACCATAACTGGGTAAATAAGTTGAATGAAGTGATTCATTATATTAATATAACACAAACTAAATTTACCCCAATGTATCTGCACTTTAGTCATAATCATTAATTGTTTTCTATCATATTGACAAGTACAAAGAGTAGTCACATCATCAATTCATCCATTCCATTCTCTTCTTTGAGTTCTTAAATTTCATATAACTATTCTCATTTCTTCTATCATCCAATAATGTCAATCTCTTCCAATCTTTCTTCTTACTTCCACTCACCATTCTCTCCAAAACATTTTTGGTTAAAGGGAGCCTATTTTAATTAAATCTCCATTACCTATTATATCTGAAGAAGAGATAAGCTATGATATTGTTCTATCAAGGGCTAATGAAAATTTAAGAGAAATGGGACAGAAAACAATTGACCAGGTCTCTCATAAATCTTGGGTATTTAAAGCAGGAGATTTTGTGTTTGTAAAGACTCCTCAAGTTAGTGACCCACAGAAATATAGGTTTAAAAAGTTTTAAACATATGTGAAGGACTGTTCCAAATAAAAAGAAAAGTGGTGGAGAATGCATTTTTCTTAAAAACACCTGAAGGTGAAAAGAGTATCTTCAATGCCCAAAGTTTATTCTAATAGCATTACCTAAACGAATGTGACTTATTCAAAAAAATTAAAAAAAAATTAGAGTATAATTTACCTTATAGTATAATAAATGTTTTATTGTTTGAATTTGAACCCTATATTAGTAGATGATAATATGACTGTACATGTTTAAAATAAGAAGATAAGAATTAAGATATAACTAGTTAAACAAAAAGTATTTATAGAATGGCAGTATATTAGTATTTTTTTTACTGTTGTAAAAATACTTGTTACAAGAACTGATAGTCACTGGTGAAAATTATAATATTATAGAAGATAAATAAAATGGAATATGGTAAAAGAAAAAATAATTTCTTAAATATTTATGTTCATAGCTCCTTATATATTATTTTCAAGTATTATGTAATCCCAAACACAGGAATATTTTGAAATCATTTAAATAAATGAGATATATGGATGTTTGTATAATAGTGCAAATACAATAAACGATGGAGATTTATAACTATTAGGTGTTGGTTAATAATAGTTGGTCTTAAATAATTTTTAGTATGAATACTGAATAATTTACTTTAGGAATAATATCTCTGGTGAATACGTTTATTTTCAGAGTTGAATAGTGGAGGTAATCTGGAAAGAAATACTTTATTAATGTTTTGGAGGTAACATGGTAAGAATAATAAATTAGTTCATTTCAATATAAAAAAAACTTTGAGTATAGTACGTCATATTGTTTGGGATATATTTTCATTTAGATTATATTAAATTATTATTTTCCATTACCATTATTTATATTATGTTACAAATAAATAATAAATTTCAGGTTATATTATTAATAGGTCATTGAAAGAGGAAAGGGTTATTTTCAAATTTATAGCGAAGCTTTAATAATTGTAATTGACAAATTTTATGAAGGATAAAAATAATACAGATATATAATTGTACTTTATGATACATTGTTAACAAAATGCTAGGTAAGCAGAATCTTTGTTAGTAGAAGTATCTTTGGCATATTATTTATTAGAGATACACAATACAGTAATAAAAATATATAGAGAAGAGAGGAATAAAAGAGTAAACAAGTTTTTGTTTTGTTTTAGTGAGAATATTGATGGAGTATTCAGAATTCATGATGATTAAATTGTTAAACACTATAAGAAAAGAAGGGGGAAGATAGAAAGAGAAATATTTAGATAAAATGGTTTATTGAGTACTTTTGAAGTAATGGTAGAGTTACTGCTGTTAGTTTTTTTTAAAAAAAAATAGTTGGTAGAGTTAAAATTTGAAATCAATTTCAATATGTGATGTATTACATATTGTCAATTGTAAAAAAAAAAAAAATGGTTTGATTTTAATAAAATATATATTAACCTGGGGAGCATCAGAATATGTTGTTATAACAACACTAATATTAGAGAAAGAAATGTAATTCTGGTATAAAAATTGTTAATTGACTTTATTCATTTTAAAAATGAAAGTATAAACAATAAAGTTTTTAGTTTGATAAAATTATTATTTTTTATTATGTATATTTTCATTGCTGCATTCACAATAGTAAACCATACCTAAATATTTAGTGTGTCAAGTATGTTTGTGTTTTATTTGTATTATATAGTAATAAAAAATATGTGTAAAAGCATGTTTCCATTGTAGTATGAAAGAATGTAATGTAAATTACTTAGTTTATGTTAGAGTGAAAGAATACTATTAGCATTTTAAAATGTATTGTTGTATATTATATGTGTGATAAATTATAAAATATTTATTTCTATTTGTTGTTGTTATTATTATATAATAAGATTTTTATTTATGGGATGCTAGATTTAGTTTCAATGGTGGCGGTTTGGAAGTTACCTTGCACTTTTAAGAGTCCAATTTAGTATGGCATGTGCTATAAATAGGACCAAACAGTTTAAACTTTCTTTCTCTCTCATGTCTTGGCTTCAATTGAAGTGAACCTAAGTTTGTGATGTATTTTTAAAAGTAAATAATTATCATCTGAATAGAATGATGTGTTAAAATCAATAGTATTCATACATTACCTGGACAAATTTATTGGTAATTTGTGAGAGGTGACAATTTGCCTTAAAGAATGAAAATAATTCATAGCATTTTGAAAAACCATAGGAATACTGCTTTGGTTTAAAAAATAGATATTACTTACTTTTCAAAAATGAGATATTAATGCTAACAATATAAAAATGTACACAAAGATTATGTTAATGTGATGATATAATTCTATGAGATCGGTGAATTATTCATATGCAAGATATAGATGGGCTAAATTTCTATCGCATTATCATGGATGAAATTAGCATCTATTCACTTATAATATTTTATGAATCAGATATCTGTTAAAGAAAAGGATGACTGTAGGGATATAAACTAGTGTCTGTACATCTAGAACATCGTATCAATCAAATATCTGCTAGATGAGAGAATAATTTGGAATATTTAGAAAAGATCAGAACAAAATATGCATTGAATCTCACACCTTTTTTGTGATTTTCATATTTTTCTGGAATAATAAAATATTGTTGAATCTTGGTTTATGAAATAGATCTTGGAACTATGGTATTATTTTGGAAATGTCACATTTGAGAACAATGTATCAGGCCATTTGCTAATATATATCATTATTATCACTTTATTATATATATATAGTAACGATATATAAATATGCCGTTACATTAATTTAAAATAAAAATTTTAAATTCGCAAATAAAAATAAGTTCGGAAATAAAAGCTAAAAAAATTAAAGAGTTGTTAAACATGTATACGTATATATATTCACACAGATGCAAAACTTTAAAAATTATTTCTTTTTTTTTTAATAAATAAAAAAAAGTGTTTGAACGTATTTTTTTTTTTTTTTATAAAAAAAGTACAAGATGTAAAAATAAAATATTTTTGTAAAAAGATTTATATATTTTGTAAATGGAAATGATTGTTTATGAATTATCGAAAAGCAAACTAGCCCTTGGGGCTCTTATATAATTAAAAAGTCAGAAGAAAGATATAGATAAGAGAATGAAAAGAATTAGCTTGTCCAATATATTAGCAGCAATAAAAGCCTGGACCATAACGAAAAAATGAAACAGTGACGTCTATTGTTCATTGAATCCAGAGGATCATTATAAAAGGAAAACAATTCAAATTAAAACAGTTTTCAGACAGTTGCAGCTTGATTGTTTTTGAGAGGTGTGATAGGATGCACATATCACCCTCTCTCTCTTTATTTAAAAATGAAATGACTGAAATACCAGGAATAACCAGCTAAGGCCTCCTTCAGGAACAACAAACTGGACTTTTCTACTGTAAGATATAAATGGAAATTTTTTTTACTAAAAGTAATTAAGAACTTTAAAGATTTGATCAGCTAATCTAAATTTTAAAAAAGGAACTTTTATCTGACTTATGTTTCAAATTAATTATAAATGTTTAATTTTTACATATTTGTTTGCTAAAAAAAAATCATTTCCATTTTATTATTTTTTATTTGTATTAATATTTATTGTTTAAATTTTAAATGCATTAAATTTAAGTTGGGCATAGACGCTTGCATAGATTCGTTCACGTTTAATTACATTTTTGTTTTCATATATGATTAAAATATATAGACATTCGGTAAATAATGATATCTTACATTGAATATCTAAAATGTATTTATTCGGATGTCTTGTTAGTTATTGGTGTCAATGCGGCATCTTATGATGAATGCCATTGGGTTTCTAGTGAATTCCCTCTGCAATTACATCAATGACTTTATATTTTGATCATGTATGTTTATGTTGAAATGTTTTTGAGTGTGTAATCTGTGTAGTCGATCTATGCTCAACATTAAACAACAAACTTTTATAAAATCCATCTGTGCGAATTTATATAAATGTTAAATTTAAGTCGGGCGTGAATGGCTATATAGATTTGTAAAGTTATATTAGGGGAGGGTAATCTTAGGTTATTCATTCCGTAGTTGAATTAGGTCAATGGATTGGATATATTGGTGTAATTAGTAGATGTAGTATGAGGTTCGCTATGTGCAGAATCGCTGTATATGCCACACACACCTGTTTTGCCTATGGAAGGGATAATAAGATGGAGACTGCAGTTCCTTCCTATGGAGTTTTTTTATTGCTCTTCTCATCAGATAGATGTAGTATTCCTATCTGGATGAGAGTCAATTTCTTCTCTTAACCTTTTTGTCTGCAGTATTCATGTTACATTGAATACATCAATGTATCAAATGGATTGACGCTTGTTTGACTGCGAACTTTTGGCCTAAGGTATAAAAATGGATAGAATATTTTCTTTTCAAATGCAAATCTATGTAGTTTATTTATACTTGACAATCTTAAAATAAATATAAATTTCATCTGAGTGGATGATTTAAAATCTTAAAATAATAATTTAAATTAAAAGTTAATATTAAAAGCTAAATAATAAATGTTATTCCTCAAATTTAAAATGATTATATATGTGCGTAAATAAATATTGTTTGTGTGTTAATTACTGGGAGTGGCTTATTTTATTCTTTTTTTTAGATAATAATATATTTTGAGAATATAAATCTTTATTAAAACTTATAAAAAAAAATGTTTTAAATCTCTGCTACTCCACTGAGCTAGTGACTTGGGCTAACGGTCTAAAATAAATATAGTGGGATCTTAACAGCACATATCTGCCTACTTTATAAATTTTTCTAGGTTCAAATGCCTAGATGGCGCCCTTGTAGTGCAGATACGGAAAGATTTGATTTTCACTTTCTTTTGGACCATTATAATATATATATATAATTGTATGGGCTGCAAATGGTAGCATAATTCAAGTTAAGTAGGGATTTATTTTACACATATATAAAATAAGTTTTTTTAAAATTCAAATATAATTCTAATTTTAAAATATTTATCTATTTATTTGTTGACTATAAATTAATATCAAGTTCATATTTTTGTTTTATTCTGTTAGAACAATGTAAATGAATAGGTAGATTCATCATTAGTATATATTTTTATTTCAATTAGCTATTTTTACATAGGTTAATTATGTCCTGAACTCTCTTATATTTTTGAAAAGTCCATATATATTACAATTCCATAAATATACATTTTAATCTTAGCATTTGATAGGTGAAATTTTATGTACAATCACCTACTTAATTGAAAAGAATTAATGTCACTTGAGAATTGAAACATATATGTATAGTTTAAATAATTGTTTTCCATATATATATATTGAAGCAGTCAATCTTAGCTTAAGATTGAGCTTCATAGTTCCATCTACTAACCTGTGTTTAAACCCTATATTCCATCCCACTCCTTTTGTCATGTATATATATTTTATGTATACATTTGAGATGTGCACCTAAATTATAAAATTTTAACTTTTAAATTAACATTTTTATTATTATTAATATTATGATTATTAATTCTTTTTATTAAAATACATAGGTGCAGCTCAAATATATATATATATATATATATATATATATATATATATATATAGGAGTAAAATTACTAACAAAAGATTGATGTTTTAAATATTTTATTATATGTCATTTTTTTAAAAACTTTTTCTTTTTAAATTGCTTGTTTTTTTCTTTTAAACTGTATATTTTGTAAAATCCAATATGGAAGATGCTAGAGTAATTGTCTAAAAATAATTAAAGGGTTGGAAGCACTATTGTTTTAATCTGGGGAAGGTATTTTTAATTAAAGTTTTTACTTAAAATGGGATTAAGATTGGAGATACTTTTGTTCTAAACATTTTGTTAAATCTATTTCTAATCTGGAAATAGATTTGAATTTATTTTTGGATGTTATCTTAGTGTTGCATTTTCAAAAACAACCGATAAAGAAAAAGTATAAAATGGCTGAATTTTGAGAGGCAGAGGAGATCAGCTACTATTGAGTGAAGTGATTGCTACTAGACACTATGCTGTTTTGAAATCTAAAAATTATCTAGTAAAAGCTTTTCCCAACCCTTGTGGGTTGTCTTCCGCTGCCATAATATTCTGCTACCCTAAAGTGAAGTAAAGGCCCGATGGAGAACTTTAAAAATGCTAATAGAAACTTGCTGCCACCGAAGAACTTGCATTTCAATTGCCATGCACGTGCCTTACTAAATTGGACTCTTAAAATTGCAAGGTAACTTCCAAACTTCCACCATTGAAACTAAATCTAGCTTGATTAATTAATCTCGAATTCTACTACCAAGTTTTCTCATGTATTATTTAACTTTGCTTTTATATATATATCTGTGAATGTAATTTTGCTCTCAAATGATTTCTTTATATCTAATTCTATCTCATATGCTTTTAACTTTTTTTAAATTTGGTGCGTTCATTTATTTACATGTATTTATTATTTGATTTATATATCTGCTTGCTTATTATTAATATGCCAATCTCACAACCTGGTGAGCTTAATTTCTAAAAATCTTTTCTGTCATTTTTTTTAACTAAACCTTCATGAAAAGGTTATTAAAGTTCCCTTAAAATATATATCTATAATGCATTATTAATTAATACGTACGCCAGATTGTTTTTACGAATCAACATTTTAGGTTCGTTTTTAATATAAAAATTGATTTGTTTAACTCTGGATTTTCTACCCAGGGTGAATCCAAAACTCAAGCTTTAATTAACGCTTTGAAATTTTTTAAAATGTTTTGTTTTTATTCAATTCTGAAAGAGTGACCCATTAATTATTTTCTATAACTGCCAGTCTTCTTATATTTTCCATACTCTTAAAATTTCAAATATTGTATTTAAATATTTCAGTTATTGTAAAATCAACGAAGATGGGATTGATTTATTTTAAATAACAGAAAAGGGAAGGGGATAAATCTTAATGTTTCTATTGCTAAATAAAATCTTCATGTATATTTTAGTAAATGAAATCTCTCTCTCTATATATATAACTGCATAGCATATTATCTATATAAATTATAGCATTCAAACAAGGTCATTTATTTTTAAAGCAGTAAATCATATTTCATGTCATTAGTGACATTTATTCATACTGCATTACTGACATTCGGCCTGATCTTCATGTTTTATATATATATGCTTCTTAATCTGGGTGTTGTGACAAGATCGAACCCATAGATTTTCTCATTATTTATTCCATATAAAATGCCTCTGGCGGTGATCCCGTAAGTTTGGCACACGCTATGCATATCACTTTTTCATATAAAAAGGCTCTGGCGGTGATCCCTAAGTCTGGCACATGCAATGCCCATCCATTTCTTCGTATAAAAAAGCCTATGGCAGTGATCCCTAAGTCTGGCACATGCTATGCCCATCCACTTTGTCTTTTGTCCAGAAGCACAACTTTTTCTGTTATTTCTTGGTTATAACCTTCGTATATTTATTTCTTTTGCTTCATGACCCAGTTTTAGTGCTGTAATAATATTAAAATTGCACTCTGTTCAATATATATATAAATGCCGAATATTATTAATTTTATTAATTTATAATTTATTTCAGCCTTATACAATCCCACCGTCGTAACTTATTTCTGTATTTAAGAGTATCTATGCCTTAGTGTTCTTGTAAATGTTAATGAAAATAATTTTCAATAAATTGTCAAATGTATTTTATGTATTTTCATGACTGTAATGGCAGGAAAATAGTTTGTATTTATATCTGTAATGAATCTCAGAACACTCCCCTAAATCATATGTTAGTTATCACATTTCAGAACCATAACCCAGAATGTTAATAGCAATTTTATGTAACTTCTTTCTAATAACTGATTGGCATCTTAATATTGGACCCATCAAAGATGTGTGTTTATTTATAATATATCATTTAGCTAATAAAGAGCATATGAGAAATAATAGCATGAATGACACTATGTAATCATCTACTGCTTGCTCATTCACACACATACTAATGTACTTAATTTATAAATGTATATAAATAATTTGTCATTATATTAAACTATATTTTATTCTCTAACTTATTTGAGTAGTTTGAATTCCTTTTCCTCCACTTCCACATATTACAGCCATGCTTATGTATATTTTAGTTTAGTCATAATTAATAGATGTCTCATTGTTTTGCTCAGCTTTGCTAGTCAGCCGGATTAAAATTAATTCTCATGTGCCATGACTATTATGTTATTCATTAGGTATTTGATCTGAGGTGTTGAGAGTGGGTTCGAATCCAAGCTGGTCTCTGACTTAAATCTCAGACTTGATTGGGTTTGAAGTACATTTTGTGAGTTCCAGCTCATGTTAGATGGATAAACATGTTTTGACTGGTACATAGGATTTTTCCCCCTGCATTTGGTGTCGAATGTGGGGCTTTGATATAAACACCCACATACCCTGAGTATTGAATTCTGTTTATATGTATTTGTTTAAAAACGTTGTAAGATATATAGCTTTTTTTCTCCATGTTCGTATGTTTAAAATGATGTGTTCAAAGTGTAAAGAATTTAGTACGTGTATTTTTTTTTTCAACTTTTATCCAGTTTTTTTTTTCTCTTTTTTCCAATGGTGTGTGTAGTACTATGTAGTGTATATAGATGTATGCATGTGTAAAATCTATGTACTTGTATATGTAGTGCTATGTATATATGTATATAGGTGGTGTGTATGTGTGATGTGTACATCCAATGTAATATCTCAAAAGAGAATAGATGTGTTTGAAAATTTGTTATATGTATTGCATTGCTATATATTTCTTTGGAAACCCATATGTCTGGAGAAATTGTGTTGTATCTCAAGCATAAAAGCTTGAAAAACTTTTTCCCATAAGTATAGTACATATGTATTTTTTTCTCTTCAATGTAATCAGCTACATACTTCAGTCATATATAAAGTTTTTTTGTTATTGAGACATATATGAAAAATGTGTAAATAATTTCTAAATCATTGATCACTCTGTTTTGGCTGGTGCTCATATAAAAAGAAATTTTGCTAAACCAGTAGTGAGTCAAATGCAAAAATGTTGGAAGTGGAGGGTTCAAACTCAGAAAAAAATTATTGAGAGCAATTTTTTTTTTGGTTTAGTGCTATGATGTACATAATTTAAAGATATAATAACCAGACTATGAGTTGTTGTTTTTTCAGATGCGAGGGTGCAACCAAGAGAAACTAAAAGGTGAAATGACTAGATTAGTATCAAATCTTAAATAAACAATTTTTTTTTCCAGCAAGCAAAAGATAAAATTTTCAGATAAACTATAGTTGGGCAGATATATAGAAAGTGGGGGAGCAGTGAGTGGTTAGGTGGGAGATGATTTTGTTCTAAAAATGGGAATAACAGAGAACACTAACTCAGTTTTAAAAAAAATGATGAAATGTACATAAAAAATTAAGTGATTTTTTTCATTGTTCTTTTGGTCATCACTTGAAAACTCCTAGTCAAGGCATTTTTTTTCAATATTTTTGTTTCATTGTATGTGTGGAGAAATGAAGTGGTCAATCTTAACTTAAAATCAAGCTTCATAGTTCCATCTACTAAATAATTTGTCATTATATTAAGCTATATTTTATTGTCTAACTTATTTGAGTAGTTCAAATTCCTTTTCCTCCACTTCCACATATTACAGCCATGCTTATGTATATTTTAGTTTAGTCATAGTTAATAGATGTCTCTGTTTTGCTCAGCTTTGCTAGTCGGCCGGATTAAAATTAATTCTTATGTGCCATGACTATTATGTTATTCATTAGGTGTTTGATCTGGGGTGTAGATAGTGGGTTTGAATCCAGGCTGGTCTCTGACTTAAATCTCAGACTTGATTGGGTTTGAAGTACATTTTGTGAGTTCCAGCTTATGTTAGATGAATAAACATGTTTTGACTGGTACAATATATTATCTAATTTTTATCCATTTGTTAATAAATATTGAATTAATTTAAAACAAGAAAATTCATTTGATTGCCATTCAATTGTACAATGCAAATTTATTGGTTAATGGTACTTGGATAGGATATTATCCATAAATTCATTACACCATGTAATTCATTAAAAGCAGTTACAAAAATTTGAAAGTCCAAGCATAGAATGGAGATAAAAGGTTATATTTATATATCACTTTCTTTGTATTGAAGTTAATGATTATTATGTATCAGGTATACATTTTTATATAGCAATAACTTAATTGATTTGACATTCTTAAATACTTAATAAGTAATTAGAAGCTTATTGTAATTATTTTTCTAATAACAAGTAATAGTTATATTAAGATAGAAAATATATATGAATTGATTCAATGATTGATAAAAATACAATTATGATAATTATTGAAGATGAGTAAAGGTAATTGCAATTAGCTGTTCAAGATATTTTATTTTAAACCATTAACTGATTAAAGTGAATAGTACATCAAGTCAGTATACAGCCATAAAGTTTATAATCTTATTCAGTTATAGAGTTGTTAATAGTGATATATTTTATTCTGTTACAAATTATAGTGATTTGCTTAAATTATATTCAGAGTTTGATGATGTAGATCTTAAATTTAGTCTAGATATTAAATTTTAATATTAATATTTGATTATAGTAAGCACTAATAATCTTTCATATAAAGTTTTAACAACTTAACTTTATTAAACTGAAGAGTAATTGGATATTTGTCCATAGCATTTGAATAAGCATCTAATAGGAATCTATCATTTATTTTATACATTGATGTAATTGTATATAATAAATTTTAATGTTATCTAATAGAATAATTTTACTTTATGGTATTATAAATTGGTGAAAGTGGAGAGGGATGTGAGGTTAATTGATTTTGTACAATTATTAAGTATTTAGTCTTATTATAATTGACTTAATTAATAAGAGCATATTGGTATTAGTGGAATAGCATGGCTGAGTTAATATTGTTTTATTTTATTTAGTTATATTTAGAAATCAATTAGTGAGTCATACAATTACTTAGATATCATTGATATTTTAGACTTACAGAGCATATTAAATTATTATCTTATCCATCCATGAATTATTACATTTAAGTATAAATGTAAATAACATTTACCTTTTAATATACATAATTCAATACACTGATTTCTTTTTTTTAAATCTTGCTTTTATTTTATTATTATAAAAATTTATAAATATACACCAATGTTCTGACTATTTAATATTATAGTCTTTACCAAGAAAACTGAAAAATAAAAATATATAACAATAAAAGTCAAATTTTTCAAACAATCCCAATATATATAAAATACACTTTACCTCAAACTCTTTTTATTACAACAATCTCAACAATTTATCACATTTTTTATATTTATATACTTTATCTATAAATACCTTAAAACCATTTAATTAAAAAATTTTAGTTTAGCATCGGTGGTCGAGAAGTCAGCGACAGCTGCTTTACAAGCAGTTGTCACGGTATAGCGGGTTTGCTGATGCTATGATACATAAGAAAAACAAATTAAAAAAATCTATTATCTTTTTTTTTCTTTCCTTTCCATTAACAATATATTCAATTCAAGTTTAATTTCACTAATGTAAATTCTTTTCTTTATCAGACTATAGTATTAAATAGTTGAAACGTTGGCGTATATTTATATATTTTTATATTAATCATATAAAAACAAGATTTAAAAAGAAGTTGGTGTAATGAATTATATATATCGAATTTTATGAATTATTTTGAAAAGAAAACTGTGTTGTTGTTTTTAAATTTATTCATTTAACTTTTAGTATATGTTTGTGTTATTATAAAGTGTTTTGATTTATAAATATTAAGGCTTATTTATCTAATTCTTTGTCATTATTTTATTCTATAATAAGTGGTTTATATAATAGGCATAGAACATTGCTTATGAAATATTTGATTTTATTGCTTTATCTTTAATCTATACATCACGTGATCATCATTTCTTATGCTAGCTCATAACTGTTATTAAAACAGGCAAAACTCTCCATAAATTAATGCCACTCAGTGCAAGTTAGAGTAATCAATGGATGCCAGAAGGCTTGTGCATAAAATCCTCATCTAGTGCTAGGTGCAGTGCTCTCAGATCCAAGGCTCCTCACTGACAAAAACCAGAAGCTAGAAACTAGTCTGGGGATATTGGGTGAATAGGCATTAGATAGGGATTTTATCCACAAACCTTCTTGCATCCATTGATTACTCTGGCTTGCACTGAGTGGCATTACTGTATGGAGAGTTTTGCCTGTTTTATCTTTAATCTATTGCAAATAATGTTCATATTTTTAGGATAGCTTGAAACAATGATTTTACTTATTTTCTATCCTTGTAAATGCTACTGAATTTATGAGGTTACAACCAAGATTATCATTTTTTTAGTACATTAAATATTAGATTGTTATTCATTGATTGATATTAACTTTAGTTTATTAATTTCATTCAGTTACAAATGATACTAAAATTCATGAGTATTATTAAATTAGAATTGTTCTTCCTTCATTCATATTTTTATTCTGTTACAAATGGTATTCAATAATTAAGCTATGACTAAAGATACAATAAGTCCCATATTTTTATTATGTTATAAATAGTGTCTGACTTCAGGGCATATTTTTATTCTGGTACAAATAGCATCAGGATTCTCAGGGCATTATTAAACCAGAATCATTCTTTCATAGCCCACATTTTTATTCTGTTACAAACAACAATCAATGATTGGGCTAGTTATCATTTACCATTGTCATTATTTTTTTATCTCTTACTCTCTCTCTCTCTCTCTCTCTCTATATATATATATATATATATATATATATATATATATATATATATATATATATATTCTTTTAAATACACATTAAAGTTGGGATTTTTAAATGGTATATAAGACTAATCTAGGATGTATCATTTAATATATATATATATATAATCACATGAGAAAATATCAAAATTCTCATGAAAATATAATTTCAAACTGATAAATGCTAATGAACATAAAAAACATGGATCAATCTTAATCTTTTACAACGGTTTTACATAACATATAATCATCAGGTGTACTGGAAATTTGAATACCTGTAACATGCTAAAATAATAACAATTTTATATTTTAATAATAGTTTTGCTATTTTTTTTTATCTTATAGTATATTTTTTGTAAATGTACAATCATATTTAAATAGCATATTCAAATCAGTTTTACAATATTAAATACATACTATGAACGATAAAGACAATTTCTGTCCATTTTCATTATACATCAATATATTATAAATGCAGAGATTAAAATTCAGAATATAAATTGAAAAAGCTAGAAAAACAACTATTGATAAAAGAAGCTATATTGCTATTGTAGCATGATTACAGTTGTTTCAATGTTCTTCATATCTGATAGACATATTAATTATGAGAAATAAAATTATAAAATATCAGAGATTGTTTTGTGTATTTTAAGATGAATAACATCAACTTAGTCATTTTTGAAAAGAGAACTGAGACTTATCACATGACTAGCATAACTCGCATGTAATTATATATTTAATCTCTCTACTTATAATGCTTGATGATAAGTGTTATAATATAGATCAAAATTGTTTCTATCATCATAGTATATGTTTATAGTTAATTAGGACATGCTATTTTATTATGATGTGTTTATAAAAGGTACACCAAAAAATTAAAAAATCTGCAAAACAACTATCAATTTAAGAAACTATATTTCAATTATAGTATGGTTACAGATATTTAAATCGTTATCACTGACTATCCATACATATTATGTGAAACATAATTATATATTATATAATAGATCGACTAGATTTTTAATGATGAGCATGATTTATTAATGTTAAATTATGTCTGGAAAAGAAATTGATTCTTTATATTTATATAATATTTAAAATACAAGTATATTCTCTCTCTCTCTCTCTCTCTCTCTCTCTCTCTCTCTCTCTATCTATCTATCTATATATATATATATATATATATATATATATATAGAGATATATATATATATATATATATATATATATATATAGTAATGGAATAGGCTTTTCCCAGTATGTAAATAGGTTGGTGAGATCATCACAGTGAAAAACTGAGTATGTCTTTATTATTTGTACCTATACATATCACACACTCATTGATTTCATTCCTAGGAGAGAAGAGATTAAGAACTAACTAAACATTAATTATATACCTAACTTATCTCATCTATGTCATGTTTCATTTCCATTAACCTGAGTTTTGAACCCTTAGAGATTCCACATGATCATCTAATTCAGGTTATATTAGTATCACTTGAAATATAAATAGGCATAAACATATGTATGTTTTTAATAATAGGTGTGGATATAACATTCTGTGAAATAAATAAATAAATAAATATGTGAACAGATATAGCTAATTAAAAGTTGACTATAGAAAAACACACCAAGAATCATAATTTAACATTTGAATAAATTTAATAATCATATTTATAACGATTGGTATTTTAATAATGAAGATTTTAAAATAAGATTATAAAACATTTAATTAGACATTTATGATTATTCTTTATTTATAATTGGTTCCAAATATTATCTCAAACTCTGATTCCTCAAAGAATAGCCACTTGATGTCCCTATTAACATAAGATTTGTGCTATGTATAAGATTGCCATAATCATCTTTACTTTCTAAAACTGTTACTTGAAACATTTAACTCATTTATTTTAACCAACTTTATTATCTGAGATTCCTATCTGTCATGTATTGATTTGGGATTGCCCTTTTATGTATAATAATCATGATATAGACAAGGAAAACCATTTATGACATAGATAGTTAATCAAATATGCTGAAAATGTTTAACACAATTATTAATACAAACAAACAAAAAAAAATGTATGTGTTGCAAGTATATAAATGTTTGTATTAAATACATATTAGGTAACGTCTTACCATTTCTCTTTAGTGATGCTTGTGTTAATATGCAATCACGCATACACCATAAATTATATTTTATTCTTGCTTGTGGTAAAGGAAAAATATTTCTTTATTATGTTACAAACTGACACTGATATTTTCCCTTTTTGCCCCTATATTAAAGTTTAAAAAAATTATAATATCTAACATGCAAATAAATAAACTGAATGAAGTTAATTTTAACTTGGTTTTGAAGTTTACAAGAAAGAATGTTCTATTTAATCATTTCAGTAATCCATGTTAATCTATTTTAAGCACAGATAGTATTATGTAATTGTTCTAAAACATCCATCAGATAAATCATCCTTGATAACCTTGGAATTTCTGCTTTAAAATGGAGAATTATAGGATCCATTCACTATGAATTGACTTGATGTTTTTTGATGTAGGTGTGTAGTAAGAGGTCAATTCCATCCTGATCCTGACAAGTCAAAGTTCCATAGATGATATCTTCTTTCCCCAATGTAGCTTTCACACTTAGCATTGTTTACTTGACTTCATCATTAATTATATTTTACTTTAATGATTTGTTTTGAGTGAAATAAAATCAATATTTCTTATATCATTTTAATATCCTAAAATCTAGATATTGCGATATATAATTGAGAATTACCGATATTTTGGAAGTTCGGATACTTTGAATTTACTTGCAAAGACTTTAATTTCAAATTCATTATTTAGTTAACTTTAATTCTTCTATGTTCACTCTCACTTTCTTGGATATCTAAATATTGATTTTTGATAGTATTGCCACTCAAAATTTATTGATGTTTATCTTCGAATTTTAAATTTAAATCCTCTCTGTAAGACTTTATAGGTTCTTCAGCAGATAAGAAATTTTATGCCCCTTTTTAGAAAAAGATAGTTGTTCAACTTGGAAGTTCATGATCATCATTTCAGTCCATTGTTGACATCATTTTTAATGAGTATTAGTATAAATAGTTTGTTAATAATAATAATAATAATAATAATAATAATAATAATAATAATAATAATAATTGTTTGATATATTTTTTTTACTTTAATATTAGTTTTTATTTTTTTGATTGTGTTCATTCATCCGATCTTACTTATCATGCATTGTTAAATAGTGTCTGCAATCGTAACACATTTAACAAAATGATAATTGTCCGAGGTTAGTTGTTGTGTCTGTTTGATAATTTGATTTAAGTATTTGTTTACAGTATAATTAATTTGGGATTTAAAACCTAAATTATAATTAATGATTTGACAATTTGTGTGTGTTAACCTTTACTAATCTAGCAATTAATAAATAGTGCCTTGTCATGGATCTTGGATTCAGATTGGGCCAGATGGTATACTAGGCATTGGAAGGATGTTAGGGGTATCCATAACAATATATATATATGTCGTAGCCTTTAAAAATAGTTCAAGAAATAACCAAATAACTTGTTCGTCTTCGCCAGGTTAACTTTAATTTTTTTTCAAACAATTGTTTTTTAAACGTTGAATTTTATAAAAACGGAAAGTTATCGAACGGTGTTTATTTTTCTAAGCGTTTAATTAAAGTCGGGAAGGTAGGGACGACACGTGCCCGACCAGAAAAGTGCTTTGTTCGCTTGTGGGTAAGTGGCTCCGGTGGGGGCCGCCCCCCCCACCGAAGAAGCCGACCGCACCCCCGAACATTGCACTTCAAAAAGCCCGGGCGCGTCGCTACCAGCTTGTTTTAAATATCGCTTTCCGTTGCAATTATAAACGGTTTAATGGCCTATCGTTTTGTAGTTTTAAATCAAATTATAGGTTATTTTTTCTTTCCCTTGTTAAATTTCCTTTAATTTTGTGTAGTATATTTTGTGAATTTAAAGCCTGTTGTCTTAGCGGTCGTTGGTTAATAGTTTTGGTTTCTTGTCATATGCTCGTATCGGGCAAGTTTTGGGTGGGCTTGGTGATCTTTGGGTTTTAGTCCGTGTCTATGTTTGCGGTTTATTGAAGTTTTGTGATGCTTACCCACTTTTAAAAAGTTGTTTGTGGAGAGTGTAGTTGGGGGGTTTGGTGTTGGGTTGTGCGTTCGTGTGAGGTGTGGGCCGCGGTCCCCGTGCCTGGGGGCCTTGGTTTGTTTAGTCCCCGGCGGTGGTGGGCTCTCCTATAGTTCGTTGCTTCCTGCAGTCATTGTGCCTTGTATTTTCGCACTTGATACTAATGTTCGGATGTGGCCGTTTGCTTTGAACTTTTAGCCAGGGTTAAATAGGGGTTTGTCTTTTCAAATACAGTCTAGAGCCTATTCTACCCGCCCTCTAAAAATATTAAATTAGCAAGCTATTTTAAATGTAAAATTAAAAATTAAGATAAAATCTAAATGTTAAACTTATTCCTCTTTAGTGTTTTTTGTGCTATATATTTTTCTGTGTTATTTCTGGCGTGGCTTTTATTTTTATATTTACAAGGTAATTTATCTCCCCCCGCGGCTCAATATACATTCTCTAGGATAAAAGTGGTAATAAGTTAATTTGAAAAATTTATAAATGTTATTTTATTTTTTTAGTTTATTGGTGGGGGGTATAAAATATTTAATTAAATATAAAATATAATGAATTAAAAAAATATTTATTTAATAAATTTCTAAATTGAATAATTATTTAATTTTTATTTATTTTATTTTATAAAATAGTATATTTTATATTTTTTTAGAGGGTCATAGGATGTTTTGAAAAAATATTTTCCCTTATTTACCAAATAAAAAAATTTGAAAATAAAAAGTTGAAGATATGAAATCACATACTTTGTGTAAAAAAAAAAAGGATTTTGCTTACTATCCAATTCATAGGAACAGAGGGTTGGTATATGTATTGAGTTTTAATTTACACCAAAATATAAAATTATCAGAAAAAATAACTAAGATTACCCCTAATAAATTTACAAAAATATAAATTAATAAAGTTAATTTGTTTAAAAATTTGAATAGATAAATAAAAAATTAAAATAAAAAAAATAAAAATTATTGTAGAAATAGAAAAAAAATAATAGATATTGGTTGATAAAAAAATAAATAATTTTAGATACATAATATATTATATTATATTGTAATAAAAAAATTAATTAAAAAAAAGTCTATAAAACTTAAATTAATATTTAATATTTAAATAAAATATTACAAAAAATATAAAAAAATATTTTTTAAAATGGGAAAATAAAAATTAAATTATTAATTTGATTAAAACTAAAAGTAGATAAGATATTTTAAATAATGCTTGTTTATTAATTTTAACTTAAGTTTTGATTGATTTTAAAATTTTTTTTATAGTATAAAATGTTTGGTAATTAGATTTTAATTGAAGATGATCTAATTTAGGAGGTATTTGTTATATATCATTTATTTAGAGTAAGTGGGGGAAGATAAATTTTATTTTCCCAAAAGTTGAAAAGCCTTAATAATATTTTTTTTTTTTATATATCAAGATTAGAAAAAAATAATTGTTTTTTATTAATTATGTTCCATTTTGTAAAATTTTTTTTCTTATCTAACTTTATTGTTTTAATTAAAATTTAGTAATTAATAAAAATATTTTTTATAGATTAAGGATTAATTAATTGTTTATTTTAATTTATTTTTTTTTATTAAAATATTTTTATATTTAATTTTATTTTTTTATTTAAAAATAATTAAATATTTTTTTTTGTTTATGAAAAAATATTTAAATTAAATTTGAATTATAATAAAAGTTTTAATTTTAGGTTTATTTTTTTTTATTTAATTTAAGTTTTTATTTTAAATTAATGTAATGACATATTTATATATCGTTACAATATATATACTTGGAGTGTAGATATAATATAGGGGATTTAAACATAGACTTTCAAACTCCATTTAGTGATCCATTCTATCTCATACAACTAATACAGCTGTCTACATACATGTGAAATAGTTAGTTAAATGATCTCCAATATACATATTTCATGATGAAACAGCACCCATCATTTTTGGACTAGATCATCATCTCTCACACATATACGCAATCAGTGCTCAGTTTATATTAAGATAGAAAATCTTCAAACTTTAATGGAATGGCTTTAATCTACTCCATCCTCCAAAATCTTCATCCATTCATACCATTAACAATTTGATAATGGAATGCCCAAATTCCTTTTTGATGCCAATATTATAGTGATGCTCATATGACCTTAAGTAATTCTGATCCCACATGCAAAGGACCTTATCCATTTAAATATATAGAAGAGGGTTGGGCAGGATACAAACTGAATTTGTAATATTTGAAATACAAGTATATTATATATATATATATATATTGGAGCATATATATAATATAATATATATATATATATATATATATATATTGGAGCATATATATAATATAAGGGACTTGAGCACAATCATTCAAGATTTTTTCAGTGATAAATGATCTCCAAATCCCCCATATTAAATCTAGACTCCATATATATATATATATATTGATTTGTATATTACATATATTGTAAAACAAATACAGATATCAAACTTTATTTATTATAAAACAAATACAGATATCAAACTTTATTTATTATATATATATTCAGTATACTTATATTTCAAATGTTACAAATTCAGCCTGTATCCTGCCATCTCTTTCATGTGTATTAAACGGATAAGGTCCTATACATGGGGAATCAGAATAACTTAAGGTCAACATGGGCATAACTATGTAGTGGAATCAGCAATGAATTTGGGTGTTCTATCATCAGATTTTCAATAATATGGATGGCTAAATGGTTGGGGTGGAGTAGATTAAAAACATTCCTTTAAAGTTTGAAGATTTGCTATATTAATATAAATCAAGCACTGATTGTATATATGTGTGGGAGATGATGATCTGAACCAACTTATGAGTGCTGGTTTAGCATGAAATATGTTTATTATAGATTATTTATCTTTTCCACATGTATGTGGTCAGGTGTATTGGTTGTATGTGATACAGTGGATCACTGAAGGTAGCTTGAAAGTGTGTGTTATACTTGTATTTCATATATGACAAATTCAGCTTGTATACTGCCCATCCCTCTTCTGTGTATTTAAATGGATAAGATTCTATGCATGAGGGATCAAAAATACTAGTCAACATGTGCTATGGATGGCTAAAGAGTTGAAGGGGGGAGTAGAGATTGAAGTTATTCTATTAAATGTTGAAGATTTGCTATCTTAATATAAACCAATTACTGATTATATATGTA
This sequence comes from Epiperipatus broadwayi, assembly GCA_028023455.1. Classification (NCBI taxonomy): domain Eukaryota; kingdom Metazoa; phylum Onychophora; class Udeonychophora; order Euonychophora; family Peripatidae; genus Epiperipatus; species Epiperipatus broadwayi. The sequence goes on from JAQFVV010012401.1 coordinate 12,389,347, forward strand.
TGATAGATGATGATCTGAACTATGCTGGTTCAGCATGAAATACTTATATTGAAGATCATTTATTTTTTTCACATTTAAGTGGTCAGGTGTATTGCTTATATGAGATGTAGTGGATCACTGAAAGGAGCTCAAAAGTCTGTATTCCTAATATATATATATATATATATATATATATATATACTATATATATATATATATATATATATATAGTGCCATTAGGGTGCTAGTCGATGTCTTTCTTAATTTTCATCTCATCACATCATAATAATATAATTTTTTAAATAGTCATAAACATAAATATAGAAGATATTAATCTAATATGATTTTTTATCATTTTAACAAAATTATATGTAATTTATTTTAATATATTTTTTAAATATCACTCAATTTTAGAGAAAATATGTTTCACTTCTGCTATGTCTGACCTTCCATACTATTGGACATCTTGTCTGCAAACTTAACCATTCCAGATTTATTTAACAATAATAATTCCCCAATAATCACACAACTCTATTAGGTTTAGATTAAATGCAATTGAATAATAAATATTCTTAGCAATATCTACGTTACAAATTATATATACAGCTATATACATTATAAACACACCTAAGCCCATAAATGTACATAAATCATATTACATAAAGAGCTTGCAAATAAGTTCTTAACAAGCTTTGCAGAATATCTCTAATCACAGACCAGTTCTTGCTACCAGTCTGGGGTTAGGAATATTCTGCAAAACTTGTTAAGAGCTTATTTGCAAGCTCTTTATATAACATTTGTAATACAAGCTTGTTTAAATTAGATCATGTGACCTCTGGCTTGATTTTTTTTTAAAAAATAAATCATATTATAAGTCAGTACAACCTGTAAGAGTTCTAGCTGACTGTTAACATGTTTGGAGGCCAGATCTCTGCACTTGGAAGCCCCTTTGTATATGGGTGACATTTTGCACCCACTTATAAATCCATGTGCACAGGTGAAGCCCCAAGAATCAAGTGTCCTTTTCTTGATCCAATTTGCATTGAGTTCAGTCATTGTTTTAATTCCTGAAGTTGATTGGCTCATACTCCCAACCATCAACTCAAATGCTTCTTACTTTCATTGCTCCATGCTGGATACAAGAATTTAAATCATTATCTTTCTAGCTTTAATTAATGAGTTATTTTAAGCTTGCAGTTTATCTCATAAAGAAAATATAGTCTCGAATTCCTTTAATTGTTTTATATCTCATTATCATACTGTATTCTATTCTCATTAATTATACTGTTTTTACTTTTAGAAAATAATTATTTTTCGAATCTTAAAAGTTATAAATAACTTTTATTTTCTATTTTAAAAGAATCAGTCTTTTAAAATTCTTTAATTTATTTAAACTTATTACTTATTTTCATTTGTAATTTATACCTATATATGTATGTGCATTTAAGAATACACATACATATCAACTTCAATGGAGATTAAAATGACATTTCACTTTCAAAGGAAAAAGCCATAATTCAAATCTATTTTATTAAATTATCTTTAATTTACACATACATATTTCAATAGGACACTAATTAACAAATAATACATTATATTTAGATGGGTGTTAATTTATTTGTATATATGTGTGTACCTATAAGTAATATTAAAATAAATTTAATTGTAACAATAATTGTTTGGTAAATTCTATAAAGCAATACCTTGTGCAAATCACATATAACAGTAGTGAACATTGCATAACTAGGAAACAGAAAAAAGATAACAAGCCAAGTCATTAAAAGAAAAAAACATTTGTTCTTCATTCTTTTAAAGTGTTTTCATATATAAATATTGCTTATTTTCGGAAAGTTTTTGTTTCAATAAAATTTTCCTTATTATATATAAAAAAGGAAAAGATGTATGTACTTATGAATCTATATATTAAAGGATAAAGAAGATGATTAGTTAAAAGGAAAAAAATAGTGTCTGCTCTTTAAAATACAAGTCTAAACTAGAATTAAGACTCAATACCAACATGGAATTAATACTATATTATAGAGAATTCATTCGCTTTCATAGGAAATTATGAATATACACATTTATGTTTGAGTAATAAATATATACATACATGTTCATCAGAAATATAATACAACAGTTAATCGATAATGGTAATAAAGGTATCAAGGAAGACAAAATAATATTAGCACTTAAAATTGGATAATTTTCTGTTGCAGAAAATCAAATTTGATTTTTTATACTTTTATTATTATACCCAGATTATATGCATCTTAAAAATATTTTATTACTTATGTTGTCAAAATCTTTTAATAAATCTGTGTATGTCAAGCGTTGGTGGCCGAGTGGTTAGTACAGCAGCCTTACAAGCCGTTGACAGGGGATTCGCTTCCCAGCTGACACTTTGACACATAAAAAAAATCTGTGTAAGACTTATGTATAGCCCAGTACCCAACAATCATATTGTGTTATAGTAAATTGCATTATTATCATTCTAGAAATAACATATAATGGCAAAATTGGCTAAATACCTTGGAGAATAAATTAGTAGCTCCAGACATTTTATATTAACATTGATGAGAAATCTATACTATAAAATATTGTGTTATGATAACCAACTAAATTGGATTAAAATACTTACAAAAAAAAATCATTAGTGATCTATTCTAAATGAATTTAAACAGTGCTTGGCTCATTAAGCTTCCACAGATAGGTAGTAACACCAGAAGACATTGGATATTAAAGTACACATATATATTATAAATATTATGTATTTCATCAAGTTTACCAACTGTTCAACTCCACTTTAATTTATTATATATTTATTTAAAGAAATATTTAATGTATATAGGTTTTATTATGAATAAACATTTTTAAATACTTATACAATCAAGGCAAAATCATAACAACTATTTAAAATTGTAATTAACCAAGAACTTAATATTTTGAATAACTTATTTAGATTTTGTATTATTGTAATTTTGAATCACAATAAGTTCTCAAATTTTATAAATTTTATGTCCTTAATAGATGAATATAAATATAGATTTTCCTCTGATTATCAACTTATGTCTATCATTTAACATCACAATAAGTTTTAACAGCTAGATAATTTTTTTTATATTGATATTTTTCATTTAGTGTTTATTAAGTTCATTTATGATTGATTAATATCAGATACAAATTATATTAAATTAAATATTATAAATCTTATTTACTCTAATTAATTAAGAGATATAAATAAATAAGATTCCACTGATGTATAATTTGAATAGTATCATTCTATATACATTTTAATTGATTAATAATCAAGCTATTACCTTGTAAATCATGACGTCTATTAGAGCTAGCATTCCTCTTATTTCACATACATTTGAGGAATGTAGAGGTATAGATTAGGGATTTCAGGAACCAGATTATCAAAATCTTTCATTAAAGTCATTTTAACCTTTATAGATCTGGATTTAATTTATACTTATTAGAATCCCTGTCTTTTGGGCATCATACCTATAACTTGTTCTATTTATTCTATTTGATACCCAATGTGAGATTAAAATAACCCAGAGATTTGTGCTAATAATTAAAAAATTTATTTTGTATAGGGCACATTTATCAACTGATAATATGCTGGAATGCACCTGAAGGTACAGCACATTACATTTTTTTGGCACAATCAACTAGTGCTTGAATAATCTATAGATTCATACTGATATTATTATTAAATTGATTTTGCATGAGATGCTTTTACCAACTGATACAATGCTGGAATCCACCTGAAGTTTCAGCACAGTACAGATTTTGATATCCAACTGTGTGGCTCAATTTTAAACTATGGCACCTGAGACCAGTAAATCACATAAATATTTTTGCATGATTAGTAGTCCTATTAAGATGAAAATGAAATATATTTTGAGTGCTTAGTTAGTGCATTTTTTTAAAAAAGCCTTGATTGATATAGCTTGTCTATGAGTAGATGTTAATAGTAAAATAATAATTATGCATAATAATATTTTGTATGTTGTTTATGTCAGTGAATAAACAAGTTTTCTTATATATAAATTTGCTTTATTAAGAACTATTATAAAAATCAATGATCAAGAAGTACATTCTATAGCTATAAGTTCAGATGTTTTGAATATGATCCTCAGTCAGATACAGGGATTTAAAAAATTTGAATAAACAGAAAACAAAATTAAAGACTGAAATAATAAAATCCAGAATTAATTTTGATGAAAGATTAGAGGAACAGGCAAATGAAATTAATAAGAATTTTGCAGAATTCAATGAAAAATTTAAAATATTAGATAAACATTTTGCAGATTTTGATAAAAATTTTGAAGAACTAAAAGTAGATTCTAAAAAATTGAGGGATAGCATTAATAATAGGTTCAATGCCTCCAATGCATGATTTGATGAATTTAGGTATAATTTAAAAGCCAAATTGAAGGACTCAGAAGAAATATGCAATGCTAGGTTTGGAGATTGATGGAAGAAACTAGAAGGTTTGAAAATAAATTGAATCAAATTCAAGAAAAGTTTGAAAAGGACCTTGAAGACAAAAAATAAGCTTGAGTACAAAGAAAAAGGAATCCATAAAAGAGCTGGGCAAAACTAAAACAAAAATAAAGATTTTACAAGAAGGATGTAAAAAGTTTAAAGTTGGGGTCAAATATTTTTTCCAGGCTCTGTATAAATCAAAGAGGTTTAAACTAGTTGGAAATATGAGAGTACATGAAATTAAATTTCATGGGAAAAGTATAGATGGATTTTTATTTGAGAGAGAGAGAGAACTATAATGGGTTCAAGATATACTAATAAATTTTATTTAGATGTAAATAAATACGGTGATTTCAGTTATGGCAGAAGAAACTTTAGGGTTGATAAAATTGTATGGCAATCTATAAAATAGTATTCCATAAAAGATTTGTCTATAATATTTATTTCTGTGATATGAATCTGAGATGTTTTTATATAGCTATATGTGATTATAATTAAGAAGCAACACATTATGAATAGGTTTGGTTTTTGTCATTTTATAGCAAATGATGATAGAGCATAGGATTGGTTCTTGTCATTTCATAGCAAATGATGATAGAGCAAACATAAAATGTTTAGTTTATGGTAGTGTGAGTTTTAGAAGTAGAGTGCATTGTCCTAATGCCCTAAAATATGCAGACTATGAGTCATTACTTAATAAAGAAGGGGGAAGCTATATTTTCATATGATATAAAGAAACCATATTTTCAGATAGTTGAAAAAAAATATTGTGAAAGAAATTCATATTACTGGGATAATTGTAACAATTAATTTTATAAGTATCCAACCAGAAAAAAAAAACAAAGGAAAATATGTTGATAGTGTGAAAAAGAAATAATAAATTGAATGCAATTATTTATAATAAAACTTTTATTTATTACATAGAATCTATATTTTTGAATATTTTAAGGATTAATTCTTTCATTCATAAGGGATGTAATGTCCTTGATTTATTCTTCAAATATCCATTTGGGATAATGATCTTCATCCTTTTTTTCTTGAGAAATTATTTATATCTTCACATTCTTTACTATTATGAAGGGATGTTATGACTTGTAACCTCTTGTTTGTTGAATTATTATACTTGAAGTAAGTTGTTATTTTTTAACATGCATGGTAGAAAAAAAATGTGCATAGGTTTAAATCAGTAAGATGAATTACTGATTACAAATTTAAGAAGCAAATTGTTAGTTAATAAATCAATTTCTAAATTGAAATTGTATTTGAGTTTAGTGGATAAATTAGTTAATGAATTTGAGTATATTAAAATGTATGGCACAACCTGAAACTATAACATAATAATTGTATGATGTAGTATGAATGATGTGTGCCAAAGTTATATAGTTTGCATTGATAGATCAAATTAATAACTGTGAGGAGTAAAATAGTAGCAAGGAAAACTTAAATGGAAATCTGGAGGGTATAATAGAAATGCCAATATGTAAATTTGACAATCGTTGGTAAGAATAGAGACTTATATGTAGCATTTGTTATAACTTACAGTAGTGCATTTAATATTATAAAGTTTGATGTGATGGTACAACCATTAGTATGGAATGATAATAATACTGAGAACCTAAACACAATAGTGGTAACTTAGTGATATTGATGAGGTTGATGAAGTGCAGTACATAAATTACCTTAAGAATTTACCTATCCAAGAATTACATGATGCTAAATTTCCAATGTTCTACAGCAATATTTGTGATGCTGAAAACATATTATTTGCATTAGAATTTATTTTGGGTTATTATGCTAAATATAAATCATTATAATAGGAATGATTGTAGGACTTACCCATTAAATGTAATGCAAATGTAGACAAAGTTTAAAACACACTCTTAGTTTTAAAAAAAATTTTAGTGGAAGGATATGTCCCATTAGGATATGTACCACCAAGTTATGTCCTAGATATATGCTATAATTTATATGTATAATATAAGATCATTAATTATTGAAATGTGTTGTCGATGTCTTCCTTAATTTTCATCTCATAATATGATAATAATATATCTTTTTTAATAGTTATAAATATAAATGTAGAAGATAATAATCTAAAATGATTTCTTATCATTTTAAAAGAATTATATGCACTTTAATTTTTTAAAAAATATTCGATTTTAGAAAAAGTAGGTTTCACATCAACAGACATTAAAATGATGTTTCACTTTCAAAGACAAAGTCATTTTCAAATCTATTTCATTAAATTATCTTTTTTTTACAAATACATATTCCTATAAGATACTAATAAATAAATAATACATTACATTTAGCTGTATGTGAATTTGTTTGTATATATACAGTGTACTCTTTTCTTAAAAGAAAAACTACTGAACAAAAGAATTGGCTAACTAGGATATAACAATATTAAACTGCAATTGGATTACATAAACAAATGGCTATTAAAATAATATTGTTCTGATTTGCTCAAATTACATTACTAAGATACAATATCTAATAAAACAATATTTTCCAATAATTAAATATAAGAAAACTTAATGAATTAACATATCATAATACTTAGATTCATAATAAATAATTAGGGTTCGAACTAGAATACTCAATCTATTCATTTCAATAATAAATTCAATTTATATCTAACTCGAGATTATAAATAAAATATGGTTCTATCAAAATAACAAATATAATGATCAAACTCTTAACATGAGACATTCAGTAAGGTACACTGGCTTAAACATTGAAAATACATTCCTAAAGATACGTTCCCAATGGCATAAGAATATTACCCTACCAAATTCACATAACAAAACCACCATGTAATACTCTCATGTCTTAGACACACCCACATATATAATAATCCTAAAATATAATTTATAATTTCATTACAGAAATAACAATAAATTGCTTAATATTCCTTTAATAAAATACTAATTGTACATTTGATACTAATTAAAAAATTTCTTACTTATCATCTTTCAAAATAGATTACTTCCCATTATATATAAATAAACACAAAAACTAAAAAGTGAAAAAAGAGAAGTTATAAATAAAAATAAAAATAAAAAATATCTATCAAATTAACTAAAGCATTATTCAATAAGTTTAAAATAGGATTTAGAACTCCTCCTAATTCTAACAGATTGATCAACAACTCAAAAGATCATATTGATCATTCATTCACCCCATATGTAGTATATTCCATTTCATGTCCTCAAGAAAAATATCTTGCTGTATATTATGGTGAAACTAAAGCTACTATTAATACTAGGCTTGCTCAACATGTGTACACTTTCAAGAGAGCTCAGAATCTTTGTATATATTTTATTTTGTATTTTTAAGAAAGCTATGATTATGAGGTATGGATCCTCGAAAATGTTTAGCTTATTTTTATTTTTATTTATAACTTCTCTTTTTTAACTTCACTTTTTAATTTTTGTGTTTATTTATATATAATGGGAAATAATCTATTTTAATTATAATAATAATAATAATAATAATAATAATAATAATGATGATGATGATGATGATAATAATAATAAAAAACAGCCACTCAACATTGAGCACAGCCTGTCTAATTTCATAAAAATAAAAAGGAGAAAAAAGTACTCTAAAAATGAGTTTTGCAGTGACAAATCAATCTGTGAAACACAAATACATCCACAACAATATATCTTCTGTACTTTTGGAGCATTCCATGAAATCTGGACACAATTTTACTCCTGCCAATTATGTAATTATATGCACTGAATCAAATGATCATAAGAGGAAAATAAAAGAAGCATTCTATATTAATGGAAATATTAATGCTATAAATAGAAAAGACACTTGCTTTAATATATCGAAGAAATGATCCACGTAACACATGCTAATTTAAATATCTTTGTATATATTTTATTATGTATTTTTAAGACAGCTATGATTATGAGGCATGGATCCTTGAAAACGTTTAGCTTATTTTTATTTATAACTTCTCTTTTTTAACTTCACTTTTTAGTTTTTATGTTTATCATCTTTCAATAAAAAATTTTGGTACTTACATATTAGTCCTGTGACACAGCATGTATTAGACTTGTTACACCTTTTCTCATCCATGATAAGTGTGTAACATTGTGATTAGGTCAAATAAATCCATGTAAATCCTGGCATGTTGTTATCTGATGTCATATCAAAATGTGTTTGTTATCATATCTCCGATCTAATTTTTTTTCCAAATATTTTCAAGATTTCTTATAGTATATCAGATCTTTTTTTTTTTGCCCAGTTACTGTAAAGATCTCATTCTGACAACAACTTGATTTTAATTGCATTTTTTCTTCATAGTTACTGTCATAGTATTTTTTCTTCATAGTTACTGTTTGTTTTAATTTCATTGTTGCTTAATTAAGTTGATTGTAATTAAGTAAATAACTGTACTTTTCTTTTGCCTTCCATTGCATAATTTTCATAATTAAATGTTTTTTGTTCTTGATGAACAGTCCAAAATGATAACAATTTGGAACCTTCCATCAACTGAAATGGACACCATGTCATATTTCCAAAAAAAGGGAATCCTGCTATCTAAAAAAATGTGTCCAAATGTCCATCCTATGACCATTTACATTCATACATTGGATAGGCAATAGTGCTGCTATGTTTGAGGATGCAACAGTAGAATCAGCATTCATAAGGAACATGGTTGGAGGGTTCCAAAATCCCATTTTTAAATGCCATACGTTTTATATATAGTTGGGCTCAGAAATTAACTTCCATAGAATGGGGCAAAATAAAACTCAGCTTATGAGATAAGATGGTGATTGATTGGAATAACTACATTCAGGAAGTTTGTACAATTGCTATGCTTGAACATGAAAGATGAAAAATTGGAGGGCCTGACAAAATCATCAAGACAGATGAGAGCCTATTTTCCAAAATAAAAAACAATTTGGATGCATTCTTCCTGAATGGTGGATGTTCAATGGCTTGTGCAGAAAGACTGATGAGTGTTTTAACATTAGAATTAGAGATAGGACTGCAGTAACTCTCATGGAAGCCATCAAGCAAAATGTAAATGAGGGTTTGACCACATATTCTGATTGTTGGAAGGTGTACAAAAGTGAAAAATTGAAAAGTTCCAGTTATGATCATTTTCATGTGAACCAGAAGTATAATTTTGTCAATCTGGAAACAGGCATCCACACACAAAACATTGAAAGACTTTGAGGTTTTATGAAATAGTGTAATAAGCAACAATGGGGAACATCTTGCCAACATTTGGATTCATATTTGGTCAAATTTATGTGCCAGAGGTGTCATAAAGATGAGGATGCATTCATTTGCATAATGAATAAAATATAAAATAATTGGTTGCCAATATGAATTATTAATAAAAGTTGTATATTTTTTATTTTGTGGGAAAATGTTTTTTTTAACATTTAAAAAAAAAAATTATATTCATTACCATTTTTTGACAAAATCCTGTTTAAGTGATACTCTCTGCAATCATGTGTTCATTTTGGAGGGAAAAATAAAACTTTTTCTTGAAATCTCCATTTTATCTGGAAAATTTTATTGATCTATTAATAAAAATGAACAGACCACATACATTTATTTATTGTGAGAATTCCTGTTATATATTGCACAGTAAGTAACATATGTGTGCACATATTATGTTTTCATTAATAATATTTTAGAAATGTTGGTAATTTAGTCATTGTTCAGTCCATAATAGCATGTGATATTTTTAGTATTGTTATACTTTTTCATCTAAATTTCGTATATATTTATTGAAAATGCCATATATATTTCATATCCCCCCCCCTCATAAATAATATTTATGGATAACATTTCATGTTTTTTTAAATAGCATTTTAGGGAATTTTCGTAATTTACCTATTAAAATGGGTACATTTTATGCTTTTTAATCTAAATTTCATATATATAGTTATTGAAAATGCTGCATGTATTTTATTCTTTTTTCAATTATATATCAGGGAATTGCTTAAAAATTAACCCTTTAATATATATTAAATGTATATTTCTGCTGTGATAGTCATATATGTTTGTGTTAAAATATACTCCAAAGTTTTTGAAATTTATTGATTTTATGGCTTTTTGTTTAATGGCATCTCTTTATTTATAGTGTGTAATTATTTATAGTTAGTAATTTACACATTAAAATTGGTACATTTTTCTGTATATATTTATTGAAAATGCCACATATATTTCATTCTTTTTTTAATTATATATCTGGAAATTTGCTTGTTTAATGGTGTCTGATGATATTGATTATAATTTTATTCTTATATTTTTATGTTGAAGTTTAACGCCTGGGATTTGTAATATATAAGTCCGATTGGTTCCTATTGTAGTTGTCGGCCAGCATTATATTCTGAACCTCTTATAAAAATAAAATTGGGATTTATAATTATAAAAGATATAAACAATTGCAAGTGAATCATAAAAAATTATCTTTACATAAATTTCGTCATACAAGATTAACATGGTAAGAAATTTCAACGTGGCCTAATACACTACATAAATTTTCATTGCGCAAATTGGGGCTTCCAATATATAGGTTTTAAACATACATATTATTACATAAATTTCAAGATGTAGGGTTATATACATTTGTAGGTAAATAACATAGATAAATAAGTAATTATCAGATAGAAAACAGAAGAACCAACTAAATGATTGAAAAATAGATAAGATAGACATACATTTATATATTGATACATACATATATATTAGATATAAAAATTGATAGGCATGACAATAGATAGATAGATAGATAGATAGATAGATAGATAGATAGATAGATAGATAGATAGATAGATAGATAGATAGATAGATAGATAGATAGATAGATAGATAGATAGATAGATAGATAGATAGATAGATAGATAGATAGATAGATAGATAGATAGATAGATAGATAGATAGATAGATAGATAGATAGATAGATAGATAGATAGATAGATAGATAGATAGATAGATAGATAGATAGATAGATAGATAGATAGATAGATAGATAGATAGATAGATAGATAGATAGATAGATAGATAGATAGATAGATAGATAGATAGATAGATAGATAGATAGATAGATAGATAGATAGATAGATAGATAGATAGATAGATAGATAGATAGATAGATAGATAGATAGATAGATAGATAGATAGATAGATAGATAGATAGATAGATAGATAGATAGATAGATAGATAGATAGATAGATAGATAGATAGATAGATAGATAGATAGATAGATAGATAGATAGATAGATAGATAGATAGATCAGTAGGTTGATAAACAAGGAAATAGATATATAGTTAGATTGATAATGAAGGCAAATACATAAAAGACAATGGATGGGTATATGAATAGATAGGTAAATAGATAGATAACATAAATGCATGTATGCATAAATAATAGGTAAGTAGATAGATATATGGATATATAGATAAATAAACAGATTGATAAATAGATGGATAGATTTTCATAAACAACAATTAAGCAAGTAAATAGGCAGATAGGTAGTTAAATGCACACAAGAGATAGGCATACAGACAAGCAGATAGATAAGTAGAGTATTAGATAGACAGACGTAATTATATATACATAGTTATAAACTTATAATTTTACTGCACATATTTTAAAATTATCTTAAAAAAAAAAAACACGTTAACATTATTATTATAAAATAAAGCCATTGTATGCAATATTTTCTCTTAGCAAGTAATTTGTTTAATAAACAGTTGCACCATCCATTTGGAAATGTTTTCATAATTAACTATTTTATTTTTATAAAATATATATAAATACTATTTTTATGTATTTATAATAAGGTTAGCAAAGCAATTTATGAATAATCATTGAAACACAACAATATATATATGCATGAAAATTTTTTAGTTTAATATCTTCATTTAGCATTAATTTATGTTATATATTATAAGAGCTTGATCAGTCAATTTTGGCAGGTGAGATAAAGCAAATTGCACATTTTTAAAAATTATTGAAAAAACTTTTAGTATTTGTTTAGAAGAATCTCTCATGCTTACAATTTGTGATTCAAATTTGTACCAAATAAAATTGTTTTCAAGAGGCTGGAGACTTTTTCTCAGGTAGCTCTTCATAACCAACACAGTTAATCATCTACACTGTCAGTAAATAGGTATCTAGCTACTTTTATCTGGTTCATAAAGCAAGAATGGAACATCATTTAAACTCTCACCAACTACAATTGAAATTCTGGTGAATACTGATTTCTTCATCATTGTTTATCCTTGAGAATTTATCCCGAGAAGCATTTGCATTGCATTGATCTATTCAATTAAAAAAAGCTTCTTTAACTATTTATTTAAAATAATGTATTATAAAAACAATGGATGTAATAAGTAAAAAATGTGTTGAATAAAAAAATTACTATAAGAGAGTGTATCTCTATCAAATTGATAGCATATTTTTTATTAAAGTAAAAAAAAAGAATAGTGTATCGAAGAACAAACAAAAATTAAGCATATATACATATACTAAATTTAGTGTCATATTAACACTACATGTTAACCAAGTAATAGTTAATTAACCAAAAAACTAACTCTTTCTTTTAATTTCTTAATCTTTAAAACATTTTTGATATTTATTTAGTTAGTAGTATACATGCATTTTTTTTAGCGTAGAGGAGGAAAATAGAAAATTATTTGTGCATGTGAACATGAATTTAGAGTAAATTATAATGTAAATATCATTCATTTATTAAAAGTGCAAAAGAAATAATATTTTATTTTTTCTTCATTCAATTGTCTTGGCAAAATCAATTATTTAAAGAAAACGTTTTATTATTTTTTCTCAAATCTCATTTTTCCCATTTAAATTACAATAAATTTCAAATATTTCATATATAATTAATTGAAAACCAAGAGTTATGATTCCTTATTATGTGAATCTTCTAGAAATATATTTTTTATTTGGTGAAGAGAAAAAATGTCAGAAATTTAATATAAACTTTTCTTTGTTTTTAAGACTTGTAAAGTTATATATAATTATAATAGTAATATTTAAAATGCATTGATAATTTTGAAAATAATTCAAATAGAAATTCTATTTTTATGAAAAAAAGAACTCTATTATTATTATATAGAATAAATGTGTCTATAAAATTTAATTTTCTAAAGAGAATTTCCTACAAAAAGCTCCCAAGTGCACATAATGAATTTCATTAAAACACTTTTTAAAAAAAGAAAGAATCCCAATATAATTGCTAGCCCACAATGGCTATAACCAGGATATAATACTACTATCAATTTTCAAATGTCTTAATTTTATATTATTCTTTAATTGATCATTATATACATCTTAGTCCCTTCCTATTTATATTTATATTATACAAAAATCAAATTATTTTAAATGTATCTTGCTTAGTTTAAATTTTACTCTTTTTTTTTGTAGTATCTCATACTGCTTGTAATTTAAATGGCTGTAAATTTGAATAGACTTTTGCAAATGATGCTTAATGGTTATAAAATTTGTTGTGATTAATAATAATTAAAAAGCAATTTTATCATATTAATTGATTTAAAAAAAACAATTAACTAATTATAAGAAATCAATCAATTGAATCTAGTTAAATAAAAGTAATTTTATTTCATTTTTTGGATATATTTAAATTTTATCTTATACAGACATTTTAATATCATTGTAATAATGCTTATTAAAAGTCAAATTTGGAATGATAGTTATGTAAAACAAATATAAATCTTAGAAGCAATATGAAATACTGGTTGTAGTTGGAATATGATGAACCACATTGCAGTCATTAACAGTTAACTTTCTATAGGATTTACTTTAATAAAAAATGTCACTATCTCATGTTTGGATTAAAATGTTCAAATCAACTATATACCAGTCTTTATAAAAATAAAAATGACATAATTCAAAAAGGCATACATTGTAGTATGTTGTGAATAAAAAATAGTGAAAACTTATATGAATTTTCTAATGAAATATTTAAAAGAAAATAATATAGCCTAAAAATTATAAAAGTAAAAGCTGTGAAGATAATTTTGCTTCAATGGATTTTTAATATCTACATTTAAAATCTTTATGTAGAAAATTTTAATATTTTATTTATCATTTTTGTAAAATAATTCTGTTTGCTTTGTCATATAAAAGAAAATATTTAACATTAACATTTTTTATTATTTTGTATTTTCTTTATAAAAGAAAAAAACTAAATGCAAGAGATGAATGTTTATATGTTAGATTTTAATATATGTTATTTTTTTTATTAAATTAATACTTTTATACATTTGTGCAGGCTGTAAGATTATTTATCAATTTTACTTATTCACATCAGAATAAAAGTAATTTCTACCACATTATAATTATTATTGGGATGTTTTTATTAATTAAAAATTAAATTAACATTGTTATCTAAGTTTTATTCAGAAAAATTACAATTATGGAAAATATTTTCATAACATGTATACTATTTGTTATTTTTCTTAATCATTTAAATTAATTATACATTTAAAGTACTTGGATTTGAAAATAGATTGTGGCTGTTTTCTCTTTTTATGTGCTTATGTCATAAAAATGCTTTTGCATTTGAAAATAAATTAATCTAGTGTCTCTTTTTTATTATTTTACTTGTATTATCAAAGTATTTTCTAAATTTTATGATCCAAACCTTTAATTTTATATATCAATTATATTTTATCTAACATAAATAGCTGATATTGTTCATTGATCGAATGCATTAAGAATAGATTTAACTGGGAAGATTTAGAATTGTTTTCAGTTATATAATTTTAGTTTTTGTGCAGGGATAAAAGTGACATAATTATTATTATTCTTTAGGTTTTTATAATCAAATATTTTTGCAAAAATTAACTTATTTGCATTAGGCCAATATTATGAAATATTTTTAGTTTTATTTGTTAAGGAAAGAAATGAATTTGTAGTTAGTGATCAAGTGTTAAGAATATTAAACTTCATTCAAAAGAAATTATATGGTTTGCTTTTAAAAACAAATGTATTATATTTTCATGATCAGCACTCAAGGATGAATTCTCTCTTTTTTTCTTAATGTTATTTCTCAGACTCAACTTGGAGTTTAGTGTTACTGCAATAATGAATCTGTGCATCCACAGTCATTATACATGGATACATCTTCTTTAGTATCCTATGCCATAATATAGTTAATGATGAAACCAAATACCACATGATCTGGATTTTCACTTAATAATGATTGACCTAGTTATGCAGAATTGATTTCATTATATCTTAGTTTAGCATCTGGAGAGGGGTCTGATTAAATTATTTTTGTTAAAACAGGAATATAATTAAATTACCTCCTTTTAAACATAGATTTTATTAACTCATCTACTGTTAGAACAATATCTAAATAAGACTAATTATGTAACATATAATAAAGAAAAAAACAGTAGAAAAATAAAAAAAATTGTGAAACTAAAATAATGAAAAAACAAACAAACAAAATAAATTAATATATGTATACTTATACGGTATAACAAAAACACATTAAATCATACTTTAGGTTTTTGTTCTAGGAAATTGCTTTATAGTTTTTCTCTATAATTTGTTGTTTAAGATATAGAATTTTTTTTATAAAAATTATTGCTAGATTACTTAATTATCTTGTTGATCATAATATTTTTTGAAATTTTCAGTATATAAAACCTGCTTTCATCTGCTGTTATAGTTACAGTTACATTTAGTAGAATTTTTTGGACCACAATAATATTTTAAAACATGGCCCCCAGACATTCTTATTATATATATATATATTAAATTACGTTTGATGTCTGTATTCTTTCTATAATATATGTAGTACTCAAATCAATATATATCAAAATACAGTAAAATTCACATATTGACAAAATTTATTCTCTTTTATTTTATGTTTATTGTGGCAACGTTTAATTTGAATAATTTTCATATTTTTATAATCAAATTTAAATCCATATTGAAAAGATTTATTATGGATTTAAATTTGATTATAAAAATATGAAAATTATTCAAATTGAACGTTGCCACAATAAACGTAAAATAAAAAAGACAATATTGATGTCAAGAAGTCATCAAATGTTAATGAATCAGCAGTCATCAAATGTTAAAATAACAGAATTGTGGGAAATCTGAATTGAACTATGGGTATTGTGAAAGGTCTTATTTTGATTATTCAAGGTGTATAGTTGATAAAGACTACAAGATGTATAGTTGAAAGTAATTTTAAAAATAATATAATTTATGTGAATTTTACTGTATTTTGATATATACATTGATTTGAATATACAGTATATATATATATATAATGGTCCTGTATAAAACTTTTATTTAAACCCCCAGGTAGTTCAAATATTGAATTGATAGTTAAATAAAATATTTATTGTCTCAACTACATCCAACCTTTATAATAGTTCTAGCTTATTTTATCAGAGATAGAATATTCTATCAAATTATCTATAAAGTATGGTCTATCTGACTATAGATTTAATCTATGGTACTGAGGGCATTTTGCTTGTTTTTATAAGATACTAATTGTATATTCACAAAAATAAAATTAGAATTTTATTTTCTTTTATTATTATTTTGCCTTTTTTATTATTATGATGGCTACACTGAGTAAGATAAAAAAAATTGACACAGAAAATTGCATATTTCAATAGAAATGGATGAACACACTTTTTTTATAGAAAGAAATAGTAAATCAATGTGTCTGATATGCCTGAAAAGTATTTCAGTCAATAAAGAACACAATTTATCCAAGCATTCTGATTGCAATGATATTATTGGTAAAGAAATATTTAAGCAGAAAACTTGAAAAGGGATTTCATTGAGTGGCTAGCATGTCTCATAAAATGTCCAAACAAATTAGAAAATTCTGTGATGGCAAATTATTTTTTTTTATTTTTTTATAAAAGCAGAAACTTCAAAACCATTTTCTGAAGGGGGGCTTGTAAATGACTGCATCCTAACTGCTGCAGAATTAATCTGTTCAGAACATAAAAAAACATTAGAAAATATAAATATACCATGAAAAATAGTTATAAAGCAGATTGGAAAAAAAGTGCAGCAGCGGGGAGAAATGGTGGCTCACATCTAAAAAGGACAAGTTGAAATTGGCATGTCAATTGAAAAAATTGCCCACACCTAATGATTAGGGATAAATTAAATAAATGTTTGATTAAATATAGCAGATTAACTTTAAGCTGATGGTTTCATGTGATCTGTAAATGACATTATAAATATTCAAATGGTCCTTGGTGGTAAAAAAGTTCCCCACTCCTGGTTTAGAACAATAGTCTGAATTCTCTAACATTTACTTCTCTTGAGGTTTATTATCTGCATATCTTGGCATTTAATCAGATAGGGGATAGGGATTAAATCTGCCTCTTTTATCAAGATATAATAAATAAGTGACACATTTTTTAATATCACAAAATATAATATTGCAAAGATGATGAAAGGTATTTTTTATGCAAGTTGGACGAAATATAAAAAATTCATAAAGAGGCTGCAAATTTTTATTTCAATCAAATTGTTTATTTGTATAACACAAAAAAAATATTATCTTTAAATCTATTTTATTTAAAAATAAAATGATAATACTATTTTTTTCAAATTCTTTACAACATTATTTAAGCAAAACAGAAATGAATGACTTTTTTATTAAAGAAAAGAGAGGTTATTCTTTTCATTAAAATGGTTTCCAAATTATTTTTAAAAAATTTTATTTAAGTATTTTTTTTTGTTACCGATTTAATAAAAAGTATTTTTTACAATATTAAATCTCATTATAGTGTCATTAAAAATGCTTTTTGCATCATATGTTGGCTTAATCTTGTATATCATAATCAAAAATATCAATATGCAAAAAGTCACTCCATATCAATGGTTATAGTATTTCTAGAAATTATTTCAGATCACATAAGAGATGATAAAAACTTTTATAGAATGAAGAATGCTCACAGTAAAGATCATAGATTTAATTAATAACTGGGGTAGTTTTTGCCTAGAATCAAATTAATTTTTTTAATTCTGTTTACAAAGATATATAAAAATGAAAAAAGGTCATTAAATTATAATTTCGTATATTTACTAAGAAGTAGCATTTCACTTTTTTCAATATTATATCAGAAATTATTAAAAACAGATACCGAACTGCTATTTTTATTCTATAAAACAATTAGATATCTTGATAGCTAAGTGAAGTGAAGAGCATAACGGATGTCTTTACAATTTTATCATCTTTAAAATAATATCATCTCAGTTGATTTATTATATCTTAAGAAAGACAGTCATACCACCAAAATATGAGCAGAAAAAATTACATAATCTATATAATATAAGAATACAAGTTTCAATTTAATATACTTGGAGTTTAGATGTAATTATAAGGGATTTGAATCCAGGTTTTCAAACTTCCTTCAACTATTCAATCTATTTCATACAATCATGTAATTATCATTTCATTTCAATATATATTGCAATATGTAGTTTGAATCATAACAAGAACAAAAATAAATTAATATTTTTAATTAGTTAAGATGCTATTAAATATATACTATTACAGCAGTTTTGAAAAAAATTAAATAATTCCAATTTTATTTCAAGCTTTAGTTGGAAGAAGATTTAATCAAAAATATGTAATCAAAATTTTATAAGCATTCATTAAATTTTATTCACTTGATTAATTACTGTCACAAAAAAATTATTTTTAAGTCATTAACAATTTCGCATTTTCATTAGTAGATATGCTAAATGATTTAAACAAATAAATTTGATTGGATTAATAATAAATGATTTTATATTTTTTAACTGAAGAATAATTTGTTGTTGATTTTTATTTTATTTTAAAAGCTCTTTTTCTCATATATATTTATGTAGTAACAGCTGAATTTAGTGATCCAATATATTTCCTGAAAAAAAAAGAAAGAGTAAAAACAAAAGATAAAAATGAGTTTTTTAGTAAGTATATCAATTCATCAACTTGCATTTTACATGTTAATCATTTAGTCAGTTTATTTGATATTCTAAGATGTTGTCTTTTAATTTCTTTTGCAATGAATTATTTTAACAACTTTTCTAATCATAGCTCTCTACTATATTTTATTCTCAACCCTAATTTTCCAATGAAAACAAGAGTCTTTTTTTTTCATATGTCAAAAGCGTTAGACCGGGAAGTGAACCCGAACCAGCTGCTTGGAAGGCAGCTATGCCAACCGCTAG
Source organism: Epiperipatus broadwayi (assembly GCA_028023455.1). Classification (NCBI taxonomy): domain Eukaryota; kingdom Metazoa; phylum Onychophora; class Udeonychophora; order Euonychophora; family Peripatidae; genus Epiperipatus; species Epiperipatus broadwayi. The sequence continues at coordinate 12,409,053 of JAQFVV010012401.1, forward strand.
GCCACCAACGCTTGACTCTTTGGAATGTCTTTGATATATCTTTATAATGAAAGTGTAATCTAACTATTTTATAAAACTCACATTCACATCCACCTACATGTTTTATCGAATGAAGATGTGGCCATACAATAGTAGTTCACATATTATTACATATAGCTAGTTGAACAACATACACAGTATTATAATCTTATCATGTAGTTTTAGAATCTTTTGGACAATTCTTAAATTTTTTTATTATCTTTATGTTATAGATAGCAATTCCATATCTTATTTCCACAATAAATTTATTTTTAAATTGTTAAATGAAGTAGCACATGGAAATTTATGTTAAACTTTTTCTTTTTTCCATAAAAAGCTTTCAAGATGTTCAATTTTCAAGCTAAAAGTTGCTGAATATTTTTTGCATTATACTAGCTAATAAAGCATCAAGTTTTTTTAACATTAATTTACAAAGCCAAAGTCTTTATTAGTTAACTTCATAACATTAAGAATGTTTAGTATATTACTTTTAAATGTATAAGAATGACACAAATATTATCATACTACAAATCAAGGAGCCCAGAAGATAAAATATTCAGTTTCATTATTAACCAGTTTGAATTCAAAATACTATCATCAAATCTATATCATATTTTTATATCTGCTTCATGAAGTTATATGTAAACTGTTTCTTAGACCACTGTTATAAAACTAAACTGAAATATAGTACACTTTCATATTTATTATCAATTTATAATGCCTCATATTTTTCACCATTGAGACTTTCTTTCATTGCTTATATTTTTTTCTAACTTCAGTTCTTTGATATAATGTAAAATTGTAATTTGTCACTTAGAAGATGAAGGCATTGACTCATCATTATTTGATTCAGACTGTTTTTTTTCATTCCATGAATATATACTAGTTGCCTATGTAGACCACTGGCTGATGATGCTTTGCATTGCACCTAACCAGCAATGAGCTAATTCATTAACTTTATCTTTTCTAAAATACTCCCAAAATATTTTATACTCTTTACTCATTGTGATGGTAATATATAAAAAATATTAAAAATTTGTACTTATTAAAAATAATAATTGATAAAATTAAGAAAGACCTATATTGTGCAGAGAATATTTATAACTAAACAATGCCACTACACATTATGAAATAAGACTGGAAATTATTGTAATATTAGAATAAAATATTAGCAGTGCAAGTTATTTTTAAATAGACTGACTTATTCACAGCAGCTGAGAGAGTCAAGAACACACAAGTGTCAGCCTCAAACCTGGTTAAATGTAGTTGTTAGTATCGGCTATCACTTTGTGGACATAATTCATCATGTAGGACAGAAACAGGGAAATATTTATTTTCACAACGCAGAATTGACTACAATGTCATATTAAAATAAGCTACCTTAGATTTTCTTAGTTAGTTTACCTGAAGATGACTTTTTAGTCAAATCCTAGGTTATAAAAATAAATATTTTTCAGTGTAAGTAAATACAAACTGTTTTCTGATCTCCATGATCAAATGTGCTCAATTCCCAAGAACTAAAATCTGGTGGCATATAATATTCTAACAGAATGTAACTTTAGAGAGTGATAAATAGGATATTGTGAGTAGTACATTTATTTCCCATTATGGGTATTACTGGGATCTAGGAGCCAATTTTTCCAATTTCCCAACCAACTTTTCTCAGGATTCAGGAATTGGAAAATGAGAAAAAATCACTGAAAGCAGGAAGGAAGGAATTTTCACCTGGAAACATTAGACCAGATGGTACAATTTATGGGCCAACATACATTTGAAAAATTGCAATAGTTTGAAGCTATTATACCACCATCATATCTTCACATTTATCAATATATTTTAAAGAACCTGTATTATTTTAAGATTACAAAAGATTGTTTTAACTTCATGATGTCAGATAGATCTTTCCAAATCTAAATGAATTAATAGGCTTGATATATCATTAATTGCAAACAGTCATCTGAATTCTTGTATCTTTATTCAAATATTTTATAACAGCAAGACTTACAAAACACAATAAAATTTAATGTTTAAAAACTTGAATACATCAATAGTTGGAGAGTCTATGAAAGCTGGGATATACTTTCATTGTTAATAGGAAAGTATATTATATCAATTATCATCAATAGCGATAGGTTACTAGCCAACAAATTTATGTATAAATTTGTAAAGAACACTTTAGTGCAATGAATAATTTTTAACATATCTTCTCATTTTCAGTAACCATTTCTACAATAAATGAATAAAAATGAAAATCAGTTTTAATTTTGTAGCATAATTTTAGCTGGAATAATGTCCTACATTAATTTAATATATTTTTCTAGTCTTTTAATTTACTTAATACATAGACCAATGTTTCATAAACTGTAAAAGAGTGTTACCACACAAAGTTTTTTTTGTTATTCACAAGATTAACCCTAATTGTTATTAAATAAAGTATATCAGTAATACACCAATATTAATAAAAGTAATAAAAATTCTTTTAACAGTTCCTAAGTAACATAAATGAATATCAAAAGGAATAAAAAAAATTTGAAAAGAAATTATGAACAATAAAGATAACAGTTTTGTCAGTATTTTTATTAGAAAAAAGTGATTAAGGTTTACCTACTTGAATGGGAAAATTATTAATGTATTATCAGGAGTTTCAATGTAACCAACTCTAATCAGTATATAAATCTCATAATTATCTATATAGGTAGTCATATAATGCTCAAACTTTTAAGTGACAAGTTGAGAACAATAGTTTCATTCAATTGACTGAAGACCTTTTTTACTTAGATGTAAATCAATCTAGAAACCCTTAGCTTTGGAATTTGCTGCAATCAATAAATAACAGTTTTAACATAAAAAATATCAATTAATAAATAACAACATTGAAAGCAAGAGAAAAATTATCACATTATATGTATTTATTTATTTCATTCTTATTAGTACTTTTTCATTCAACTCAACCAGATTATATTATCCACCAGAATAGAAACTCAAATCATCCTGTTATTATGCATGCATTTCATGAAAAACATTCACCTCTCACTTGACCTAAATATATACAATCAAACATCTAAATCTCCAGTCCATATTGATACTTGGATTATTTTTCAATAATACCACTTTCTTACAAGATAGAATTGGGGTTTTATCCATTTTTAACATTCCATAAAAATCTATGTCTGCATTGCATTGCAAAATTGACTTGTGTTATATTTTCTGATAATAATGAGTTCATCTGTATAAGTATTAAGAAACTATAACTCAGCCAAATAATCAATTTGATTATTAGTGATGATAATTTTCCACTGTTTAACCACTCTAGCTCAATTTAAATTAGTATCTCATATTTATACTTTCATGAGATCTGAGTTTTAGAGCTTTATTACAAAATAATAAGAACTTAAATTATTAAGATGCATAACTTTAAAAACATGCAAAAATATTTTGTTTCCAACAAGCTATTCTGTGAACAGTCTAGTGGTGTAGTACTTATGTAAATTTATTTGCCATGATTATGATCTGGTTTTGAATTCAGATCGAGTTGTGATTTTTCTTTCAAGTAATTAATCCATAGCGAACTTAGATAGCCATCTAACATTGATTAGTAAGTAAATATCTCACTATTTTTAGCTAGAGTAAAAGTCCCATTAATCTAAATTGGCAAGTAAATATTTATGTACAGTGGCTGTAAAAGTGAAAAATATGATGTAATATAGATTGATCACTGGTAAGTAAATATCTCACTATTTTTAGCTAGAGTAGAAGTCTCATTAATCTAAATTGGCAAGTAAATATTTATGTACAGTGGCTGTAAAAGTAAAAAATATGATGTAATATAGATTGATCACTGGTAAGAAAAATAATATACTTCTAAATACACTCTGCCATTTTTTGATTACGCTGGCTATTGAAACAACAATTCAGTACTTTGATTATTATTACCAAAGTTGTGAACCTGTTTTTGTAGAACTTCGATATAAACAACTGATTTATTTAGATATTTTTTTAAGTTATATTTTCAAAGTTAAAAAATATATATGTTAAATTTTTATTTTAATTATCGAAATAATATCAATTCTTTTGTAATAAATTTAAATGAAATAAAAATATTTTGAAGACAAATTAATTTATATTTGACTCTATATTTTAATAAATTACTAAGTGACCTTTTATTTATATATTTTTTTTATAAAGTGATAGAACTAGAAGTGGTTAAATTTATTCCTTCGAAACATTTATATATATATAAGTGCTCTATTTTAAGAATTGGAAAAGGCTTTTTGAAAAATTACAGTATTTTATTTATACTGATTTAAGAATAACGCAGACAGAAACTAAAAATGTACAAAAAAAAAAAAGAGAGAAGAAAAACAGAATTGATGAAAGTGGGAGGAAAGATTCACTGAATAAACATTTTTATTGTATCATTATATAATGCAATCTATTTATTTATTGATTTGCTTTTCGAGGGTACGTAGATGTTCGCAATAGCTATTGGAAAAATCTTTTAAAATAAACTTGATTACGCTAGAGCATACTTTATTCTAAATTTGAAATAAATTTCATTAAGAGAATGTCTAATAATGACCATTTATCAAGAACGGAACTTAACCTAATATCCCAACTTAATTTATATAGGGGTTTGAACTCAGACTTTCACACGATCCTCAACTATCCACGCTATCTCATACTGCTGTCACACTTGATCACACACATGTTGAAAAGATAAATAATCAACAATATATGTATTTCGTGCCAACTTAATTTAGAAAATATCGAAATTAATGTACAATCTTATCATTTAATTATTCAAAAACCTATATTATAACTGAAATACAGGTTTATTATATACCTGTATCAATATATGTAATACATAGATATAAATCTCAGTTGTATCTAAATATAAACTTTAAATTAAACATAGCTCAATATATATATATATATATATATATTTAAATTAAACATATCAATATATATATATATATATATATATATATATATTGTAACAGGATGGGGATCAAGATGGGGTGAACCTGGGGTGATGGAAAATTATCATCATCCCCAAGTCAACAATATTCAATTAAAATTAATTTAAATAATGAGATAAAATATTAAAGTAATAAATTAAGATATTAAAATAATATTTAATATCATATAAGTAGAGCACAAGAGATCTTGAGATCTCTCTAAGAGATCCCACCCAGTTAACTCCCTAGAGTAACTAAAAGCATAATTAACTAAGTTGACCATCATTATCAATAATAATAATCATCATGAATGATCAATAATAAAATAAATCAATAGTCACTCTTGTGACTGGATTTGAACTTTGTCTACTGTAGACTAGGCTAACTACTGAGCATTTGTCAACTTGGGGCAATTATTTAAACATAATCTGGATGCACCATCTCAAGTGTTCATCCATCAGAATACATAATAATCAAAACAATAATGCTGGGATATTAAAACATGCTGATCATCATTAACTGTTCCAAAATGCAGCATTTCTGACATTTTTCTTTGACTCATACATCAGCATAAAACATATGATAAAATAATTACTTCTTTTCAGAAAATAATATATTTGACTTCATTTGATAGATATTTTGGTCTACTACTGAAATAAATTTTAAATGTTCCCACTTTGTTTCTGTAAATATTAAAAAAATGACATCATAATCAAAACAAAGACATTATATGTCATGTTTCTAGAAAGATTATTTTCAGTTTATAAATATATAATAAAGTGATTATTATTTACCAGAAAATAACAAACTTGACTTCCTTTGATAGATATTTTTGGTTACTACTGAAATAAATTTTAAATGGTCACATTTTGTTTCTGTAAATATTAAAAAAAAATAGACTGCAATCAAAACAAAGACTTACACCCCATTCCATATCCTAAAGATTATTTTCAGTTTATAAAATCAATGAAATATTTCTTGTTTTTCATTATTTTTAAAAATGTGAATGAATATTTATTTATTTCTCTTATATCTAACGAATTATGCTTTAGAAGTTTAATTTTTTTAAATATTTATTACTAAATTATGATATTTTCTTACTGTAATGAATATAGATTGTTTACTGTCAAAGCTAGAATTTTTAAGTTGCTTAAGGCCATATTTATGTTAGCTGCTAATATAACATTATATTTTTGAAAACAAAGTATTTCAAGTCAAAATAAGTTATTAATAATTTATATGTCTTGATATCTAATAAATATAGTGCAAATTATAAAAAAAATATTTAAAACTGTAATAAATTTGCAAATAAAGATGTTTTTGCATCATTGGAAACATTGCAAGAGACAATGGCTGAACATGTCATGGTGGGGCTTATATCTATTGTAAGAATGAAATATTGAATTTCCCACCTTTAGCATGGAAATTTTGGAAAAAAAATATACTAAAATATACCATTTTACATGCATTTAAATGTATAATACTTATGAAAAAATTCACTAGGGGGTGAATTAGCCAAAAGATGAAATAATTTATTTTAACTGGTAGTAAAATTAATACCCTGGCCATTTAGTACCATTAAGGTACTGGAAAACTATAAACTTAAATTCTAATAGAGTCTAAACTAAAATAAAATGTAGTGCATAGGCTTTAAAGAGTATTCTCTTTGCACCAACCAGGATAATGATGATGATAATAATCATCATCATTATTGCTGAGAATATCATTATCATCATTGGATGCCCATAAACACTAATATATATTCCTTTCCATATATCAGATTGTTATGCATGAATATAGCCGAGAACATAAGTTCTATAACTGTTACTATGATCAAGAGTTGATGTAACATATAATATTCTAAAAACATTTAGAATCAAGTTCACTTGAATAATTTTAACAATTGAATATAAGTTTATTAACAACCAAAAAGAAATGAAGTTTCTGTAGAATAAGGCTATACACTTATAAATTAAGTCTTCTGATATTGATTAATATACAAAAAAATTATCACATTGTGATTTATAATATATATGCCAATATGTTTACTTAAAACACAGTCAGCACACAGACATGTGACTTAATAATTTATGAACATATTTGAATTGCCATTTAATAATAAAATAAATGATTAAAATTTAAAAATAAGTATCTATCTGATATGCATTGATATATTTGCTCACAGACATGTGGTATAATTTTTAAATATATTTGAATTGTCATAAAATAATAAAACGAATGATTAAAATTTACCTATAAGTGTTTACTTGACACACATAGATATATAATGATTTCTGAACATAAATAAAATAAACATTTTTAGTTATCACTTTTAAATAATTTAAAATGCCACATTAGCTTTACATAAAACATATATAATTGACTAACATATAAATGAAATTCATTTTTTATCATATTTAAATTTATCAAAATAACACAATTATTAAATTATTTTTTCATAATTACTTCCATTTGGAAAATATATATAAAATTCACACTATATATATATTAAAAAATAATCTGAAACAGTTATTAAACCTAAGTTTCTTTTTTTTTTTTGATGGTTACTCTAAAATGGTTAATTAGATAAAAGTACTTTTTTTCTTTATAAAATTATTTATTTGTACTTTTAAACTATGTATTTTTAAATATTATTTTCACTAACAAAATTATTTAAAATATTAGTTTTGATATATATATCACAGCTCTTAATATTTTTAAATTTAAAATACAGATTTTTAAATGTCTTTTTTTTAAAAAAAAAATAGGATGATCAATGAATTAAATCTTTACTCTTAGATTTTTAATCCAAGCACAATTATTACTGGCACTTTAAGTTATATTTTCAAATGTCATTTTAAGAAATTATTAAAATAATCACCAACCGCACTTTATATAAATATATCATGACATTTATGTGTGGTTCTTTGCATATAGACATAACATACATATAACTAATTCTTCATCAACTGATGGTTTCTCTTGATGGGAGTCATTCCAGGTTGTCTCATTAGGAAAGATATAATCAGGTAAATGTGACATTTATTTGGTTCCACTTAACTTCAGGCAAGAAAACTATCCTAGAACACATTTGCAGCAGGCTAGTGAGCACAGAAAGTCAGTCTGGCTTCATATGAATCAAAACTCCTCCATAGTGAAAATAGAGCAACTGCTGAATGGTTCATTCTTTTTGCCTTTCTTTAGATCATCATGGAAACTGTATAACTCTCCAAATACCAACTATTGCAACTAGATGTTTTGGACAGCTTTCTAATATTTTTATCAATTTTTTTATATAGTCAATTGGGGTGGCAAAAGACATTAATTAAAAACTTTTTATTTCTAATCTTTTCAAATAAATTTTAATTAAAAGCTACTTTAAAAATTTTATCAAGTATAAACTACAAAGAATTTTAAAAATAGATAATAGAAATGTTTACAATTATCAGTTCTATTTTATCAGAAAACATACTTGTTTTTACTTTCAAAATCAGAATTCAATAAAAATATTTATTAGACCTTTGTTAAATGTTTAATTTATAATAAAATTTTATTTTAAATCCAAAATTATTTAATCTTTTTCTATGATTATGCCAGCAATAATGTAGAAAATATTTACAGAATTTATGTCTATGTTTATTTCTACTTTTCCTTTCAGCTTTATATATATATATATATATATATTTGTGTACACATGCTATGTTATTATGTGCTATGTAACATCTTTTAAAAAATCTGTTAAAATAAACTTGTTTACATCAGTGCATACTTTATGCAAAGAGTTGTTTTATGACTTATTCTAAATTTGAAATTAATTTCATTAAGAGAATACCTAATAATGGCCAATTATCAAGAACAGGACTTACTCTAATTTCCCAACATAGTTTAGAAAATATTGAAATTAATGTACAATCTCATCCTTTAAGCCTATATTATAAATATCAGTTGTATCTATATACAGACTTTTAATTAAACATAGCTCAATGTAATTATATATATATTGTGCCAGAATGTATATACTACCCATGCACAAAATGGCTGTTGCTGACAATTCAGCACAGCTAATCTTTAAAAAGATTAGAATTTAATATAAAATCGATCAAATAGATCATAATTAAAACACGTGTATAAATGTTTATATATGTGAAGTAAATAACTGGGTTTGGTCTATACTATATTCCCACTTCACCCACAGTACAAGTGTATGTGTTGTATTATTAATGAATTTATCTTATAAAAAAAAACTACATGAATAGTTTTTAAGTTTGTAATGACTTTTGTTTACATATGGAACATTTTTTGTTTTATTTGTAATGTTCCGATATACATATACAGAAATGTTTGTTTTTTGATATTTTTAAATAAATGGTTTTTTTTAATGAAAAAAAATATATAATGTCAAATTTTATATTTTCATTATAATGGATTCTGTTTTGGGTAATTATAAAGAAAAAGTTTTTGTAAGTGGGAATTTTTTTTTTATAAAAAGAACAAAAGATAGAAAGAAATGTTTTGTGGTAAAAGAACATTCATTCTTTTGATCTGTTTTAAAGATAAAAATTAAAAGTTGGTTTTAATTCTTTAGAATAATCTTTTTATGGCCACAACAATTGTGAAAGAGGCATTTCATAGGGTTTCAGATATGGTTTGCTATCCTGTTGGGGCAATTTTAGTTGAAGCGTATAATGGTAATTAATTAAGATAGAAACTATAATTTCCATGATTAAAAAAGTATACTTTGTAACAAATAAAATTAAGGAATGTATAAAGTATATTTTAAATGATTATAGGCTGATGCAATAGCTCATAAGGGGTGGTAGTTTAATTGGTGGAAAGAACCATATGTGCTATCTATTGGGTGGGGAGAATCAGTCACTCTGGAGCAGTCCAAGCAGGCAGATCGTAGATTTTGGAAAAAAATAAAAAGTCGTTCCTGAGCAGTCCAAGCAGGCAGACTGTAGATTTTGGAGAAAAAACTAAAAAAAACACTTATGATCAGTCTAAGCAGGCAGACCATAGATTTTGGAAGAAAATTAAAGTTGCTTATGAGCATTCTAAGGAAGCAATAAGATCCGATATTATATCACTGTGAAGAAATGCCTAGTAATTAAAAAAAAAAGAAGAATTTTGAAACTCAACCATATCCGATATTATATTATCATCAAGAAATTTAAAGAAAGCTGAATAAAGAAAAGAAGAAAGGTGTAAAAGTGATAACAAAATCAGTCGTGATTAAAACAAATCTACCAACAAGAAGTACAACTATAAATCTTCGAACAAATACCGATTGGAGATAGCCATTATAGTTGTTCCAGTATACAAAAAAACCATAGAGTAGGTCACCAGTTGCCAGTTCATCCCTGAAGCTCTACGATGTCTTAAAAGAAGCCATCCAAGACCTGATAACAAGGACTCTTTGATATGTGTAACGGAGAAGGAAGCCCTGTCCACCCTATGGAATAGCTCATATGGTCTGCTCAAAGTCAAACTTTATAACAGTTGTAAATACAGATGAGTTTAAATCTCTTGATATTTATTTATTCATTTATTTATTTTTTACTCTATAACTCAGTAATATGTTTTTCTTATATACTCATAACTATAATTTTTTATGTAATCTTCATATCACTTATATTATATAATAGTTGCATGCATGTCTCATTTAAATTCCCTATGTGGAGAATCTCTACCTCATAATCTTTTACTATCGTGATAACTTATGTAGAGTATCCTTTAGCCGTATTATTTCTTATTAGGCATACTTCATACATTTAAAATAAATAAATGTAGATCTGTATCATGTATAAATATTTAAGCACCAAAACATAAAGATGCTTAAAAATATTAATAATTTATTGATCCTAGAGGTAATCGGTAGACATGCATGTAAACTAGGGTATTTTTTTTTTTAAAAAAGGATTATAATACCTATATGAATTATGTTTCTTCATAGGGAAATTTATTACATACATCTGTTTCTTAAACTATTATTTTACAAGTGGGGAAAGGGGTATAGATCACACCCATTATGCAAGTATTTTAAAATGACATTTTTTCCCTGTAAATCCTTTTTGTAAATAGATGTTTAATCTAAGTACTATATATATATATATTTAATTATATAAATCTTTAACCTAATAAAAACATTTAAAGTTATAATAAAGAGTAAATTTTATTATTATTAAAAAATGGTTTGCCACTCTTGTTTGCTTAGTTTAAATTACTTATTCAATCATTAGCATGCAACCAGAGTTATTTCAAGTAAATGGATTGAACCAGTCATTAACCTGAGATAGGGAAAATATATTATGAGTTAGATAGGGATAACTTACCAGGGGGTTATATTATCTCATATTTTATGTCCGAATATATATATATATATATATATTCTTATGATATATAACTGTGGTCATTTTATTTGCACACTCTCATGAAGAAAAAGGGAGTGTCAACAATACATTTCTTTGTCGGGGGTGGCACTAAAGGCTAAATAAAAAATATTTTAGTACTTTTAAAGGTGTGTAAATTAAAAGAGTGACCACTGTTAATTATTCGGACTGGTGTGGGTTAATGTAACAGGGAAGGTTCCAATTGACCTCATTTTCTTTAGGTTGTATCTCCTTCCTCTAATAATTTTTTGGGGATATTTGTTTTTCATATTTAACCATCGATATCACAGGGGAATTATTATTGCTATTTCATTTCATTACATATGTCACTTTCATGCTCGGTGTTTGTGGGTTAAAAGATTTATGAGACTGTAAAGGGTGGAATGGGCAGACCGGTACAGAAAATGACATGCCAACATGGTTTAAAGAGATAATCCGGTACAGAAAATAATATGCCAACATGGTTTAAAGAGAAAATCCGGTATAGAAAATGGCCCCAATGTTGTTTAAAGATAAAAGCGATACAGAAAATGGCCAAACATGATAGTCACAAACCAATATGTATAGCGTTTATAAAAAGCTATTGATTTTCGTTTCTTAATAAAAGAAAAGTAACATAAATATAAAAGTAATGTTAGCAAAAAAAAAAAATTATATTATTTTAAAACCTATTGAAGAATTAAGTCAAGTAAAAGTAAAAAGAGGGTGTTGTGTAAATAATATACGGTTTTAATTATTTAGTTACGAGATTTTTTTTTTGAGTGAGAGTTTATTATCGTGAACAAAATAAATGTATAAACAGAAGTTAAAGGAATAATTATGTCATTGTTAGGGCATATACGTAGAACAGGGCATATGAAATTTTTTTTATATATTATTACATATGAGAGCAAATTGTTTTTAGAAATCAGGGAAATGTGCTTGAAGGAAAGGCCGATTATTAGGGGATAATATAAAAGTGGTGTACTGCATATTTATTATACAAAATTAAATAGAATATTTTTTTAAATTGAGTTTAATAAACGTTAATGTAAAAATAGTAGAAATAAGATAGAATACTTTGAGTTTTAAGTTAAATAAAATAAACCGATAAATGCTTATGAGAGCAGGAAAAATCAAAATGGAACAAACAATAAGTAGCAAAATTCCAGTAGATCAGTCTGAAAAGCAGTAAAATGAACAAATGAAGGAGCAGGAAGATTTAAAGACAATAATGGAAGAATTCACAAACCTTGTGAAAAAAGGAAGTGGCTAAAATGTCGAAAGAAGTAGAAAGATGGAGAACAGAGAAGGTTAATCAAGAAAAAGATTTCATTTAGAAAATAGAGGATATACGAAGTGAATTATTATGGGAAATAGAGTTAAAATTTCAAAAGTTGGAAATGAAATATAATAAATCTAATCAAAATAAGGGGGATGAGATAGAAGCAAATAAAATAGACAGTCAGTTAAGTTAGGGCAAGAAGAGACAAAGCAAAACACAGAAATCAAGGACAAACAAAATATGATGGTTGAAAGTGTTAAAAAGGAACAAGAAAACCACATTATGGATAGTGGAGATAAGCTTGATGTTCCTGTAGAAAAGACCGATGGAAGTTATCAGCTGCCACAACCAAATATAAAGCAATTTTTAAAAATCCATACATTCGAAGGAAGAATGGGCAAGGCTCTGGTAGAACATATAAAAACTTTGGAGAATTACTTTCATATAAATAAAGTTAATGAAATTGGTAAATTGGCTATTGCCAGAACTCATCTTAATGGGGATGCATTAGCTTGGTGGGAGTCTTTATTCCACCACCCTCCAAATTTCAATCAATATAAAGACATGATTATTAGATATTTCTGGAACGCAGAGCATCAGGAGACCATTCTGTATCAAATAATGCAGGAAAAATACAAAAGTAAGACGAGCAAAAACTATTCACAATTTTTTCATAGGCAAGCAGCCAAATTAAAAAATTTAAACACCTGCCAAACATTGAAGGGTCAAATTATTAAGATAATTAGACATAATTTTCCTTTCTGAATAGAACAAATGTTATTGACAGCAAATTTAAACACAATGGAACAGATAGTGGAGTTATTAAATGTGTTGGATATGAACCAACTGGACAAACCACCAGATAAAGTCAGGAAGAATCCATGTATTAGCTCAGTAATATAGGATGGAGGTGATGATGATCAAAAGGAAGGACATAAAAAAGCAAGGCCCAAAAATTGGAATCCAGAAATGGATGTCAAATATAATGAAAGTCATGTAAATGACCAGGGAAAGAAATATGGAAAAGGCAGGGGATATAGGCCAGTTTCGCCTAAGCCTGGGGGGAGCACAAATAAATATTAAACAACTTGCAGTTATAGTTAAGTGAGCGTAACATTTAGAAGTGAAGGTGTGGACTTTGTGGTTTTTCAAACATTGCTTGTGAGGTTTTGATTATGTCAGTTTACTCATGTTCTGTTGGGAGATGGTGAGCATTTGGAAGGTTGGCTGGAAATCTATACATAGTTCAGAATTTTGTGGCTTTATGTCGGCATATGTACTCTGTCACTAGTGCGGGGGGTACTGTTTTGCCAAGAAAAGGGAAAAAGTTTTTTTCCCCTCTCGGAGACCCTCAACCTTGCAATGCAACAAGACCCTGTAAGACTCCAAAGGAATGAGCATGGGTGCATTCATTAAGGTTATATATATTTTCATAAAACTCTTCATAAATAGAGTTCATTTCTTCATTATCTAAAATGCAAAAACATCCTGTAAGTCTCCAAAAGTATGAGCATGGATGAATTTATTTAGATATTATGGTACTTTACATATATTGTCCATCACAGAGTTCTGGATGTAGTAGGGATCTGTAGGCTGATGCTCTAAGTTTCTCACGATCTCAAGAGAGCATGCAAGAAGATGATGTAATCTGGGCCATGCATATTGATGTTTGAAGAGCTGTGGATTTACATTTCTGCAGATTGAATGGTATAACTTTTATTCTAAAACTAATAATATATAAATGTTGAATTTAAAATGTAAATAATTAAACAAAATATTAAAATAGTTAAATAAAACCGTTAAAAAGAGTGAGCTTATTTTAACAGTCTCATCAGGAACGGGGATATTGTGCCAGAATGTATACAATGTCCATGCACAAAATGGCTGTTGCTAACATTGCAGCACAGCTAATCATTAAAAAGATTAGAATTTAATATAAAATGGATCAAATAGATCATAATTAAAACACGTGTATAAATGTTTATATATGTGAAGTAAATAACTGGGTTTGGTCCATACTATATTCCCACTTCACCCACAGTACAGGTGTATGTGTTGTATTATTAATGAATTTATCTTATAAAAAAAAAACTACATGAATAGTTTTTAAGTTTGTAATGACTTTTGTTTACATATGGAACATTTTTTGTTTTATTTGTAATGTTCTGATATACATATACAGAAATGTTTGTTTTTTGATATTTTTAAATAAATGTTTTTGGTTTTTTTAATGAAAAAAAAAATATAATGTCAAATTTAATATTTTCATTATAATGGATTTTGTTTTTGGTAATTATAAAGAAAAAGTTTTTGTAAATGGGAATTTTTTTTTTAATAAAAAGAATAAAAGATGGAAAGGAATGTTTTGTGGTAATAGAAAATTTGTTCTTTTGATCTGTTTTAAAGATAAAAATTAAAAGTTGGTTTTTATCTAATGTAATAAGCATAATGGGCTCTAATTAATTAATATGGAAACTGTATAATTTCCATGATTAAAAAGGTATACTTTGTAACAAATAAAATTAAGGAATGTATAAAGTATATTTTAAATGATTATAGGCTGATGCAATAGCTCATAGGGGGGTAGTTTAATTGGCAGAAATGGGATTATATGTGCTATCTATTGGGTAGGGAGAGTCAGTCATTCTGGAGCAGTTCAAGCAGACAGATTGTAGATTTTGGAGAAAAATAAAAAGTCGTTCCTGAGCAGTGCAAGCAGGCAGATCATAGATATTTGGAGAAAAATAAAAAATCATTCCTGAGCAGTCCAAGCAGGAAAACCATAGATTTTGGAAGAAAATCAAAGTTGCTTATGAGCATTCTAAGAAAGCAGTATGATCTGATATTATATCATCATGAAGAAATGCCTAGTAATTAAAAAAAAAAAAATTTTGAAACTCAACCATATTCAATATTATATTATCATCAAGAAATTTAAAGAAAGCTGAATAAAGAAAAGAAGAAAGGTGTGAAAGTAATAATAAAATCAGTCTTGATCAAAACCAATCTACCGACAAGAAGTACAACTATAAATCTTCGAACAAATACCGATTAGAGATGGCCATTATAGTTGTTCCAGTATACAAAAAAAAACCATGGAGTAGGTCACCAGCAGCAGTACACCACCAGTTTATCCCTGAAGCCCTACAATGTCTTAAAAGAAGCCACCCAAGACCTAATAACAAGGACTCTTTGATATGTGTAATGGAGAAGGAAGCCCTGTACGCCCTATGGAGTATCTTGTATGGTCTGCTCAAAGTTGAATTTTATAACAGTTGTAAATACAGATGAGTTTAAATCTTTTGATATTTATTTATTCATTTATCTATTTTTTACTCTATAACTCAGTAATATGTTTTTCTTATATACTCGTAACTATAATCTTTTATGTAATCTTCATATCACTTATATTTTATAATAGTTGCATGCATGTCTTATTTAGATTCCTTATGTGGAGAATCTCTACCTCATAATCTTTTACTATGGCGATACCTTATGTAGAGTATGTTTTAGCCGTATTATTTCTTATTAGGCATCCTTCATACATTTAAAATAAATAAACATATATGTGTATCATGTATAAATATTTAAGCACCAAAACATAAAGATGCATAAAAATATTAATAATTTAGTGATCCTAGAGGTAATCGGTAGACATGCATGTAAACTCGTGTATTATTATTATGTTTTAAATGGATTATAATACTTATATGAATTATGTTTCTTCGTAGGGAAATTCATTACATACATTTGTTTTTTAAACTATTACTTTACAAGTGGGGAAAGGGGTATAGATCACACCAATTATGCAAATATTTTAAAATGACATTTTTTTCCTGTAAATCCTTTTTGTAAATAGATGTTTAAGTACTATATTTTTTTTTTAATTATATAAAATCGTTAACCTAATAAAAACATTTAAAAGTTATAATAAAGAGTAAATTTTTTTTTAATTAAAAAAATGTTTTGCCGCTCTTGTTTGCTTAGTTCAAATTACTTATTCAATCATTAACATGCAACCAGAGTTATTTCAAGTAAATGAATCGAACCAGTCATTAACCTGAGATAGGGAAAATAAATTATGAGCTAGATAGGGATAACTTACTGGGGGGTTATATTATCTCACATTTTATGTCCGAATATTTTTTTTCTTATGATATATAACTGTGGTCATTTTATTTTCGCACTCTCTCATGAAGGAAAAGGGAGGGCCAACAATACATTTCTTTGTTGGGAGTGGTGCTAAAGGCTAAATAAAAAATATTTTAATATTTTTAAAGGTGTGTAAATTAAAAGAGTGACCACCGTTAATTATTCAGACTGGTGTGGGATGATGTAACAGGGAAGATTCCGATTGACCTCATTTTTTTTAAGTTGTATCTCCTTCCTCTAATAATTTTTTGGGGATATTTGCTTTTCATATTTAACCATTATTATTGCTATTTCATTTCATTACGTACATCACTTTCATGCTCGGTGCGTATGTGGATCGAAAGATTTATGAGATTGTAAAGGGTGGAATGGGCAGACTGGTACTATATATATATATATTCTCATGGTCTCACACGTAATGGAATATAATATCCCATCGCATTATTTTAAAATGAAAATAAAATGATCGTAAATAACATTGATTTATTAAAAAGAAAAAAACTTAAAAACTAAAAAGTAAAAGTTGTTTAATATATATATTGTCACGCAGATGGAAAACTTAAACTATTTTAAGAAAAAGTATTGGAAAGTATTTTATGTTATGAAAAAAAAAAGTAAAAATATAAAGATTGATATTTTAAAAATAGAAATAATGTTGATTTCTATAATCTTAGAAAATGGAAATGAGTATTTTATTAATTAAATGATTGTTCAAAAGCAAACTAGCCCTTGAGGCATTTAAGATAAATTAAATGGTCAGATAAGAGAATACAAAGAAATTAAATGACCAATGCAAGCACGATAATGACAGCACAGACCATAACTGAAACCCGAGAAGATTAGTGACATCTTGCTCATTGAAGCCCAAGATTTTATGAGAAGAAGCTAAGAAAAATATAAAAGCAAAATGATTATTATAACTCTTATCTGAGAGCTGACTATGAATATGTCGTTATAACTAGCTATATTACAGATTTTCACAATGTGGAAGTCTGCAATAAATTTAATTTTCCAGACAACCAGCTGAGGCCTATTGATGACAGTTCCTGACCAAATGCATGGCAAGTAGTGGTTTCATTTCAAAGAAGGACAAAGTCTACGAAAGTGATCATGAAGATGGACTTCTAAATCTGCTAAATCCGTAAAGTATGAACTCTTGTGTCTATCTAATAAGAACTTTTTTAAAATTGCAATTAATTAATAGCTGAAAATAAAAACTCTTATCTGACTTAAAGAATGCCAATTCAATTGTTAATATTTTTTATGCAGATGTTTAAGCAATCATTTCCATTTAATTTTTTTTTTGTGTGTGTTATGTTTTAACTAAAATGTATTTTAATTTAAGTTGGGTGTAGATAGCTGCATGGATAAAGATTAATAACTATGTTTAAATTCGTTTATGTTTAGTTTAAGTGATTTTAATTTTAGGCTATTTGTTTCATAGTTAGAACTATGCTTGGGGAGGGATATATGGGTGTTTATATCAATGTAATGTGAAGCGTGTTTAGCATACAGGGCAACATGCCCAACTGAATGCACGACCCCAAAGAGGCAGTCATATCATTGCAATGGTCGCAGACATATTTCCTGTGCCATTGACCCCTTCTAGCTCTGGAGGGATTATAAGTCAGTAGAAGACCACTCTCCCCTATGCGTAGCACTCTTTAAATAAAATTATATATATGATTCCTTAGTCAGGCAGATGCACATTCCTGTTCTGGGCATGGATCATTTCCTTCAAATAATATCATGCTGTCAGATGCGCATTCCTGTCGGCATGGTTTTATGCTGGCATCTTCATATTGCATTGATTGTGACTATATATCTAGAAGCAGGCATTGGGTTGGCTATGAACTTTTAGTCTGAGATTGAATGAATGTTTTGATAAGTTTTTAAGTGGAAAAAAAATCTATGTAGCCTATCTATACTCGACATGCTGAAGTAAAATATAATTTAAATATCCATCTGTGCAGTCTATTTAAATAGTAATTTGAATTTTTAAAAAAAATTAATGTTAAAATCTAAAAATAAATTTATTCCTCAATTTTAAATGTGCATTAATAAAAATCTATTTGTGTGTTAATTACTGGCAGTGGCTTCTTTTATTTTATTGTTTTAAATATTTAATATTTATTTTGAAAATATAAATCTATTAAAACTTATAAAAATGTTTAAATCTCTGCTACTCTGCTGAGCTAGTGACACTGGGCTGACGGTCGAGATTTTAACAGCGCGTATCTGCCTACTCTATAAATTTTCTAGGTCCAAATGGCCTAGTGGCGCCCTCGTATGGCAGATACAGTAAGACTGAATACTTCATTATCATCCCCGATGGTTATACACAATTTATGAATATTAATTTAGCTTATTAAATTTTATTCTGCATTTCATCTTCCATCTTCTACAATTCTTCATAGAAGGATCTATCTTTTTATATACATATTCTTTTTCTATTTTTTTAATGTTTTATTTTTATTATCTTTTTCTATGTATTAATTATACCTCAAAACTTACAGTAAATTCTATTCTCTGCTTCACTTTCCTTTTCTAACAATCCTTCATAGAAAGATCAGTACCCTTTTTTCCTTTATCTCCATTGTGTTTATTCTATTTTTTTTTACTGCTTTAATATTGATATATGCAGTGGGTAATAGAGATCAAGGCTATCATTAGACATAGTTAATAATATTCATTGGAATAGAAAAATATTATTTCAAACTTAAGAAATCATTTATAATCGGAGAATGCCATTTCTAGGATTTGTTGGTAACTTCGTGGCAAATGAATAATAATAACAATATTTTTACATTATTTACCTTATTTATTTAGTATTTTTAATTTATGAAAATGCTATTCATGCATAAGAATACATGCATAGTAATGAATATTAAATATAAAAAAAAAATTGATTCCTAGCCTTTAAATTTTATGTCATCTTTTTTATGCTATTTAATGCAGGTAAAAATAAATATAAAGTAGTCATTATTTTAAAATTCAATGTGGCAAATGGTGAAGGAATGGTCTCTGATCTAATTGTCACAATGGGATTAGTTTATTGTAAAACTGCATTCCAACAAGCACGCAATAAATCTTAATCCAATTTTTTCATTTTTTTGTTATTTTCTTTAACTTTTTATTCTTGTCTCTCTGGTATTATTTTTGGGACTAAAAGAACCATTCTTGTTTACAATGGCAAATAGTAGTGATAAAATGATGGAAATAAATAAATGAGAAAAAATCATTAATATATGTCTATATATTGTAATCCTCATATCTGAGTTTATAGGTGTTGCTTTCATGTGAATATTTTTCTTTATTATATATCACAAAATATTAAAAGTTATGTATGTAAAATAAATTTTAAAATATTTCGAAAATGATAATAATAAGTGTAAAACTAAAATATATTATAATTTTTTCTTTTAAAATAATATTACTATTTTAAATTTAAAAAAATGTTGCTATAGAAACCAGTTGCAAATGTCTGGAGAATGGGAATAAAAATACTCAATTCATTTGCTTTCCAAGGAAGGAGGGGAAATGATTGTTATTACTTTTTGATCATTTCACTTACTAAATAAAAGTCTGTAAAATGGTAATGATTATTTAAGAAAATATCATGAATTTTCTGTGATAAAATCTTCCAGAATGCTTTCCCTGATCTTTCCAGCATTGTAGCTGAATATGAAGTTATAAGCAAAGAAAAGTCTTAAAAATAACTTTGAGCCTAGCAATCTGTTCATCACTATCTAGTGCTGAAGAAATATTTGACATTTACTTGCTACAAGAAAAAAACTAGCCATCTAAGTTGATCATCACATAGAAATATACTTTTATAATTAGTCTGTGAATTTACTTATTTCAATGCTCATAGAAAATTGCAATGGTGATTATCATAGGAAAAACTGTCATGGAATGAATAAAAAGAAATTAAAATGTTAGTATTGCTAACAGACAGTTAAAATTGATGATTTTAATGACCATATATTCACATTTACAGATACAGAAATATATGTGAGCTCACAAAATCATTAAGGTAATTAATTAACTGAACTTTCTAAAGCTATTCTCAATATGTTATTATAATCTACAAAGATTTTTTCCTTCTCACATGTGATGGTCATATAATTTGTTAAGTGTAAATATTTTAGATACATTTTTATTATTATCCTATAATTCTATTTGTTAATTAAAGTTGTAGTTAATAATTTTGTGTTTGTCATTTCTCATGATTATTATTTTTTTTAATGTAATAATAGTATTAGATGGAGGGGAGTACCGATCAGAAAATATAATTGAATCTGCATAGAAACTTGTTTTTATGTATGTTCAATTTGATCATTGCTAGTGACTGTTATAGGTTTTTCAATTAAAAATGAATTGTTGTAGTCACTCCATCATATACATGGTCACCTGTTAGTTATCTTTATTAAAATTAATTTGCAAATATTGTATTTTTCATTTTATTATTAAGTTGATTATTTACCAATTGTTAAAAGGTGGTTAGTGTTACAATATATATGTTATATATATATATATATATATATATATATATATATATATATATATATATATATAGTAACATTATAAAAATTGATAATGCCAGGAGATGATCAACCTAATCTGAATAAAACATAGCCTGATCATTGGTTACCATTTTGTAATGGACTATTGATTATAATATGGGATAATAATATAATAAACTTTGCTATGTTTAAGAATTGAAATGTCATTCAGAATCCTATAGATCAGCAATTCTTAACATGTGGGTCATGACCCATTTGAGGGTCAAATAACCTTTTCACAGGGTCACCCACAATCAGATATGCCCACATACAAGTATCCAGTCTGATGTCATTATTATGCCAACTCTATTACATAATCCCATACAATGACAATGTATGCAACAGGGTTAATGCCATAATGCACTTATGCAGACCAGTCACATATATGTAGAGAGCAACTATTGTGTTAAAAACAGCTAATATGTTGAAGGCAGCAGTATTGAATTATAATTACTGGCTAAATTTAAAAGCATCAACTACTGTAAAAAATACCTGTAACATGAAAACTTAATCTGAATGCTGATTGGTTTTTTTATATTCAGTTGTGGTTGATGTGAATACTGTCTCCTTATAATAGTAGCACATATGTAAAAAAAACACTACTGAGAATGGTAAGTTATAGGAAATGTATCATTTTTTGTATTATTAAAGTTATTGTTATATATTATTTTCATTAGCAAACCATCCCATGATAATGGATTGTATAGAGAGAATGTTAAAAAAAGAAAATATAGTGAGGATTATTTGCAGTATCGTTTTACCTCAATAATTACAGCAGGAATTGAGAAACAGCAATGTGTTATTTGTTGTGCAGTTTTATCAGTTGAATCTATGAAGCCAAACAAATTAAAACATCATTTTGATAGCAAACAACTGAGCTTTGCTGGCAAGGATACCAACTATATTAAAAGCAAAGCTGATGGGCTTAAGAAAATCAAATTTGATACTGGTGGCAAATACTACAAACAAAACATAGTGGCCATTGAAACTTTTTATTTGGTGGCATTTAGAATAACCAGAGCTATAAAACCCCATGCCATTGCTGAGGATTTATTATTGCCAGTGGACAAAGACATTGTTCAAGTTATGATAGGAGATGAATTTATTATAAAATTGAGTGCAATTTTCTTATCTGATGACACTGTTTGCAGAATAGATGATATGTCTGCTGATATTCTTGATCAGATAATCCACGAAATAAAATCTGCACTACTTTCAATATTTAATATCCAACTTGATAAATCTACAGATGTTTGAAATTTCTCACAGTTACTGGTTTATGTGAGGTATATTAATGGTGGTGTCTTTAAAGATGAGTTTTTTTGGAAAACCTCTTGAAATAAAAATTACTGCACATGATGTATTTGACACAGTTGGTTTATTTCTGAAAGAACATAAGGTCTCATGGAAAAAAGTTTGTGGTGTTAGCACAGATCATGCTCTAGTAATGCTAGGATGCCGATCTGGATTTCAATGTTTGTTACTGAATGAATCATCAAAAGTCATTGGAACTCACTGTATTTTTCATTGGCAAATATTAGCAACAAAGATGCTGCCACAAGAATTACAAGAAGTAATGAAAAACATCATAAGTTGTGTTAATTTTATAAAAGCAAGCCCTTTAAATAGTCAACTGTTTTTGCAACTGTGCAATGAGTTGGATGCTCCAAACAATGCTCTGCTATTTTACACTGAAGTAAGATGGTTGTCAAGAGGAAAGGTTTTGAAATGTGTTTTTTAGCTTCTTGATGAACTCAAAACGTTTTTTAATCAGAAGGCAAGATTGCAGTTCAAAGTACTTTTGGCAACAAAAATGAACTGCAGAAAATAACTTACTTGGATGATATCTTTGCCATCTTGAAGGAGTTAAATTTATCATTGCAAAGACCAAATGCAACATGTCTTGATTTGTCTGAAAAGATCCAATCATTCCAAATGAAACTTCGGCTTTGGCAAAAAAAAAAAAATTGGATGAAAATAAAATTTACATGTTGCCTACTTTACCTTCTTTTTTTGAGGAACATGTCATTGAACCATACAAAAAGATTACAATGATAATTTCTGTGAAAAAACACTTGCACATACTCACAGATGAAATTTCCTTGTACTTTCAAAATCTACCTGACACTTTATTTGCACTTTCCAGAAGCCCATTTACAGTCAAAGATGATGATGTTCCTGTGATAGCACAAGAGGAATTTATTGAACGTATTAATAATAATGCAGCAAGAAATGATTTTTTTACAATGCCAGTTACAAAATTCTGGATCAAGTATTTGCAGTTATATTCTGCTCTGTCTGAAATAGTGTTGCGCTTTTTCCATTTCCAACAACATATCTTTGTGAAACAGGTTTTTCCAGCTTGTTGCTTATAAAGTCTAAATACAGAAGTAGACTTGTTGTTGAAGATGATCTGCACTGTGCTCTTGCAAAGGCTGTCCCAAGAATTTCTGATCTGATGAGAAAGAAGCAATCTCAACTTTCACATTGACCTTGGCTTTTTATGCATACTGTCACATAATGTAGCAATATAGATTGCTGTTGTTATATTAAAACTACTACCATGATTCAAATTTTTATTTATTTATTTATAATTAAAAATAAATATTTCACAATATATAATTACATATTGTTTTTGTGATTAATCATTATGCTTGAATTATGTTCAGTTTGTAATATCAGATATTTGCATTACAATTTATAACAGTAGTAAAATTACAGTTATGAAGTAGCAACAAAAATAATTTTAAGGTTGGGAGTCACTACAACATTAGGAACTGTATTAAAGGGTCATGGCATTAGGAAGGTTGAGAACCACCACTATAGATCTAACCTAAATGTGGAATGCCACATTATAACATCCCTAGAGTTGATTTGGCATTTTATAATAGTGGCCACTTGTACACGATCATCATCAGCTAGCATTGGGTAGCTACTTTATCACAAT
This sequence comes from Epiperipatus broadwayi, assembly GCA_028023455.1. Lineage (NCBI taxonomy): Eukaryota > Metazoa > Onychophora > Udeonychophora > Euonychophora > Peripatidae > Epiperipatus > Epiperipatus broadwayi. The sequence continues at coordinate 12,433,346 of JAQFVV010012401.1, forward strand.
AATAATAGATTTTTTATCTCACTACCTCTCTACAATCAACATTTGTCATAAAGAAATGCCCTCAAGATTTGTATTATTTATCACAGAGCAAAACATGCTTTAACAAATAGTAACTCTGTTACAACCTGTGTAAAATTATCTAGCTCAGTTATCGATCACACTAAGCAATAACAATATTCCCCATACATAATTATTTAGATTGTCCACTACACTATCATAAAATACTAATAATAATCCCTATCAAAATATAATTTATACAGATAGTATTTAAAACAAAATACAGCAAACTAAATCATCTCTCCAGACATCAACAAATCTATTCACAATTCCAAAGTAAACTGCAATAAGCAGTTGAATCACATATCATTGCCCTAAACAATAATGTATGATTAAGACATCTATTTGATTGATAATTGAATAAGAAAAATTCAAATCAATAAACAACTAAATTCCAACATACTTTACCAATATAATATTATTTATAATAACTATAATTACATTTTGAAAAATGTTTTATAAATCTATACACTATTTGTAATGTTTAAATAAAATAAACCTTTACTCAATTTTTACAACTATTTCAATAAAACATTAAATATAATATAAACATTTCATTCATACCCTACAGTAGATCGATACACAATTATTGCTTCAGTTGTATTCTAAAATTAAAACACTCCCCAAGAATTCATTATCAATAAATTCCATTAGGATTAATTTCACCTTTTATACTACCCAATCACATTATATAAAATATACCCTAGGTTTTATTGGATATTTACTGAACTACCATCACTGATATTATTTATTCACCTAAATCTTCAATCAATCAAATATAAAATGAACTTTATAACAATTAAGCTATATATGATAATAACTGGCAGTTATCCAAGCCAAAGATAACATTCAGTTCTCTACTACTTAATAAAATTTATGATCTCTACTTCAGAGAAATTTAAGAAGGTAATTAAGACAGATCATTTTGACTAATGATAAAATTAAAATCTATTAAGATTTTTGTAACTGGACAAGATAAGCAGAAACTCTGAAATAATGAAATTATTTCTATTGGTAATATTGATTTAAATAAGTAAACAAATATTTAAGTATAGTAATAAATATAAATTTATATGTAATCAGATTTAACAAAAGATATATAAAATATACAAATATCAAATTTTAGTTCATTTACCAGGATGGGTTTGATCTTGGGTCAAATTTTAATTACCAACATTATCTTGCACATTCAAATGATATAAAATTAAACAAATTCATCAGATTTTAAATGAACTCTAAATTTATTAGTTTATAATAAAAAATTGATAACAGTAATAATAAAATATAACAGAACATCAATCAATGTTTGGCAATAGACTAAAATCAATAAAATCTATGTGTGTGAAACTAAAAAAAATGTGCTACAAGTCATTAATATGATTGATAAAAAACAGAAGGAAAGATTTTTAATATCTTCCTGAGATTTTGAATAAGATTGATAATGAAAAAAAAAAGTGATCAAATAAAAATTGATTTCTATTTCTTCATTAGTGTAATCTCTAAATAATCAAACAAACAAAATAAAATGTTATATTGAAACCATTTTCTATCCAATATTCTCAGGTTAAATTTTGAACATACAAAAAATTATATATTTGAAAACATCATACCATATTAGCTTATATCATCAAATAAGACCTTAAATAATAAGAACCAAATGAATCTCTCTGACCCTTTTATAGTGTGAATTCCATCATACCCATATATACTATTTACCTATGGTTTTATAGTAAAATGTAAATACTCCCTTTCCTTTAAAAAATACATATATGTATAAAAATCATATCATATAAGTGAAAGTCTATTCATTTTCACTCAATATGCACTGATCCAACATTGCTTCCAATTCTTTGTTTCTAATACCAATGTGTAGAGATGATTTTCCTTTGAGTAGAGAAGGTAAGCATGTGTGGCAACTAATGCAGATTCGAATTCAATTCCTTTTGCATTTAATTTCCAATGTTTTCTTTTAAGTGTATAAATATCCAGCTTTCAAAAACAACAGATGCAAAATTACACATTACTGGCTTTAATTGTCCTTTTTTATTGACAATAATATGGAAAGAGAATTTAATGACATAATCCAGTTATAATCAAGTGAAGAATCAATACTAGCTTTTTTTTTTAATTGAATTATGAAAATGAAGTTTAAATTATTTATTATCATACATCAGTTGAGTTAATTGATCTTGTAGAATTCCTTGATCTGAAATACAATATCCTTAGAAACATAATGGGGTTTATATTTATCACAAATAAATGAATGCAATTCTGGATTTTTTTAACCATGGAATATATTTATATAGCTGACCTGCAATACAATGCATTTTGATGAGCTTTTCTTTCTTCCACATTTTTGTCATTTCCCCTGGAATTTCATCTGCAAGCTGCCCCATTGAACAGGCAGATAGTTAAAAATTTTATTCTTCCATAGTTTTATCAATTAATCATTTAACCAGTAAAATTTAATAAATTTTTAAAGACAGAGAAAAATATCCATTTTATGCAATGACAAAATGGTAAGAACTCACATTACAGCTTCTCTGTTTTATTTATAAGATACTCTTGATGATGTTATTGTTGTCATAACAACTGTTGGAAATCACTCAAATTTTTGTTCAAAAAATGTTGCCTTCAATTTGTAAGTGAAATGGAGATTTTAAAAGAATTGGATACAGTGAAAATGAAATGCAAGTTCAATATGATTTTACATTTTAAAACCAAAATAAAGAATTCATATCACAATTTTAATTCTATAATTAAAAATCACTTCTTTTCTTTTCAAAAACTTTATTTGATGTATATATATATATCCACTTATTTCCAACGTTTCGACTATCTTTACTCTATAGTCATTTTCAAGGATACCACACTTACTTGACTCCCTTCTAAAGTTTTTTGAGAAGGGAGTCAAGTAAGTGTGGTATCCTTGAAAATGACTATAGAGTAAAGATAGTTGAAATGTTGGAAATAAGTGGATATATATATATACATCAAATAAAGTTTTTGAAAAGAAAAGAAGTGATTTTTAATTATAGAATTATATGGCTATATGTACTGTATATTTTTGAAAAGAAAAAAAGGATTGAGTCGTGATTAGAAACAGAAGTAAATGGATTTATCACAATTTTAATACATTTTAATGGATATAAATATTTTATATATGTTTTTAATAATAAATTTCCCCCAAATTAATTTACAAATAAATATATGTGAAACATAAAACATTTATTTGTGTAATAGGTATTGCTATAGTGATTGCAATAACAGAAATTGAAGTGTGTAATACTTAATAATAATGTTGATTTTATTCAAGTAATGTTTTATGATACACTTAACTATTTCCAAAATCTATTTACTTATTTACTTGTTTATATTTTATCTCAGATTGATCACAACAGATTTAGGATTGAAGATAAAATTCGAGTAAATAATATTATTTTAAAGCATTAGGTTGCCATGGTTATCAAGTTAAATTTGCATTTCAAGATCTCCATTATCCATGGATCAAGTGAAAAGAAAACTAAACAAGATCAACAAACTTTTGTATTTTATTTTTTATACTTTGAACAACAGTTAATCTGAATACTTTATATATTATATATATATATATATATATATATATATATATATATATATATATATATATATATATATATATATATATATATATATATATATATATATATATATTGTAAGATGTGACCTTACATCCCACCAAGAACCATTAAACACCCTTACTACTTCCATTGCAATACCCACAAAACAACATTTCCTACTTATAATATAAAGTAAGTTATATGTATAAAGAGAATGTAAATCAGATAAAATATATTTCCAAAAGATAAAAATATTCACAAGCTGAAAAACATTTAATTGTTTCTATAATTTAATGTTTAGCAAACATGTGACAAAATACATAATCCAAGTTAAACTGTAAAACTTAAATATTGATACTTACCCTAATCATAATAACCTCTCATTAATTATTGCTTAATAGACACATATTACAACAATATAAGAAAAAGATGATCAAATTTAAATGCAAGCAAGAAAATCACAAAAATGTAAAGGAAAGAAACAATAAATAAAATTTTATTGTTATTAATCCACCATATATATATATATATATATATATATATATATATATATATATATATATATATATATATATATATATATATCATAACACATGACACAAATAATCAACTCAATGCACGAACTTGAACTTATTATTTGAAAAAATCAAATAAACACTTAGAAAAAAATAACCTCATTTTGGTGATCATCAATATATATATACAAATCATCCTCTCAAAAATCAGATCAAAAACTTTTGTTGACTAACTAACATGTATACTTTGTGAGCAGAAAATGGAACCTGTCATTTGAAGAGAAAAGTATGCAACCATCAAAGTAAAACATTAAATGAGAATAACTTATTGAAAACAGATAATAGCAGAAATAAAGTGGATGAAGCTAAAGTCAACAAACTAAGTGAATTTAAATTATAAATCCCAGAAATAACTTTAAATTTATTCAATAAGAGTATTTTCAATCCTGAGCCAGAGAGTTACATCAACTTTAACTTGAGATTCCCAATAGCCAATGCTATTTAAAAAACTCAAGGACTCAATCAACTACATATATAGAGACACAGAAAACCAAGCATTGCTAAGTGTCAAGTTATCTTGTGGAAAGAGATTCATCATCCATGGAGCTGTAAATTTGATTTGACCCAGCATCTTATTCATTTGTGCTGAAAGCACCACCAATTTTACTACTTGACTGTGAAACTGTAAACTTAATATCTCAAGGCTTTCTATATGGAAGAAATGAATTCTGTACTTTCTAAAACATTCAAACACCACCAATTGGATTATGAACTGTAGCAATAAGGACATGTATAATCCTTTTAGGACATTTTCTTTTATAGATTCTTAATTTATTTTAAGTTGATGTCATGTTTTTATTTTATAAATATATTTTTTGTATATTTCTTTCCATCACCATAGGTTGAGGGGGTGGGTATAAATTATTGATATGTTACAAAAGAAAAAAAAAAACATTATTAGCCTTATTTTAAAATTGAAATAAAATATGGGATCAGGCGGGAACTTGCTTGTTGATGAATTTAATCATCACCAAGATTAGAGGTAAGATTTTATATTCTTACACATTAAATACCAACACTTGTATAGTTACACTGTTATTTGTTTGTTCATACTAATCATTTCATCATTTATTTGTTTTGTTTTTTCAGTATATATATATTATTAATAATTTCTAGCAAGAATGGTCTTTTCTATCATTGTAGAAACAAATCATTATAAAAGGGGGATCCCATACCATCACCACATTGTTAAAATGAATTAATCAATAAACATATTGGAGACAATGATTTACGATTTTACTAAAGTCTCAATTAGAAAACAAGTGCAGATGTAAATAATAACAAGTTTTATAGTAATATTGAATGATACTAATCAAAGAATATTCATAGATATCTAAGCAAATTGATTGCTTTTGTTATAATCTCTCATTGCCTAAATTGTAATAATTGTGAATAAATTTACTAAATATATGATTTCAAACTAAAGACTATTGTTTGTATTTTTCTTTATTCATTTACCAATTTATCACATGCTTGCATAATAAAATAGTAATATGAATATTCCCTGAAGTAGAATATTATGTGTATTTTCTTTAAGCTTGAATTCTGGGATAAATGGAAGTTAAAGATGGAGAAAACAGATGAGTATACATGTAGATTTTTGATGTATGTTCATGTGCTAGCATGTCATTTCCTGGGACTGAGATTGGATATGGATCTATAAATTTTGGAATCCTAGATATACTTTCTCACCCACTCTGATGGCCTATCAAGTCTACCATTATGCAAGGCCAGGACCCATTCTGTTACAATATTGTACCAGATCAAACTGCTGAAACCACTTACTTACACATATATAAGTATTGGCTGGTTTCAAACTTCTTCATAATACATTTACAATTTTGTTTACTTATAAATGTTATGTGAACAAACCGGCACGTTTGAGCAAAGTGGGAGATATTATTGATAGCTTTAACTATCAACAATGGCTCACCTTGGCTGCTAGATTCAGACCCCTACTATCCAAACACTTTATTTGTTTTGGAGTAAATTCTGGGTGCCAGCTATCTATTCAGAAGAATAAACAACGTATTTGGTCAGTAGGCTCATAATCCAGCACTCGAAACCATCCCATAAACTAGCCCAGTCTAATTTTAATCAGTAATAAAATATAGAAAAAGAATTGATAAAAAAAAATTGACCGATGAATAAAGTTTAATTTTAAAGACAATTTATTAACTAACACTTACGAATTATAAACATTTTTATATAAATCTATAAATAACACACATATTTTAAGTTAACATACTATGATATATTTTATGAAAGAGCAAAAATAATCTTTGACATTTAAATTATCTAACATTCACAAACACGCACATCAATAGTTCATTTTATGCATGCTTATAGAGTTTATATAATTTGAATCTTGAATTTTTACGAATTACAGCGGTGGCTACAACATATAAATGAGAATAATAAAATGTTTTACCTAGGTTTTTTGGAACGTGGGTATTGCTTGTTGTTGGCTGCTTCTGATGGAGTATATCTAATAAAGGATATCTAACCGGTTAGATTTGATGTTTCTTGAGGAGATTTGATGCTAATCCGTTGGTTTTATTCTTAGAGACAGTGGAATATTGGCAGAGGATTTCTGAGCTGTTAAGTAGACATTATTTCATGGGCAGGTCTTGCTGATCTTGTTGGACTAAGGGCTGAAAGAGGAGCATATATCCATAAGATGCTCAGCAATGCATTTCTGTTTCTGGATACATAATTTAAACAAGACTGATACTGAAAACTAGGCTGAAACTGCAAACTCAAACTGGACATCCAATAAAAATCTAGCTATTTATATATGCAAATTGTTTTCATTTTAATATCCTCCGGCAATAGGTTCAATAGGTGTTGTCGAAATTCCTTTAGTAATTAATCCTATGACAATGTGTTTTTGATTGATTGTTTAATTAGTAGTAGCTATTTCAAAATGTGTTGTTTTCATATCTTGAATTAGTAGTCCACCGCTGTGTTTTTAAATACATTTTGTTTCAATATTTATTTTCATGTGTTTTTCAATATGATTTTAACATGCGTTTATTATATCTCTTATTAACAAGCTACATTTATTTTTATTTACCATTGCACATATATACACATTTATTCTAATAAACTGGAATGAAAAGAGATTTATATTTTAACTTTTAATTTATAATAATAATACTCTTTAACTTTTATGAACTCTTAGTTTTATCTTTTCTAAACAAAACTCCCCCTCTCCCCTTTTAATCAATTATTTTCTTCTTTTTTTTCAAACTCTTTTACGAAAGATTTTAATAATTTTTTTTTTTTTTTTTTAGACAAAATTATTTTATATACATGTGTCAATTTGGCCTTAGCATAATATATATTACAAAAATTAAGCAATATGAAGCAAAGAGCAGAGATTGAAATATTATTTTTACCTTAATGATATATGATAATTTTAATAAATATTTTTAATAGTACTTGAAAGATAATAAAAAACTTAATGCATTTTCAATTCATTTACAACATGTAATAAAATATTGTATAGACTATTATAAATATCTCTAACCACATGACAAATCCAGCATAATTTTATATTAAATCACTTTGTGGATTGAATAATGTAAAAAATCGTATAGTGGTATATATCTGAATTAATGAAGTGACATGGTGGCAAACAATGACAAAAATTTTTAAAACTGTATGTATTTGATTCAAGAAAATATGATAAAATATTGTTGATGTAACATTCTTAAAAAATTACATGCTCCATTTTATCATTTTTATAACAAAAAAAAAAAAAAGATTAATACATAAGAGCTTGATTTTGACATTTTTTCATAAAAAAAAAACGTTAAACAACTTATAAAATATTATAAATAGGAAATTATATATATAATATAACTATTAAATAAAACAATACTTTGGGTGTTTCCATAGACTTCATGCTTCGGAATATTATAAATATATAACTCAATTTTTATATATTTAGATTTAAAAATACTGAGAAACTTTTGCATTATTTTTGTTATAGGAAAACTAAAAAAAAAATATTGCTACTTCTGGGTAATTTTTAATAAAAAAAAATATTGGTCAAGCGTTGGTGGCCTAGCGGTTAGCATAGCTGTCTTCCAAGCAGCTGGCCCGGGTTCGCTTCCCGGTCAATGCTTTGATATATATAGGAAAAAAATAATAATATAGTATAATTCCTATTTTCCTATTCTTATTTCGATTACATTCTAGGGGAACTAAAGGGGTCGTTTCCCTGCAGTAAATAATGTTAAATGCCCTACTTGGTATAAATCTAAATATTCCATGCATTTCAGATTACATTGTCACTCATGGTGCTCAAATAGCATACAATCTCCCAAACAACAAAATCATTTGATTATTGTTATTAATTTAAATATGTTCTTTCAAAATTATTTTATAAATAACTTAACAGTGATGTTTTTTATTTTGATATATAGGCACTTGTGAAAACATAAACATAGGTGACACTTATTTAAGATACAAAGTTAGCCAATGGAACTTTGTGAAAATTTATATTGTTTACTGCTGAAGAATCTAATGTTATAATGAGTATCATAATATTTGTATGATCTGGGATTTGAATCCAAGCTAGGGACATGATGACTGATAGCCTTGTTGGTTGATAAATGGGTATTAAGCTATTCTTAGTTAGAATATAAAGATGGAAGAAAAACTTATTAAAACTCACTCCATGAAGTGGATGGCGTTTTTGTTTATTAATGTTTTTATTTAATTCTAGGGAACGATTGGAGAGGCAAGCATTTATCCAGCAATCATTTTATTTTATTCTATTTTATTGCTTAATAATTTTTAAAATATAACATTTTAAATATAAACTAATTTAATTTTTTTTAATTGTTAAGGAATTTATTATAGTTTACTTATTATACTAATGGATATTTTAAAACGATTTTCTAAAAATAGAAAGTACAATATTTATAAATCAAATGAATATATATATATTAATAATTAATTTATTTTATTAATATAATTTTATTAGAATAAAATAATATAACAAAATATTAAAATAATGACAACAATTTGTTAAGAAAAACTTGAATGAATTGAACAAAAAAGAAGTTAGATACTTGAAATAAAAAATAAATTAGTTGTAAAAAGAAAAATCACATAAAGTAACGATAACAACAACAAAAAAATATTAAACACGTGTTCTTGATGAAATAACGATAACAAGGTCGGCAATAAAATAAAGCAAGCTACTTTGTAAATAAAATCTAGTCGTTAAGTCTCTAAAAAAATGACTGATTTGTTTTTCATCTCTGTTTAGTGGATTTAATGGTTTTTGTTTTATTGTTACTTTTAGAGACAATAATAAATGCATGCCCACTTATCAATAATTGGTTAGTTATTTAGTCTGGTAAGGGTTAGAATATTGAAAAAGTACTAAAATTGCTTAAAAATCTTTAGCCATCTGTAAATTTGCATATGCCATTCAAATTTGAACGTCAAGTCTTGAGACAATAGGACACCACCATTTCTGTTCTCTTTTTCTCTATATATATGTATAATGATTGAATTTGAAGATTAAAAATGAAGAAATGATAATTGTTATATCAAAAAAATAGAGAAATTAAATACAATAATTTCAGATTTATAAAAGTTGTAATTAAAGGAATACTATTTTTTTTTTTTTTTTAAAAACTTTGTTTCAAAAAAAAGTAATAAAATGTGTAATAATAACACCTCAACATATGATGTTTTAATCTTGTCACCTTCAGTAATTTTTCAGATAGTACTGTAATGTTCTTCTATTGTTTCACTCATCTTTTTAGAAATAACATATTCAAATATTAGATGCCCCAAATTTAAGTTGCAGTAAAATTTTAAGCTTGGAAAAAGAAAAAAAATTTAAAAATAAGTTTTTTGAAAAATAAGAAATATTTTTATTTACTTAAATAGGAACTAATATAAATACAATAAACTCACCTAATTTATTGCAAATCTTTTTCAGATATATTTTCATTTTCTACATCTTCACTTTCAGAATGTGAATTCTCATCTTCAGTATTCCACCATGGAAACACTATCTTCAAGCTATTTAAATCATTAGCAATGCAACATTCTGAGAAATTTTTTTTTTTCATAATTTCTTCAGGTATAGTCTTCCAAAAGTGCAAAAATATTCAAAATTGTATGTATATTGCTTGCATTACAAAGTCTTTTTTAATGTAATGTCAGATTATTAAAATAAACAAAAGCTTTTTAAAAATAAATGTATCTTTATAATTGGCAAAAATAATCTATAACTGTCAACATCAAATGTATTTTTGTCATTCAATTACAAATTACAGCCATAAGCCATTGATTTCTTTTTCAATTTGTTTTCATGTAAAAGTAAATTTTTTTATTAAAATCTGAATCATTCTTTTAAAATCATTAATATTTTTACAAATATATTTTTTTAAAAATTATAAATTTGTAAAAAAAAAAAAAAGATTCTAAAACGTATGTTTTCACTTTGAAAATCAAAATAAAGATATGTCAAAATTGTTAACATGTGCTCTCTTGCATAGAAAACAAAAAACAACCAATCAGAGTCAAGGTAGGTTTTTATCTTATTATCATATTGATTTATTAGTTACAAAAAATTCTAATGGTTATGCAGTATTCTTGATAAAATAATGGTGAAATTGGAAAAATAATGTTAAAAACTTCCAAAACATGTTTTCACTTTCAAAATTGTTCACAGGCGCTCTCTTGTGTAGCAAACAAAAAACAAGCACTCAGAGTGACGCCAGCAGGTTTTTATCTCATTATTATATTGATCTATTAGTTTCAAAAAAATTCTAAAAGTCATTCAGTATAATTTTCTCAATAAAATAATGATAAAATGTCAAAATAACAGCAGTTTGAGAGAGAGTTAAAGCCATTTATGAAATTAATCCAAAAAATATTGACATTTAATATTCATTTTTCTTTTGATTAAAAAATATTTAACATATTATTCTGCATGGGGATATCAATAATCATGATAATGCATATATAGCAAAAAGAAAATATCTGCAGGACTAAGATCTGTAGAATTAAGATGCTAAAAATATTAGGTTCAAATTTAAAATGCACCCCTCTTTTATGAATCCAAAATTTGGAAAAAAGGCATTTTATATTCAAAGTAACATGGTACTTATTTTACACTCATTATCTGAATATCTAGAATTATTTTTATCAATACTTCTTAATTTTTTAATGTCAATCTTTGTCTGGAACCTGTAATCAGTTAATAATATAATGATATATGCTTTTAGGAAAAAGTTTTACCAGATTTTCTCCTTTGGAATAGCATCAAAAAAGAGCCACATTGGTTTGTTATATATACAAATTAATTTAGCAAAATAAGTTGTTGTCTTTTTTTTTAATTTTATAGTGTAATGGATTTATTTTCTGTATATACACGATGCTTATATTTTTATATAATAAAAATATGCTGGAAATATATTTGTATTTGACTAATGGATCACATTTAAAAATAAATAAATTACATACAGCATGTATTAGAAATTCTCAGAGAATTAAATAATATTCTTAAATTTAATAGAAATAAAATACTAGTTTTCTACTTCACCTTTGAGTAGTAAGTAATTTAAATTGTGCTTTACACAAAAAAGTGAAGCTTGTCTAAAATATTATTAGATATTTTTAAAAATAATGTCTATGTGTGTATTAAACTTATTTTATTAACTAAGAAATATTGCAATACACATTTTTTTTTTGTTTGTTTTTGGAGTCTCGGGTTTATAACAGTTTTATAGTCTAAATATTGGTATATTATTTTATTTTTAGGATAAGCATATAAAAACCAAATAAAGAACAAGTTTTAAAAGAAAGTTTGATATATTTATTTATATATACAGCTAATATTATCAAATCAATATTTATCAATTTTAATAATGCAAATTTAAATTATATTTTAATAAGATAATAATTTTTATTTAAAATCAAATTTTGACATCTAAGTTTTATAATTTACATTATTATTCTAATTATTGATTTTATGACATTTATATGATTAAAAGTAATATTTATTATTTATATAATTAACAAGTTGACTAGTTTAACAGGAAGTACATTTTTTATTATTAAATCAATGTGTGTGCATGTCTATTAACACACATCTCACTCCCAATTTATTTTAGCATTAATTAAATAAGTTTAAAATAATAATAAGTACTAATTTTCAAATTTATTATTAATAATTATAAGAAATGTTAACTTAAATCATCATAATTACTGATTAAAAATACTTTACATTATTTTAACTATTATTTACTTTTTTATTTTAAAAATAAATAGTATAATTTATAGCTCAAAATTATAACTTATATAGATTATAACTATCTAAAGTAAGTTAAATCAAATTTAACACTCACAAAGCAATTAATTTAATTTATGGAAAATTAAATAATATGTTTTTATTAGCCATTACATAAAATTTAATTTTTTAAATATAATTGACCTTTAACTGCATCCATACAATAATGCAACAAATAGAAAGACTACAATATATATGTTAAAATGAATGTTCTCACTGACAAAAGATGTTTTATAAATATATTTTTAGAAACAACCATATTTAATAAAATAATATTAAAGTAAATATACCAATATTTTGACAAGATGACACCAGCCTTCAACTGGGTAAAAGAACTCTAACATGTGCCTTAAATATATTATATACATATAATAATATACTTCAAATTTGTACTACATTTATGTCATAAAATATTACAAAAGTCAAATTAGTAAATATTAAAGGTTTCCAAATTGATTTTTGTTATATTTTATGATATAAATGTATTATAAATTTTGAGTATGTTAGTGTATGTGTATAATTTATTTAAGATACATATATTGTGACAGTAATTCCATTGAATCCAATAGTTTAAAATAATCAACTGAATTTTTTTAATACAGTAATTGCAATTTCCAATTTATATTATATATATGAGTATAGCATGCTAACGGTGACCAAAATGGGTATCACAGTTTAAAATTAGTACAAAAATGTGTAGCTAAATTTTCAACTTTGTAGTTAAATTTAAAATTCAGTAAAAACATTCATTAACAAATTTATCTTACTAACTCTACATCACACTGAGGCATATTTTATTATCAAACACCCTTTATTAAAATGAATAAATCAATCACAACATAACAGAAATTCAGTAATTTACACCCAACTTAAAATCAATTGTAAACAAACTTAACTTCTATTATAACATTTAAATGTGTGTGTGTGTGTGTTTATATGCATAACTATAATAAAATAATGTTCTTTAAAGATTAAAACACATATAGTACAAAGTCATAGGGGTTATAAGAACTTTTATATAATACGAGAACAGTTGATTTAAAAAAATTGTTTGTTTTAATAAATAATATAATACTATATCATTTAGTGTAAAAATAAATGTAAATAATTATGTATTTATATTTATAATAATTTTATTTAAAATATTTTATTTATGTAAAATGTATTATAAATATTAGCTGATTTTATTGTGTAGAAAACTTCAAGAAGATTTTTTTCAACAGATGAAAGCATTGCCAGGCCAACTTGAAAAATTTTTTACATATAAATTGCAACTGAGTGACAGAAGTGTCAAATATATGTTATTTTTCAATCACATGTCATACACTATAAGAGCAAGTTCCTGGAAAATTCAGAAATTTTTTGTTTGAAAGATTCCTCTTATAAACTGTATAATTTTATGTATTGAATTCACCATTATGGCAGCTTAGAGTCAAGACATCTAGATGAAAAGCAAGCACCATTTGGTATTCACCTTCAGAAGTGGATACTTACCCTATGATCATCATCTTAATCAAACATGATTTAGTGTTACAAGATTACTTACTTACTGAAGCTGATATAGAAATTTTCCATCAAAAATATTTTAATTTTGGAATTATTTTAAAAGTATAGCCAAATATTTAAGTCTTCACATAGTTTTGAAATTGCTATAATAATATTAAGTTGTTTGTTTATATGATAAAATATTGGTGTATTCATGTATTTGTATATCTCTTGTAGCTCTGAAGAAGATTGCTGATTAATCAAAACTGCAACATTGATTAATTTTAATAATATAAGCATGGTAACAATAATAAGAAAAAGTAGATTTGTTTATTTTTTTTTATAATTTTATAAATGCATAAAGAAAAATAAGTTGATAATACTTCATAAAGTTTCTTTTTTAAAAAAGTGTACACATTTTTTTTTTAATTGTAAAAGTTAATTTTTTAAAAACAATCTTTAATATGCATGATTTCACTTTTATTATTAAATCGATATTTGGAATAATATATGAATGCTAAAAACTTAAAAAATAATATATAAATATTTATAATAAATGCTTTTATTTACTGCAGATAAAAAGCCTGAAAATAATTGTTTTGTCAATGCCCCCCCCTCCCACACACACACACACACACACACACACTTTTATTTCAAATTAAATATAAAACATCAGTTATAGTCAAAGAAATAATTATTTTCAGAATTTTTAGTTGAGAGTATATAAAAGCATTTTGTATAAATATTATATATATTATTTCTAATTAGTCATAATTTTAAAAACTGAGTTCAATTTTGAAAAAGCACAGTTTGTAATTTTTTTTATTTAAGTGTCTGAGATTTTTATTGTATTTTTGAATCATTAATATATGAAATTTTTTATGAATATAGTTTGCTGATATTTGATATACTTGATATATAATTTTTTATAATAAAATTAATAATGATCTGGATAAATATTTTTACTTTTTTCCCAGAAAGTGAATGGATCTAATTAAAATTAATAGAAATCCTAATGTGAACTTTTGTTTTTTCAATCCTGAATATAAGGCATTATTCCTAAGATGAGATTTTGATACAGCTACATGAAAATAAAAATTATTAATTAATCTTTCTTTCCTTTGCTTTAAATATTAAATCTTGTAACAATTTATTCATCATTGTAAGCCCTAAGTTGTTTTTTTTTAAATCTGCTGTTCATGCATATATTTTTTAGCTTATTATTATACTAAACTGTCATGAGTTATTTATCAAAGTGAGGTAGTGAACATTTTAATAACAAATTATATTTCTACAATCATTCTCCATATAGACACAGACCTCATATATACATATTGCCCCCATGGCTATTATAACTTTATACATTATTAATTTTCTACATTAGAAGAAAAGTGGAACCTTATCCTATAATAATGAAAGTGATTTTTCCTACAAGCCTAGTGCATAGTTAACTTGCTCATCATCAGAGTAAGAGAAATTTAAAAAAATAACACAAGATATATTCTGATTTGAACTAATAATCAAGTCTATAAACAATAATGCAATTTATTCTTTATTAATCAATCATTCTTAATAAAGAATTGTTTATTATTAATCTTTGGATCTTATCTGATAAAAGGAGTTAAGCAATTGTTTGTTGTTTATGGCCATACACTACACTTTTATCTTTAGTTTTTTTTTTGGTAAATGAACCAAAGCTATCAGAATTTTTTGTCCTACTTGGTATTGTTTTTATCCTGTACCTTTTCTTGTTTATGATGATTTTGGTCCTCTGATAAACTGCCATTGGTATCTGTTGAGCTTACATCACAGTTATGGAAACTGGTATTGTGGTTGTATATTCTTGATTTACTACCTGAAGCTCTTATTCTGTAATAATCAGCCATCTATGGTCATTGATTCTGATTTGATTGTTATTGGGTTCTTTCAGAGTTACAGTAACCTGTTCTCTATCATTGTAGATTCTATATTCATTGTAGAATTTATTAACAAATACTTTTATTCTCCTTATGTCACCCAGCATCTGTTGATTACTAAAACTTATCCCATATGGCATAAGAGTGGGAAGAATAAAATACTTTTCTAATGAATCACACTGTATAAACTGATGTATTGTTTATCATGATAATCTCTAAGCTTATTGATGCTCAACTGTCTATGGTTGTTGACCCTGGTTTATCTGCATTCATGTGTAAGTAGAAAACTGCTCTTTTCATATCTATATATATATAGGGTATATGAGCACAGATTTTCACATGACCCACCACTCTCCACTTTATCTCATAACACTGATACACTTGAACACATATACGCTGAAGAGATAAATAATCACCAAAATACATATTTCATGGTAAATCAGCAATCATCAGTTGGTCCAGATTATCATCTCCACACATATATTCAATAAGTGCTCAAATATATATTAAGATAGCCAATCTTCACACTTTAATAGACAGGCTTCAATCCACTCCCTACTCCAACTCTTCAACTATCCATCCAATTGAAAATCTGATGATGAAAAGCTCAAAGGCCACCCTGAAGCTAAGATTCTCATAACACCTATGTTGAGATAAAGTCAATCTGATCCCTCATGTACAGGACAATCTATTCAATACATAAATGAGCAGACATCTTTACTATGTAATAAGTGAAATACAGGCTTATTACATACCTGTATCAATATATGTAATATATTGTAACAGTCGGAAAACGTGTGACTCGTAAACATAGTACAGAATTCGACCACCACACAGAACAGCAGCACCATCGAGGTAGCGAAGCCATCCATGTTACTGAGTTCGAACATAGTTTATCGGTTCTACAATACAATCCAAGAAACAATGCATCTGATGCGACATTAGTAAATATTTCCTTAGGCACGGTGGTCAGGGATATGCAAGAGATTCATGATTTTATTCTCGAGTTAGCCAATAATCAAACTAATATTAATTAAACATTCATATTTACATAATCGAGGAAATATTATATAGAATGGGTATCGAATAAATGAAACATAACTGCAGACGTATAGTTTAAAATTATTTATTAATACATTTTAATAAAACAATCATTTACTAATAATATTTTATGGATTAAAAGCTTCAGTAGCAGGATTTGCAACATGATTATATTTTAAAGAATACATTTATTTATTTAGGCATTATTTTATATTGAGGACTTCAGTAGCGGTATTTCCGATACTGTAATGTTTACAAAAGGAATACATTTATTTGTTTAGACATTATTTTATCTTGAGGACTCAGTAGCGGTATTTCCGATACTGTAATGTTTACAAAGGGAATTCACTTATTTGAAGACGTAATCTAGCTACCTAAAATTCTTGAGTAAGTATTTCTAATGCATGCCTGGAGGGATTTATACCTTTGCAATGCAAGAGTCTAAAGTAAGATTTAAGAGTAGCGGCAGACATATATTTATTTAATTAAAATATTTATTTTATGACTAAGGGCAAACATTTATTTGAGAGTGAATTATGAAGATAATGCAGAGGTGGAGTGATATATAGAATAATAAAACTAAGTAAAGGAACACGTGGTACGCTTTAGAAAGGTGATATGGAATGGCAGTATATCGAAACTGCAATGCTGTGAATGAGTTTATAAGAATGTCGGGCTGGTCTCTGCCATTGGCCCAACGAAGTAAGGTGTCACATAAGCATAACCAGGGGCAAGCAGTCCATGTCGCAGTTTGCCGGATGGCTGCATGACGTTGTCAAGTCCTACGGGAGCACCCATTATGCCCGCTTGTGTAGGACGACTGGGGTTAATTTCAACCCTGAAGAATCCAGAAATTTCATGGCAGAATGGGTCATCGCGTCTCTAAAATGTAACACATGTATAATGTATAAACGATTATGATGAGATTTAAATAGATTTCTAACTCGGCCCTACATTATCAACATTTACTAAAGAACGTTGGCGACTCTCAAATAAATGTAATTTTCTAGAATTATTCATTAAGATTTAATAAATACAAAACCAATATAAACTGGGAGTTATTACAACTAATATGCCAGCCATTTGTGAAGTAGTAGACCCTGCATTACAATAAATGATGCACTGAATGTGTGTCGATTTATATGAAAGTTAAGTTATTTAGGAAAGTAAATATTAATAAAAATTTGACACGCATTCACTGTTTTAAGCGATCATAGATTTAAACTTTGAAAATTGAGACAATTATGAACATGCAACAATTAAATAATAACTATAGATAAAAATGTAGATTATAGAAATACACACCCAAGAAAGATAGAGTGAGGTAAGCTAGATTATTAGAGACATTTACACAATACATTAATTATTCAATTTTAGTTATACAAATGATAGTTTTTACATTTTATAATTTAGATAAGTAATATGAAGAAGAGCTATAGCATGTTATTAGAGTACTCTAGAGTTTGAACACAGATAGGTACCTGTTTTATAAGAAGTTTTCTGGTTCCATTAGTTTAGCAGCAACAAGTTCACGAGTGGCAATTCTTTCTTGTATTTAGATATTTCATTTTGTTTCACAGCAGCAGCAGCTTTCTCATTTATTTCAGGCAGCAGATCTTCATGGTAAATTTATGATGGGCAATGGAAAGTTCGGCATCCAGTAGGCCATCTCCCGATGGAGAATAATCTAGGTGCTTTACTCGGTCATACCTTAGCATGAACAAGTTATTTTTATATTTTTGGAGACTCTCAGTGATCGAGAGCAAAGCTAAAGTTTAAGTGAATGTCTCTAGCAAGTCTAAGATGGCCTCTTTTTTATCTTGATCTTTCACAATTTTTGTTAAGGTATTTTTAGGTTCTACTTAATCTGCTCTGAGGATAATCAATGCATTTTGTTGGTTTTAATTAAAGAAAGCTGCCATTCTATTGTTTACATTTTACATTTACTAATTACATTTTGGGGAATTTTTCTTTAATTAATCTATTATCTATCACTGACCGATGCTTTTAAATTTCAAAGACAAAAAGGGAACATAAGATTATTTTAACTTTTAATTAAATATTACATCAGATTTTTTTAGAATTATTATTAAATGAAATTTAAACAAAGCAATAAATATGAACTTTATAATCCAAAACAAATGATTAAAATTATACAAAATGATATAACTAAAAGAAATCTAAATTATATTATTTTATCCCTATTTATTGCGTTTAATTTGAGATCGAAATGTGTGCATGTTTATGCTGAATTCTACATATATTTATACATTTTTAATATTGCTACACACACAATTCGATACCAAAAAGTTTAAATTTGGTTGGGATAGACCGGTCAGTGAGAGACGCCAGAAAAAGGTGAAACTTAAGATTCAAATACGAATCTTACTGTTTCATTTCCCCGTACTTCCCGTGAACAATTAAGGAAGGACAAAAGGAGGCAAGAAAGAGAAAAAAAAAATTTTACATTATATAATTTAAATACAAAAACATTATTATTGTTTGTACACATATATTGAAATATAGAAAGCAGAGATTACATGAAGCAATGAACAATTTATATACCCGGATCTAGAATTTATAGTTTAATTAAAATGGCCTAATTTGGCCATGTCTGGTTAAAATCATAATAATAATTAGTTAAACTGAATGTGTATATATATATATATATAATTTTTTAGAATAGGATTAGTTAGTATAATATAAAAAAATTTTTAAAGAGTAATAGTAATTAAAACAATAATATATATAACGAAATTTCTATCTAAAGCCTTATTTAACCAAAGTAAATTCCATTCAACCAAGTTCATTATATCAAGTTCATTTTAATATTTTCATATATGTTTAGTAACCGTCCTAATAGTCTAATATTTTTACAACTCTGGGTCAGGTGGATAATACCTACATGGTTTGAGATTACGGGCATTATATGTCCCTTTTATGGTATCTCCATCTTTTAATAAATATGCATTTGGGACACATGTGCGATCAATTATAAAGAGTCCCCGGTACAAAGGAAATAACTTTTTATATACTCTTTTATCTTGGTTACTTTGTTGAGAGTTCCGTACCCAAACATAGTTCCCGACCTAGAAATGTTGGCTTCTCCGATCTGCTCATAATTTCCATTCTGCCCTTTCTGTAAGGTGGCAGTGTTCCTTGCGTCTGTCAGTTTCAATATTGATTTCACATTCACCCATGGGTAATGGCGTCTTGATCAGTAATGAGTCCACTTTACCAAAATGCAAACATGTTGCTGTCATGCCAGTGTCCATCTTCGTCTCTTCTTTAATGCTGACTTCCTTCTCCGGTTCTTGTGGGCCTTCATCAGCTGGAATAAGGTCTATTTGCTCATCTATTATCATAGGTTTGTCAAGTATTTCTAATTCCCTTTCCTTTTCCATATCTTTAATTTTTTCTTCCTCTTTACTAACTGGGGATATTCCATAATGTTCCTTGATCATTTCAAGATATATCAACATATCCCTATCAATTTTCTGACGCTCCCTAACTCTTATCTCCTCCTCTTCCTGTCTCGTTTTTGGTTCTTCATATCTTCTTCTTGCTTCCTCACGTATTTTCCTCCATTCTTCTTTACTCTGTCTAAATATTTCAAGAAACCTTAGACTGAAGTTCATTGATGCTATACTGTCATTTTCTGCTTCCATTTTTCTTAATATTATTTATTTATTTTATACTACTAGCATTTGACTACTCCCCACCAGTATCTTGGCCCTATAACACTCTTTCGCTGCTCTCACCTACTCTACATTGCCCTATCTCTATATTGCTGTGTTTAACATATATATTATAGCGAACTACTGGTAACGCGTATAATAAGCCACTGCTGTCTATGATATATATATTTGTACTTTAACAAAATATTTACTGTTAACATATATAACAAGCTTCTGCTGTCTATGCTATATATATATAATGGTGCTTTAATAAAAAAATTCAATGCTACTTGCTTTCTCATTTAGTGACTGATTACTTTTTTTTGACATATATATATAATATTTCATTAGATCTGAGTATTTTCATTCCTTTTTAAATTACACACACATCCCTGCTTTCCTTAAATTTGTTATTATGCCTGCTGTCCTTTCACTTACTCGACCCACATTATTTCACTCGATTTTTTTTTTCATTATTTTTATTAAAACAAAATCGTATATATATATAGAATAATTAGCTAACTTGAGTAATGAATGCTAAAAGAAATTTATATGTGTTATATTTTGCTCAGGGTATATTTGGGTTTTTTGTATCGAAAGCCCCACATTGGGTGCCAAATGCTAAAAAAAAATTTATCTATGTAACAGTCAGAAAATGTGTGACTCGTAAACATAGTGCAGAATTCGACCACCACACAGAACAGCAGCACCATCGAGGTAGCGAAGCCACCCGTGTTACTGAGTTCGAACATAGTTTATTGGTTCCACAATACAATCCACGAAACAACGCATCTGATGCGACATTAGTAAATATTTCCTTAGGCACGGTGGTCAGGGATATGCAAGAGATTCATGATTTTATTCTTGAGTTAGCCAATAATCAAACTAATATTAATTAAACATTCATATTTACATAATCGAGAAAATATTATATAGAATGGGTATCGAATAAATGAAATGTAACTGCAGACGTATAGTTTAAAATTATTTATTAATACATTTTAATAAAACAATCATTTACTAATAATATTTTATGGATTAAAAGCTTCAGTAGCAGGATTTGCGACATGATTATATTTTAAAGAATACATTTATTTATTTAGACATTATTTTATATTGAGTACTTCAGTATACTGTAATGTTTACAAAAGGAATACATTTATTTGTTTAGACATTATTTTATCTTGAGGACTCAGTAGCGGTATTTCCGATACTGTAATGTTTACAAAGGGAATTCACTTATTTGAAGGCATAATCTAGCTACCTAAAATTTTCGAGTAAGTATTTCTAATGCATGCCTGGAGGGATTTATACCTGTGCAATGCAAGAGTCTAAAGTAAGATTTAAGAGTAGCAGCGGACATATATTTACTTAATTAAAATATTTATTTTATGACTAAGGGCAAACATTTATTTGAGAGTGAATTATGAAGATAATGCAGAGACAGAGTGATATATAGAATAATAAAACTAATAAATGTGGTTTTAATTTCTCCTTATTTGTAATAATAAAAATACTTAATTGTAAATATTAGAGAAAAAAAGAATATAGTTAATAATAAATTTGGCTGAACGTTTTCGAGGAACCGTGCCTCATACTCATAGCCTTAGTGAAAATGTACTTAATATATGTAAATGAGAATATTCAAATGAGTTACTGTTACGTAGCCCATTTTTTCGAGATGTCGAAGCACGCGTCTCTTCTGTTGATTGCATGGATGTCTCTGTTAATGTAGAATGCCTCCTTTATTTTTCTCCTGTAGTCGTTTGGTTCTGAGCATAAAATAACGGGGTTAGCGGGTATGAAATTGTGCCCTGATTGTTTAGTATGTTCAAAAAATGCAGAAGATGTACTGCTGTTCGTTTGGGTCTGTTGAAGGTGTACCGATGTTGAGCCAATCTGTTAACACCAGATTGGCTCAACATCGGTACACCTCACAGACCAACACAGCAGTACATCTTCTGCATTTTTGAACATACTAAACAATCAGGGCACAATTTCATACCCTAACCCCGTTATTTTATGCTCAGAACTAAATGACTACAGGAGAAAAATAAAGGAGGCATTCTACATTAACAGAGACATCCATGCAATCAACAGAAGAGACGCGTGCTTCGACATCTCGAAAAAATGGGCTATGTAACAGTAACTCATTTGAATATTCTCATTTACATATATTAAGTACATTTTCACTAAGGCTATGAGTATGAGGCACGGTTCCTCGAAAACGTTCAGCCAAATTTATTATTAACTATATTCTTTTTTTCTCTAATATTTACAATTAAGTATTTTTAATAAAACTAAGTAAAAGAACACGTGGTACACTTTAGAAAGGCAATATGGAATGGCAGTATATTGAAACTGCAATGCCATGAATGAGTTTATAAGAATGTCAGGCTGGTCTCTGCCATTGGCCCAACGAAGTAAGGTGTCACATAAGCATAACCAGGGGCAAGCGGTCCATGTCGCAGTTTGCCGGCTGGCTGCATGACATTGTCAAGTCCTACAGGAGCACCCATTATGCCTGCTTATGTAGGATGACTGGGGTTAATTTCAACCCTGAAGAATCCGGAAATTTCATGGCGGAATGGGTCATCGCATCTCTAAAACGTAACACATGTATAATGTATAAACGATTATGATGAGATTTAAATAGATTTCTAACTTGGCCCTACATTATCAACATTTACTAAAGAACGTTGGCAACTCTCAAAGAAATGTAATTTTCTAGAATTATTCATTAAGATTTAATAAATACAAAACCAATATAAACTGGGAGTTATTACAACTAATATGCCAGCCATTTGCGAAGTAGTAGACCCTGCATTACAATAAATGATGCACTGAATGCGTGTCGATTTATATGAAAGTTAAGTTATTTAGGAAAGTAAATATTAATGAAAATTTGACACGCATTCACTGTTTTAAGCGATCATAGATTTAAACTTTGAAAATTGAGACAATTATGAACATGCAACAATTAAATAATAACTATAGATAAAAATGTAGATTATAGAAATACGCACCCAAGAAAGATAGAGTGAGGTAAGCTAGATTATTAGAAACATTTACACAATACATTAATTATTCAATTTTAGTTATACAAATGTTAGTTTTTACATTTTTATAGATAAGTAATATGAAGAAGAGCTATAGCATGTTACTAGAGTACTCTAGAGTTTGAACAGAGACAGGTATCTGTTTTATAAGAAGTTTTCTGGTTCCATTAGTTTAGCAGCAACAAGTTCATGAGTGGCAATTCTTTCTTCTATTTAGATATTTCATTTCCTTTCACAGCAGCAGCAGCTTTCTCATTTATTTCAGGCAGCAGATCTTCATGGTGAATTTATGACGGGCAATGGAAAGTTCAGCATCCGGTAGGCCATCTCCCGATGGAGAATAATCTAGGTGCTTTACTTGGTCATACCTTGGCAGGAACAAGTTATTTTTATATTTTTGGAGACTCTCAGTGATTGAGAGCAAAGCTAAAGTTTAAGTGAATATCTCCAGCAAGTCTAAAATGGCCTCTTTTTTTATCTTGATCTTTCACATTTTTGTTAAGGTATTTTTAGGTTCTACTTAATCTGCCCTGAGGATAATCAATGCATTTTGTTGGTTTTAATTAAAGAAAGCTGCCATTCTATTGTTTACATTTTACATTTACTAATTACATTTTGGGAATTTTTCTTTAATTAAACTATTATCTATCACTGACCGATGCTTTTAAATTTCAAAGACAAAAAGGGAACATAAGATTATTTTAACTTTTAATTAAATATTACATCAGATTTTTTTAGAATTATTATTAAACGAAATTTAAACAAAGCAATAAATACGAACTTTATAATCCAAAATAAATGATTAAAATTATACAAAGTTATATATCTAAAAGAAATCTAAATTATATTATTTTATCCCTATTTATTGCCTTTAATTTGAGATCAAAATGTGTGCATGTTTATGCTGAATTCTACATATATTTATACATTTTTAATATTGCTACACACACAATTCGATACCAAAAAGTTTAAATTTGAGCGGGATAGACCGGTCAATGAGAGACGCCAGAAAAAGGTGAAACTTAAGATTCGAATACGAATCTTACTGTTTCAATATAGGATATATGAGCACAGACTTTCACATGACCCACAACTCTCCACTCTATCTCATAACATTGATATACTTGGACCCATATATGTTGAAAAGATAAATAATCACAAATGTACATATTTCATGCTAAACCAGCAATCATCAATTGGTCCAGATTATCATCTCACATATATATGCAATAAGTGCTCAGATATATATTAAGATAGCCAATCTTCATACTTTAATGGACAGGCTTCAATTCACTTCACACTCCAACTCTTCAACCATCCATCCAATTGAAAATCTGATGATGAAATGCTAAAAGGCCACCCTGAGACTGAGATTATCATCATATACCTATATATTATATATATTGATACAGCTATATAATAAGCCTGTATTTCAGTTAGTATCTCTATAGTAAATATATGTCTAATCTCTACATTTGTAATGATAACTGGCCAGCATTTAATATTTTGTGATGCATTTTGCATAGGATTCTACCTCCTAGTTTCCACTGAATTTTATTTGCATATTTATTTTTTCATTTGTTATCGTCTGAAATGACTTAATTTAATTTTTCTATTTTTTTCTTGAGAATTGTTGTAGACACTCTTTTTTTTTTTAAGATTTGTTGTAAGCATGAACTGTTGTTCTAAGCATTTATGTAATAATGGTGATCTATATTTCACTTGTATTCTTAGAAAGCAATAATTTTGTCTTTTGAACTATACATTACATTTGGCCTCTACTTTCTGGGGGAAATAGAGAAGACCGTATATATTTATTATATTTACAAAATTGCTGAATTGACAGAGTTGAATGCTGCCCTATTATCAGGCACATTTTATGGGTTGTCTATATATTGTGTCAGAGCTTTTATAGTAATAGTGAATGAGTTGAATGAACATATCCAATTTTAGACACTTTGAAAGGACATTTTTACTATCATTTGCAATGTCTAAGACCAAATTTAATTGCAGATGGTTATGCCAGCTATACAATGGACAAATAAATAAATAATTAAATAAAATCTTGCCACCAACTTGCTTAACTCAGTATTTGATATATAATTATTATACAATTGACATATCAATTTAGATATACAGTTTTTATACATATACATTTAGCATGACATAAAACTAATTAAATATATACAATAAATATATAAATATAATTTTTATAACTTTACAAATAAATATCTATATTCAATAATGGGAGTAACTATATGAAATTAATTTTTTTTACTTACAATTATGAATGTCCAAATTCTCCTGTAGTCTTAATAAATGATAATTAAAACCAGGATGGTTTTTGTCAAGATTCCTATATCTATCTTCTCATTTCAAGAGCAAGCATCTCCCATTGCTTTTTCTCACTTTGCTTAGATTAGAGCTGTCCAAAATACTACCTGCAGGTTTTATGCAACCCATGGTGAAAGTTTATGTCATCCGCCTAGAGATTTTGATTTTTTTTTTTCATATGTCATAGCATCGGCCGGGGCACGAACCCACAACCGTCTGCAACCAACTACTTGCTTGCATGGCGGCTGCGATACCTCTCAGCTAACATCTTTTGAGTGAAAAAATAAAATAATTTGAATTGAATGCTTATTAGATTTTTTAAATTTTTTATTATTAATCGATAATCTTGATGTTGATTATAAACACGTATTGTATTTTGTCAACTGTCTTAATAAGAAACTTTTATAACTACCATACATATGCACAGTATTTATTATTTTCGTTGTTGCTCTCAATAATGTGGCCGTTGGATTATTTATTGTTAGCCACTGACCTATGTGATGAATATTGGTTGTGTTACTCTTCTAAAGCAAAAACAAAAAAAGGCACTTTTAACAACTCAATTTGTTATTCATATATGAGCTTGGCACCTATTTTACTCTGGGCTACTAACTAATCACTTTTTGAATATTTTTCAACATTTGCAAGTGCCGGGGAGTCAGATTAAAAAAAATCTTTTTTGAAATTTGAAAATACAATTCTTATTTTCTTTTTCAAGTTTAAAACTAAATTATTGATTGATTGTTTTAATTTACTTTAAATCTAATTAATTCTTTAGTTAGTTTGATTGACAATAAAATAGATATAAAAAGCATCCCCATACTTCCCCATTCTTTTTAAATGCATATAAATAAAGATATATTAAAAGACAAATGACCCCCAAGATGCATTTCGTGCTGAACCAGCACTCATCAGTTGGCCCAGGTCACAATCTCTCATATACATCTTTATTATATGCAAAGTATTTATCTAGAGTAAATTGTTACATTTTCATTTACCATTGTCAAACTTCCTCCACTTACAACTTTGACGCCATCCATTTTTTATTATTAATTATTTTCGAAACTAGAGATTATCTCTAGCACAGATATAAACTTTAAACCTCGGTTAAAGATTAATATATCTGATTTTTTAAATTTTACTCACACGGAGTTATTCACCTTTCCCCTTCTTTTTAAATACATATAAATAAAGATATAATAAAAGACAAATGATTCCCAAGATGCATTCCGTGAAATATTATTTTAATACTATCAGCATCAATTATTATTAAGAACTTCATAGATCAGAATACCGACCAGAACTCTATACCTATTAGTCAAACTATTTTTAGCTTTTTTACTGACATTTTGTGTGCCAACTGAAATTGTAAATATCTATGAAATATCTTTCGTCAATCTGAAATCACCACATGTATTAATCTTGAAAACATTTTTATATGTATTATTCCAGAATGGTCCAGTGAAGTAATCTAAGATAAGATTGTAATCTTCAGCAGGATTAGCATCATACAATTTTTAAATAATATAACTGTTAACTAAAGAAAGTTCAATGTGTTGATCTCATACTATCTTATGCAGAATTTATGACTGATTATTGTGCCAGCCAGATTTTATCCATCTTATAAATTTTTTTTAATATTTCTGGTCCTGGCTTATCCATTTTCCTATTATTTTGCAGTTACTTTAATGTTTGATAGTTCTATAATCTTAATTTTTATTTTGTTAAAAACAGGTGATTCAAGACAAATAGATGATTCAAAGCAAATAAGACATTTTTATAATCTCTTTCCAGTTACAACGATCCCTAGCAGTGATTGATGGTCTATAGTTATTTTGTACTTTTATCTATAGATTCTTAAAAATTTTTATATTTGCTCCCATATAAGTAGAGCTATTTTATCAATTTCAGTTTAATTACTTAACTTTCTTGACGCAAATGCCAACAGTGATTGTGATGATGAGGATAATAAGTATCAAATTTATCCTACCGTTAACAATGTAAACAGAAGTCAACACTGTTAATGTTAATATATTGTTTGTTTAAATTATTTAAAGTACATCGTGTCATATTAAAAAAAAAATCATTTTGACGTCATGCACATCTCTACATAATTTATTTATATTCATTAATAAATTTTCTATTTAAAAGCAAACAAAAACATTTAGATTTTATTTATATTTGTTTGGATTTTGGTGAGTAGCGATAGAATAGCAGCACAAAAAAGAACTTAAAATATTAAGAATTGCAAATAACAAATATATTTTTATTTTAAGCTCAATAATTTATAATTTTCTTTAAAAGCAGTAATTATTATTATAACATAAGTTCAAATAAACAAAGTTACTTTAATTTCTTTCAATAGATAGAAACGTTATTTTAATTAGAATATATTGTAAGAAATCAGCACAAACAGGTTTTAACACCTGAGGACTGATTATAGTTACAATTTTTATTACTAAAAGTTTAAAATATTAATAATTGCAAAGTTTCAAATCAAATTTATTTGAAAATGCAATTACTTACATTGCACGAACATAAGCACACATATATATTAACACATCATCTGTAGTGTCACGTTTTATTTCATAATTATTACATATTGCTTTATTAATTATTGTAAACTTCCGATCTCTGGTCTCTATGGGACTAAATCTTAAGCAAAGAACATGAATGACAAGTTTATTTTAAATACATTCGAAATACGATTTATAAGATAATAAATGTACAATTCCTACAATGCGTATAATATTAGTTAAACGTTGACGTAAATAAAAAAGTAGGTAATCTTTATTTCTTTTTAATTTAAATTTGTCAAAAGAATTATATCAGTAAAAGATGAACTATCTTGATGAAGGATACACTTTATACCTGTTCAAATGCTTTTTTATTTTATTTTTAAATTCTCTTATATAATTTCTGTATTATTAATTAATTCATTATCTACTATTTTTTCGTGGCTAATTGCTTCATTAAGTTTATTGTAGTTAAATATTTCATTCTATAGAATTTTTCCAGACATTTGAACTTTGATAATTATTTCAAATAGTAGAGCATTTACGTCATAACCTATAAGGTCCAGATTGTAACTTCAAGTTAATTTTTCAACACTAGACCACATTTTTGTTGATGATATCATCACACATACTAATGTTTGAATTTTCTCAAACGCAGTCACGAAACTCAATGAGTTGTGTTTTTTCCATTAGTGGATTTTTCAAACGTTTATACTTTTTTTGCCACATATTGATTCCACCTTGATCCATAAATTAGACTAATGGCATAATGATAGCTTACATAAATATCACCCAATGATAGAACATTTTTAAGAACAAAATAAACTTGAAGAGGCAATTTTATAAAAACAGAAATCTATTCAAGCTGATTATTTGGCTTGTAGTAGTTGAAATTTACATTTTTTGCACTTTTATTGGAGTGATATTACTACGTAAAGAGATATTTGTGATTTTCAGTAGCAATGGTGACTTTTTTATATTCAGTTTGAAATCATTAACTAATGCTTGTACTATCTTTATCAGAAAAAGTTTTATATCTGTCCATTTCATTTAAATTACAGATGTATTTAGAAATTTCTTTTATATAACGACTAAAACAGTTTTAGAAAAAATCTCTTGCCATATTTTTATTCTGTTGACAATTTCTCACCTCAAATCTATAATAAATTCAGGCTGCTAGAGGGAGCCAGGGACTCCAGTTTACTCTGTTACTGGCTCCCCATTTTAGTTACCTAAATTATATTTCAGAGAATTTTTTTTCTCTAAAAGGTTTCCAATTGACCAGAGTAACCTTTTAGGTTCCTTTGTACACAAGAATTATGGCACCATCAGACAACAAGTAAGCATGATTAAAATTTTTTCTTTGGAGTGCTGTTAAAAATAACTGACAGCCATGTAAATTTCTAGAGATTTCTATTGAAAGACTTAAATTTTCAGGGAATATTTTGATTCAAGGCAGCCTTGCTGACTGGGTGAGAGTGTCTGATTGTTGGGAGGCCCCCTGAGAGCCTGAATCCTAGTTTTTATATGGGGCGGAGCTGGGAAAAAGGTGCTCTGGAGATCGTTACCAAAATTGGATAGCTCATTTATTTGTTAGCAATAGTAGCGTTATTCATTTAGACTTTAATGCTTACTTTTTAAACCTGAGATTTTACTTTTAAAGAAAGAATTTTTCCACAATAGTAAATTGTTTCTCATTGTACCTGATCATTTATTTCAAGTGTTGCTTTATCTTTTATCCATGCATTTGAAGCTGGATCACTGACTATGTCTCTTAAAACGTTTTTACCAGATTTGTATGGCTCATTCATGTGTTAAAAATGACATTATTTATTGCAGTTTTGTGCTTGCATTTTAGACCTGAGATTTCACTTGTGAAAAAGATTTTTTTCCACTATAGTGAATTGTTTTAGACTGTATCTGAACATTTGATTTCAAGTGTTGCTTGATTATTCAACCTTACATTCTATATAAAAAATTTTTTTTCTATCTTGAATGCTGAACTGTACAAATTAATAATTTTAACATTTGACTATATGGATTAGTGCTTCTGGTTTTCATAGATTATCAGAGTGCTGAAACATGGTTGGGCACTATTCAATATGCAATTTTAATGGATACATTACTTTATGTACATCTTTCATTGCTCTATAGATCTAGAATTATATATCACAACATATAATCCAAGCATCTGGTTACTACATATACATTAAAGATCTTGATTTTGTAAAGTGGTGATGAATTTTTATGCAAGGCATTGGAAATCCTGGAGATTTGCACTATGATTTTAAACTTAGCAGCTATTATGACATTGGATTGTTAACAGTTGCACCTCATTGCATTAAGGCCTCTAGTTTTTTATAAGTTGTCTGGAAGCTGAAACATGATGGACAAAACTCAAGTTCCCAAAGAGTTCAACTGTGATTTGAATATTGGATTGGAGCTACTGCGTCATTCATTTTTGCGGTCTTGAGGACTGAGTCTGTTGCTTGGAGAGCTCCCAGGGCTTGCTTCCTGGTCTTGAAGGGGGGGGGCTGGGATGTGGGTGTTTTGGGTTCTAGTATGGGCTTCAGATGAGAAAGTCTGGAACTTGGGAATATTCCTGGGGCCTGAACTCTGGTTCTTACAGGGGGACCGGGATGTGAGTGCTATTGGGGATTAGTATGGGTTTTATCTTTCTCATCTTCAGGGCAGTGGAGATGATGTGATACATTGTGGTTTTAATCTCTTTGTTCTCTATGTGATTTATAGTTTGGTTATTAGACTATGTGATAATCTGTAGATGGCATATGATGTAAGCATGTGAGATTTATATTTTTGATTAGTGCTATGGCTTAAACTTCAAATCAGGGCTGCTGTGTCACTCATCTCTGCCATCTGGATGGCAGGATCTAATGCTTGGAAGATCCAACAGGCCTGGGTTTTGGGAGGGATCTGGGTGCTGTGGCACTTAGTAAGGGCATTGGATGAGAGAGTCTGGGCTTTGGAAATACCCCAAGGCTTGGTTCCTAGTCCTTAGCAGGGGGGATGGGACATGGGTGCTGTGAGGATTAGTACAGGTTTTCACTTTCTCATCTTTTGGATGGTGGAGATGATGTGATTCTTAGTAGCTGTGATCTATCTAGTTGCCATTAAGGTCAGGGGTTACTTAGTAAACTATAAGAGAAGTTATGATTGGCAAGGTATATTCATATACAATTCAAGATTTTTCTGTTCACTTGGTAAATCAAGTTTTGCATTGTAAACCATAGTTTGAATCTTATATATCACTACATATGACATGTAAATTCAAAGATTAATATTATGTTAATAAATCATATTTTGAAAAGAAATCTATAATAAATTCATACCTAAAAATTCTATGATAAAGGCTCATCCATTGTTTCTATAAATTTTTATGTAACACTGATTTTCTTTAACATTGTTTTTTGTTTTCAAATTACCCTATAAAACTTGCATGAATCATATTTAAAATACATTAAAAATAAATTTTTAGATTTTTCATAGGCACTATCTAAAAACACATTTTTTCATTTTATTTTTAGGCAGAAGACTTGAAAAGCTTTATGATTTCTTTACAAATCATTCACTACATTTTATAGAATATCAAATTGATTTCTTTTTACTTATATGGGATCTATTACTAATACATTTTAATGATTTTTAGTCATATTTTAACAATTAATACATTTTGTTTACACTTGTTGAACTTATTTTAAGATAATGTACATACTGAAATACCACAAATCAAATGCTTCAAATAGAAAATAATTCAAAATCATAGGATAATAAGTGTACACTGTAATCATTCTCTCTCTATTTATATATTGCATTATTTACATATATATGATACTATCATATTGGTGTTGAATAAGATTTAAAAGAAGTAAAATTTAAAAATCATCAATGGATGTAACTTAGTCTTTTTTTAGTAGATATTTGTGTTTAAAATTATCTATTTTATTTAAGTAATGTTAATATTGGAAAGAATGTAAGCACATACAGATTACTATCAGAGTAAAATCTCTTAGCGATAATTAAAGATGGCTGAAATAAATTATAAAAAATAAAACTTTCTACCTCATAAGTAAGAAGGGATCTAGAAGATTAACAAATGATAATAAAACAAAGGATAAGAAGATATGCACAGAAATCTTAAAATGGTTGTCAGTATAAAAGAAACAGACAAATTTGTAGAAAGGTCTTTTTACCTATCTTTTTCTGGCTGTTTTTTGTAAGCAGCATTTTTAAAGCTATAATAAAATGCTACCACATAGAACTACTATACTGAATCTAGTTGCCATGTGTGAGTAAAAACCAAATCATTCATCAGCATCTTCTCTCACAAAAGTTATCAAAAGCTTCATCTAGCCTTGCCCTAAATACAGATCAGAGATGTGAAAGGGTTATCAGAATGAAGCCATAAATAATTACTATAGACTCCTCATAAAATGAACTTACACGTAAATTAATAATGGCCATATCATAACTTATATTTAAATCAAAAAGATTTGTGAGGAGAGACATTTGCTATTTAATCCTTCAAAGTGAACTGTCGAATTAAATGGTTAATATTATTATCTGAATATATGTGTTTGAGAGTTCTTTCCAATGTTATAAATAATTCTTAATAAATATTCAATATATATTAATAAAACTTTTATTACCAATATAAATCTTTCATTGTATGTGCTCAACTTTAATTATTTAGATTTTATTATTAAGCATAGAGAATTGTATAAATTACATTTATCAATATGCTTGATTAAAGCCTGGAGAAAATTCTTACAATTTTAAATTATCAAATTTTAATGTTAAACTTTGTACATAATGTAGCCTTCTACATATAAAATTAAAAATAATCAATTTAAAACAAAATTGAAATAGACAATTCACTATAAATAAAAATATTATTTAATACATCTATCTGGCTTTCATTTCTTAATGGAATCTTTTCAAGAGGTTTCTTTTTACACCATCACATGACCAATTACCATACAGCATTTCCACCCAGTGTATCTTATTTACATTACATTACAATAAATACAATTATTAAAATACATGCATTAGATATAATTAGTAAAATACATATATGTACATAAAAATGATTAAACTTATTACAATTCTTTTTTTCCATAATATATATATATATATATATATATATGGATATGGATAATAAATATATATATATATTTGTATATATATATATATATATATACAAATCTAAAAAAAATTAATAATAATCCCTTGATTCTATTTGTAATTTTTTTTGGATATTGGATATAAAATGAATTGTAAAAAAAAAATTCAGGTAATAAAGTATGTTAAAAATTGCAAGGAAAGAAAATTTTTTGAGACTTTGTATATTCAAGAAAATTTAAACAAATGTGAAAACATGGTTAAAGGTCCAGTACAAATAAGGGGGAAATGGATATTGTTATATTATTGAAAACTTTAGAATTATAATTTTAAAAATATAAGAAAGGGTTTATTATTATTGTTTTTTTTTAGATTATGTGTATATATATATACTATGGAAAAAAAACTATAATAAGTTTAATCATTTTTATGCACACATATGTATTTTAAACAAGGCAAAACTCTCTCCATACAGTAGTGCCATCCTGTGCCAAACAGAGTAATCAAAAGATGCCAGAAGGCTTGTGCATAAAATCCCTATCTAATGCCTACTCATCCAATATCCCAGACTAGTTTCTGGCATCCATCGATTACTCTGTTTGGCACAGGGTGGCACTACTGTATGGAGAGAGTTTTGCCTTGTTTAATAACATTTATGTGCTAGTATGAGATAGTGATCATGTGATGTTTAGTGGTTTAAATATGTATTTTATTGATTACATTTAATGTATGTATTGGAAGTATTTAATCATATGATTGTGTAAAAAGAAACATATTGAAAAGGTTCCATTATGGAATGAAAGCCAGATTGATGTATTAAATATTTTTATTTATAGTGAGTTGTCTACTTCAATTTGTTTTAAATTGATTATTTTTAATTCTATTAAAAGTAATAGGTATATTTTAAAATTATGTTAAAAGATTTTAGTTAGAATAAAATAAAAAGAGCTAAATAAATTGAGAATAGCATATTTAATCAAAAAGAATGTTTAATTTAAAACTCAGTTAAAATTTTTATTAAATAATTGATTTGATAATTATTTAGAGTTGATAAAAATCATTAATTAACAAGCTCATTTATTGACTAGACAGAAACATGATCAAATTGTCTGGTTAAAGGTGCAAGATCAAAATCATATCAATTAAAAAGTCAATAATGGCTATTAATTTAAATATTATAATGTAGACCTGTACATAATTTGTTTAATAAAAATGAAACACAGTAAAGAGCTTAGTTTATGAATGAGGGAAGAGAGCAACATACACACTAGTATAAAAAATAGATATTCTTAAAATTTAAAGAAACTATAATTCATTACACTTCACTTTATCTCAATTTAAAATCTTCACTTCAAATTTTAACTTCATTTTAATTGTAAAGTAAATTGTTTGGTTTTTTTGAATATTTTTTAAGTCAATATTAAAGTTTAAAGTTTTATTTTTTATCATTTTCATGATAGTGTAAAGAACTAGAAAGTTATCCATGCAGTATTTCTCCTGAAAGCGTATGTTCAACTGATTTAGCAAACAATAATTTTAAAACATACTAAAGGAAATTGTAATATTTTTCAAAGAAGCCAAAGGGAAAAGATTTCACATAAGGAAAAGTATATTATTTAATTGTTATATGACAATAATTAAATTCTGAACTTTGCTGGAAGATTATCTCTGGCATGTTTTAACTAATTTTTAATTAGTTATTAATACTAATTATTAGTACTAAACTAATCAATCTATTTGTATCAAGCTCAAATATAGAACAATAAATTTTTATAATGTATTAAACCTATAAAAATGAAGCATTGACAATTATTTAAAATTGACTTATAAAATTATCATAAAAAATAAACTTATGAAAGTCAGCTTTTTAATTATCTTAATGAAAAGTCTATATCCAGATTGTTTCATATTAAAACAAATAATATAACTATTCATCTCAAGTCTACTTATTCATTTATTTATGTGATTTTTTTAAAATTGCTGATTGTTTCAAACTTATTATATTTAGAAAAGGAATAAATATAAGTTTACAGCAGTAGACTTGTAATAATGAAACTTTATAAGAAGCAATTTTTAAATAAATAATTATTATTTTTTCATTGTTCCTTTGATTTTCATTGCCATTAAAAATGTATTTTAAAAGGATCTGTTTGCTATTAGAATTATTTGTCATCAGCTCCTGTTATTTGTGAAATTATTTCTCAATATATATATATATATATATATATATATATATATATATATGTGTGTGTGTGTGTGATCTATCTTAATTAAGAAATGAGTGTGTTCATATTTCAAAAAGAGAAAAAGAGTGCAAAGACATAGTTTACCTTATGAAAAGGAAAGAACTGTTACTCTCTAAAAATGATTTATAGTTATCATGTGTATATATTTTTTATATTTTTAATTATTATAACCATAGTTTATATATTATATTAGGATTATTATTAATTATGATATTATTAATATGTTTGTATGAATGGTGTTCCAGAGGTATAACAGACTTTTGTATATTATGAAAAGTATTTCATGAATGGAAGTAGTATAACTATCAGGATATGTATGAGAATTTTAAATAATTTTGTCTGTATACATATAACCTTAAATCTTGTGAATAAATTGTATGCCTTCTGGATGTGCTTAGTGAGATAAACAATTATTCATATGTTTATTATTATTATTAGCTCTATGCTTTTTATTATTAGTAGCATTTTGGGCAATTTTAAGTGGATATTATATTTTATATGTATTTAGCCCAGCACTACCTGCACATAGTACTGAATGCTCAATCTTATTTCTGTTAGCTTGTATTTGCCTTATCTACTATATCTAGTGTTTCAATATTGCAGTATATTTTGGTGCACATATACAGACATATTCAGCTTTACAATTCTGTACTATCTCCATTACAATTTTGTAACTTAAAGTATATTATCAGTGTTGAGCATCGTTATTTTATTACCCCAACATAGGTATTGTTAATGTTAAAAGTGTATTATAATGCATAATATTTGTTTCTATTGCATTAATATTTATTAAGCATTTCCATGCTGATTTTTAATTTTGTTTTTGATTAAGAAAAGTGTAT
Source organism: Epiperipatus broadwayi (assembly GCA_028023455.1). Classification (NCBI taxonomy): domain Eukaryota; kingdom Metazoa; phylum Onychophora; class Udeonychophora; order Euonychophora; family Peripatidae; genus Epiperipatus; species Epiperipatus broadwayi. The sequence continues at coordinate 12,470,158 of JAQFVV010012401.1, forward strand.
AATATCTCCTACTAGCCTGGGCAATGGCATAGAGGTGTATTGTTTTATTTTGTGGGTACTGGTTTGAAATGAAGACTATATTTTATGAATAAGAGAATTGTTGGATAGTGAATATAACTTATATGATAAAATTGTTTTTAAGAAAGGTACACCAATATATAAAGTTATTAATATTTATAAATATAACATGGTAGGTTAAAATAAATAATAATTATTGTTGTAAATAAATATTTTAATTATATGGATTATTATATGATGTAAATAAATATATTTTTGTTTCATTGCCATTATGATATCATTGCATTAGCACATCTATTTATCAGAAAATCTATTTTAATAAAGTTTGCATAAGTAATTTTTTTAACAGTACATTTCAATGATCACATAATATTTATACATTCATTTTGCTTAATAATTATTTAATTATTTTACCTTCATTTTTAAAAGATAAATGTTATATTATTTATTTCATTTCAAATGCATTTGTCATGTAATTGGGAGCATAAAAGATTCCCTTACCTCCTTCTACCTTATTTTGATATTGTTATTCAAATTTGCATCAGAAAATATAAGATTTCTGTATTTTATAGTCAGTAAAAGTAAAATAGTTATATTTAAATAATTGTAAAGTATTTAAAAATGTTTTTTTTCAAGTTATCAATTATATATTACTTAAGTATTTGAATATTCTGTTACTATGTAATTTCAATTTTATTTTCTTAAAATACTAAGATTCCAAAATAAATTAAGAGAAGTGTCAAATATTTTATATATAGATTAAATAATAATAATATTTTCATTAAGAAGTTAAAGTATTGCCATTACCATTTTGTTCCAAGTGCATTTTATTCTAAATTTGAACTCTGAGATCAAGATATTTACTCTTGCAAAAGAACCTACATTTGAGACAAATATATTTTAAGACAAAAGATACGATATTTATGATTTAAAAAAAACCCTATATTTGAGTTAAAGATATTTTAATAATTAAGAGAAAATATTTTGAATTATAAAAGTATCTTGTATTTTAAGAATTATATTCAGCTATAATATTGTCTACACAAGAACTGGTGTTTTAAAAATTCATGTTATGTGGTGCCTGTTCATGTAATCTCTGATTGCTAGCCATCAATGCTTTGTTTGTTTGGGTTACATGGTACAGTTTTTAGCTTGCCCAACATGTTGACCTTTGATGGATCTTAAGGTACCGATCAGTTGCTAGGTTGTAATATATATATATATATCTGTAAAAAGATTTTTATTGTAATGCAGAAGAACAGATTTTTAATTATTGAATGGCATTTAAAAAAATCAAAACAAGAAAAAAATCCTTTTGTGTCTTACAATAGTATAGACAGTAACAACTATAAAAAAATATGTGGTGAGAATGCTCATAAGATTACTCATCAATTTGTATGACCCGTCATAGTAACTTAATCACTATGTATAATATACAATAGTCAAATATGTTTAAAAATACATATATACAAGCAACAAAGATTACAAATTATAAAATTATTATATAAAAGCCTTTTTCGGCAAATTATATTTTTTTGCCCTTTTCAATATGTCTCCACGATACAGCCAAAAAAGGCTTTTATATAATAATTTTATAATTTGTAATTTTTGTTGCTTGTATATATGTATTTTTAAACATATTTGACTATTGTATACTTGAAGTGCAGCATAAAAAAAGAATTGGTTTTAATTCTGATTCTTTTTCTGTGTATGTATAATATATATATGGGTTGATGAATGGTTGTGATGTGATTGAGCTAAAGTGAAGAATACACTGAGATGGAAATATAATTATATACATTACATCAACACAGCTCTTATACTTAAACTAATAATTTAATTTATCAGAAATCCGCTGTTAAGATAACACAATTGTTTAAGCATGAGGGTTATGCTGATCCAATTTATATATGCTAATCAATTAGCTGTTGGCATTTATGGTTTAATATTTATAATCTACTCATGTGTAAGTTTACAAATAGAGAGAGAAAGAAAATTAAGAAGAGAAAATTCTAATATATGTCTACTCAATTGGGGGGGGGGGGAGGTGGGAAGGGAAATTACAAATTTTTGTTTGATTTAAAAAAAAAAAAGATTGACGATACTTTTCTAGAACGTATATTTAATTCTGTTATCAATTTACAGTGAAATAGATTTTATTTTAAGAGTAATTGGATTGACAAGTTTTGTTCTGGGTCAGATTATTGAAGCCAGAAAAATCTTATTAGCTCAGATGCTTTTGAACTTTGATTTTACCTCAAAGAATACATTTTCTAAATACTTTGAGAGTAACAGCAAAAAAAAAAAAAAAGATTATTATTATTAAAAAAAGCTTATACAATTTTTTATTCGTACATAAAACATTAAATAATTTTTAGTATTTAATACAATAAAATGAATGCCATATATATATTTTATATCTATTCGTGACTGTTATTTATATATATATATCTGTTTGTCATGGTAACGATCTGTATTCAAAAAAAAAAGACTTTGAAAATTTGTTCAGGTCATAATCAGGCTTAAAAATTTTCTTTCAGTTAATGACTCATAGCAACTTACTGAAATGACTATCTTAATATTATTAGCTGAATGATCTTTGCTTAATCTGGACGGTTCAGATGAATATGAAAGCACTCATTACTTGTAGAACAAAAAGATGTCTGTAATATAATGCAGCCTTCATTATTACTAGAATGATAGTATATTATAAGAGGTGCTAAGCATATTATTTGCTTCTACAAGTTTTTTTTTTACACAGTGATAACATTTTACAACTTATTAGTTCTAATGTTAATACAAATTATAAAAGCACTCGGGAATTTTAAAAACCCTAAATCTAAATTCGAGTTTCTGATATAAATTATATTGAGGCAGTGATAAGCAATGTCTTACTATCACTAATGATGATTAAGAGTTATCAGTCATAATATCATATGGCTTCTATAATAATATTATTTAATTTGATTCATAGATTTTACTGTGTGCAGGTATGTTTAGATGTTGATCTGTATGGTTCAAATATATATATATGTATACGAATTAACCAAAATGATACTAGTAGTCATAAAATGTAGATTAAATGGCAGTAATTTTATAAAAGGCTTTACTGATTAAAATTGGCTTTTATTTTAATTAATATTTCTGATTTAATATTAATAAAAATTAATAACTTTATTTACTAATAATCTTTTTTCTTAAGCACACTGTCACAACATCAATGTATTCACACGTTTGTATATTTTTATATTTTATTAAATTAAGTTAAATTTATAATTTAAATAATTTTATTCAAGTTTTATATTTGAAAAAAAAAAATTCTTAAATTAAATCTGAAAAAAAAAAAAAACATTGATTTTAAGTGTAGGCATGGCAGTCAAATTTTTTAAGTCACATGATAAGTTGTTTTTTTTTTTTTTTTTTTTGCAATTTAAATAAAGGAGGGAATACAAATTCCATTGCTTGGTACTAGCACTTGATACACGATCAATAGCAACATTAAATAATTAAATAGGCAAAAAAGGAAGAATAAAAAATTTATGCTGTATTTTATCTGTCTACAATTTGCCAGAGTTGCTAAAAAACAAATGCTATATAATTTATGTTTGCCAAACCAAAGGGGATATAAATTTTTAACATTTAAAAGATAAAAATTGTTTATTAATATTTATCAGGTAAAAAATATACAATTTTTAAAAGTTATTTAAATTGTTTCATCAACAAAATGAGATGTCTATCTCGTTCCAGAAATTATATTGCGATAATGTTTATAATTTAAGAAATTCATCTATGAAAACTTTGAGAATTAAAAAAAATGTTTTTAAAATGTGATTTTTTTTACTATGTTTTTTTTTTTCATGTGTCAAAGCATCGGCCAGGAAGCGAATCCGCGAACCCGTGACAACTGCTTATAAGGCAGCTGTGCTGACCACTCGGCCAACAACGCCTATGTTAAGCGATAATTTTATACTTTCATTTATAAAATGTGCTTTCTGCTATTACAGAATTCAATCTCCCACGCATGAATAGCTTAGCTCTCTCAAAAAAAATTACATGTGAATTTTCAATAAAAACTTTGTTTAAAAAAACATTAAGCTATAAATTTTCATTATATTAAAAAGACTAGAGATAATAAAAATAAGTTTACTACTTTAAATTTTAATTTTTATCATAATTGTATCATATTTGTGTACTTATTTGTTATTATATATTGAGTGTCTATTCTATACCATAAAAATATTTATTAGTTATTTTCATAATTTTAAAGCTATCTTGTTTTAACGAGATTAAAACAAATTTCATTTATTATTATTATTATATTTTTATGCCTTTTGTGTTTCAAATAAAATAGGATATCAAGTGAATTAAAGAGTTAAATATTGTCTATCACTTTAAATATTTATATCTAAGTTATAAATATTTATCAATAAAAGTTAAGTATTAGCCTGTATAAAACTGAAAAAAAATAAAAATTTAATAAAGCGTATTTAAAATGAAAAATCATATTAATTTTTATCTTATATAAGATTATTTAAAGTTCATACACTTATATTTTTTATGATAAATTTAAGCTAATATGTCCGTAATGTACAAATACTTATTAAAAATTAAATAATGAATCAAGAATGCTCAGAGATAAGTACATTTTTATAGCAACTAAAAAATATCAATTTTTGCTTATATATAGTATTTATGAGCTGAACCCTATGAAAGAAGTTATATAAAATATATATATATTAAAAGTTTTTTTATTCTAACTATTGTATAAATGCTTAACATTTTATTTGCATGGAAAATAAAACTTATGATTTTCTTCCATTATTATAATATATAGGGTATATGAGCACATACTTTCACATGACCAACCACTCTCCATTCTATCTCATGACATTGATACACTTGAACACATATATGTTGAAAAGATAAATAATCGCCAATATAAGTATTTCATGCTAAAACAGCAATCATCAGTTGGTCCAGATTACCACTCTACACATATATGATATAAGTGCTCAGATATATATTAAGATAGCCAATCTTTATACTTTAATGGGCAGGCTTCAATCCACTCCACACTCCAACTCTTCAACTATCCATCCCATTAAAAATCTGATGATGGAATGCTCAAAGGCCACCCTGAGGCTGAGATTCAAGTATATCAGTGTTATGAGATAAAGTGGAGAGTGGTGGATTATGTAAAAGTCTGTGCTCATATACCCTCTATATTACATATATAGACACAGGTATATAATAAGCCTGTGTTTCAGTTATTCCCTTATTATTTATTATATTATTTTAACAGTGAATCACAATATTGATATATTTGTTAAGATTTTTATGATATATAATAATAATAAAAAAGAAAATGTGAATCATTCCATATTATACTAAAAATATTACAATTGCTATATGAGTAATAAAATTTTTATATTATTTAAAATAGTGATGAATATTTTTAATCAATATTTTATTATATTTAAATTACCCTTCAAGCTAATTTTTTAAAGATTCAATATATATCTTGGGCTATACAAGATTCATAGTTAGTGATAGACAAAAAATTCCACAATTCTTAATCATCTCTGAGAAAATCTTTTAAAGTAAACATATTTTCTAATTGTATTTTTAAAATTTTTTTTATACATATATAACATTTGAAATACTCACTACTGTTTATAGATTTATAAATTATACTTTCCTTTGGAAGATTCTATCACCCATGATAATTATTATTTTAAAATATCTAACATTGATATTTATTTTGTGAAAGGACGTATATATGATATGAAAATAGTCTGATTCTTGCATCAAATTATGTCTTTTCAGGTAAGTAAATTGTAAAAAGTTACAAAAGTCTTTAAATCTTTCCAAGTTAAAATTCATTTTGATTTCTTTTGATTTATTTCTAGTATTAATAAGCATTGAATCTTCCCTCACTGAAACTGGAACACTTAATTAGGATTTATAGAATTTATTTTAAAGATCAGTTAATACTTGAATAAATTCTGTTTATTATTTAATATCTTTTAACTATAAATAACTAGAAAAAGTATTACACTTAAATTAATTTGTTTGATTTTATTGTTTTGTTAATAAGTGTTAATAAAATTTTGTTTTAGCATTTTAAGTCATTTTTATTTTGTTAAATTAATAAAGATTCAATGTATCTGTTAATTTTGCATCATGAAAGGAAAAAAAGCCTATAAAATAAATAAAGCAATTGATAAAAAAGAATGAAGCAGACATAAAGTTATTATGAAGTTTATGTCTATTATTACCTTTTCTAATATCTATTTTTTAGTAATGTATTTTGATAAAACCAACAAAACAACATATGATCTTAGATTACACAATACCTTGAATACATTTTAATGATGATCAACTATTATATTTGTATTCATCCTCAAGATTGGAGGTGTTCAGTGATTTTTATAAAAATGCTTCTATGTCTATGAATACGAGGGCTAAAGTATATTATCCAATAATGTAGTTATCTCTTGAATATAAATTGTAACTTATAATTACTTCCATTATTATTATTATTATTATTATTATTATTATTATTATTATTATTATTATTATTATTATTATTATTATTATTATTATTATTATTATTATTATTATTATTATTATTATTATTATTATTATTATTATTATTATTATTATTATTATTATTATTATTATTATTATTATTATTATTATTATTATTATTATTATTATTATTATTATTATTATGTTTCAAAAAAAATAACTTTATTGATGACCATAGGGTTACATTTGCTATAAGACACTTCGTATACATATATTTACATTGCTAGTGAGTAAACCAAGTTTAAGTTTGTATCTGTGATGTACAAAAAAATTAAATTAGGAGGGAAAGATATTTAAACATTGTTAAGGGGGGGGGTGAAAATACATATGTATACATTACATTTATGAGCGTTGCTTGCTGTAATCAGAGTTCTCAAAAGTCTTGGGTTATCATTGTTCAATTTGCAAAACTTCAACTTGTATGTATATTGCAGTGCTGGGTTTAGTTTGCTTTCCAGTATTTGAGTTCTGATTTTGTTGTTACTGTTCTCTATATTAATAGTATGCAATCAAAGACAACATTCTGTTTTTTTTATTTGTAGATAATTGCCACATTTCTTTTTATTTTTTTAAATATTGGTTGATGGCATAAATTGTTGATTATTTAGCCATCTTAGAGGTTTGATTGTTGTGTTATCAGTGACCAGGTTGCTGCGTAGATGTCTGGATGTGCAATTTTATTGTCTCTGGCTTGTAGTTTTGCCAGTTTTATATTGAACATTGATGGATGTCACCTTGTGTTGTTACCTAAAGTGAATGTGCATCTAGTGCACCAGTATGCATAAAGCACAAAAGTTGCTGCACGGACTGATGGAATATAGCCTTTGCAATATGAATTAAAGATTGTTTGAAGGGTTGTGTTAGATTGTCTATATGCTCCTATCATAATAAATCGAATTCTGTCTAGTGCCAGACAAAGATAGAATAGATGTTCCTGTGTTTCTTCAACCCTGTGACACAGGGGACAAAAAGGATCAATGTTCATGTATAGTCTCCAATATCTCAGAAAATATGTCATGGGCAGTGCATGTAGGTTTGATGTCTCAGCAAAAAAATCAAAATACTTTGGCTCCAGGGTACCATTTTTTTAAACTTACAGAGTACATTGTAGATTATTGATTTTCAGCATTGTCAGATTGGTGTCATGGCTTGGATTTGGATGGATTAATGAATAAATTTTACCAGTATGAATGCTTGTATATTGTCTGAAGAGATATCTGTGGAGCTGTGGTTTTTATATGATTGATCATTGATGCTAGTTGGTCATAGGCAGGGAGTAGTCTATCTGTTGGTGTTATTTGAAGTAGGCATTCAAGCATTGGAAAGTGTTTGACTGTGGATGCTATTAAGTTTGTGGCCTTTCTGTAGATGGAAAATATAAATACTATGAAGTCCTAGTCCATTGTGAATAGGTGGTCTGGTAAGTTGTTTTGCAGATATTGACACAGTCTTTCTCTGCCACAAGAGCTTATTACATAGAGAAGAGATTTTTTTAATAAAACCTTTAGAAAAGGTGATTAATTAGTGGGTGAGTAATAGGTGATTTTTGTTATGGCTAGCTGGTTAAATAGCTGGATATTATTATTATTATTATTATTATTATTATTATTATTATTATTATTATTATTATTATTATTATTATTATTGTTGTTGTTGTTGTTGTTGTTGTAAAATATTTTGATCATATTCTATATGAATATATGGTCATACACACACCATTTTATAGTCTAAATATTTTATCATCACTTCTTTACTTATTTAGAAATAATAGTCTTTGCAAATATTTATCAGATAAAGGCAAAAATATTAAAATATATTTGAATGAATTGTTAAATGTTGGTTACAATTATATATATATATATATATATATATATATATTAAAGATTTTAATAAATGTTACAATTATATATATATATATATATATATATGTTATTAAAGATTTTAATACAAGATATAAAAATAAACATTTTGATAATAATATTGATCCTCCTGCTAATAAAAAAATATTGATATCAATACCATACATTTCAAATGATCAAGTAAATCTTATAAGGAAGATTTATAAAGGTATATGTGATGTTGCATTTTCACACCTCCTACATTAAACAAATTAATAAATAATTCTAAACATAAAACCTCATTTATAAATAAAAATTGTATCATTTATAAATGGATATGTAGGTGTGGTAGTGAATATGTAGGTGAATTGAGATGTATGTTGAAAAAAAGAACTAAAGAGCACTTGCTGTTGTTAAAAAGAGTTCAGAAATTGAATCAAAATTGCAAAGTAGATAATAATGTTTCAGTATCCATTTTTCACAGCTATAATAATTCATGTATTTATGGTTTTAACTTCAATTACAACAACATTAAAATATTGCAAATTGAAAAAAATAACAACAAAATAAAAATAAAAGAAGCTATGCTAATATACAAATACAAACATAATTTAATTAACAAGCAGGCAGCAAACATTAAAATCATGGAATTGTGGAAATGTTAGCTCTTCAAAGTGTTAGTTGACAAAGACTACAAGGATAGTCGAAAGCACTACTAAATGGATAAAATTTTTAAAATATATCTGACTACTGTATTTATAAATATTCAATTATATAATTACACACACATATATATATTAATATATTTTTAATGGATGTTTTAAATGAAAATATTTAATGTATGGAGTTACCCAATTATTTAATTAGAAAACACTTTATCTAAAAGCTGATGAAAACCAACTGCCCAGGTCAAGAGTTAAAGTAAAATTGCCAAGCTAATTCTTCTTTTGAATTCATTCAGCCTGACAGTTTTACTTTAATCCTTGGCCTGGAGCAGATGGATTTCATTATCTACTATTTTAGGCACTTTCTAATTAAGTAATTATAAATTGATAACTCCACACATTAAATATTTTCATATCTTTATATAATACTATCTATAATGGAGTGTAGTTTACTAATACATTACACTGGCTTTATATATATATATATATATATATATATATATATATATATATATATATATATATATATATATATATATATATATATATATCAAAGGAAGTCAATCATCTAGCTATCAAGGTTATGAATTAAAGCTTTCTAAATGTGTGAACAAAGAATCAACAATAGAATGAATCACTTATTCTTATGGCTCTGATGTTTAAAAGCATACTCTTTTATCAACAATGTTGGTAATTCCGAATGGAACCAATAATCAATTATATGAAGCTGGAGACATAATATGTCTTTCAACACCTTGATTATAATAATAATTATAAAATAGTAAACATTAAGTCCAACATAGCTCAATGTATATTGAAACAGTAAGATTTGCTGTACAAATCTTAGTTTCACCTTCTTTCACTTCATTCCTACTCTCATACCCTAGTTCAAATCCCAATTTATCATAGTGTGTCTGTACTGCTGTTATATGCTGAAATCCCACCTAAATTAGATTACGAATATATTAATGCTCATGGTATATATAATTTTAAAACCTTAATTTTAGTAATTTATAAATTGCGAGTATGTGCATGTACACATATTCATTTTAAAAGAGTAGGTTATATAAGTAAATTTACACACAGACTGCGAAAATATATTTCAAACTTAAATAAAATAATAGAGTTGTTATTTAAAGTTATGTTTGTTAGATCTGTTTATTGTAGAAATATTACATTCGTAATATTTGTTTTCATTTAGTAAAGTAATATTTCACCGTAAATAGATTTTAACATTTACAATTTAAAAGTAAATTAGTTTTATATTTTATATTTATAAAAGTCACGCCTCAAATTTTATATAAAAGTAAATGAAGGTTGGGAAGATAACAATAGAATTAATTAGTCAAACTTTGGTAACATTTATTATTTAGTGGGTTAAATATTTTGCCATCAGATAAACAACAGATGTCCACTCAGGTTTTTTTATTATTAAAACTGCGAGGTGGAAATTTTAATGTTATGAATTTTAATTAATATTATTTTATAAAATAAAATTAAATAATATTATATAAATTTAAATAATGTATTTATTAAATATATTGTTTATTTTTAAAAATGTATAATAAATTAGGGAAATATTAATGGAAAGGAAAAAAAAAAACAATGTTAAATTAAAAGTTCTAATCTGAATATCTTAAAAGCAAAAGCTGGCAACTGTGATTTTGTATCTATTTTTGGCTCTATAGTGACCATCATGGGGTAGTTCCATTGTATGCAGGTTTAGTATATATAAGGCCGATTTTATTAAATGTTATTTTTGATTTATTCTGGATTCATGCATTGATTCTTTATTTATTCTTCATCTTTAGTCAATGCTGAAATATTAGTCTACATATTATTCGTCTATGCTGTTATATTAACCTATGTTATAATATTAGTGTGCTACCATATTATTGCGGATTAATTTTATAATTAATCCCTCAATAAATGTTTTCTAAAATTACTTGTTCAAGGGCTACTCTATTTTATTAATTTCCTAAATGATTGATTTCAAGAAAGGTATATTTTGCATTTTTTTATATATATAACACAAGGATATGCATGAAATTGATAAGTAGACTTTATAATTAGAGAAATGCATGATTGCATATCACCTCATTAATCCCCTTTTAATCATGCATTTCCCTGCATTTTATTATTTTCAAATAACATTGTATTTATAATGCCATTTACGAACTGCAAAATTGAGTTCGAGAATGTGCAGACATCTTTAAAATATATAGGAATTGGTTAAGCACCTTTACTTGTTCAGTTACTCCTTTCATATATTTGTTCTATTTATATTGTGTGTTACTAGGATAGGCATATAGGATGTTGAGACCTTGCTTTGTTTATACAGGGATTTATGGCTCAGATCTTTCCCTTTTATCCTCACAATTTCCAGATACTATATAAGCTGGAAGCCATATATGCAATATGATGCTTCAATCACCCAGCCATAGAGTTTATGGTAAAGGCCATGCTCAGGCTGTTTGTGACCAAACATTTATGGGGTCCTTGGAGAGATGCCATCCTGTCTATTTTCATTTTTGTATTTTTTATTTTATTTTGCAAAGCCACAGTTTTAATGTACCACACTCCATTCTATACATTGATCCTCTACTAGTACCACCATTCTCTCATAATATTTAAATGATATTTTATTCAATTACCCACAACTTAACCACTTCCATGCCTTTAGCTCAATGAGCTTTTGTCTGCACTGTTCTTGAAGTCAATATAAGTTATTTCTCAGATTTTAGAAGATAAATCGATTTAAGCAACACTTATCAGTTGTTTAAGTGCATTATTATAATTTTATCATGCATTGACCCGGGATATAGAAAGTCTGTATAAATTAACCAGACCTTACTGTAAATGGCATTTTATGATATCTATTTAAAATGTTTCTCTCTTAATGAATTGATGGTCTGATCTGGCTTATTCAGACAATGCCATTTTATAGTGTTAATTAATAAACCGTATTTAAATTATAATCAGTTTGAATATTTTTATTTATTTTCTGCGATCCCCACCATTACTCTGGTCTATTTCTCATTTTATATATATTTTGTATCAACCATAGTCTTTAATTAGCTAACCTAATTATATATTTTAATATAGAGTCTCTTGCTTCTCCCTGACTACCGACACCAGCAAGAAACTATGCCATTAGTAATATCAGATTCATTATCACATAGGTGGCGCTGTGGAGCATAGACTTTAGATTCAAACTTAGGATTTCTAGAAGGCAACCCTCCTAGAGGGTTGAGTTTCATTTCTGGGTTTGAATTCTGCAGTGCATTAGCATGATACATAGTCTGACCATTACAATATGTAAATAAAGGAAGTAATATACCTTCCCTCAAACTATGATTTAAAAACACTCTAAATGTTGATCAAAAGTTCAAGAATAGAACGAATCACCTATTCTTGGAGCTCAGATGTATATAAGCAGCATACCTTTTTGTTAATGTTGTGTATATATATACATATACATACATACAACTCATCCCTATACAGTCATGACTTTGTGTATATATACATATACATACATACAACTCATCCCTATACAGTTCATGGCTTTGTGGTTAAATAATAATATCTCCAACATTTTGATGACAATAAATTTAGTATACCTGTGATACATTAAATTTGTTTATTGTCTAACCTTAAAATAGATTCTTATTAAAAAAAAATAGATGCCATCATTGTAGTATCTAAGTAATCAGCATCTATTTTTAACCATTCATGATTCACAGAAGAATAAAGATTTTAAAAATCGTTACACTCTTTTTTAACTAAAGGCTTCATCATTCTATTTTTTCTCTTGGTGCAAAAATATATAAATATATTTTCAGAATAATTTAGTTATCTAATTAAAAATTTATGTTATCCATCTATAAACATTTTTGTTTTTTAACCACATGTTAGACGGTTCCTAATGTTAATTTAATATACTTTATTTTTGTTATTATACCAAATATGTTGTCTTTTTATTTGATAACTTTTATATTACAAAAGTTATAAAGAATTTGAACACAGACTTTCAAGCTCTTTTTAGCTATCCGCTCTAACTCATACAACAGATACACATGAAAACACACATATGAAAAGATAAATAATCTCCAATATACACATTTCCTGATAACCCAGAACTCATCAGTTGGTCCTGATCATCATTTCCCACACACATATACAATAAGTGCTTGGTTTATATTAAGATAGCAAATCTTCAAACTTAAGATCAACATGGGCATGACAATGTTTCATCATCAGATTTTCACTGGTATAGATGGCTGAAGAGTTGAAGGGTGGAGTAGATTGAAGCCTATCCATTAAAGTTTGAAGATTTGCTATCTTAATATTATAAACCAAGCACTGATTGTGTATATATATATATATTACACTCTGCAGCCATATATATATATATATATATTGTAACGGATTGAAAAATATACTATCAACAGTCCTTTAAGAATAAGCTATATATTTAGGTTATATACTCATCCATTCCTCTAAAGATCTGACAGATACTGACAGCCAAAAGAATGATTAGCATTTCACAATTTTGAGATAGATAAAAGAACCTACTCACTGCTCTTAAAGTATACAATGTTTCATGATCACTCAGATGATCATCACATTTCAGTCACTCTAAGCTACTACAACCCATTATAGTTTTCTGCAAACACTATTGCACTGCCCTGCTTACATCCAAGTCTTAGGGGCTATTATTTATAAAATATTGCCTTGCTCATCTTTGGGAGTCTTAAAGGCAAATATTATACATATATAAAAAAAACTATACCTTACTCTCTCTGGAGTCTTAGAGGTAAAATCATGGCAGGACTACTGTTAACTGCTTCATGATAAATAGTAACTAACATTACAATTTGGGTTGGAGCAGTGAATGAGATCAATCAGTCACAAGTGACATGAATACATCACATCCTCAAGACAATGACAAAAATTCCCCATCCAACATCAATACTTGCAACAAAACCAACCAAACTTCACCAATCAAATATCCAATCCAACCTTAAAAATTATGGATTTTCTACAACACAAATTTTCCAAATATAGATAAAATTACTATTCTACAATTTAACACCATCAATATAATTTTTAAATTGAAATTAAGCTGTTTTATGACTGTTTTATTTCTCATCATAAAAAAAAATTAAACACACATCTCTCAAATATGTGGTGTATTTCAAGCCCTAATTAGCTTATTTCGAGCTCTAGTTGATGTGCCAAAAATGTAACGGACTGCATATCATATATGATCTCAAATGAAAATAAACATATGTAACGGACCAAATTATATTTGATGCCTGGAAATCATTGATTCAATGCCACACAATTGGGCTCACCAAAAATGTAATGGGCCGACGAATAGATAAACATATAGCCGACCGCATTGTGACATCAAAATGCAATGGGATATAAATAAATGCTGAAAAATTATAATGGAAAATTCCCCATCCATCATCAACACTTGCAGTAGAACCAACCATTTACCTAAATCCATCCCATTACATTTACCAAAACAATAATCCAGCCATCCACGGAAAAACTGGAAAGATCCAATAACACTACAACCAAGAGGAATCTTTACTATCATTCAACCCCCATTCATTTGGCAATATGCACTGGATCCACCCAATTTTCATGTCAATCCATTAGATTCCCTAGAATTCAAACTCAGTCATAATTTAAGTACTTACTCTGTTCAGGTATAAATTATAAGAATATATCTAGCCAATGTGGGCAATGACTTGATGTTATGGCTTATATAGTACACTTATTGGATACATATTACATATATATTTAATATCAAGAGATATGTGAATTCAATGATGTATTCTCAACAAATTATAGATAATCCTTGATGTAAAATCAATTAAAATCAACAAATTTATTTTATGTTAACATAGCATATGTAACTATATAAATATACATTTTAAAAAACACTATAAATACGATTCTTACACTTCCACTTAATCTCATTAAAATAATAACACAAAAAAAATACATAAAATAATAATATCATTAACTATAGGTCATTCTTAGTATACATAGGTCTCTACCTTTCATGCCATCATATTAAAAAAAATAATTTATGATCTTTCATACCAATCTAAACAAATGACATTGTTTATTTATTTTTTTTAAAAAAAAGGTATCATCATATCAATATACAATTTATTATTTTATAAATATAATTGAACTAATGGGTTCGTATGTGAATATTATAAATCATGAGAACTGGAATTGCCATCAATTGATTTTATAAGTAATTGTTAGTATGTGTCTTGTTAATAAAGGATAATATAGGTTTTATTAATAATTAATTTTGTTACTAATGTTATGTTGTTAGTGAGTCAAAAATAAGTCTTACCTTCATTTATATTCATTTCATCATAGTCTAGTCCTTTTTTTTTCTAACAGAACCATTTATATATTTTTTTTTATTTCAAAAATACATTTTATATCATGAAATGAATACATCTAAATTCTTTGGTACTTCCAGCTCAAAAAATCCAATGTGGAAGTAATAAAAAAAAAATAAATAAATACATAAATGAAGAAGAGAAAACCTTAAAATTATAGCATCAGTATGTTAACCATAATGAACAAACAGTTACATATTCCCATAAAATTATGAATGATTTAGTAAACCTCTTGATCAAACATGAGCATCTTCTTTAAATGAAAAAAAATTCATGGTAGATTGAGAATTCTCAGCATCTTTTATTCGCTTCATTATCCAAGGTAGTGTCTTCCACGATCTATCCAATTCCCACAAGTTGACCAAGTAGTTTGGATGATCTTTGATTTGGCCACTTTCACCACTGATCTATACACCTTCACATAATATCTGGTTGCCATTTTATATATATGTGATGGTGAGAATTCATACCTATGGATCGTGTTCCTCGCCTTCTTCAAAACCCATCTGAGTTGCCTTGACCTTCACAACGATTTTTTTAGCACACCTGCATCATTTTTATGTTAGTATATATATACATAAAATTCTTTTCTTATATCAGCATTAGAAATGTTATAGCTATATACCAAAATGAAACACGATTAAAGTCAGTTTTTTTTATTTTGATGATAAACGTTATTAAATTTAAAACTTCCAACAGTTCTATAATTATTAAACGCTTGATTATGTAACTGAATATTTTATCATATTTTTTATAGCAAATAGTTCAATATAATTATCAAGAACAAAAAAGAAAAAAAAATCTTGGTCCCTGTTATGCTTTAATCAACAGGTTATAATTTGTTTATTTTTAAATTTTCATAGTTTATACAAAAGTTCAATTTCAATGGATATATAGTGATATTCTTTCGTTTCAGTTTTTTTTTTTACACATATAGATCAAATTAACAACTTACAGTCTATGCATATTTACTGTTCAATAATTCTTTCTTTCAAAATGCTGAAAACGTTTTGCCCAAATACAATTTTAAATTAACTGTCTTGCCATCCTTAGCGAATAAATAAACGAAAATCTCACGTATAATCTTCTCGATACATATTTTTAACTTTCCAGCCATTAAAGAACAACAACAACCACAAAAAAATAGCTGTTTGTTATTGTTGTTATGGTTACATTACAATTATCAGGTTTTTTTTTCTCTCCAATTTTATAACACTAGATTATAAAAGCGGTTTTATTTTTTTATAAAACTTTCTCAATTGTTCTGTCAAATTTGTTATTTTAAAATATTAATAAAATTAAATTTAATAACAAATTTATGATTTTGTTTTAAGCATTTCCAGTTCATTAAACTACAATATAATTTTGATACATACTGTTATATATCATTAATTCATGAATTCAATAGATGTATTACTTTTATAAATCAACACATCCATGTTTATATTTATGTTTAATGCATTTAATGATAAGAAGAAGTATGAGACTCATAGAGATCCTTACAATATATATGGGAGATGATGATTTGGACCAACTGATAAGTGCTAGTTCAGCATGAAATATGTTTATTGAAGATTATTTATCTTTTTCACATATGTGTGGTTATGTGTAGCAATTGAATAAGATAGAGTGGATACCTAAAGGGAGCATGAAAGTATGTGTTCAAATCCCCTATAATTACATATAAACTACAAGTATATAAAGTGTACTTGCAATCAAAAATTACTAAACATATTATAAAAATAGTTGTGCTAACATAGGTATTATTGATTAAAATTTTTTTAAAGATACAACATTTTAAACTATATTACAAATATATTTTGGTACTGTTTCCAAAAGCTGATAATATCTGCTGCTTACAGATAGTGAGAGTGATCATAGCAAAGTATTATAACGGATTAACTTGTTTTTTTTAGAAATTTATAACAAAAGTAAATATAAATTAAATTAAAACAATGATGACAGATTGCTAAAAGAAAAATAATAAATCTAGATATTAGATGATAAATTGTAAATCAAGTTAAATTTAAATATTTGGGAAATTATTTTACTGGAAATGGGAATATCAAAAATTAAAAAAAAAAATAAAAATAGAAATTTACAATGTTAAACAAAATAGGCTTTTAATAAGAATATAAAAATAGAAAGTCATTTTATGTTACATTAAAATTAGATATAAGGAAAAGCTCTTCAAATGTTCTTTTGAAGATAATTTATTTGGAATAGAAATGTGACAATTAGCTGAAATGAGAGAGAGAAAAAAGACTTTTGAGATGTATATTTGGAAGCAAATACGAAGTAATTTGTAAATATAAGATTAGAAAAGTAGAAATATTTGAAAATTGTAAATATATAATATTATTTATTGAAAAAATATATAATATAAATATGATGAAAAGAAGGAAAGAACTGATTTTCTGATTATAAAGAGGGAAGTAAGAGTTTTTGAAAACTTGACAAAAGACAGTAAAACTTTCAAAAGCTAATTTTGTTTTGGTGAAACAGCAGATAATTAATCGTGATGGTAATGCTTTGCAAGTGTGAAATAAATTTGCGATAATATATAGAAAAGTGGCTCATTATCACTAATAATAGGATGTATTCACCCTTGAACCAGTCATTTCTATTAATTTGGTTTTTTTTTTTTGTAAGTCCATGAGAATATTAAAATAATTTTGAAGTTTGGCTGGACTAATACTATAAAGGAGAGAGGATGATTTTAAATAGTGGATTATATGTATAAATGTTTGAAAAAGTTTTAAATTATTATTATTATTATTATTTTTTCATATGTCATAGCATCGGCCGGGACGCGAACCCACAACCGTCTGCAACCAACTACTTGCTTGCATGGCGGCTGCGATACCTCTCAGCTAACAACGCAAGACAAGTTTTAAATTTTTATTGAGAGTAAGTACATTAACTTTTAACTGATAACTATGGCTTTATATCACAATATTTCCTACTGTTTGGCATAATTATTTTAAGAAGGACAAAAAAAAATTTCCACCTATTAATCAACTCAATTTCTTTAAAGTTTGTAAATCTTATACAAAAAAAAAAAAAGTTATTTTTAATTATTATATTTGCATTTAAAAAAAAACAAAATTGAATTTAAAAATAATTATTAAATTTTGTAATTGTTTTTATTATTATTGATTTATTTAGCATTCTAAAATATTTTTAAATTATCGAATTTTCTAAATTAAGAAAAAGAGATAGAAAAGCAAACATTCGAACCGAGCGTTAATCTTAGCTTACTAATGACGTTAAAAGTTTTTTTAAAAAATACATCTTTTAAAAATTCTTAAGATTTTTTTTTTTTCTATTGGTTTTTTTTTTCATCTCAGTAATTGAAATTGAAAATGAAAAAAGATAGAAAATCCTGTGATAAAATGACTGCCATGGCAACATTAAGCCGACATTACTTCGTAAAATAATCTTATTTTTAAATCATACTTATTTAAATAAATAAAAAAATTTGTTATCGGAAAAAAGAAAGACAGCATATTGCAAATAAGTTAAAGTAAAGGATTTAATTCATTTCTTTTTAATACAATAACAAATTTTCATATTTTTTTTGTATTCTGTCTATATATATATATTAAAATAAAGACAAAAGGGTTGGTAGGATATATAGTCTTCTATCGGAACTGTTAGAGAGCTCTTTACAATACTGTGGGTTATTTAAAGACTTGTTTACTCTTTTATTTATCTGTGATATAACTAGTAGACAATCCAAGCAATTTCTTAGAATAGTAATAAGATGTATAAATAGGGAAAAAATATTCATGATAATGAACTATTTACATTTTAAAACATTAATGTATCAAGAAGATGCATTACATTTTAAAACATTAATGTATCAAGAAGATGCATTATTGTAAAAAAGAAAGAAAATAGTATTGGAAAGAACACTTAAGTATAATATCTAGCATCCTTGACAATACATTTTATAGCAATAGCCTTTTTATAAATGTTTATTATTTCAATTAAGTGAACTTTTGATTTCCACATGTAGTGAATTAAATCTTTTTTAGAAGTCTTTTACTTCTTTACATCTAGCTATTAATTGTTCTGTGTTATTATTTAGAGGCTTGTCTTCTTTGAATCAATTTTAGTTTTATGAGTATTGATGTTAGAATTTACTAATCTGACTGCACTTTCTTGGATTGATGGTCAATCCAGTAAGAATGAATATTTTTTTACTTGCTGTAGACTCTAAACTTAATTTTAAATTTTTTAAACAACTTCATTATTTTCAACATAGTTCTCAACATTATCTCAATGTACCATCATAGCTGTTTGACTAATATAATAAGAGTCAAAATAATTCATAATATACAATTTAGCAGAAATATTTTTAATTACTTAAATCATAATTATTAACAACTGATCTTATACAAATGAGAAGCAGATATATATATATATTAGCAGATTGTCTATTTATTCAAAATATACTTATTTGTAAATAAAGAAAAAAATCAGTGTTTTTAATACTAGAAACAAAAAAATATAAATATATGAATACTTTATACTACATTATATATATATTCATTACTTTACATTTTTGATGATATATATATTATGATAGTAAGCCTTCATTATATTATTTAAAATAGCATGAAATTATTAAGAATTTGGTTATAAAATCTGAACTCAGATACTTTTTTAAAGAGTAATCGAATGTTTTGTCTAAATGGCATTTTATTGTTAATAATATTTGAAATGATATATCAAGGTAATAAAAAATAGTGACTATTAACAAAGGTCAGTTATATATATATATAAAGAGTCAACACCCACAAGAAAATAAATGATTTACTATGTCTTGTTATTGTTTTTACTATTATGAAAATGTATTTATTGTATTAAATTAAACAAAAAAGGATTATAATATTTAATACAAATTATCTTCATTATTATAGTTTTTAAAAACTGGTCATAGTAATACAACATATGATGATCCACACCGCTCGATGGCACTGTTATTAGTGCAAAACAAATAAATATAAATGTTACCAGACTTTTTAAAAATATATTTCTTTAAGGGTTTTTTTTTTTTGGATTTGTATTTTTTTTTAATGGGTTTTATATATATGGCTTTTTTTTTTTTTTGTAATGGGTTTATTTCAATTTTTTAAAAACAAATATAACTTTTGGTTTAAAAACCTTCAGTCTTTTTTTTCTTTTTAAAACATACCATTTTTTTTTTAACAACCTTCTGTCTTTTTTTTTATTATTTATTTTTAAAATATTCTGTCCTTTTTTTTTTTGTTTGTTTGTTTTTGGTTTTTTTTTTTTTATAAATATTTTATTCTTTGTTTTTTTTTTTTTTTTTATTTACCAGGGGTTCAAAAAAATTAACTTTTATTCATAAACAAATACATAGAATAATTGTTTTTTGTTTGTTTTTGGATTTCCATGTTTATTTTTAAAATGTAATGCTTGCATAACAAAATAGAATAAACTTTCATCGCATATATATGCTTCACTATGAGATCATCCCTGCTCCTTAAATGTTGTTCTGTCATTTCACTTTATTTATCTCACAAAGTTTTCACAAATTGCATGACTTTTGCATGAACTTTGCCAAATCATGACTTACACTCCTCATTGATTCAATTCTGTCACCTAAAAAGGAAGGTAGGGATGTTTGTGAAATAATTATAATTTCTAGTTACTCATAAAAATTACACTCCTTTTAAAAGGAAAAGATTTTAACTGCATACTGATACCCTTTTTCTTATTATAAATACACACTCTCATATAATATGCTGTTAACTATTCATTACTAACATCTATATAGACTGTCACAACATGTTGCTGATAATGTTTCTATGCTAGCGCTAATGGGGAAGTGTTGAGTTCATCAACCAACAAGTGTTTGAACAGTTTACAACCTGTAAACAGCATATTTCTGGACTTTTTCATAGAAACAGCACCCATTATAAGTTGTAGAACCCTGGTCATTGATGAATTTCCAAGCTTAAATTAATAGGTTTGTATTTCACATGCTGTCAGAAAAACTGTTGTTAAGGGAAACTGTTTATTTTATTATTATTAGTGCTCCTATAATAAATAGACAAGAAGGCAGTCATTCTTTTTCTTTCTCTTCATTGAAAAGAACAATTTTTTTAAGTTGCTGCTAAACAAAGAAATGAGAGGCTAAGGAAAAAGATAATTTGGATCTGGTGCAAATCCAACATGACCATCAATTGCCATTCTATCAAGGCCCTTTAAAAAGAAGGATAACAAAAGCTTAAAACAAAGTCCAATATCAACAAGTACAATTTCCATTTTTTACTCATTAAAGTTCAGATCATCTCCAAATGTTATTGCATCAACTGGGAATTTATCATTTTTCTAAGCCTTTGGTCATTAATGGAAAATCTGAAGAAAAAGAAATAATAGAAAAGAATCTATTAAAGACCTTTACATTTTTTTGTTTTAAAAAAGTGTATATATATATTTATGTGCACTCAAATAAAATAATTTGATTATAAGTTAATATATAACTTTCTTTACAATATTGCTAAAAGAAGTCAATCCTCCAAGATAATTGAAATTTTATTTATTATTATTATTTTTTTTGTGACAAGCATCTAGAATTTTAAATAATCCAATTAATTAATGTGTGCACATTTCATGTATTACAATAAGGATTAGTGAAAATAAAATTTATATTTATATTGATAATAGTAAATTTTTTTTTGTAAAATGTTTGGTCGAATGAGTTTAGATTTGTTTTATGTTGAGACATAAATATTGTTAAGAGTGTGAGTTAAAACAATGCTGCAATAAATTAGATGTTATCTTATAGACATTCTAGATTGTGAGTGAATATTTTATTTTGTTTATTCTTAGCATAGGAATATGAAGATTGTTGATATTAGGCAAGAGACATAAACAACTCTTGACTTTTGAAATATATGCTTTGGAAAATATTTTGAAAATCACTGTTGAATAATTGTTATACTGAGCTGTGTTATTAGTAGAAGCTAAAATATTTACTTAACCTGTATAAGAATTTTATGAATAGATAAATAATTTAATCAATCACACAGAAACATATATATATATAAGAATTAATTCATTTATAAATTATTATTAGTAAAATAATAATGATTTATTCTTAATCCTTATTAATTTATAACATTTTGATCATTTATTGCAACATTAGAAATAACAAGATATATACATATTAGCATATTGACATTAAGAAAAAGAAAAATATTTATTATTAAAATATAAACTTTGTGTGCGAAGAATGTTTTATATTTTGATATAATAAATTGTTTATTTTATTTTTTAAATTGGACTTAATATTTTATTTGAATATAAGATTATACTAGCCAAATTAATACCTGAGATCAGTTAAATAGAAGTTATTTGTATTTATGCCATTTTTTCCTGAGATAAATATTCAAGTTCCTTATATTTATTTATTTGGAGAGCAATAAAATATCCCTTTGACTCCAGAATAAATTCACAAGAAATGATATCATCATAGTATGACAGTACTTTTAAGATTCATGCTTTTAATTCTAATTGATAATTATATGTTTAGTTTATATGTATAGTTTTCTGTAAAACTGGCACTCTGATTCAAGTGGTATAATTAGGAGATATCATCATCATTTTCTAAATAGATATCACGATACTTTATTATTGAGAATAAATGATTAGATATGATAGATTTTTCATTACATATATATTGATGTATAATTGGGTATATATGTAGGGCTATGTACATACCATATTTTCCACTTCCATGTACAACCATTTACCATTAATATATATATATATATGTTACAAATAAAATGTCTGTTAATTAAAAAAAACTATTGTAATAATAGTAAAAATAGACAGTTGAGTCAAGTTCTGCAGATTTTAAGACTGTATATAATATTTTATTACCATTATATTTATTATTTTCATTGTTATATATATATATTTGACCTTTTGATATTAAAACAATGAATCTGACAGCGATATTATAATCTGAGCAATAACTTGGACAATATACAACTTGAAAATTATTCAAGGTTCAAAAGATATTTAGAATTCTTTTTCAGGTAATTTCCATACACAACTCAAATATCAATCCAATATTTTTCAATAATTTGATATCTAGCTATTGATAGTTAGTAAATAAAAAAAAAGATAGGAAACCATGCTAACCTTTAATATTTGGTTATTGATAAGGTTGATAATACTTTCTATATTGTTTCTCTATGAGGAACAGATAGGCAGGGTTTAACAACTAAACATCACATGATTGCCATTCCCTGTGCTTATACAAGTTATTATCACAGAGGCAAAACTGTATGGAGAGTTTTGCCTCTGAGGATAGGGCTTATTATATAAATATATAGTAAAAAACTACATTGAATCCTCTCTCTAAATCTAAAGGAAGAGTTCAATATAATTTTTTTATTGTGCCATTTCTATAACTGCTTTCCATTTATTCAGAATTATTCTGTCAATTCCATAAAATATATCTACAGAGTAGATTTATATTTATTTCTGACTATTAGTGATGAGTCAGAACTGTGATATTTATATTTTCCTGTAAAAGTTATGATTTTATTAAAGGACAGGCTTGATTAGAAATATTTAGATCAGTGAATAGAATTGTAAAGGCAGTCAAGATATTATTTATAGTTTTGAATAGATACATTTATAATTTTTACATACTTTAAGTAGTTACTGTTTGGAAAGTTCAGTAACCAAAAAAAGTCACTGAAATTATTAGAACAATTTTTTTGGAATCATTATTTTCTCCACTGATCATAAAAGTGATTCAAAGTATTTCATTGTTAATTGGAAAAGTAAGAAGAATATAGAAAATCCATACTTGAGACAAAATACATTAGTAAAATTAAATAGGAATTGTATGAAAAAAATATTTATGAAAAAAATTTGATCCAAAATGGCTGAAGGCGGAGGGTGCTAAGAATCCCCTGATTGTGGACTCAGGCTGCCATTTGATGATGACTTTTTATTTAGGTACTTACAATTGCAGATCACTTTCAAGTGAAGAAAGATTGCAAGAGTTAGAAGAAGAATTGTCTTATACTAAATGGGACATTATTGGATTTTGTGAAATTAGAAGAAAAGGTGAAGAAACAATTGATTTAAAAAGTGGACATATACTCTACTATAAAGACACAAATATTGGAAATACAAGTAGAGTAGGATTCATTATAAATAAAAAATGGAAGAATAACATTGTAAAGATTGATAGTGTATCAGACAGAGTGGCAAGATTAGTTTTACAATTTAATAGCAGTTACCTAATGCAGATAATTCAGGTTTATGCCCAACAAGTTCTCATAGTGATGAAGTTATAGAAGATTTTTATATGGATATACAAAAGGCTTTTGATCAGAGTAAACAACATTTTAAAATTGTTATGGGAGACTTTAATGCTAGAATTGGTAAACAAATGAAAGATGAAAATGCTGTAGGTAATTTTGGTTATGGTAATAGAAATGAGAGAGGATATAGACTTGTGGAGTTTGTAAAAAAAGAAAAACTTTATATTATGAATTCTTTTTTTGAGAAGCATCCAAATGAAGGTATAGCAGAATTGGATTATATTTTGACTAACAGAAAATATATATTTCAAGATTGTAATGTTCTTAATAAATTTAACACAGGAAGTGATCATCGATTAGTAAGATGTAAGACACATGTTAATGCAAAACTAGAGAGACAAAAATTATTATGGAAAACAATATTTACAGTGATATTCCTAATCTTCAGAAACATTCTAAGGAATTTAAATTAGAACTTACAAATTGGTTTCAAGTTTTAGTAGATTTTGAACATGATTCAGATTTGAATGACATTAATAGGAAAATAAGCGATACATTTTTAAAAACTGCAACAAAGATAGCTGGTAGAAAAAAGCAGCAATTGACCAATAAAATTTCTACTGAGACTAGAAAATTTATGAAGAAAAGAAGGAATATGAGGATATACAACAATGATGCATTAAAAAAGATTGAATATCTCGAATTTTGTAAAATGGTGTGGAAAAGAGTTGAAAATGATATAAGAAAGTATAATTGTGAACTAGCAAGGAAAGCTGTAGAAGAGATTAAAAGTCTAGAGAGTGTAAAACAACATTTTGGTATTGGTAGAAAATTTATATCTGCAATAAGAAAAAAAATGGCATTATTACTAAAAAGAGAGATGACATCATGAAATGTGTAGAAGACTTCTATCAAGAATTATATAGTAATAAAGAACAAGTGCCTCCTATATCTATTATATCTTCTGAATTGCCCAGAATTTTGAATGAAGAAGTGAGACATGCAATTAAATTTATGAAGAAAGGGAAGGTTCCAAGGAATGATGGAATTATAATTGATATATTAAAAGAAGCAGGTAAAATAGAATTTTTTTTAGCAAAATTATATACCAAATGTCTAAATGATAAAGGCGTATCAGCTGATTAGAAGAATGCAGTATTAATATTAATATTTTTAAAAGGTGATAAAGAAGATATTAGACATTACAAACCTATAAGTCTTTTATCAGTTTTATACAAAAAATTTTACTAAGATAATTACAACTCGTCTACAGAAAACACTGGATTTTCACCAACCAAGAGAACAAGCTGGATTTAAAAGTGGTTTTAGTACACTAGATCATATCTAGGTATTGAAAGAAATTATAGAAAGGACAAATGAATATGAGTTGCCATTATGCTTAGGATTTGTAGACTATGAAAAGGCATTTGATTCTATAAACATTTCTTCAGTGATTAAAGCATTGGATCATCAAGGTGTAGATCCAGGATATTGTCATATTTTGAAGAATATTTATAAAAATGCAACAGCAACAGTTAGATTACATAATGATAGTAGGAAAATCAACATTGAAAAGGGTGTTAGACAGAGTGACTCCAAATCTCCAAAACTTTTTACAGCAGTACTGCAAGAAGTAGTTTGTGGATTAAAATGGAAAGCTAAAAGAGTGAAAGTAAATGGAGATTATTTAAGCCATTTAGATTTTGCAGATGATGTAGTTGTTTTTGCAAATAATGTTTTAGAGATACAGGAAATGTTGCAGGAGTTATCAGATGAAAGTAGGAAAGTAGGACTAAAGATAAATGTTAAAAAGACTAAAGTAATGTTTAATAGATTTTCTCAAAATATGAAAATAAAGATTGATTATGATGAGTTAGAAGAAGTTAACAGTTACAATTACCTTGATCAGATTATTAATACATATGAAAATATAATGGATGAAATTAATCATAGAATTAAACTTGGTTGGAGTGCTTTTGGTAGAAATAACTTGATACTAAAAGGAAATATGCCTATGTGTTTAAAAATGAAGGTTTTTAATAAATGTGTTTTGCCAGTGCTTATTTATGGATCTGAGACTTGGACCCTTAATAGAAGAGCAATACAGAGACTTTAGACCACTCAAAGAAGTATGGATTGATGCATGTTGGGTAACAAGAAGCGATTGAAAATGCAATGTATGGGTAAGAAAACAAACAGGTATTACTGACCTCATTGAAAAAATTAAAAGACTAAAGTGGGGTTGGGCTGACATATTGTTAGAAGAGATGATAATAGATGGACAATTGAAATTTTAAACCCGATTCCAATAAATTGTAAAAGACCCAGAAAGAGACCACATGTGAGATTGATGGATGAAATAAGAAAGTGTGCATGGATGATGTGGAGAAGAGAAGCTAAAAATAGGAAAAGATGGATTGAACTTGGAGAGACCTTCATCCTGCAGTGGATTGATAATGGTTGATGATGATAATGGTTATCTTCTGTTTAATAAATATTTAGTTGGGTTGGTAAAGAAATGTTGATCTTATATGTGTGAGAAGAGTCTCAAATGCAACAATAGTGCATAATTCTGTTTCACCTATTTCATACATTTGAATTCAGGTTAAATAAACTTAGAAATTTAACAGATATTTGTCTGTAAATGAGTATTTAGTTATTATTAGGTAGAAGATAAAACAAGGAAAAATAATACCCAAACTTTCACCATTCTGCAATTAGTAAAACTTATGAATACTGCCTTTTATTTCATTGTTTCTCCATTAGGACTGTTGAAGAGATCTCACCTTCAATGATCTACTTAATTTATTCTTTCCTCTTTTTATATTTATGGTTTAATGCTTATATTAGCATGTGGTTTACTTTCAAATAAGCAACCAATGGTGTGATTCAATTAAACAAGATAAGTGCAATGCATGTCTCTTTAAACTATGTAAGGATGGGCCTACATAAATTGCCCTGTGCAGTTTAGTTTGAGAGAGTGATGCATTTTTTGGATAATATTTTCTGGATTTAATTTCAGCTGATGAACGTAAAAAAAATAAACTCAGATTAATTAATGGAATAAAATAATTATGCTCAATCTGAAGCATGGGTTTCCAAGCATAATTAATCATACTAAAAGTTTGATTATATAATTATTATTGTTTAATTCTTAATAGTATATATACTTTTCATACCATTAAGTAATTCTATCAAACTTGTATTATTCAAGTTAATATGAAAAGTTAAAATCAAATTAATAAGAAAAGTACCGAGTTAGTTTTCCGCTGATTACTGCAGAATCATAGTGCCAAAAGCTAGCTCAGTGCTTTTAAGACTTTCTTATCAGTTTTATTTTATCTTTTCATATTAAATTAAATAGTACAACTTTGATAAAATTAAATTATTATTGTTATAAATATGTTTTAATAATATGGCAGGGATTACATATAGACAAGGCAACCTTAGGTAAATGATAATAAAACTTGCATCAAATTGGAAATTTAAATACCAATAAGACTAAAATTTGGAAGATAGGTAAAGAAAATAAAAGATTAAACATGGTTTTGGAGTTTGAAATTATAGGTCAGATTAATACTTTTAAATATTTGGGTATTTGTTTAATTAATAATAGATTAAAATATCAAATTGAGAAATTGCATTGATTAAGTGGTTTTGATAAAAAGTAGAAAGTCAATAACTAGTTGGTCTTTTTGTGTTTTATCTGAGGATAAAATTGGATACTCTTCATTAGAAGAAAAAAAAAAATATTTGTGTCTTTGAAAATATTAATTTGAAAAAACAAAAAACAAAATATATTCGATAAACAAATAATATTAAAAAAGTGAGGCTGAAAATAATGAAAACAATAATATAATAATTAAAAAAAATAGAAGATGAATTGAACATTCCCTATTCTACTTCATTTTTGTGTCTAGAAGAAGAAAATAGTGTATATAAAGATATATATGTTTAAGGTAAAAAAAAGATATGTTTAAGGGTATTTTTGAATACTTTAAGGAAAAACAAATAAAGTTTTTGAAAAGTAAATGTTAGTGGATATATAATATCTAATGTATTAATCAGACTACAAATATTTTTTCTATTCATATATAAGTTGTATATTAAAAGAATCTTCTTCATCCAGTGACAGGACTAAGGTTCAAGGTCAATCCCAGTGAAGCTTAAAAAATTTTTCAGATCACTAGCAACCTTAGGATTTATTTTTCTTTCAGGTAGCCAACTGAGATAGCGGTCTAGTATTGATGAATCAGTATTTATCTGAAAATAAACAAAAATAATATTGTTATATGAACTTGTTCTTCAGTACAGTCAGAATAAGTAACATACTAGTGTAGGTTATCATGGATGACTTTTACCTGATGGTATATTTAAAAAATGCACAACAGTGCATTTGATTTATATTTCAAAATCTTCTAATAATATCAACGTTAAAAGATAGGCAAGGAGATATAAATTCTTTGAAAACATTTCACAATAATATTATCTGAAATACTTGAAAAATGTACTTTAATACTGTTTGTAGATTATTTTGTTTTCCAAATGATTGCTTTATTACCAAAGAAAAAAATTATAATTTTATTAAAGCAGTACCATAAGTTTGAAAATTTAAAAAGTATAAGTGAATTAAAATTAAATTGGAAATTTTCATACCAATTTTTCTTTCTTTTATGCTATTATCTGCTATTGAAATTTGAAATCCAAATACAATATAATCAGAGAAATACTTTGGATAAAGCATATTTGATAAAAAAAAAAATAGATAATTTTGAAAATAGTGAAAAAGTACAATTTATGTTTTATTTTTGAAAAGGCATTTAATAATTATCTTGACAGCTTTCAGCCATAGATATGAATACTTACTGTGAAACAATCTATACCTACAAATAATTTAAGGATATATAGAAAACAAGATTAAAGTTAAAATGAAATGTTGCTAATAGGATTTATAAAAAAAAGACTGAAATATAATTGCAACATTTAATATATATATATATATATATATATTGTAACCTTTCCTTTTCTATGTGTGTATTTTATACAACAACAACAACAACAAAAAAAACATTTAATTATTATACTTTCTAATTTATCTTTCTTGTTTTAAGATTAGGCCATAATATAGCTAGACTCTTAAGCATCAAACCTATCTTTTTACTACAACTTGTCTGCCCTGGATCTCTACATTTCTTACTATATACTTTGAATCTATCTACTGCCTAGCTCTAACATTAAACAAAGGCAAAACTCTCCATACAGTAGTGCCACCCTGTTCCAAACAGAGATATCAATGGATGCCAAAAGGCTTGTACATAAAATCCCTATCTAGTGCCTACTCATCCAAGATCTAGGTGCAGTGCTCTCAGATCCAAGGCTCCTCACTGATGATGGTCACAAGCCAGAAACTAGTCTGGGGATATTGGATGAGCAGGCACTAGATAGGGATTTTATGCACAAGCCTTCTGGCATCCATTGATATCTCTGTTTGGCACAGGGTGGCACTACTGCATGGAAAGTTTTGCCTTTGTTTACAACAATTATGTCCTAGTATGGAGATGATGATCATGTGATGTTTAGTGGCTCTAACATTAAATCATAAATCATATAAAATATTATTTCCTGAGACTCAACAATTGATTATAATTATCAATCAAATAATTACTAAGGTAGATTTACAAAGACAGTTACAAGAGAGTGGGTTTTAAAATAAAAATAAAATTATATATATATATCTTTCCATGACATCTTGAATTAATTTCATCAAATTAATAAAATCTATTTTAATCTTATATCTTTTATAATAACTATTACTACCTTATGCATATCTCAAGGTTCTTACTTATTCCCATATAATAACACAATAATTTCTCTATTTAAGATAATTGAATAATAAGAAAGATTTTACTAAGATCCAATTATCTTAATCATAACCACATTTAACATTATAATATACTTCAACTCATTTCATTAAAATTACTATATCTTTTTAACAAGAATAATAAATTCCTAATTATAAATAACCATCATATTTTCTAACAATTAATGTAACTATAACTTATAACTAACTACTATTTATAAAATAAACTACTTTTATTATCATCTTAAAATATAATCATTATTCATAACTTTCATTTAGACATTAGTCAGCTAAATAATCAACTTTCTTGGTTTTATATACCTTGTTAACTTTAATTAGATTGTCTAAAATATTCTCATATCAGTATTTAATATTCATATACTCTTCTGAAGGTATTTGAAATGAACTCAAATATATTTTCATAAGAAATTTCCATGTGACTATAAAGATATAACCATTTTTAAATGAAAACTATAATGCTATTAAATGTTCTCATTCAAGTAAATGTGATTGAATTTAATAAACAATTAAATCTATCAGTATTGTTCTATATATAATGCTCTCAATAATTTGTGTATTTGGATATGACAAAGTGGTGAAAATAATTCCAAATTGAAACAAAGACTTCACTCAATCATTACATTTACAATATTAGTTTATCTACATAAATAACAATAATTATTAACAGAATTTTAAATACTATGTAGAATAACAACAAAATATAACACATATATAATTTTTTTAACATTTGTACAATTATATACAACAATGAGAACTGCTGACTCCTATCTACTAAACAACAAAATGTTAGACTTATAAGAATCTATTTTTCTTATTTTTCAATTTCCAAGAATCATTGTGAATAATATTGTTATTATTATAATTGTTATTATTTTTAACCATAGGTTTCATATTTTATGTATATTTCTTATTTAAGATACATATTATTGTCCTTATGAATGCACAAGGAACCACATCACATATTGTCAGAATGTGATTATTTTTATCACCTAAAAATCTATGAAATTAATACCCATAATAAAACCAAAGATACAATACCATTTGATCATCACTCATTCCATTCATTTTTTTTTCTTGGTTTGTTTTCATTATTGATCCCATTTGTTTTTATTTTCATATAGTGTCACTTTAAAATTAATTACTTAATGCAACCTTTGTTTTGTATTTACATTTTTATTTTCCATTTAAACAATTTTCCACACTTAGATAAACCATTATACTTTTTTTATAAATCCACCTATATACCATGCCTACCTTATTTTCTTTATAATTAACATTCTGTAGATAAGAAACTGATGTCTACTGGACTCAAATGCTACAAATGTACAATGGAGGTTTTATTTACCTTTCCAAATAAGGTGTGCTCTCATGGCAAGTAATCATTTATTCCTCATGATACTATCTTAATATCCAAGCTTTTCCATTAAGCTTTTGTGGATTTGATCACCTTCATCTTATGGAAATTCCTCACATTATAACATCCAACTACATATATGAGTATCACTTAGATTAACCTCATTATGTTCTTATCAGTTCTTCAGGAAATTACAATTTACCACATTGACTATCCCCTGGAATAACAACCTATCTAACTATAAAAAGGATCACAGGCATACATCATACAATAAATCAGCATAACTATATAATAATATTATTATCTTTCCATTAAATATTTTCCTAATCTCCTGGTGATATACTACAAAACAAAGTGTCAGTATAATTTGACAATAGTCAATATTTATTTATTTATTTTTAACTTGGGATCACAAGTTTACTTATTGTATCATATAGTTTATCATCCACCCATCTTTAATCCTTTCAGATTACTTTTCTTCCCACTTCATTATCATACATTTGGTTATTTTCACTATTTTATTACTAGGTTCTTTAATATTACCTTATACTAATCAATTTACATTTTAAAATATATCATACATTAATCTTACCTTGATATGATTTTATAATAAAAACTTAGAACATTATTTTACCCATTTTACTCTTCTATTTACTTCGCATCTATAACGTTCTCATTTGGAATATATCTAAAATTATACTTAAAACAATAAACATATAAAACAATTCTTAACATAATGAAGATTAACTTCATAACAAACAAAAAAATATATAAAGTTCGTAATTATCTAATTCCTATCCAAAGAATCGAAAATTGTTATTTAGTTGTTGTTTTTTTTTTTATTTATACATATGTAAAACTGATAGTTCACATTTTCTTCCAGTATGTAAAGCTGGTAATTAAGATTTTCTTCCACGTCAGGACTTTGAATGCATTTGTCAATTATCTAATAGATTGCCTCTTCAATAATTGAAAAACGATGCAATTATAATAAAACGAGGATTTTTCTAGTATTATTATTATTATCATTTGTAAAGTTTAAATGTTCTCTGAAATCATTTAATAATCAGAGATTTTCATATCCCCTTATTTACTGGAATTAGTAGATTAATGAATTATTTCAAATATAACTATTCAGGTGTTTTTAAAGTGTAGATCAAAAACATTTACCATAAATAAGTTTGTTGTTTTATTTCTATGTTTATACTACAGTTTATTGACATCAATCTCCTAATATATATATTTTCTTTTCTATGGGACGATTTTAACTCCTATGAATTATTTTTGGTATTTGTAAACTATTCACTGTACAACCTGTGGTGGCACTGTTTCTGTGTAAAAACACAGAATAATACTACTTTCATGACCAAACCTTATGGCTAATACACGACTAGCAATCGTATTAGCTGCTTAGGCAAGAGACAATAGATGTAGTGGTTAGAATCCGTGGCCAATTCTTCCACGGTCCTAACCCTACATCTAAACTAACAACACTAGATGATCATTTAGTTTGCCACTTTTTCATCATGGCATTAATTCCTATGCATAGGGAGCAAATTTGTATTCTCACTCGAATTTAATCTGAGAGTGTGTTCACTGGAATGGTTTCCAACTGTTTGTTTGTTGATGTTTATGATTTTCTGTATTTCCCAACTGAGATCTTTTGGTGTATTAGTAATTATCAGTGTATTCTTGAAATTTGTCCGAGCTTTGGGGGGGGGG
This sequence comes from Epiperipatus broadwayi, assembly GCA_028023455.1. Lineage (NCBI taxonomy): Eukaryota > Metazoa > Onychophora > Udeonychophora > Euonychophora > Peripatidae > Epiperipatus > Epiperipatus broadwayi. The sequence continues at coordinate 12,503,987 of JAQFVV010012401.1, forward strand.
GGTTGTTGTTACTTGTAACCCAAAAAAACTATGTCAACATCTCTGTCAGACGATTGTAATTGTTGGTGAAAAAGTACCATTTCTGTTGCGACTTGGACAAGAGTAACAAAAGAGGAACAAAATAGCTACCATGTTATTGCAATTGGGGTATGTCCCAAAAAAGTGAAAAAAAGATGGCACAGTTGATTTGGTTTAGTCATACATGGTGAATAAAATTTATTATTTGATTTAAAAGAATCTGTATTTTGTTTGTGATTATTTTGATCTGTAAGTCAATTAATTAACACCCAGAATGTCAGTGTTTAAAGGGTAGGGCTTTACAGCCAAGTATGGCGAGTTGGTTGGACAGCTTCATATTCTTCTCAAATCAATCAACAACATGCTTCTTTGGGTCTGAAGAGAATTGACTCTCTTGATCAATTTTTTTCACTTATAAGCAAATATGGACATCTGAGGTGAAGTTTGTTGGACAGCTTTGTTGGGTTTTTTTTTGCTAAATTAATAAACAGTAACCCGCTTTTTAACAAATTAAAAAAAAAAGTGTTGATTCTAATTTTAAATAAGAAAAAAAAAGACGTCTGTTTACAAAAAAAAAAACAGTATATTAAAAGGCAAAAAAAAGAAAAGAAAGTCATATGTAAAAATTGTGTATATTTGAGATATTCAACAAAAAAAGTTAAAACTGTCCCTTATACTTTGAAATGTATCGAATCCAAACCAAAAAAAATAAGTCATCTGTAAAAAAAACAGTAGATTTAGAATGGAAATGCAAAAAAAAAGGCGTATGTCAAAAATTATTTACTTTTGAGATTCAAAAAAAAGAGTTAAAGTGTCCGTTACAGATTTAAATTTATCAAATGAAAACAAAAAAAATAATTATGTCCAAAAAAACAAAAACAATATATTAAAAAGCAAAAACTACAGCCGTATGTCAAAATACGATATATTAGAGAAAAAAATCTAGTGGCCCGGTAATGTTATTGTTATATCCGCAAGAATGTCTGTGCGGTCATCAAATAAATATACACAATATTTTCCTTAGTCTGAATAGCGAATAGTTTGCAACACTCTATCTCCATAGTTCTCTGGCAATGGATGCCCTGCAATGAATGCTCTGCTCTGCAACAAATGCTCTGCCCTGCAACTAATGCTCTGCTATGCAATGCATGCTCTACCTGGCAACTAATGCTCTGCTCTGCAATGAATGCTCTACTCTGCAACGAATGCTCTACTCTGCAACTAATGCTCTCAATATCTCCGCTGCGGTCTTCTCATCTCTGTGGGCTATTTCAGCTACACCCATGGACTATATTTCCACTGGGCACTGGTCATTAACCACTAGCACTGACCACAAGATATCTTTACTCAAAAACTACTAGATGTCTACTGCCGTTGTACTCCAAATATGGCTGCTAATAACTACCTTACTCTGCGTAGTTGTTACCCCATCTTTTATTGCTTGCTGATAACTGTAGCAATTAATCCTTGTCCAATCAGGTAATGTCTTTTATCCAGAAATATTTGCAATCAGCAAATATATCTTAGAATTATCGTCCGCCATTACATTACTTAACTTCCTCCATTATCAGCGCACGACCTACAACAACCACTCAAACAAATTCTAGTTTTTCTGGAGTGCACAAACAAGTCTGCCATTTTTACAAAATGCTACAGTTATATCGCTCTGTTTTTAACTAGAAACAGCACCACCAAAGGATGCATAGTGAATACTTTACAAATACCTTATTTTTGCATTTATTATTAACTATTCCAAATAAACATTTATAAGTCAGTTAAATAAAATTGTTCCTATTTACAATACTATATCTTCTTTAAAAAAATTGTAGAATCAGTTTTAATAATGTAAATCAATTTAATTATTATATCGATTATTTGTCTTCCACATTTCTGTAAGTTGTTTTTTAAAGATTTTTATTCTGATTTTATTTTAGTTTCCTTTATATCATAAAGTTAAATTATCTTTTTAAATATATAATGAAGTACAGATATCTGAAACTGTTTTCACTTATGTGAAATATTATCCAACTTCTAACCGCTTAAAATGACTCAATATTATCCTTATATATTTGATTGTTCACCATAATAATAAGATTTACTGGCAACTTTTCCAGTATTAGCACTTTTTTTAGAGTTGTAATTTGATCTCCCAAACTATGACTTTGTGACCTGATAAAAAAATTAGTTATTTACAGCATGATATAATTATTTATCCAATACATATTATCTTGATTTTTATTACTATAAATTAAATTACAGTTAGAGCAAAATTACTTTTATAATCGCCTGAATTTTATCAAATATTTCTGACGACTTAATTACTTACTGGCTTCATTTGTTTTTTTTTCTTTCCCTCTTCTTTTTCCTATCGTTTAATTTTTCCACCCAAAATTCCCACCAATATTACATCAAAGTTGTCTCAATTACTAATCATTTTAATGTTTAACATAAAAAATAATATTTCAAAACTAATTAAATTCAACCTTTCAATTTAAACACAACATAATATATTTATTCAACTTTATAAAAATATTTTACTAAACTATCCAAATTATCAATCTTTTATTATTATAATTATTTAAATATATATATATTATTACAAAAATTATATATATACCCCCCAAAAAATAATCACAGATGAATAAAAACAATGGTATGTTTATAATATCTTTTAAAGTCTCTATTAAAACATCTATCAAGTTATTATTGCCAGTTATATTTTTAAAATTTAAAATTTTGGATGATTAAGTACATCTTATTACGGTGATTTATTACAGTAATTTATTATGGTGAACTAATCAAAAGGTCACAATATATATATATATATATATAATGGGAGATACATAAAAGGTCACAATATATATATATATAATGTAATGGGAGAACATAAATGCTACTAAATCCTCGCTTGATAACCCTTTTGTTTTGGATAGTACATATAATGGGGTGGGCATTTATGATAGATTAAATATGTGTATAGACAGACAAAATAACCTAATCATCAAATGTAATGGGCAACAAGATGACATAAATTATTTCCATCAATATAAGTATGAAATTATTATAGTAAAACAGTAGGAACTTCATTTTATCTTTCTATTTTCATGTACCTTCTAATCTACTCTCATTATTCTACAGAATTTGAACTAAGGAAGAATATACATAAGTTCTAGTTCAGGAGTATAATTATATCTTGCTTGCATACCAATTATATTTATATAGTGTGTTGGAATATGATGAATTGCGAAATAGATAAATAATCACAAATGATTTATAATAATTACAATTTAATGAAATCACATCAATAGCAAACTATATTTATAATTCAATTTTTTTTTTTTTTTTAGTTTATAAAAAACAGGTTTATTCAACCATGTTTACAATAAAGAAAAAATTATAAAATAACATTAAATTTGGCAATACATTTATAAACCATTAAATTACTTAATGTCCAATATTAATAAGATTCCATGTGGAATTTACTATTAGGTGAGGAGCTAACTATAAATCTCTTTCTTTGATATCTTTTAATTTTTGTAAAAAAATTAATGTTGGATCAGGTATAACAGACTTGAAGATTAGGAAGCATCTGACAAACCATAGACAGAAAGTGATGAACGTTGCACTTCTTATAATTGCAAAATCCCCATAAGCCAAACCTTCTATGAGTGTGTTGATAATTGGATGTTTTGGTGTACAAATTTTATTAATCATTATTCTACAACCCTGAAGAGAGGAACAATCGTTGAAAATGTGAAATATGGTATCATCTTCCCTATGGCAGAGTGAGCAAACAGAGTTCAAAGATGAAAAACTCTATACATCACAATATGAATTATTTAACAAAAAAAAATATAAACAAAAATGGAATAAATACTATCATCATTCGTTTTTGCATCTTTATTATATAATAAATATACTATTACAATGGATGGTTGTTTTTTATACAAATATATTAATTCAATATTCTAACATAAAATAACTTTGGCTCTTCCTTCAAACAGTGATCTATACATTATAGTTGACTTTTCTATCCCTATGATATAATATCATAAAGATATATATTGAATATTATCTTTTATTTTAAAGTCTATTGTTGATGATGTTAAAATATGATAGAGTGGATCACTTATACAAGAAAATTATCATTTATTTTGAATAACAAAAAAAAACAACAACAATATTTTAATTACAACAAATGAATTACATTTATAATAAAACATTATAATTGTCATGGTATGTATATTTAAAATTAGGTAGAGTAATAAATGATATCCTTTTAAATCTGTAGACAGTCACAATGGTTGTTAAGTTAACTTGGAATATTTATCTTTATATTTTATTAATGATTAGTTAATATCAATAAATTTTGCTTATAGTTGAATAAAGCTTGCCCTGTTATCAAAAGAAAGAAAATAATAAAATAAAAAAGTATATACAAAAGAGAATCATGCTTATGATGTTAATCTTGTGTATTTGAGATTAAGATTGATTTATAAGCAATTTATATTGATGAATGAACTAAATTTTAATTTTAGGGATCCTGTATTTCTTATCTTTCAAAAAAATATTATTCCATATTTGAATGCTTTTCAAATTTCCCAATGGAAACTTCATTCTTTCATTTATGATAATAACTTCCATCTAAGGCTTTTCTTTGGTTTGTGGTAGTTCATTTTGATTTGATGTTTAACACAGATAGGTAGTAATTGCTTTTCATGAATGCAATCAGATTTGACATTATGGTAATATGGTCAGCATTTCATCTCTATGATGTTTATTCCCTTCTAGCCAATCATAGCTGTGTAGCCATGTTAGAATTTTATTTGAAGTTATAGTTTTATTTTTCATGATCCTCTAAATAATGATGAATGGTTGATTATTTTTAATGTTCAGATTCAATTGGATTACAAAAGAGATTTTTGATATTTGTAAAGTATATTTTTACATATATTAAATGATTATAAGCACAATTTTTACTTTATTGTCCAAAATTATTATCTTCATTGGAGATGTGATATTGCTGTCAAATGTCTTTGAGTGTTATTTGAATCTCACTTTTATTTTTAAGAAAAAGATTTTTAAAAATGTTTTATTCCTCTTTTTCTGTTAACCATTCTATATAACATTATGTTGATTTAAGTTCATGTTTTTCTTGTTTCAATTATGATGTCATTTTATTATCTGTGTATTTAATGAATGGATGACAAATGACAATTAAAACTTAATGGTAATTTCTTTCCTTTGATAATTTCGGGACTTATATATTTATATTTTACAGTGTGATTATCTACATGTAGGTATAGTTAAGAATCTTTAAAGTTATAATTTTTAAAAGACCAGTTTGTCCACGATTATTAATGTATAAAATTAGTAATAGATTTTAAATAATTATTTGTATCAGTTATATTCAAGATAGATTTAAATGTTGCATTTTTTAAAATGGTTTGATGGCATTTTCACAATATATATTGTAACCTTATGTTCTTAGTACAGGACTTAATGTTAAGTTTTTGTGATAGTATATTTAAAAAAGATTTTTTATATATTTCATTTTTATTAAGTAAATTCTATTACTATAATAATATTAATCAGTCATTCTATAAGTTGTTTAACTGAAATATAGTTTCAACTATAAGCTATTACTATTTAAAACAGACTTATATAAGTAAATTTTAATAATTTTAGCTTATTCATATAGCTTATTTGTAATTTTAAGTGTATTATCCTAAAATATAATTCATTTTTAAATATAATTTACTTTTAGACATGTTACAATGGAAGAGTTTAAAGTATTCTTAATTTCATTATTATATCTTTTATTAAAATAAATTATCAATAAATGAACCCTAAATAAGCTTAAAATGTTTAAACCAGTTTATTTAAACAATTTATTATCAAAGTACAGTTATAAAAGCTAGTTAATAATCTTTTCATCTTTTATATCTAATAATTAGCTTTGACTTTTAAATTATTATTCTTAGACAAATATTTCAATGTGTAAATGCATAAATGAATTATTTCCTCCTTTTTTAGAGCTAAAAATTAAAAGAAAATGATTATATTGCTAACTTCCATGTCTAGAAGATGGGAGCATTTAAAATAATCTTTATTATAAAATTTTGTTTACAAAACTTAATATATTATATAAATTTTATATTCTGAGAATATTAAAAAAATGTATGTTTAACTAAATATATTATTTTTATTGCTATAATTAGTTTTATTTTTGTTAAATAATTTGTTATATAATTGTTTATAAAAGATGATATAATAATTATTTGTTTCTGGTATTTCCCACATATTTTTAATTTGAGTTATTTTTAGAATCTATAACTTAACAACTTAATCATTTTAACATGTCCTGAAACTAGTCGCATAAATTAATTACTTGATTGTCAATCATCCAGTTAATTACCTATCACATGACTTACAGTATTTAAGTTTTGACCAACATACTTTAAAGATTCCTACTTTTCATAATTTTACTTCATCATTTCTTTATAAAAATTCTACAGTATAATTTTTTATCATTTTGTCAGTAAAATTACCATACAATACTAAAATAGTTATTTATTTGGACCTATAACTTTAATGTCTTTATTATGCTTTAAATATTTGTTCTACACCATGGGAAAATTTTCAGTCATCATGTTAAATTCCAGAAAGCAACCTGTTGTCACAATGCTATATGAAACAATAAATTTAGACTAAAGATATTATTGTATTTGCTAAAATTATTATTAATTTCTAATTTACTTGTTTTAAATATGATTAAATTATGTCTTCAATGGTAATTTTATTGTTGAATGCCAGAACATTTAAATTATTTTTTTATTAACTTTAAGAGGAATGTATATATATTGTAACGATTGAAAAGACCCATTCTTTCCATCAAAGTATCATTATTGTTTTAAAAAATCTTTGATTTGGCTTTGATATGGGAGTTTATATATATTGTTGTTATTAGTTTTTGTTATTGTTATGTATTTCAATTTTTTTTTTTTGGAAATGCATTTGTTTATGATTGTGAGATTTAAATGGCAGTAATGACATATAAAATTATATATGCATGTGTATATAGATTTTATAAAGATATTGGCATATAAAATTACTAACTGTGTTTAGATCATATTTTGTTTTTGAAATTGTTTGCAATGCAATTTTATTATATATTATTTATTTATTCATTTATTTATTTTTTGTAAACTGTAAAGCTAATTTTTATATGTAATTTTTTTTATTTATTTTAACATTTGAAAATCAAAAATTGTTATAATAAAAATATTAAGATCAGTAGCGAGTGAAAGACTGAGCTAAACAATAGAAAAAAACAAGGACTGATAATCACCATTAAAGAATAGAAAACAAAAACTTTGCTATTGTCTTTTCTCTACAATCTTCTTTGTGTAAATACAATATTTATTGAATTTGATATATCATTAGAATGGCTGGCTGAACAAAAATTGTACTATTTAGGGTTTTAAACCCTTTTGCCTATCCTATTTCATTAACATCAATTGAAAATACACAAATTATTGACAATCAGGTATTTGGAGTAGAAAACCAATGGAATGAATAGCTAGCTATTCAGATATAGTGATCCTAAATATTCAAATAAGTTTATCATTTTAACTGATACATTATGAGCTAACCTGGATAATAAAAGGAAAATTGCTATGAGTCAATCATCTATAAACAAAAGAAAAAGCTCATGAATTCATGCATCTGTCATTTTCACCTATTTTAAGGTTATCTTAAACCATGCTGGAATTGATAAAGATGCATTAAATAGTTATAAAACTTCAGAATGAAGAGAGAATAAAGCAGAATAAATGTTAACTGATTTGGTCTTTTTTAAAAAAAACATGCTATACATATATGTTGTACATAATTTAGGCTGGAAATTAAATTGATTGTCATTTGTTCACTAAGGAATCATTTATTATATTTGTTTTTACAATTTTATCATTATTAATATTTCTCTTCAGAATTTAATTAATAATCTCATCATTAGATGGGTTTGAAAAGGCAGATCATACTGTAGATATTTGATATCTGTGCTATAGATGCATATTTCATCACATATAAGATAGGAGACATTTCTATGTTTTTATCTATAAAAGATTCATATAATAGGGGTTATATAGTCTGTGATAAATGTTTATTGAAGTCCCAGAATTAATAAAGATATAAAGGAAGATCATCAAACCAATCATGTTCATCAACCTGCTAGATATAATACTATAGAATTCAATTATTGTTATATCACACTTCTGTTAAATTAGACATGTTAAATGGTTGAAAATGCAAGACTTCCTAAAAAGTATATTATGATGAACTTGAGCATGGGGTTTTCATGGGTTAGGTAAAACACATCTACATTTACCGATTATTTCAAAGACATTTTAAAGAAATGTAATATCACTTGTTTCAATTGGGAAGATGTAGCAAAGAATAGAACACTTTGGAGAGCTACAATTAAACATGACGTGGAAGTGGTGTTCAGAAAGAAATTTTGTTTGCTGAAAAAATTAAATAATATATAAAATATCAAGCAAACAAAAAATGGGATGACATGTTATTTATTATTCACAGATTGCTTTATATAGTCATTGCAAAAGTCATTTTTAGAGTATTTTTCTCTCTCTTTTTTTTTTATAGTTAGAATGCCTATACTCATTTACAGACTTTATTATTATTATTATTATTATTATTATTATTATTATTATTATTATTATTATTATTATTATTATTATTATTATTATTATTATTATTATTATTATTATTATTATTATTATTATTATTATTATTATTATTATTATTATTATTATTATTATTATTATTATTATTATTATTATTATTATTATTATTATTATTATTATTATTATTATTATTATTATTATTATTATTATTATTATTATTATTATTATTATTATTATTATTATTATTATTATTATTATTATTATTATTATTATTATTATTATTATTATTATTTATTATTATTATTATTATGTTTTAACAATAGTAAACTTTATTGATCCTTTTAGTTACATAGTATTACAATGCCATAGCAAGATACATGTTGAATCTTAATATTGTCAGTTCAATTTTAAGTGCTACAATATTCATTTTTTATAAGTACATATCTATATGGGTAATTTTACATGATTCTATCCACTTTAGCAATGTTAATTAATCACATTATTGTCCAATAGGGGCATAATCTGGACCATGCTTTCTTTAATTTTGTTCTTTATAACTTTGCCATTTGTCTGAGCAGGGACCAAGTAGCTGCATAAATATCCAGGTTGGTGATTTGCTTTTTTTCTAACTTCCATTTTATTCAACTTATTTTTCAAATGTGGCTGGATGCCTTCTGGGATTATTACCCAATACGAACACACACCTAGTGCACCAAAGTGCATATAGGACAAATGTTGAGGCCCTTATGGCTGGTATAGACCTACTTTTGTAATTTGACATTATTTGCATCATTGTAGTATTTTTTTACTGTATTTGCCCTGCAGAATGCATCTTGTCTGCTATAAGGCCTTGCAGTTGAAAATTATATGCTGTAGAGTCTCCTCAGCCATATGGCAAAGGCCACAGAATGGATCAACTGACCTGTACATTCTTCTGTGATGTAAAAAAAATTTGGTAGGTAAAGCGTTCAAATTTATCTTGGTTATAAAATCTAGGAACTTAGGTTCTAGTTGCCATTTTTTGTATTGCTTGATCAGATATTTGTTGCCTATTTCTAGTATTGATGGGATCTCCTCATTATAATTATTTTGATGTATAAACTTATATATTTCCCAAATATTTATATTTTTGGTCCAATTGATCTGGAATTGTTCTTTCTCTCCTGCATTGGTAGACAGTGATTGCCAAAAAACAATCTTTTGGAGGTCTATCTGTAGGTGTTATCTGCTCTAGGTGTCTTAATTTAGGAAATTGAGTGAGTATAGCAATTATAGCATTCCTTGTTTTGAATGTTTGTAAGCTATGCAATCCCAGTCCATTTGCTATAAGTGGGCGATTCAGTTTTGCCATTGAAATGGCCACCGACTTTTTTCCCCAGATGAGCTTGCAACATATAAAATTAATGGATGCCATAATTTTTTTTGAAAATTCAACTACAGGCATGTAATATGTTATCTTGGTTATTATAAGTTTGTTAATCAGTTGCACCTTTGCATATATGGACAAATATGCCTTTGAGAGTGATTCAGCTATGCATTTGACTTCCTCTTTGAGCTTGGCTTGTATCTGACATCTCATTCCAATGGCCCCTAGAAAAAAAGGAAAGCCTAGGAATGGAGCTGGTTTTGCTTGATACATTGGTCCACATGGCTTTCCAGTGAGTAGCGTCCAGGCTGCAGACTTTTCTGGGTTTATTCTCATTCCATATTCCTTTGAGAATTGTTCAAGCACTGCCTAAAGCTGTGGTATTTGCTTCTTTGATGTCAAGAAGACTGTGATATCATCCATGTATGCGAGACATGCAATCTTCTGTGTTGTACCAGGTATTTGAACTCCAATGAATGTGCTATTGATTCTTTCAATAAGAGGATTGATATAATAAATAAACATTAATGCACTCAGAGGAGACCCTTGGGATAGTGATTGCATTGGGATGAATGAGGGTGAATTGCGGCCATTCATAGTAACATACAGTTCTCTGCTCAGTATCAAGTTTGTAGTCAAATATAGCAGACCTTTGGGTATTTTAGTCTGCTTGAGCATATCCAGTAACACAGGGATTCTCACTGAATCAAAAGCTAAAGCAATATCTACCTGCACTACTACTGTGCTGTATTTTTTCCTCACCCTGGTGGCTATCATCATGGTCTTGAATAACAATGCTGCTTGCCCTGTTGATGATGTCTTCTTTGCAAATTGTGATTCACTGATGGTTGGTAAAATATAGGGCTCAATCTTATCTTTTATAATTTTTTTCAATATTTTAATAGGAAGTGGCTCCATAGATATTGGTCTAAGCTCATTTGGCATTGGTATGCCTTTCTTTTTCTTATAATATGGCACTATTGCCATGGGATATATCCCTGTGGTTGGTTTAATTTCTTGAGCAAGATGGTTTGCTAAATCCTTGAGGTATTTAGCTGTAAAAAAACCTTAAATGCTTGAAAATGAACAGTGGTATCCCATGTCCACCTGGATGACAAACATTGCTGATAGTTTTCATTTTCTCTATTATATCATTCTCACTAACTGGTAATTCACTATCGACCTCTCCAAACATTTTTGGCTGAAAAAAAAATGAGGCTCCGCACTTAACTTCTTTTGAAAAAATTTGAACAATGGCATAATCATGTTATGGCCAATGAAGATACCATCCTCAGTCTGTATGGCCATTGGTACTTTTATGTCTGGTACATAACCCAAAGCCCACTTGATAAACTTGCGGGTCAATGTGTGTTGTTGTGCCATGCAAAGCCTACTTTTCTTTATCTTCAGATATTCTTTCAGTGATTCACAGGCCTTGTTATAAGCATCAGTCAGCTTTCTTATGTGGATTTGGGTGTTGTGTGTTGCCTCATGGAAGTAAAATTGGTCCCAACCACCTTTTCTGATTATTCTGCCCAGTTAATCACGATCAATCTAGGAAAGCTTCAAGCAGTTAATCACAACCTAACAAAAACAATAAGAGTACTTATCCCAACAAATGCAACAGAATTCCTCTTCTCAGAGACATATATTCTGTTACAGAAGGTTAAAGGGATGAACCTCGATCCTATACAGCAATACCTGACTTATATACATATCTTGTCTTTCAACGTTGATCATGTAACAAGAAATCAACCACCACCATCAAGGCTTTTGCAATATGCTGATCAGCTACATCAAAGACTTCAATGATGACTCCAACTATTATTATTATTATTACTATTTTTATTATTATTTATGGATTTAGAGAATACTTTATATAAAGATAATTATATTGATGGGTCTTTAACTGCTGGAAAATCTGAGGAATGCGCACGTGGTATTTCAGGGCAAGACGTTGAAAATCTTAGGCGTATTATTTATGTTTTTTCTCATGTTAATAGGTTGACTGAAGAAAGTCAAAATATGTCTATACAAATGGATAAGTTGTGCAAGGAGAATTATATGTTAAAATCGCTTTTGTTGAGAAATAATGAAGAAACTAAATTAAATTTTTTTACATTTAGAAGAATTGATAAATGGAATAAATAATGGTAAAGTTATAAATAGTTCGGCTGATAAATATGCGGGCTGTTTTCCTTTTAACAGAATAATTGATGGCGCAGATAAGATTGTAATTAATAATAAAGAGACAGGTATTTTAAATGAAAATAAAGTGACGTCTACTACTAAAAATAATAAAAGGTCTGATTCAACTTTGAGTGTGGACCCAAATGTTGCTGCAAAACAGGAAATGAAAAATGAATTAATTAACGATGAACGGAATTCTCAGATTAATTCTGTACAAACAAGTTTAATTGTTGATGATGGATTTAAAACAGTTACTTACAAAAGTAGTAAAAAAAAAAAACAATAAATCTAATAAAGAATATTTCAAACGTCATAATAAACAGTTACTTATAGGGGCATCTGTTAATGCTACGCTTAAAGCTATTAGGTCACGTATTTTATATAAAAAATTGTTTTTAAGTAGAATGGATTATAACACTAAAGCTATTGACGTGAAGAATTATTTGGAAACTAAATTGAATGTGTCTGTTGTTTGTTATAAACTTGATCTAAATAACAAAAGATATGCATCGTTTTATATATCTTTGCCTGTGTCAGTGATGAAAGATGCACTTTTACCAGAGATTTGGCCAAATGGTTGTAATATTTCAACTTTTGGAGGTCGTTTAAATAGAAATTTAATTCTAGAAGACTTTAATATGAAACCTGCAATTAATAAGGATATTGATAATATTTCTACAATTGATATAACTAAATCTGCTGATAATTTTATTGACACAAATATACATACATCTTTGGTATTTAATTATGAGTAGTTCTAATATTTTACATTGCTTTTATCAAAATGTACGTACTAAGATATTTAATTTAAAAACTTCATCTATTATGGAAAATTATGATATTATAATGCTTACTGAAACTTGGCTTACTGCAGAATTTAAAAATAATATGTTGTTTGATGATAGATATACTGTTTTGAGACAGGACAGAGATCCTAATATTGCTGACAGGGGAGGAGGCACCTTGATTGCTCTTAGATCTCAATTGGAATTTAAGTTGCATAAAGTGATATTATGTTCTAATGAATTAATTTGGGTAGAGGTTAATTTTAGATATACTAAAATACTTATGGGGAATAAATATATACATTGGTATATCTAATAAAGATTTTGATTTAATTTTAACTGATATAGAATTATATCTTGTGAATTATCCACATTATATAATGATTACAGGTGATTTTAATACTCCAGAATTTTTGAATAATCAAACACTTTCATCTAAAGCAATGAGATTAAAAAATTTTGTTACTCTTTCAAATCTTATACAAAATAATACTTCTTTAAATTGTAATAATAGAACATTGGATTTAATTTTCACTAACTTTAGTGATGTTGGTTGTTATACATCTAAGTTTCCTCTTGTTAAAGTTGATGTTCATCATCCTCCAATTGAAATTTTAATACCTATTCATGGGAAAAAAGAGTGTATATATTCTTCATTAATTAGAGATTATCGTAAGGTGAATTTTTTGGGTCTGTACATAGCACTTCAGGATTGTAAATGGTTATCTGTCTACAATTCAAAGTCTGCTAATGAAGCCATGGATGTATTTGTTGATATATTGCAGTTTTATATATCTAAATATGTGCCAATTCATATAGGGAAAAAGCTTAAATATCCTGTTTGGTATTCAAATAGATTGAAACTAATTTTAAAAAGGAAATATAGATTTCATAAATTATTTAAAAAAACTGTTTGTTATATTTGTTATAATAATTTTGTTAACTTTAGATATTTATCTAAAAAAATTGAGAGAAAATATTTCAATACTTATTTGATTAGTATGGAAGCATCACTTTTAGCTCGACCTAAAGAGTTTTGGAAAATTATGAAAGATTTTGATATTAATAAATGTAAGAGGCCAATAGGTTCATCTTTAATGCCTGATATTAATAAATTTTATGATTATTTTTCAGTGCTGGGTAGATGTATTTTTAATGAGGTAAATGATGTGGATGATAACAGAGACAGGGACATTTTAGGATATGACATTAGAATAGGATTTATAACTAAAGAAGATATTAAAAAAGTTGTTAATCAAATAAATGTAAATTCTAGTCCTGGTTTTGATAATATTCCTGCATTCCTAATAAAAGGTTGTGTGGAGATTCTGTCATGTCCTCTGGAATATATCTTTAATCTTTCAATTGAAACAGATATTTTTCCTTCTTACTTGAAAATTACTAAGGTTATACCAATACATAAAAAAGGATCTCATTCAGAAGTTTCTAATTATAGGCCAATCTCAGTTTTATCTATTTTTTCAAAAATATTTGAGAAATGTATATATAATCGTATTATTGGTCAAGTTAATTCATTGGTTTCAAGTTTTCAACATGGATTTTTACCATGTAGATCTGTTGAAACAAATTTATTAACTATACATGATCATATTGCCCATTTTTTAAATAATCAAGCACAACTTGATGTAATTTATTTTGATTTAAGTAAAGCTTTTGATAGAGTTATTCATTCTAAACTTTTAAGAAAAATGTCTGATATGGGTTTCTCACTGAATTTGTTAAATTTGTTTATGTCATTTTTGCAAAATAGACCTTCTTTTATTAAATGTAATAATAATGTTTCACATGCTTATGTTAATGAATTAGGTGTTCCGCAAGGTAGTGTATTGGCACCATTATTATTTGCAATATATATAAATGATTTGGATAGATATATAATGAAAGATAGTCTATTATCATATGCTGATGATTGTAAAATATTTAAATTAATTACTTGTTATAATGATCATTTACAGCTTCAGTCTTATATAGACAGCTTTTCTGAATGGTGTTTGAAGAATAACATGCATATAAATATAGAAAAATGTTGTGCTGTTACATATACAAGTAAAGTTCAATACTATATGAACTCATATAAATAATAAGACTATTGAATATAAAAAGTATTATAAAGATCTTGGAATATGGTTTAATCAGAATGGATCTTTTACAACTCATGTAGATAATATTTTATGTAATGCCAATAAAATAATGGGGCTTATTCTTCGTAATGGACATTATTATAATATTTTTATTAAAATACATTTGTTTAAAACATTTGTATTTCCTATAATGGAATATGGCTCAATCCCGCAAGGTTCTCCACTAAGCACACTGCTATTTACCTTTTATTTAAATCCACTACTAGAGCAAATAAATAAAAAAATTCAAGGAATTCAAATACCAAATACTAATACATACATTCCCTGCATAGCTTATATGGATGATGTCACAGTGTTTCTAAATTCAAAAAAGCAAATACATATACTACAGGAAATAATAGAAGAATACACAAAAAAGTTCAAATTAAAAATTAACATCAATAAGTCAGCAGCATGGTCAATATACACAGGCAAAACAGACACACAAGTTTATCAAGGTAAGCCCAGTAATTTCCTGGGTTTTCCTTTCCACTTGGGAATGAACCAGATGAGAAGGAATATGCAAAATAAACTCAAGTTCGTAGCAGAAAGAATCATAACATCACTCTCCAGATCATATCTCTCACTCTATGCAAAAGTGTCACTATTTAATCAACTTATAATGACGAAAATAACTTACTACCTGCCAATAATTACTTTTACAAAACAATTTACGAAGTCAATTAACTCACTCTGTAATAAACTATTATGGAACAGAAAAATAGTAGCAATTTCTTTAAAGCAATTTAACCAACCAACAAAATGGAATGGCCTTGGACTGCATGCTATACATACTTTCCACACACAAAAAACAGTAAATCTACTGATTACCATATTCAGACATTTTCCAAACATAGAACCAAAAGTAGAAATCACACCAATGGACCGACCCTCACCCACGGACAATTATATAAATACACTATTGACAAGTATTAAAAACATTAAAGATAAAATAGCACAGAAGAACCCAATTAAATATACTTATTAGAAAATTCATGATTTTCTAACTCAAAGCCAAGAAAACAACAATAGGCTAACAGTACTAGGAATAAATAATAGTCAATTACTCAAAAAGTACAAAACATGGTATTTAGAACCTAAATTATTTGACTTCATCCTCAAATTGAATTTAAATGCACTACCTACAGCACATTTCATTCGGTTCAGAAGATTTTACCTAAATATTGATCCAATGTGTGCTTTATGTTACCGGGAAGAAGAAACACAAGAACATTTAATATATCACTGTAAAGGCTTAGAAAAAGTCAGACAATTGATGGTGAGTAATTATAGGAAAAGGGAAACCACAATAGAAAAAATGCTAAAAGCTTTCAATGAAAATAAAATACCTATAATATGTGCAGCAACTTTCAGTATATATGCCTTATGGTGTACCAGATGTACTTTCACTTTAGGAAACAATCCAAGAAGACATCCCAACACATATCACAACAAACTTGAAAAACTTAAGGAAAGGGACAATCTTCTAGCACCACCGGACATTTATGCTGCCACTTGGTCTCTATTTAAAATAAAAGCAGCCTTATAATGGATAGACCAAATACAACCTCGGAAAAATGGAAAACTGAAATGAACGCAAAATAAGAACTGAAATATCTAAAAGATGTGAACTACAAAAGACTCTAATGGTTAAAAAAACAAAAGTATATTTTCTGTGTTTCAAGATGTATCCTAGTATATGAACGTTTGATACAATGTATTACTTGACAAGAATGTAACCTTTTTTTGCCTAATAAAGTTTGCTTTGAAATATAATAATAATAATAATAATAATAATAATAATAATAATAATAATAATAATAATAATAATAATAATAATATTATTATTATTATTATTATTATTATTATTATTATTATTATTATTATTATTATTATTATTCTTTATTGTCTATAAAAGTTACATGAAGTCTACATACTTATGCCTTGGTTGTAGTGGCATGTTAATTTTTGAGTACATCAGTATAGAAGTATTGGATTGGAGTCTACATCAGTAAACCTATTGAATTACATCACTTTATGACTTGCTGTTACTCATTGCTGATTTTGCTGTTCATTGATGTCCTCCTGCAATCCTTCTTTAATATTCTGTTATCATCTTTGTTTACTAATTATAAGTTTTATATATTTGTTCAGCTGAGTGAAAATTCATATTTCATATTGTCCTTTTAAGTTTTGTTTGAATAGTCTGTGCTTATATAATGGATAGCTTTGCAAGCTCCTATAAATTGGCTTGTGATTTTAATAGTAAATAGATGGCCGCATAGATATCTGGATCCACAATCTTTGCATCTCTGCTTTTTATTTGTCACAGCTTGTTGTATAATGTTGCAGAATGCCTTCTGGTGTTATTTCCGAAGCTGAAGATATATTTTGTGCACCAATATGCATAAAGCCCAAAAATTGTTGCTCTTGCTATAGGGGTTGACTTTTTGTGTGTAAAATTTGTCAGCTGTTGTATGATTTGTCTTTGTTCTGTATAGATTTAGCATATTGTTTCTTGTAGTATTTAGTCGTGTACAGTTGTAAAATATTATTATTATTGTTATTACACATATTATATAACTGCATTGGATGCTCAACATATATCTATAACAATTACGTCGCTAATTTTTTTTATAAATAACAAGAAATACTACGGGTTATCAGGAATACGATAAGAAATAAGATAGATGCATTACTTTTGGTCCAACTAAATCAGCTTAGCAATTTGCGCGTAGAAGGAACATTTCTAATCCAGATACAAAATATTGTTTCTAAAATTATCGATAAAATTATTTTTTATTTATATAAAAGCTGTTAACCTTGGGGCCTTGCCTACTGCTGACTTCCTACATAGTAAAAGGAATTATAATCTGGACCATATATGCGCACTATGTAGGCGTAGTGATGAGACAATGGCACATATATTGGAGGAGTGTCAAATTTGGAATAGCATAAGAAACACTTTTAAATCTTTTATTAAAAACAAAGAATCAGCTTGTGTAAATTTGACTAAGGCCTTCAAGAGTGGATATTTTGGGGTCATAAGATTGGCAACATTCATAAATTTTTTCATTTGGTCTTTGAGAAATAAGACTATCTTCGAGAGTGGAGAAGAATATGACATGATGAAAATGTCTTTACAATTACTAAAAGAAATTAAAGAATTAGACCAAAAATTTTCTCAGAATTGGACATTTAACCAGACCTGGGCCCTAATAAATCTAAAACAAAATGTAGTACCGATGATGAAAAGAATATAAAGTCTTAATTTAATTGACGTGAAATTAATTGTTTTTTTATTTATATATATATACAAGTGTAACCTCTGATTGTATTGACTGGTCTCCTTTGAGATCGATACTAATTATCCTTCCTTTTGTAAATGATTCTTATAGTTTGTGAATAAAATTTCCTTTTGAAAGATAAAAGCTGTTTTTTTTCTTTTTAGTTTTTTTTTAATGAAAAGTGAAGTGGTTCCTTTTTAGTAAAATTATTTTTTTTAATTTACTGCCAAATAATTTCCGAAATATATCGTGCAATGAATTTTAATTTAAAAGCGCTGAAATGACTCGGATAAAATATTGAATTTTACCTTTTCATTCAAACTATCAAAAAAAAACTGACATTTGCAAAAAAAGAGTAAAAGGGATACACAAGGATTTATTGAATCAGTGACACATTTAAGAAAATTTCAAACCAGCTGTCTTTTATTCACTTATTTATTAGTTTATCTACCTATTTTAATTTCAATTTATTTGTTATTCATTGCATTCAAATGATACAAATCTAGCTACTAAGATCTACATGCTAAATTATATTTATGATAATCAAGGATTAATTTTTGGTCCTAATAATTTATTGTCTAATTATAAGCGTTTGGACAACGAATTTGATATAAGTACTATACACATATCTCTAATTTTTACACTTAAAGACGCTAATGTATTATAATTAGTAATAAACTTGTAAAACCCATAATATATATATATATATAAAACTTTTTTATATATATTAAAGAGATATTTTTGTGATTATATTAATAAAATTGTAAATAATTTCACTTTTCTATCTATTTACCCATCTGCCTATCTATTATTTAATTATTTACTTCTCCATCTATCTATCTATCTATCTATCTATCTATCTATCTATCTATCTATCTATCTATCTATCTATCTATCTATCTATCTATCTATCTATCTATCTATCTATCTATCTATCTATCTATCTATCTATCTATCTATCTATCTATCTATCTATCTACCTCTCTCTCTCTACTTATCTATTTATCCATTCATCTATCTATAAAGTTAGTTAAGAATTTGACTATCTATTTATCTGTTTCTTTAACCAATTAGCTATCTATCTAATTATTTGTTTATCTGTCTATTTCACTTTCTGGCTATGTAACTATTTATTTATCTATGATCTATCTATTTACACATACATTTCTTTATCCAAGAATCTACATATAAATTCATATTTATGTCTGTAGGTTTATTATTTAACTATTCAATGTTCATCTGTATATATATATATATTGACATATGAGCATTGTTTATACATAGCTTCTGACAATATAATTACATCACTTTAAATTTCATATACATTGAGCTATGTATATTTAATATTTACATTTATGAAATTGATTTTTCAGTAATATCATCAAATAGTTAAAAATGAGATGCTATCTTTATTCTCTACTTATTCAATTGTAATTTCAGGATGATTAATACCTTATTTAAATCAGGCTAATTATATACATTTCCCATTCTATAGCTAACAAAATCAATCTTAAAAGCACCATACTCTTAATTAAGTGATGGTCCGTTTCATTGATATATTAGCTTTGTTTACAAATAACTTTGGAAGTGTCAGCATAACTATTTATTTATTTTGTTACTTAATGTTTTAATGATGAATCAATGCTTAAAAATGTGTTGTTTGCAATAAATTGACAAACTGTGATTATGAATAACTTTAATATATTGATTAAAAAAATAATTATTATAATAAAGATTTAAAATCTTTATATGGTCTTTAATTAAATAAAAAATAAATCAAAGTAATTTTTGATAACTAAAGTCATTCTAAAAATATAAACATATTTAGAAATATTATATTAATAAAAGAAAGGGTTATGATATGAAAACAGAGAAAAACGGGAAATGATTTTTGATTTCATATGCAAAGAGAGCAATATATAAAAATAATTATATATTATAATTATAATTATCATTGTTCAATAGATGCTACATTTTGACAATTATTCTTGTACTGGTGAATGATAATTTTATTTAAAACCCTATTGAAGCCCTAATTATAATAATTTGCATAATTCATTTCTGTTTAAAAACTTATGATGGTATATATGGAGTTAAACAGGAACTAATTATCTTTATTAAACTTATATTGTGGCTCATTTTAATTTTTCATAAGTTGACTAGAACAGGATTTTGGTAAGAATGATTTGTAATATTTGGCTCCATAAAGTCCATTTTTTAAATATATTATATGATCAGTTTCTCATGATATATGATATTCAAATACCTGACTAATAACCAAAATATTTTTATACTTTCTTCAGGAATCTTCACCTGTTAAGTCCACTCATCTTCCACTATGCTAAATGAGCAAGGATTCTTGACAGCTTAAATAAAATTATATTATATATTTATTAGTATCACATATTTCTTTTTATTAAATACACTTAATTACTATTAATCATGAAAATTTAAAATAAGAACAAGTGCAGGCCACATTTTTCACAATTTGCAAACACCACACAACTGTCTCTGCTTATTATTGCATGTCATATTAGTACTTTGGGAAGTATAAAACAGCTAAAGATATTAGTAATGCATGTTTTAATAAAGATAGCTAATAGCCAAAATTTAGCTTTTGGCTTTGAATATAAATCTAGCAAGTAATACCTACTAATCACTGACTTTTTGGCTTTGAATATAATTCTATCAAATAGTGCATATTGATTGCCTAAGCTTTCAATATTTTGCTTTGAAATAAAATCAAAAAAATTACTGCTGTCAGTGCAATAGTAAATATGTTTCAGTAAGTTTATATTATTAGATTCCATTTTTAGAAATGAGTAGTATTAAATCTCATTAAAGTACTAATTGCTAAAATAATACTAGTTACATGGGACAAAACACGGCTAAAATCATTATAGATTTATTAAGTCTTTATAATCATACAAAAATTAATTGAAGGCTAAAATCACTACAGATTTGTCTAAATAATTAAGTATGAATTTATAATACAGGCTTGGTAATTGTTTTAAAAAATATTCATAGTGTTGATATGAGTTCATGTTTTGTTCCATAGATGGTGTTTTGTTATATATTAAATATGCAAGTTATAATTATATGTCTATTTATTACATGATTTCTGAGAAATTTTTTTTTTATGATTTTAAAGTTTTTTAGACAAAGGATATTATATTAAAAATAATAATAGC
The DNA here is from genome assembly GCA_028023455.1 of Epiperipatus broadwayi. Taxonomy (NCBI): domain Eukaryota; kingdom Metazoa; phylum Onychophora; class Udeonychophora; order Euonychophora; family Peripatidae; genus Epiperipatus; species Epiperipatus broadwayi. Next base: position 12,525,670 of record JAQFVV010012401.1, read on the forward strand.
AATAATATAGGCATTATAATTATTAACAATAGGTTAATATTATTTTATATAACATGAAAAAAAAAAAACGATATACAACTTTGTAATTAATTAAGAAAAATGTTTATCACACAAACTTCTGAAATATTTGATAAATATTTATCCTGATTTTTACCTTGAAAAAGATGAAAGTCATATATATATATATAATCTTACTCCTACTTATCTATTGTGTATAAGCATGTACATGTAAGAATATGCAAAAAAATATATATTTATAAAAAAAATTAATTTTATATAGAAACTGAACTGGAATTTATCGATTCGAAATATGGATTTTTTATGCTTTAGCTCATCTTGCTGAAATTTTGCAATGAATTATTCAGGAAAACAGCCTTTTCGCTTGAATTAAAATATCTTTTATATATATGTAATTGAATCTAATAACATTTTAAATTCTAGCCTGTAATATTGATTAGAATATTAAAATAGATAATAATGTGAAAAAAAATCGCTTTAGGGTTATTCAGCTATTTACTTATTTATTACCATTATTATTATTAATATCATCATTGGAAATTTTTTTAAAAAATGTTTATTTAAAAAATAAATGTATTTACTCTTTTAGATTATTTAAATGATTATAAATTAAAAATAAAACATATATACATATAGGTATAGTATCAATATTATTCAGAAATAATGGCTAGTATTCTTCAAGCATGACTATAGATAAGACAAATATTCCTTCATTAATATATTGTATTTGCGCTTTACGCAAAAAGTGAAGCTTGTCTAAATCTTACAAAGTTATATGGCTTAGCGTTTTCGGAGCTCTTGAGTCTCCATAATCATAGCCTACTTTTAACTGAAGTTACGTTGTGGTTTATGTAAAATATTTTATGCAATTTTTTTTTTAACTATTACTTTACTTCATTAATATAGTATATAAAAAGTTTATTCAATAAAATAATGTATTAAGTGTTTGAACTTAATGCTTGTTGATTTGATCCTGACTCCATTTGACAGCTTGATACACATGTATTGCATCCAAAAAATTTATGCTTTTTTGTGACCACTCATATAAATATCATCCAAATTTTCCAATTAATAATTCTCTATGGAATAAATAATATAAAATAGTATTTACTTCTGTGAATTAACTATTTTTAGTGCTGAAATTCGACTTCCTCATCATTATTTTGTATATAGTGAGAGATATTTGTCTAATTATTTGCATAGATAAATATAAACAGTCTTTAGATAGCCTACTGCAGTGCAAAAATTTTTTTTGAAAATAATGAAAAAATAATTTTGTCCCTTTGTTTAGCTAAAATTAAATAGACATACTTTATAACTAATAATTGCCTTTTGAGCAGATTGACAATAAACTAATTGCAAGTAAAAAAATTCAAATATTGTATAAAATGTGGAAAAAAGTTTTATCTAATTTAAACCATACATTGCAGTCAGTACTGGCAGATCATCAAATCACCATATGATCACTATTTCATATGCTTACACATGCTGTTAATAACATTAACAAACTTTCAATGCAGCAGGCAAATCCAAGGTTCCTCACTAAAAATCATAAGATAGAAACTAGTCTGAGGATATTGGATGAGTAGGCACTAGATATGGATTTTATGCACAGCCTTCTATTGATTACCTAAGGTTTTCATTTAGTGGCACTGCTGTATAGGGAGTTTACTACTGTTATTACAATATAAGCAGATATATTAATGATACATTATAGCCATTTCAAAAAATATATATAATTAAATGCTAAAAATTAAATTATAAATTAAATAAATGACACTACACCTCCTTTAAACTTTAAAGATTACTTATATTAATGGAAAAAAAAATACTTAAGATAGTTGGTGGTTTTTGTTTGTTTAGACTAACTTTTAGTATTTTATTTATATTTAAGAATGAATTTATATTTTAAGAATATTTTCCTGCTTTATTTTTGTAATTTTGTGTTTTCAAGAGTTTAGACTTCCATTTTTGAATGAATAATGTATTTATATCTTAATATTAAATGTTATCATGTGCATATTAAATAGGACTAATACTATATTTTCTGCATAAACTAAATATACTTCTGGTTTGATGAGATAGTTATCAGTTTCTTTTTTTTGCATTGATATGAGTGACTGCTTTCTCTTTGAAATTAAATCAACTGACTATGGGATGAGAATCATTAGAGTTTACCTCAAGTAAATACTTTACTATGTACATACTGAGTCAAATAAAAAGTCACACTATGTTTAATAAATTAGAAAAAAATATAAAACATTGAAAAATTTAGGTTAGAGTTTAACTTCATCACTTATGTATATCATATATACAAGTGCGCATTAATACTTAATTAAAAATGATAGTGACATGTCTTAAATGATAGAGTGTAAAACTTCAATACATATTTTAAAAAAAGAATCCAAATAAACCAAAATTATATTTAAAAAAAAAAAGGATAAGAATTTAGTAAAATTAAATTAGCTGAATCTATGTTCGAATTGAAAAATTATTAAATAGAGATTAAAAGTGTACAATCTGGCAATGTTAAAATGAAGAATGGAATAGATATCACTTTTGGGGATAATTAAACTGGTTTAAAATAAGAAAGAAACTTTTTTCTAGTTGCTTCTAAATAATATTAAAATACTGAGTTAAAGTTACAATAAATTAACATTTCGTTCCAAAAATAGGAGATTTAGGATAGGGAGGATTACTTCAATATTTATTTCTTTTGTATTTTTCTTAATATTTATATGAAAAGACTCATAAAGATATATATATATTCTGGATTGAAATCTGAAAATCAAAAATATAGTAAGATAATTTATTCTAAAATGTTAAAATTTAATAAAATAAGGAGTGTAATTTGTTTATATTGTAAATAATATATTATATATGTTATATAAAAGGTAATTGAAGATTAAAAATAACATTCTAAATAAAGTTTATCCTTTGTTTTTTTTTTTAACAAATAGGATAAGAGAATTAAAGATTAGAGTATTAATCAAAGCATCCATGATGCAAATAATATAGCAGAGTTTAGAGAGTAGATGATCAAAAGTCATGTTACTATTCATTATTATTGCTAATAAGCATTTTCATATGTTCTAATAGAAGTTGAAGAAAAAAGAGGTATGGTATGAGAAGAGATTAAAAATCTAGCAGCAGTCAACAAAGATTAACCAACAGGAGTTAATGAATGCTTTTTTAATGTGTAAGGTAATCTCTTTTTTATCTGGATATGCCTTTGATATTTTCACATTAAAATCAAGCAAGAATTTATATTTTTTGAGTAGGCAAGTTATCTCACAAATCTGAAAATGTTTTATTATCCTATTTTTTTGGGGGGGGTGGGTGGGGTGTAACTATTTAAAAGAATTAGTATCTTTATAATAAATTGTGTGGAAAAGTAGACGTCTTTGAATATTTAAGTGAAAGGGACACATTTTTCCAAAATCTTTACAGATATAAAAAAATACAGTACTCATCATGCCAGACAAATACTAGGTTGCAAATTATGGTTTTATTTTTGATTTTATTTTATAACTAAAAAAAGATATAAATTTATTAATGAATCAAAAATACCTAGTATGAGCTGAATACCTGGAAAAAAAAATCTGTTTTCTTGAAATGTAAACTTTTCAAAATTTAATCTGGATTTAAACCATGGGCCATAGGTATGGCAAATAGATATAAAGCTCTAATAAATAATTAGTAGATTTTTAGGGACTTTTTGGATGTAAATCTTAAAATTATAATAATCATTTTTGTGTGTATTTATCTATAAATATTTCAGCTAAGATGTAAAAAGGTAACAACCAATTACAAACTGGCAGTGCAGTTGAAATCACATTGTCTAAAAATAGTACTTCTTTGTTGGATTCACCCGAACCTAAAAGTGTATTGAATTTACTCTGATTCTCTAGATTATATAAATATCATTTGAAATTTTATAGCCAGTTTGTAATTGAATGTTGCTTGCTTACATAAATATTTATAAATAAATACATAAAAATAACTATTATAATTTTAATATTTATACATTGTCAAATTTTCTCTTTTATATATATATATATATTGTAACGATCGAAATGAAAGTGATGATCGAATCTAACCGCAAAAACAATATCTGCACTACAAGGGCGCCATCTAGGCATTTGAGCCTAGAAAAATTTATAGAGTAGGCAGATATGCGCTGTTAAGATTCCACTTTATTTAAATATTCCGATCGTTAGCCCAAGTCACTAGCTCATTGGAGTAGCAGAGATAATAAAATATAAATTTTATATCTTAAATATAAAAGAATAAAGCCACTGCCAGAAATTAACACATAAAAATATTTATTTACGCACATATAAAATAATATTTAAATTTTGAGGAATAAATTTAACGTTTATATTTTTTTATATTGATCTTTAATTCTAAATTTAAGTAGATTGCAAATAATGAGTTTAATATTTTATTTAGATGGTCAAGTATGAATAGACTACACAGATCTGCATTTGAAAAGAAAATATTCTTCCCTGATTTAACCTTAGGCAACAAATTTCGCAATCAACTGGTGCCAATCCATCTGATACATTCATGTATTCAATGTAGCATGATACGACAACACAAAATACTATACTGCCAGGAATGTACATCTGAACAATAAGTAGAGATAGGGAAGACATTGACTCTCCACCAACAGGAATGTTACATCTGTTGGCAAGTAGAACAATAAACAAAAAACTCCATAGGAATGGACTGCGAACCTTTGCCGTCTTACAAATCCATCCATAGGCAACAGAAGGTGTGTGGCATATATCTATAATCCTGTCCATAGCGGACCTCATACTACATCTACAACTACACAAATATATCCAATCCATTGAACCAATTCAACTACGAAATGAATAACCTAAGATTACCCTCCCTTAATATAACTTTACAAATCTATATAGCCATTCACGCCCGACTTAAATTTAACATTTAAATACGTTCGCACAGATTTGTTTAAAAATGTTGGGTATAGATCGATTACATAGATTCCACGGTCAAAACACTTCAAAATAAACATAAACGATCAAAATACAAAATTATTGATACCGACAATCGCAGAGGGAAATATATAAGTAACCCAATAGTATTCACCATAAGATACTTGCATTGTCCCCAATAACTTAAAAGACATCCGAATAAATACATTTTAGATACTCACCGTAAGGTATCATTATTTATCGAATGTCTATATATTTTGATCAAATATGAAAACCAAAATATAATTAACCGCAAATGAATCCATGCAAGCGTCTATAAACAACTTAAATTTCATACATTTAAATAATCTTTACAATAAGGAAAAAAAAATGGAAATGATGTTTATCAATCGGGAAACATATAAAATTAAACATTATTAATTTGATTTAAAAACTTAAAAGTCAGATAGAAGTTCATAAGCTTGAACGAAAGTTCTTAGTTATTTTTTTAAATTTAGAGTTCATGTCAATATAGCTTACAGTATAAGAGTCCAGGTTCCTGTTGGCAATTCCCATGGCATCTCCATTGGAAGAAAATGTTCTGGAGGTAGCATTAGCTGGTTCCATTCTGGTATCACAGTCTTTTCATTTTATTTTTTTTTTTTTTTAAACAAACAAAAAAAATGAGAGAGAACGGCAAGTGTGTCTTACTGTTGTCATCAAATCAAGTTGGAAAAACTGACTGGAACTCAATATTTTTTTCTTTTTATAGTCCTCCTATGGATTCCATGAACAAAAACGTCACTGTTCTGTTTTTTCGTTATGGTCTGGGCCTTTATTTGCTTCCATTGGTCAAGCTAAAATCTCTTTCTTCTCTTATCTAACTTTTCATTTGACTTTTTAATTAAACAGCTTTTAGATAATTAATAAACAATCATTTCCATTTATAGATTACAGGAATTAATTAATACCTGTTTTTATTTTAACTTACGTTATTTTTTTATTAAAATATTTTTATATTTCAATCTTGTATTTTTTTATTTAAAAAAATACGTTCAAATACTTTTTTTTTTTTGTTTATGAAAAAAATATTTTTAAAGTTTAGCATCTGTGCGAATATATATATATATGTTTAACAATGTTTTAATTTTAGCGTTTAGTTTTTTACTTTTATTTGCGAACTTTTAAGTTTTTATTTTAAATAAATGTAACGACATATTTATATATCGTTACAATATATATATATACCTTGTAACACACTTTTGTATATTATTCTTAGTACCAACTACTAATATATTCATACAATAATTGTATACATGTAAAACTATAGTAGAAAATATTTATAAGATATATTTTATCAAACCCATCTCCTGTGGGCTTACATTTATTTAAAAAGTATTAATTTTTATTTTTATTAACTATATACATTGTTAATTCTTTCTTTATGCTATTAATATTGCATGATTTCCATTATCCATATTATTTTGTTATTAAATATTCTAAAAAAATCTCTGTCATTAAAATACCATTATGGTATCTATTAAACATTTCTAGTAATCTTTTTTTGTCTTTTATTGTTATTGTGGTCTTAAATTTTTGCATTTTTTGTTAAATCTTGTAATGTTTACCAAATTTCTTCTTCCAAAACTAAACTGATTCATCATTTTTTTAGCTACTCATATAAGTTTCTCACTTAATAAATATCCCATAATGCTTGTTTTAATTAGAAATTGATCTTCAATTGTTGATCATTTTCACTACAAGTATCATTTCTTTTGTTTTTCTTATTCAGTTTTTAATATAGTGTCACAATTTTTTATGTCAAGTTCTTTTGGTTTATATAAATCTTTCTTATGCAAAATGGTTACAAGTATCTACTTTTAACGTGTGCAGTTTGCATTAAAGCATTGACTTTAAGCAGATTTCCATTGTTATCTTTTACAGTTTTTTATTTACAGCTAATATGTGTATCTATTGATTATTGCTTTTCTTTTTTTATTTTAATTTTGATGCCATTTTGAAAATATTAGATGTATTCAGTAATGAAAATTAGTTGGTTTGACTTTACTATATTTCACTTATTTCATCACTTTAGGTTATTTGCTTCTGAAATTATTACTAAATGCAAACAATATGTGATTTTTTCATAAGTTAAAAGATTGGAATCTTTTTTCATATAGTAATTTTTTTTCATATATATATATTCTTTGCAATTTAGTATTTTATCCTTAAATTATCTTATAATAAACATGATAGTGCCATGTCATTTAAGAGTGAAGTTATAATTATGAAATAAAATTGGGTTTTGATTATATCTATGGACTATACTGTTTATCTTGATTCTCAATTAGATTAATAATAAATATGTTCAGTGATATCTTGGGTGAACAGTTTCCTTCAGTATTTGTTTATGTATAATAAACATTTTTGTTCATGATTTCTCATGGCTATAGCTTTCACAGATCATCTGATACAATTTTAATATGGCATTATTTCATTGGATTTTATTTTATAACAAATTAGCATAAACTGTTGTTATGTACAATAATTATATTACTTATGCTGTTTTATGTCTATTCTTTTTCTATTTATATCTGAATTTCACTTTCAACATTCAGCATTTATGTATTTTAACAATTTTCTTAAAAGATTTTATTGGGAACAAATATTAATATAAAAAGTAAATTTAAATTTATAGCCTTAAAATAGTTAACCACGGTGTAAAAGTAGCATCCAGAAAAGACAGTATGTAACAAATTAGTCAAATGTTAAGTGGCATATTTTATAATCTCTGAATGGATTAATAAATTTGGAGATGAATTCAGAACTGTCAAAAGTCTTATCAAATAACTATATTAATTTTATTTTAAAATTTATGGTAATTAAGTAAGACTATCATATCAAAGATCAATGAACAAGTTTAAATGTTTTTTATCAGATTTATATAGAGTTAAATAATTTTTGTTAAATTTTTAAAAAAAAACAAAAACAAAAAACAAAAACGTACTTTTATTAGTATGATACTTTTTATCTAACATGTTTTCTACTAATGTTGAATATTGCAATTTTATTTCAATTTTTATTTACATTAATGATTTTTATTACAATGTATATTACATTCTCTTATGATAGATAGGAGGAAATAATTAGGCAGTAGAGTAGTACAACCTAGTAAAAATACCTTATCATCATCAATGGCAGTCAAACATTATTACAATATCTTTAATATCTTTTGGTATCTTATCAATATTTACAGCTATATCATAAAGTTGAGTGAATTTTCTATATTATTAAAATGTACAAATATAGTCCAATTTTTAGTCTACTGAGATAAATCTATCGATTAAAATAATTAGAATTAAAATGTTAAGACTCGATTAAAATATTATAAATACATTTAATAATTTTTATTTATAAATAATGTTATATATATATAAATAAAATTATATTATATATATAGCAATACTATATAATATATATATAGTTCCATTAGTTAGTTATACATATCACAGTGCCTTTTTCACTTTAGCTCAATCTATATCGTGTGTGTGTGTGTGGGGGGGGTAAGCGGGGAAGAGAGAATAAAGTGGGGCAAAAAAATAAAGTGTAAAAAAATTAAAATGTGATGAATAGAGGGATAAATATAGTGCAACTGAAATAAAGCTATAAATATAAGTAACATCGGTAAGATATGAATCTCTGTTTGGTACTAGAGTAATTTATTTAGTAAACAAACTTAATAGCTGGGTAGTTAAATGATTGGGGTGGTTAAGAGAATAGAGATTTGAGTGGAAAAATATTTATCTAAAGATTTTATTAACTTATTTTATTAGAATAGGTCGAGGGAAGTAGACGAACAGTGGAGATGGTTTTATATAAATACGACATAAGAGATAGATGTACTGGTGGTTTTATATAAATACGACATGGAAGATAGATGAACTGGTGGTGTGGATTCAAAAGCTACAGTAATCACTTGGGTGATTAACGGAATACGGCTTGTCTTTGACAAGGTTAATGCCCAAGTAGTCCGACACAAACAGCGGATCATTTCGAGGTGATCCAAGAGATTACCGGGAAAGAAAAACTGTTTCATTCCCCAATGGTAGAATGGCGAGCTAACTTCAGGAAGGAAGGTACAGACTGAATGGAATACTTGAAGCGGATTTTTAAAAGAAATTATATAAAACTGGAAACTATTTGTCTGTTTCTACGCCCAGGCTGAGATCCTTACCCCAATAAACTACGGACTAAACTGGGTGAAAACAATAACTAGTTAAATTTACTCTGAAACTCTACCCTCGGGTTGACAGGGGTATCGACAGTATCAAATTACACAAGGAGTTATTTCTCAGATCAGACATGACATTACTATAACACTTTGAAACTATTATATATATATTTAATATTGAAACTCGATTGTAATTTTATACCAACTTAAAATAGAATACTAAAGTGATTTATCATTTACAAACTCGGAATGTGAAAGAATATTTAATTCAGAACATGAAATTACTTTTAAATTAAATTGATCATTATTACACTAGTTTACACAGAGTTGGAAATATTACTATTGGCAATGTTTGTTTATGAAATAAGAACATAAGAAAATATAAATGCATTCAGTTGAAATATTATTACTATTAATTACAATTTTATAAATGATTTCTAAAGACTAGAGCAGAGGGTTAAAAAAAAGAAAAGAAAATTTACTGACAGATTAAATAATAGCATTATAAATGACATAAAAACTTACATGTGATTTGTTTGATTGATAACATTAAGCACGGAAGAAAATTAAAGTTCATGTAACAAAGTTACTCTTTTTCTTCATCCAGCTTGGCTTGTAACGTAGGCGCGCATTTTTGAAAGTTATTGTAAGGCATAGTAAATTTAGAGATTGGAAGTTGGAAATTCTGAAGTATATGAAACATGATCAAACAGCGGCACGAAGATCCATATTGGCGGGCAGAGATCAGCTCCTGGCACTTAGCCCATCAACATTGCGATTCATTGGTAAACTTCTTAATAATAATGTTTGAATTATACTCAACTGCTGTGTTGTCTCGAGACTACCTCTCTCACACACGACAAAAGTTAGAATGTAAGTTTTTCTAAAATAGCCACTGCTGACCTTTCCGACTTGTTTTGTTTTAGGCTCCGCCTACTTTCCACCTCTCAGCTTGACCAACAATCAATTATCTGTTTTTAGCAATCTTTTAATTTAATACCATTTTAAATCGATACATAATTACATATAAAAATTCCTTACTAATTTTGACTACAACTTAATTGCTCTGAACATTTGTGCAATTAGATTTTAATTAAAAACACTGATCAAAGGAATGTGATTTTTGATCAGTATTTTTAAACGACTTTATACAATTTTAAAACTAAAATTTAAAACAAATACGCCCGCACTGAAACTTTAAATTAAATGATATAAATTCACAAACCACGCACACACGAATATTATTTCATGGTTTGTGACATTTATATACGGAAACTTTACATATTTATTTATAAACTATAGAATATATAACTAATTTATATTATAACTTAAAATAGACAAAATCTCACTGCGGGCGAACAGTAGTTTGAATTACCGTACATAAAAACACCTGAAACGAAGATCGGTTCTCTGATCTGTCTGTTTCAGTACAGTCAAAACTGTCAGCTAAATTGGAGAATTCAATAAAGACATTACAACTCTATAGATTTGAATTATGATATTTTTAAGCCTTAATTTCTTGTTCTGTTTTACAAAAATGCTTTTGAATTTTTGTTATCATCAGTAATCTGCCAAAAGACTGGTACTTTATAGAAAATCACACCCATTCTTCAAAATTTTCTTTCTCTGACTCTAATTTTACTATCTCTTTCAACACATCATTCATAATTATTCTGCCTCTAAATACATTCCCAGTTCATTTTTTTAAACAAATAATTTTTTCAAAAAATAACTTTTTTTCACTTCTTATCTTTTTTTTTCACTTGGATATTTTTCATTTTATCTTTTCAACTTCTTTCTACTTTTCTTCATATCAACATCTCTAAAGTTTTAATTGTTTCTCTCTACTTTTTCTAATTACCAATGTTTCTACTTCACACAAAACAATGCTCTAAACAAAACATTTATCAGGTATATTTTTATTTAATTTTAATGGTTCATTGAATGCCTTAAATCAGCAAAATTCTCACTCTAATTTTTTTGTTGCTACTTCCATCATCAGTTATCCACTTTTCCAAATATTTAAAAGCACTTACTTATTTTATAATTTTCTGTCTATTGATTCTCTTTATCCATTTTTATTTCTTAACTTTTATTAGCATTTATTTTCATATTAATTTTTCTACAAACCTTGTCAATTTTACATAACATTTCATAGAGGTCAGTCATATTTGCAAGTTCTGCAATATTAGTGCATTAATCTTTCTACCTCCAATGACAATTCTGTTCTTATCAAAACAACATTCATTTAATAACTCTTCTAAATACAGATAAATAAAACAAGAGATAGATAACAACTATGCTGTATGCTTGTAGCTCTTCCAAATAAAATCATATACCCATATCTTCCTTAATATATGTTTGGATTCATATACAAGGCTATCCATAAAAATCTCCATCAAAATGTATTTTATTTGCAATATAATCAAAACATTAACCCAATTTTTTTTCATAAAATGTCTTTCATGGTCACTAAAACAAATATTAATCTATCTCTTTCTTTCTTTCTCTCTCTAATATATATATATATATATATATATATATATATATATATATATATATATATATATATATATATATATATATATATATATATATATATTTAAACTGGAGGCCTTCTCTGTTTCAAAAGTCAACTACTTTAAAATAGAAAAAAAGAAAATATATGTACTTATAGGGATTTTAAAAAAAAATTGTTATTTAAAATTTTGGATTTTATTATTTTTTTTAGAGTGCATGCCATTATATATATATATCACACATTCAATTATATTTGGAAATCATAGAGATTGTTTTGAAAAAAATTTGATTGAGATATTTTTTTATTGTGATTAAGGGAAGGGTTTTTCTAATTAATTAGAATCTAATTAATGATAAAAACCCTGGTTGAATTTGTTTTAGAGAATTTTTTTTGTTGTTAATTCATTCAGTTTTAGCTTCTCTCAGAGAAACCTTTCACAATCAGTAGTTTTTTTTGGACAGAACAGAATTACTAGAGAAAAACCATTTTTTAAAGAAAGTTCATCTAGTTATTAAAATAGACTTTGACCTTCAAACTGATTTCCTAAAAAAGGTGCAAATGCTTACTACTGGGGAATAGTGATCAGCAATTCAGAATGCAGAAACTACCAGCCTTGCAAAAAATATCAAAGGTATGCCATGGTAAAAACCCATCTAAGATGAACCTCAGAGGTCTAAAGTTGTTTCATTGATAATATGCCCTAATTTGATTGATCCATAAATTTGCCTGCATACTTTAAGCACAAAGCCACAGGCATTTGGAGATTATTGTTACATTATCATGCACAGTTTTTGGAGTGAAGAGAGAGAGAGCAGTGTATCTTTAATAAGTGTTACAACAAGCATCTTCTAGGATAAATTGAGAAATCTATATTCAATTTTTCTGTAAACAAGCGGAAACACTAAAGTCATTGATAGTATTTTCTTTTCCTGAGAACCATATAATCAGAATAATAAGGAACAATAATCCAGTGGATTGTACAGCAAATAATGTTGGGCATTAATAAGATTATAATCAATGAATTAGTAAACTTATTAACAGATATGGATCATAGTCAGGTCTGCAAAAAACCTGAGGGAAGAAGAAATAAGAGAAGCATACAAGATGGAAGCAGGAAAACAGTGTCCAATGTGGTGGTTGATAAAGATGAACCAACATTAGTTGGAGCTAATCAGACTTGTCCCATTATAAACATCAAGATTGGATCTCTCTCAGTGGAGGCTTTAATTAATTCAAGGAATCAGATGTCCCTGCTTTCTAGTTATTTTTATATGTGAATAAAAAGAAACAACTATAGCTGTATATACTTCCCCTAAAGAGACTGCAAGTTACAATGACCAATGATGTGGCTACAACTGCACCTGGAAGGCATGGAATTGAATCAGATCTTCTTGATAATGCCCAGTCTGATGCAAGATGTCATAATTGGAACTGATTTTTTATTTAAGCATAAATGTGTGCTAAATCACAATAAAAATGCTTATTTTATTGTAGAGAAAGCATAATGCCCTTGGAAGAGTTAAAAGCAGTTGCTGCAAATACAGTGCATACAGCAGATAAAAGACACAGTTGAGATGAAAAATAAAGTGGAACAATCCATTCTAAAGGGGATGGAGCAACAACATCTTCTAATGGAGACATTAAGGCAAGGTTATACAGTTTTTTTTCCAATAGACCTCAAGGTATTGAAGGATATGTCCATCAAATTAAGGTTACAGAAGAAAATCATTATCCAAGTTGATCCTACCCATTCCATTTCAGTATAAAGCTGAGATGGATAGTCATATAGCATCACCATATATTAACCTTTTTGTGGTTGTGAAGAAGAAAAATGGGGCTGTTAGAATATATTTGTTACTCAGCAATTGGATCCTATCATGGTTCTGAAAAGAGACATTTGCCCCTACAATAACCAAACATCTAGTTACGTTTCAAGGGACAACTATTTTAACTAATATGGACTTGACCTCTAGTTACTGGCAGATACTTTTTCATCCAAGTGACCACTGATATATTGGCTTTCAATATGAAGAGTATACATATGTTTTAAATATATACCTTTTGGACTGATTAATAGTGGTTCAGGAATTTTAAGGTGTCTGAACCAGATTTTATCTAAAAAGATAAATAATATTATTGTGATGTACATGGATGACATGGTTTTTGCTTCTAGAAATATAGAAGAACATTTAAAACATTTAGAGTTGCTTTGAACAGACTGCCATAAAAATGTCACTATCAATTTGAAGAAGTCTTATTTGGCCATGGAGAAAGTGGCATTTTTAAGTTTTTTGATCAGAAAGAATGGCATTAAGCCTCATCCAGATAAACTGGCTGCAATTGAGTATTGCCCTACACCTTCCAATAGGCATCAAGAACAGACCTTTTTAGGACTATGTAACTTTTATCACAATTCTATGAAAAAATTTGCCATAGGGATCAATTTTGGTTCAGTTATTAAAAAATATCAGAAATGGATTTGGGGTTCTCAACAGAAACAAGAGTCTCATTATATCAAGAGGATATTCCTGGAACAAGTAGTTGTGGCTTATTCTGACTTTTCTCAAACATTCTATATACAAACTGACAGTAGTGGACCAGGTTTGTGGGTAGTCTTATTTCAAATCAACAAACAGCAACACCACACAATATTATATTTTTGCAGCTGAACACTTAAGGGAGCTAAAAACAATTAGATTACTACAGAAGAGGAAACACTGGCCATTGTATGGGCCTTTGGTAAGTTTAAACAATTTTTTTGCTAGAACCTAATGTCATTGTTATTACCAATCATAAAAGTTTAACATTTCTGAAGAGCAGTTAGTTGACAAAAATGATGGGTTGGTTAAATCCAGCCAAGTCCTGCAGAAATTCCATATAGGGTTGCTATTGCTAAAGCAGGGATAACATTGTGGCTGATATCTTGAGTTGGAATCTCATAGATCTATCCTATTGTCATATGAAGTCAGATAATTTAAGTATTGCAGCAATCACTTTGGCTATGGATGAGGCAGTGGAGCAATATTCATGTAGACTCCCTGAAATACAGGCAACAGATACAAAATATGCTCAGATGATAGTATATAAGAGAAGTGCAATGAGTCCATCACTGGCTGACACAGTTAAGTTAGAACAAGATAAAGGAGCCTATCAAATAATGGGTGAAATATTGCAATACAAGGTTACAGAAGGGGATTCCTGGAGGACCATCATACCTAAGAGATTTAGAAACCAGCTGATTGAATATATACCTTGCCTTTATGGACATTTTTAACCATACAAGATTGAGCATATACTCCAAGAATTATTTTATTGGCCTGGAATGTATTCAAATATTTTATCTGTTCTCAGAACCTGCCACATATGTTCACAAACTATAAATAAAAAACATACATGAGTCTTACAACTAATTTTGGCTCAGAATCCTTTTATGGACCATTACCAACTAATAAATGATACTGGTTGTTAATTGTGATGTATGATGTTTTCTCAAAATATGTGACAATCCATCCATTAAAAAAGGGTCATTGCCCAAAGCACTATTAATGTCTTGCAAGAGAAGCAGATTCCTAGAATTGGAAAATTGCAGTTCATACTGTTCATGGGACATCATTTAAATCCTGCCAATGAAAGCAGTGATTCAACAACAGGGTATACAGCATTTATTAATGTTTATACACAATCCTCAATCTAATCCCTGTGAATAGATTATGAGGGAGTTAAACTATTTGTTTTGACTATATGTCATTAAGAACCACAGAGAGTAGGTGAAACAAACTGAGAATATTACCAACTAAATCATGGACTCAAACGAGTCCAGAGGATTTACACCAATTAGATTACATTTCAGTCAGAATTATCCTATACTTATTAAGGTGCTTTGCCCATGAATTGAGGAAATATTTATAGAGAAAGTGATAAGAAAAGACTAGAATAAGATTAAAACACATAGACAAATTATGAGTAAGGCATGGAAACTGGTGACCATGCCAATTCAATATTTATGCTTGGTTTTTGCCAGAAAACCTCATGTTAGCTATACAATCCAGCATCAGTATAAAAATGTTCCCCTATATATGACAGTTCTTTTCCCAATCAAAAAAAAACACGTTCAGAATGCATTTATCCTGGAGGATGAGTCTGTGGTTTATGAATCTTATAATGCATGGAATCTCAGACCTGTACAGCAGAAAATCAATAATGCTAGGGTAAGAGGTGAAAGTTAAAATTAGTCATGATTTCACTAGATTGAAGACAGGGCAAATGTTCAGCAGGGTTTCTGTGTGTGTGTAAGGTGGGTGGGTAAAAAAAAAAAACAAAAAAAAAACAAATAAAAAATAAAAAAGAAAAGAAAGATTTTTTATGAGGCATGATGGGACAATTGAACTGGAGGCCATCTCCATTTCAAAAGTCAACTACTTTAAAATAGAGAAAAAGAAAAAAATATATACTTATAGGGATTTAAAAATAAAATTTATTTAAAATTTTGTTTATTTTTTATTTTTAGAGTACATGCCATTATAAGCATATATATATATATATATATATATATATATATATATATATATATATATATATATATATCACACACCTAATTATATTTTGAAATTGCAGAAATTGCTTTGAAAAGATTTTGATTGAGATATTTTTTTTATTGGAATTAAAAAGCTGAACTCTTCCAGCTAAAAGATTGAAAGGGAAAGGGTTTTTCCAATTAAGATTTAATTAATAAACAAAGAGTCCTGTTTGGATTTTGTTTTAATTAAGATCTGGCAGGAGATAGAGAATAAGATAAAAGCTTTTTTTTGTTAATTCATTCAGTGTTTAGTTTTTTTATCTTGCAACAAAGCTTTCTGCTAGCAGTTTTTTTTCTGCAGACCAGAATTGTTAGAAAAACCATATAAAAAAAAGAAGTAAGAAAGATCAGTCGATTATTATCATAGACTTTTTATATTGATTTCCTATAGAAGGAACATACACTTATTACTAGGGACTAATGACTAACAATTTATAATGTAGAAACTTCTAGTCTTGCAGAAAAATATCAAAGGTATGCCATGCTAAAATCTTTTTAAGATGAACCTCAGAGCTCTAAAGCTGTTTCATTATTAACAAGCCCTAATTTAAAAGCATTTGAGATTGATTTGTAAATTTGCCCTCATACTCTGCAATTGACTTCACAGTTATCAAAAAAGAAAAAACAAAGGAAAGAAAACAACAGTAATGTATACTTACTAGATCTGAACCCTGCACATGCTGTTGGAACAAATAACAAAGAAAAATTTAAGCCTTAAAGGTAACCTAATGTTATTATGTATAACCAGATCTTAATTCTCTAAGCTTTCTATTTAACAGAAACAGGGGAAAAGTAAAAGGAACTTATGATAGAATTATTTGTATAAGCTTATTTATTTTTAGTTGATTTATTTATAATAATTTTTATATTATTATTCTTTACTATTGCGACATATCAATAGTAAATAATTAATTCAAGAGTTTATTTTTATAGGCTGGGAATGTGAGAGTGTATTGAAAGTCTTTATCTTGTACTCAATTTTTTTTATTTGTTTGTATTGAAAGTTTTGACTGATAACAGTAGATTTCTTTTTATCTCACCTGTCCCATTTTGTTTGAAATCCATTTAGTTTAATGTGTGTCAGTGTCTACTGCAGACTGTGGCTCTTTTGACTGATGGTTTATTATGGTTTAATTCTGTTTTCTTCTATGCCATATAGAGTGTGAGATTTTTTTTTATTATTATATTTAATATTATGTAAATCATAATCTTTTCTATTTATTTATATGGAGAGAACCTTAAGGGTTGTATAGTAAATGTGAGCTCTTATGAGTGTTTAAGGAGCATAGGACATCCTTGTTTTAGTCCTGAGGTCTTTTCAGGGGTTAAAAAATGATCCCCCAGCACTGTTCATTGACTTCCATTTAAGTAACCTTTATTGAAGATCTACAACAAGGGATATAGATATGGATAATCATATAATATGCAGAAAATGGGAATAGGTTCCTAAGGAAAAGGAAAATAGAAAGGAAAGGAGAATGGTATTTGTGTAGTAAACCATTGGCAGGAAGATAATGGCAATTTCCAATAATTTTAGGTGAGCAAACCAAATTGTCTGCTGAGACTTTTGTGATTCTATAATATTCACTTATACTTTCAGACCAGTCTGGTAAAAACATTTAGTTGATTTTTTTTTTAGAACTAGTATTTGTTTTAAATTTAATAAATCTAAAAATTATTAATAATTATTTTTCTTTTACTGGTATTTGTTTCTGTATTCTGTTCCTCAATTATCTAAATAATATTTAAGATCTCTTTCTCTTCCTGTGTCCAGATAGTGGCATGTATATCAGACTGTTTATCGGCACAAATTCTGATCACCATAAATCAAATTTTTTAGGTTATCAGTGGTCTAGTAGCATCCTTGGTGATAAGAGGTGTGAATTCCAGTACAATATATATATATATATATATATATGAATTCCAGTACAATATATATATATAAACAGACACTCTGTTTCATGTATATATTTTAAGAGTTATTTTTCCCTTCCACCTAAAGTGATTGATTGAAGGAAAACAGATGTATATGAAAGAAAACAACTTTCATAGAAAAAAAGCAAAATGTTTAAATTTAAGAGAAAATATTGATTAAGAATTGAAAAAAAGAAGATAAATCTTCATGATTGATTTTTATCATTTTTACATCATAAAATAAATGCATCTTTAAGTATTTAAAACTGGCATTTATTAAAATATATTTTTAATTTTTAAAATGATGTTGTACAAAGTATAATAATTGCTTGAGGCAAACTTATCAAATTGGAAAACATGGCATAATCTACCTAATTCCTCATCAGTACCACTAAAACTAAACAAAGCACTCGGGCTTAAATGAAAGCTGTTTGACAAATCAGATACAGTGAAGTCATACTGGATTAATCCAGAGACTTGATCAGGGTATAAATGGAGTTTGAAGTTCAAAAAAAGTTCTATCTATATGTTGCTTAACTGTTTAGTTGCCAAGTGATTTTAGTGCAGAGTCACTTTTGGAATATTATATTTACAGCCACACAGCTTATCCCAGCTGAGAAATTTAGTTTTACTAAGTGTGAACCATACAGTTGCTGGATGTTGAACAGAAAAGTATTAATATGGAAATCATAAGGATGATAGGCTAGTCAGTAATAGTTTTTTCTCTATCTACCACCATAAATCTCCAAACCATGCTTGGTTGAATACCAATGGAAATTAAATAATGCCATTCAGATTAAATAAACCAACCCCTTTTTGAAATGCAATAGTAACCTGTAGTGGATGAACATACCAGAGAAAAATGAAGATAACGATTTTATGAAATATTAAATACTTATATATTTATAATCAAAAAAAGTATCTTGAAATAAATCATAAATGATTATATTTTATATGCAAATTATGTTTTTCTCTAGGAATAAATCCTAAATGCTTATACATTTTATATACCAAATACATCTGTGTGGAAATAAAGAATTAATACTTATATGTTTATAATCAAAAAACATCTTTCTTGAAATAAATCATAAATGTTTCTTAGGATAAATTGTAAATGCTTATATATTTTATATACCAAATATGTCTGTGTGAAAATAAAGAATTAATACTTATATGTTTATAATCAAAAAAACATCTTTCTTGAATTAAATCATAAATGATTATATTTTATATGTAAATACGTTTTTCTTAAGATAAATCCTAAATGCTTATACATTTTATATACCAAATACATCTGTGAGGAAATAAAGAATTAACCTATTTTTTTGCTGATTATTTTATTGGCTTAGTGAGGTAAAAGTCTAAACTTTTAATTGATCAATTCACAAACTCAAGCATCAATTCACAAACTCAAGTGTCAAAATATATTCATCTTTTAATATTATATTTACTTTACTTTCATTTGTAAAAAGTATATTAATAATTTGTCAGGTTATGAAAGTGAATGAAAGTTTTTTCAAAAATAAATTTTTATTTATAATTATAAAAATATTCGATAGCAGCAAATCTAAAATGAACGTTACTCACCAACCAAAAAGTTTTGCTGACATCAGTGATTTCTTTCCCAATTTTACATTGCAGATAAGTAAATATTTTTTGCTAAAGTCTTAACTATTTTTCTAAAATAATTTTATTTTTAAGATATTTTATCAAAATAATTTATAATTTGTCAAAAAATACTTTTAAAATGGTCTAAAACATTCATTTATCATTTTCGAAATAAAACAAACGAAATCATAACAGTGGATATTATTGACACCCATTTTCTTTGTTGTCGAAATTTAACAGCCAATAAGATTCAAGAAAGACTGCCTTATTTTTTTGTTAGACCTGAAATGTCAGTTTTATTGATTTTTTACTTGTAAAATAATTCAAGAGAGAGTAGCATCTTATGGAATTTTTTATAACCTTTCAAATGATGGCAAAATCTTTACCATAACATTAAAAATAGCAGGATTTGAACGATGGGAAGTGGTCACATTTTTAGCCATAACTAGAAAGAAGTTGGTTAATACTTATCAGTTTATAATAAAAAAAAATCTTTCTTGAAATAAATAGTAAATTATTATATTTTTATATGCAAGTACGTTTTATTGGGGATAAATCACATATACTTATATGTCTATAATCAAAATGAATCTTTAATAAAATAGATCATAAATGATTATCATTTTATATGCAAATACATCTGAATTAAAATAAAGAACAAATACTTATATCTGATCTGCAAAATATGTTTGTACTAAAATAACTCATAAATACTTATATGTTTGTATACAATATACATCTCTATTGGAATAAATCATGAATATGTATATTTTAGACACACATTATGTCTGTATCGAAATAAATCCCAAATACTTATATGTTAATAACCAAAACATCTTTAATGGAATAAATCATAAATGATTATGTAAACAAAATATGTCTGCACTAGTATAAATTATATATGCCACATATATCAATCTGAATGAAATATAAACATTATATAATTAAGGTACATCTATAGATAGTGAAATAATAAATGTTATGTACAAAACACAGTTATACTTGGAAGGATTAGAAGTGCTTAAGAAAATAATACATATCTATAAGAGAAGAAATTACAAATGCTTGTTAGTAAGATATAGCTGTGCATGGATTAAGGAATAATATTTGAATCACAACTAAAGAAATAAAGGTCACCATGAATAAATACATCACCAATGACAAGTAACTGATCAATGGAACCCAAGAAAATATGCACATACCAGAAAATGGATTCTAAAGATGAACTATATCAAAAATGGACTAATGATAAACTTTATGGGCTTATTGTCCAAAATAACTATGGAGAACTAATGATCTTAACAACAAATGTTATGAAATAAATTTATTGTTATATAAAACCAATCCAGTTGTTCATGTTGCATCATTTGCCATTCATTGCACTTGTTCACTAGCATCTCATGCCTCCTGAGCTAAGTCTGG
Organism: Epiperipatus broadwayi; assembly: GCA_028023455.1. Taxonomy (NCBI): domain Eukaryota; kingdom Metazoa; phylum Onychophora; class Udeonychophora; order Euonychophora; family Peripatidae; genus Epiperipatus; species Epiperipatus broadwayi. The sequence goes on from JAQFVV010012401.1 coordinate 12,546,903, forward strand.
CATAACTAGACATAGGTAAGTCAGGTTGTAGTGAGATGAAACTCTAGTGGTGTGATTTGGGAAACCAAACACATAAATTTCTAGGTGTTTCCAGTCTCTATGGTGCTACATTCTCTGATGAGCAGAAATATTGTTGTAGGTGGGGTGACATCTGTATTGGGGAATGCCAATTGATGGTTTCTTCCTACAATATGCTCATCAGGAAATAGTGACAACCAAGGTAAAGAGATTGTATGGGAATCCAGTTACAATATATATATATATATATATATATATATATATTGTATATATATATATATATATATATATATAAATGATATAATAATTTTACCTGATTAGAGCCATCTATTATTTCATAGTAGGCAGAGGTAGGATAAGGTGATGTAGTACAGGATATCCTTGAGGCAAGCTAGACAAAGAAATGGAAAGATAAAATCATTTGAATATATATATATTTAAAAATATTCTAAAAAGCAAACAGTTGCATAGCATGCATAATATTTATTATTTTTATATTAGTAATAGAAATATATTTTAAGGATTATTTAAAGTAATATATAATATAATTTTTATTATCCATGTAAAATAATTTTAAATTTAAATATTAAAAAAATAATAAAATATTTTAAGGCTACAAGATATTTCATAACAATTATTAATTTATATATGCACTTTAGACAAGTGTTATAATTGAATAATTTTTAAAAGTAATAATTTAGAGAAACTGTGACTTGAGAATTTATCATCTTCTCATTCTAAAATTGATAATACCTTAAATAATCATCACTTTTTAAAATGGCTATAACTGAAATGTCTGACAGAGATTTTTCTGCAATGATAGTCTGAAATACAAATGATCCTTTTTAGAGTCTCTAGAATGTATTAGCAACAAAATATCAAAATTATCTCACTCACTAGAGTAACTTGACAAATTGAATAAAGAATTTTATACAAAAGCAATCTCTTGGGATTACTTATTATAATCAGAATACAAACTAAAACAATATAAAAATAAATGAATTGCAGTCAATAACCAGGATATATACCAGAGAATTGAAATAAATAATTAAAACACAATTAAGATTTATGCCCATAAATCTATTTAAAATTAAATTTAACTCAATCATTATACAACATCTCTGTTTGTGAGTAAGTTACTGATAAACTATGTATATAAACTTTAATATGAACTATTTAAAATTTATGAAAAATTTTTGGTATAAAAACATTATAGATATATTATTTGATATTTTATGTACTTTAAAGTATTTTAATAATAATTAAATAAGTTTTAATATTTAAGGTTTAAATATTATTTAGTTTTGTTTTGACAATGGTAAAAGCTTTACATAGATTTATTTATTATTAACACAATTAAATAAAGAAATCTTTGTCATTTAAATAAATAAAATGTCAGAGTTAAAATATACAAACAATTTTACATTGAATATTAAAAACTTGTAATAAAATAAATGGAGGATGAGATTAAATAGTTTGATAGTGTAAATAACCAGAATTTAAATAATTTTGAACTTCCTTTTATACATTTTGAGTGAGTACGTGTTAAGTCTTTATAATGACCTTACAGAATTTTACTATAAAATGATAATGCAACTTAATTAATTTAAATGTATGGATTTATATTTGTTTATTTATGGAAGATTTTGGGTATCTGATGTAAATGTATCTGTTATATTTTATAAAATTAATGTGAAGATGTTATAAAAAAAATGTCTGAAATAAGAGTTCTATCATTTGTATATTGTTATGTCTTGAGTATATAAATAAAAATGTGGAATTCCTGTTTAATTGTATTGATGTAATAAAATAATTATATGCATACCCATTATTTATTATATTTTGATAATCCATATATTGTGGTAAAAGTCCTGGCATATAATGATTAGTTCATTACATATTAGTGTGTACTTGTATAATGATATTTTAAGAATGTATATATTTATGCATTCATTTGAATTGAAAACAAAATTATTAAGAACATTGTTATGATTTACTGATGATAAAAATCCCAGTTACATCTCACTTGATTGTACTTTAAAGGTTGTGATTTATTTCAGTGTATTTTATGCACATATCTTTACCTCTTTATAGAAAACAAAGTATGATATAATCAAAAATTATAATATTACTGTTGATAATAAAATTGCTATTATGTATGATATGATGATACTTTGCATGCATGGTTTACAACTTTATGCTTAATTGGTCATTGCTTTAAATCCTCTTAATGAACTAAGAGATATCCTGCACATTCACTTTTACATAAAATACTGAAGTGTGGTAAGCAATATTATCAGTATAGAAGTAGGATTATACAAAATTATAAAATTTATATAAGCTACACATAAAGAATTTGTGGAAATGTGACTAATAGAATTTCATAGAATTATATTTGAAAAATTATAAAAATTTCATATTTGGTTTTATAATTTTGTGAATGCATTCTGAACACCCTCTCACATGTCAATTAATTTACTGCAATTTTGTTAAAATCAAATTATTCTTTTTGTTGTTGAATTATTATTATGTTTGTGTTAATAAATATGTTAATGGTTGACTTATAGGTTGTGTGATTCACTTATATATATATATATATATTGTGCCAATGCCAAATTGGCACATGTATATAAAATAATTTTGGATAAAAATTATTATCAAAATCTTTCGGAAAAAAGAATTTGAAAGTTACAATTAATTACTTTAAAGAGGGGAGAGGGAGTTTTCCTATAAAAAAAAAAAACAAACTAAGAGTTTCGTAAAAAGTTAAAATTATTAAGATATAAAAAAAAAAAAAAAAAAAAAAATCTCTTTTCATTCCAGTTTATTGTAATAGATTATATTAGTGCGTGCTAATGTAAACAAAAGTATGCATGTAAGAATAATATAAAAAAAAGAAAAATGAATAAAGAAATGAAATGTATTTCAAAAGAAACACAGTGGTGGACTGCTAATTAAAGATATGAAAACAACACATTTTAAAATAGCTACTACTAATAAAATATTCAATCGAAAAACACGTTGTCATAATAATTAATCTAAAGGAATTTCGACAACACGTATTGCCGGAGGATATTAAAACAAAAACACGTCGCAGGTATAAATAGACTTTTTTTTGTTTTATCAGACATTCAGTTGGAGTTTGAAATTCAGTCTAGTTTTACTGTGTCAGTTTACAGAAATGCAGTGCTGAAAAGCTTTTGGAAATATACGCTTGCGCTCCAGCCTTGTTAGTCCAATAAGACCATCAAAACCTGCCTGAGAAGTAATGTCTGGATAACAACACAGAAACCCTCCGTCAAAATGTGCAGCTGTCTCCAAGAAGAAACCAACGGATTACCATAAATTCTCTTCCATAAACAAAATCTAACCGGTTAGATACAATCCATTTGAAGCAGCAGAAGTAGCCACCGACAAGAAAAAAAAATCCTAGGTATCTGTTTTATTATTATTATTTACCAGTAGTAGTCACCACTGTAATCCGTAAATATTGAAGATTAACATTATATGAACTCTATCATACATAAAAGGAACTATTGATGTGTGTGCGAGTCTCAAATGTCATTAATGCTTTATTATTATTTTTGCGAATGAGAGTTAATTTAAATGTCTAAGATTATGTTGCTTTGTTCATGAAATATCCTATCATATGTAAATTTAAAATGTGCGTGTGTGAAATTTGGATTTATAAAATGTTTAGAATGCGTTGATGTTGGTTAGTAAATTATATTTAAACTTAATTGATGTTGATTGAAATAAATTATTTTTAAATTTAAACTTGATCTGTCGGTCAATTCTTTTTATCAATATCTTATTAGCAATAAATATCATTGATTAAAATTAGACTGGGCTGGTTAAGGGAATTGTTTCGAGCGCTGGATTATGAGCCTACTACCCGAATATGTTAGTCTTCAGACTAGCTGGCACCCCGGGGTTTACTCCCGAAACAAATAAAGTATTTGGATGGTAGGGGTTTGAATCTAGCAGCCGAGATGGGCCATTGTTGATAGTTAAAGCTATTAATAAGATCTCCCATTTTGCTCGAACGTGCCGGTTCGTTCACCTAACCTTTATAATATTATAAATGTATTGTGAAGGAGTTTGAAACCGGCCAAAACTTATATATATACGTATAAGTAGGTGGTTTCAGCGGTATCGACCCGGTACAATATATATATATACACTCATAGTAGTGATTTTACATTTATTTCAGACCATTATAATATGTATTGATGAAACGTATTTAACAAATGGAAATTCTGTTTTTAAAACCTAGTTAAAATTTCAAGCCCACCACAAACACACACATACAAAAACAATTCACATTCATTAAAAAATGTTTCATTATCTATTCGTCTGTTAAAACGTTATATATATATTACATTTATACTGAACTTTTAAAACGGATTTGAACTCAGACTTTCAAACTACAGCTTCCACTTCATCTTATACAACCAATACACATGATCACATTGTGAAAAATATGAATGATATCCAATATATGTATTTCATGCTGAACCAGCACTCATTAGTTGGTCCAGATAACCAGCTTCCATATACATATACAAACAATGCCCAGTTTATATTAAGATAACAATAATATTGGCATTAGTAAGGGCTTGCTGAAAAGTTGGAGGGTAGAGAAGTTGTTCATTAAAATATGAAGATTTGCTATCTTTATATAAACTGAGTACTGATTATATATTATATATGTGTGAGAAATGATGATCTGGACCAACTGATGAGTGCTGGTTCAGTATGAAATATATATTTATTGGAGATTATTTATTATGTGTCTATGGAGTGGATAGCTATAGGGAGATTGAAAGTCTGAGTTCAGCCCTTCTAATTGCATTATATATATTGATATTAAAAATAATCAATTTAAAACAAAATTGATGCATAACTGAAAGGAGAATTTAAAATCGGCATAAATAATACAATTTGGATAATTAAGTTGAATTATAAAAGTAAGCTTATAATCTGCAGCCTATTCTTGCTAACTATTAATCATATATATATATTATGGTAAAATGTATTAGATATTATTTAAATATTTTTTACAATATTTATTTGTAACATTGAAGTACAAGTATAATGCATATACTTAACTTATATGTAATTAAAGGTGATTTGAATCCAGACTTTCACTCAATCCAATATAATCAACAGACATGATCCATACATGTGAAAAAGATAAATAATTTTCTATATATATTATGCAGAACCATCACACATCAGTTGGTCAGATCATCTTCCACACACATATATAATCAGTGCTCAGTTTATATTAAGATAGCAAATCTACACACTTTAATGTACAGGCTTTAATTATCTCCACTCTCCAACTTCAACCATCCTTATCACTGAAAATCTGATGATAGAATATTTAATGCCCTTGATAATGTGAATATTATATCATACTCATGTTGACCTTAATTCAATTTGACCCCTCATATGTAGGACCTTAATATTTAGTCTGGGTGCAAATCCCCTTTAATTATATCTAGGTTAAGTATATACATTTCTATATTACATATTCTGCCTGTATTCTGCTCATCCCTCCTCTGTGTATTTAAATGGACTTATTAAAGTCCTACATATGAGATGTCAGATTGCCAAGATAATATTGACATCATCAAAGGCTTTGAGCATTCCATCATCAGATTTTCAGTGATATGGATGGCCGCAGAGATGGAAAATGAAGAAGATTGAAGCCTGTCCATTAACGTGTATAGATTTTCTATCTTAATGTAAACCGAGCACTGATTATATATATGTGAGAGAGAGAGATGATGAGCCAGATCAACTGATGAGTGCTGGTTTAACATGAAATATGTATATTTGAGATCCTTTATCTTTTTTATATGTATGTGGTCCTGTGTGTCAATTATATTGGATAGAGTCATGGCTGCACGAAGCTTGAAGATCTGGGTTCAAATCCCCATTACTATTTATTTGTGAAACAACAAATAGATTTACTATATAATTTTGGTCGTTTTTTATTTTACTAAATAGAAATGGCAAAATACATTTTAAAAAAGCCATTAGAAATTAAAGAAGAATTTGTTTGTTTTGTTATAAAACATGTTAGCAGAGATTTTTTTATAATGATTAAATATATTTATATGACATAGGAGAAATTTTTATCAACCTTTATCAATCCAATTAGTTCCGCACAGCTACTGAAAAAGAACTGACAGAAAAATGTTTAAAAAAGATTTTGTTTTATGATTATTGGCAGCTGGAAACTTAGATAATCTAATGAAAGATTTCACAATGTTGAGGTCCTACAAAATGTAGTCTGAACTCTGAATGACAGTCTATGTTTTTTAAATTCTGCAAGAATGAAAGTGAAAAAAATGCCAATCATAAAATAAATAATTTTTGGGTTTATAGTGTACACAATGCAATAAAAAAAATTCGTATTTTAACATAATGCAATAAAGAAAACTTTTTAAGGAATTCTATCTTATCGTCACTAACTCCCAATGGATTTGATTACACCATCTATTTGGGGTAAGCGTAATTTATCTGTAAAAATGTGCAAAACATCTTTATGATTGAAATCCTAACCGAGATCAAATCAAAATTATTACTATAAGCACACACGCACATATATATATACACGTCGGAAATCAAACGTTTTGTTTGCTTTATGCAAAATCTTTTCATAAAGCATACTATTTCCTCTTTGATCTCAAAACGATATCATTTATTTCTATTTTTGAAAACTTTTCTTCTGAAGAATTTGGACAGTAAATATATACACAATCAGAAATAGAGTAAATTTAATCTTTTTTTTCTTTAACTGTTTAAAGCTAAAATAATCTTATTTTTTGCTTTTAAAAATTTCTTTGAATACATTGTAATATGTATTATGAAAAATAATTAAATAAATGTTTTTATTTTTATTATTTCACTTCATTCATCACCCCATTAATTTGATTAACTTTTTTTTGAGATTGGAAACCTAAATGAGTCTCACTTTTACTAAGAATAAAAAAACAAAGTAATGTATAACAAATGATCTTTTAAATATGCAAAAGTGTGATTTTATTAAGCAGTTTACATGAAATATGATATATATCTATAACGATATGTGCTTCAAGGGGTAGTAGAATGACATGAAAAATATTGTACATTAACAGCCATTTCCTAATTTATATACATTAAGGTTTTAAAATTTTAAATGCGTTAGCAAGTACTGCAAAGTTTAATAAGAATTATTATTTATTAAAGAAGCATTTCTTTAATTCATGTTTCTTTAAAATGCACAAATACATTAAAGTTATATCTCATATGTATACATGCGGGCACACTTTTTAATGCCTGCGGATGATCTCACTGTTTCAAATATGGGTAAATTTCTTTAAAAATTGTATTTTGAAAATCTAAATATATGTGTACTATCATGTCTCAATAGAATCTGCGGTTGGATTTAATTCTGGACTAATAGTGTGTATTTATATTGTAACTGGACCTCCATACAATCTATGTTATCAGTTGTAACTATTTCCTGAATAGCATATTCCATGATGGAAACAAAGATTGGCATTACTCAATGTCTATCTTACCACCCTATAACAATATTTTCTGCTCATCAGAGAATGTATCATTCAAGAGATTGGAAACATGTAGAAAATTTGTTTGTTTGATTTCCCAAATGGTGCCATTAGAGTTCCAGCTTACCACAATCTTACTTACTTATTCAGATCTGGTTATGCCGAACATAGCTCAGGAGGCATGAGATTCTTGTGAATGAATGCAATAAATGATGAGTGGTAGTTTTAGATAACAATGATTTATTTATTTGACAACAAATGTTATTGACAGTTCATCTTTGGATTGTCAGTTCATATATGTGCATATGGTCCTAGGTCAGTTTGATTTACATTTAATTATTCTTTTCATAATCATCGATGATTTGTGCAATAAGTCCAACTATAAGTTCTGTACAAAATATTCATCCTCAATTGTGGTATCTGGATGTAAATCTCCATCATTCATCTGGGATTCAGGTATGTGGATATACATTCAAGTCATTTATTTTTGACCCAGGCATGTGGATATAAATTCAAGTCATTCATATTTGATCCAGGTATGTGGATATAAATTTATCATTCAACTTTGATCCAGGTATGTGGATATAAATTCAAGTCATTCATCTTTGATCCAGATATGTGGCTATAAATTCAAATCATTCAACTATCCAGATATGTGGATATAAATTCAAGTCATTTATCTTTGATCCAAGTGTCTGGGTTTAAATTAAAGTCATTCACTTATATTAAAATATTAATTCTCTAATTCAGATTTATAGATTTGAGTTATTTATTTGTTTAATGCATCTTTGATACAAGTGTCTGGGTTTAAATTCAAGTCATTCCTTATATTACAATATTAATTCTCTAATTCAGATTTGTAGATTTAAATCAGTTATTTACTTAATTCATCTTTAATTCAAGTGTATGGATGTAGGTTCATGTCATTCATTTATATTAACAGATTAATTCTCTAATTCAGATTTGTAAATTTAAATCATTTATTTACTTAATTCATCTTTAATCCAAGTGTATGGATGTAGGTTCAAGTCATTCATTTATATTAAAAGATTAATTCTCGAATTTATGTGTGTAGATTTGAGTTATTCATTTGTTTAATTCATCTTTGATGCAGATATCTGGGTTTAAATTCAAGTCACTCCTTATATTAGAATATTAATTGTCTAATTCAGATTTGTAGATTTGAGTTATTCATTTGTTTAATTCATCTTTGATACAGGTGTATATTTGAAGTAGAAACACATTTATTCAATTGAATTTTTACATAGAAGCATTTTAAATCTGTGTATTATAAAGGCATATCTAATTCCTGTTCATATTTGAAGTAGAAACATATTCAATTTAATTTTTCTATCCAAGAATTACAAATCCTGTATTCACGTATATATAAATACATCTTTGATTTAACTCACATATTATTATATTTTTCATTTATTTTTAAATCAATATTCTTAAGTTCTTAAATCAGTATAATTATTATTCTTTAAAACATTATTCTTTAAAAACATTATTTTCTTAGGTTTTATTTGATAAATCAATCATTTGAATAATTGTATTTTATTTTATATGTTAATTATTTCAACAAATACATTTTTAAAATATACTTAAATATTATAAATATATCTAAATTTTCCTTACCTTGATATTTAAATCTTCACATCAAGAAGTAGTTGACTTGGAGGAATGGTACACTGAATTACTGCTGCTGTTAATTGGACATGTTTTCTGATTTTCTTGGGTTTTTCACATTTGGAGAGAGTTAAAAAAACTGATTTCACTCACTCATACTGGAGTTTTCCAAATTAATAATGCGCTTTTCCATTATTCAGTTATTCAATAACTAAAAAAGTTTTCTTCTGTGTTTCCCAACTTGGTTATTTTAGAATTCTAAAAAGTAACAAATGGCATAACAATGACTACAATTTCAACAGGTCTCCCTACTAATAACTGATTTACTGTAACTGTCTGTAACTGTAATAACTGTCTGTAACTGTAACTGACTTATCTAATCAAGCTGCTCCTTTTATTTCTTCAGCTTCCTGTGTTTTTTTCATCTACTAACATGTTTTTAAAAAAATCTGATTAAAAGCTCCAGGCAAGAAGGTGATGCTATTTTTAAGTATTTTTACATTTAAATCTAAAAACATATAGTTCTAAAATAAATCATATCTGCTATATTTTAAATTGAAGCTTTATCAATTAATGATAAAAATTTATAAATTAAGTGCTTCTTTTATATTTTTTTATTTTACCTTTTTTTTATTATTTGGAAAAGTGACTTTAATTCACTGTCACTCTCTTCTTTATTTAAATTTTTATTTACTGAACCATGTCAGTTTTATTTTTAATTTAAACTGCTTTAGCTGGGGAGGGAAAGGAATCTTGAAAATATATATGAAAAACAGTGTGTCTGTTTCAATATGGATGCACCACAAACTCGACCCTCTTGAAGATAAGAATTGAATTGTAAGAATATTGTAAAATGCAAATAAGAAATTTATCTATTGCTTTTTTTTTTTAAAAAGTTGTGTTTTCAGAGATTTTTAAATATGACAGAGATGAAAAATTTCACTATGATAAAGTATGTTTTTCTAGATATTTTATACATAGTAGAGATATGTGATTGCTTTATTTTTTAAAAAAAATTAGTAGGGATGTGTTCCTAGATCTTGTGTTTATGGTCTAGTTGATTAATCCCTCTGATTATAATGAGAGAATCATATATAGTACTCTTTCTCAGATGAGATATTATCATTTTTATAATATCTTTTTGTTTTAAATATATTTATTTTAATAGTGATAGATTTTCTAATCAATCATATATAATTTATAATTAGTAATATTTGTGCTATGGAGTAAGGTGAATGAATAAAATAATAGATAAATTTCAAAAGTCAGTGACCTATCTCCATACATTGTCTGTTATGACATATTCATAAATAATTTTGAATGATTGTTGCATTTGTGTGTGTGTGGTCACGAAAATCCTAGATAGCTCATTTGAGCTCTATTTTACTTAAATTTATTTTAGAAATATTTGTTAATAAAAAACATGAATTTTTTTAATTGTTGCATTGGTGTGTGTGTGGTCACAAGAGTCCTAAATAGCTCTTTTAAGCTCCATTTTACTCAAAATTTATTTTAGAAATATTTGTTAATAAAAATGTGAATTTTTTTAATTGTCTGGAATTATAACTTTGTTTAAATAGTTGTTGTTTATTGTTTACAATTGTTTGTTGTATTTTTTTTATTGTTGTTAATTTGTTTTTTTCAAATATGAAGTGATCATTATGAAAGTTATGTGTTTAATAAAAAAGAGCAAAAAATAAAATTACAAAAAAATCAAGTCAGATGTTACATGACTTAATTTAAACAAGCTTGTATTACAAATGTTATATAAAGAGCTCGCAAAAAAGCTCTTAACAAGTGTGAATATCCTAGCACCTTACTGAAGAAGCCAGTAGTAAAAACTGTCTGGGATTAGGGATATTTTGCAAAGCTTGTTAAGAGCTTATTTGTGAGCTCTTTATATAATAGAATAGAGTGCAAGAAGATATGATAATGGGCATGAATTTAAATATTAAGGAATAGCGATATATATCAAAATCATTATGTGATATTAAAAGGTTAAATGGTTGGTACAGCCATTTCAAAGTACAACTCATTCTTTCTTTTGATATGATGTAAACCTAACATGTTAAAAACACAAACTTGTGAGAGATATGAGATGTTGATCCTTAATTAAGAATATTCCCCAATGGGTATTATATTTTATTATCTGCTCTATGTTGTAAGAGTTTTATATCATTTTATATTTAATTGAGATTCTTATTATATATTTTGGTAATTATTACCATGTGATAGCTCTTAGTGGTGCTTATTCACAAAATTATCTGAGGCATATAGATTACTTCATACAAAATTGCTGAAAATCCAGCCATAGAATAAACCCTGCTGGAAAAGAGATCACATTAAATCTACAGAAAAGATAATACTGATGTGGGCCATTATCCATATTTTTATGAAATTGATTTCTTAAACAGAAACTTAAATTTGTTCAGCCATGTACTTATTCTTTTCCATTTAACATCTAATGCCACTACCATTTACCACTATCTAAAAGTAGGTTATTCAACATCGAGCCATGCCCATTTTTAGGACATATATTTTGTCCGATATGGACTCTATACAATACATATATATATATTAAACTTTTGCCAATATTTTTATTGTTAATTAATTCCATATTGATTATATTTATTAGTATAGCATTGCACAGCATTATACATTGTAATGGTACAGAAAATGAAGAGGTAATCATGAGATAATTAGAAATCATTATTGAGACTGAAAGCATCAGTAATCATCACAGATAAAATGAATAAATAAAGAAAATGAGTAACTATAAAACCAAGAAGAGTATGAGAGCATGACTATCAGCACTGAACAAAACTAAAAGTAATCATGACAATAATTATATTACAACCTGCATCACCATCAATTCTCTGTCCATAGAATACCATAAATGTACAAGCCAACTATAAACTCAATTTTAATAATGAAACAGTCAGCTTTTCATCCCAACTGTTTCACCTACTATATATGTTATATAGTAGTATTCATACCTATATACATACCACCAAAATCTCATATATTTATTAATAATGATCTAAATAAATCCCATCTAAAATTGAATCTAATTAATATAATCAAATGTGTGTGCGTATATGTTTAAATATTTACAGAAATATTCATTTATATACCCATAAAGCCAAAATATGCACATATATAGATTATTAATAATTGCTAAGGGAAAAACTAATTGTGTGTGTAACTGTAGACTACATATATGCAAGAATATAAATGTTAATAGATTATAAAACATTACGTTTTCTATAATTTTGTATATTTATTAAATTATATATTTTCAAAATTGTATCATCATCATCATCAATCATTATCAATCCACTGCAGGATGAAGGTCTCTCCAAGTTTAATCCATCTTCTCCAATCTTTAGCTTCTCTTCTCCACAACACCCCTGCACATTTTCTTATTTCATCCATCTATCTCACGTGTGGTCTTTTTCTGGGTCTTTTACAATCTCTTGGAATCCAGTTTAAAATTTCAATTGTCCATCTATTATCATCTCTTCTAGCAATATGTCCAGCCCAACTCCATTTCAATCTTTTAATTTTTTCAATAAGGTCAGTAACACCTGTTTGTTGTCTTACCCATACATTGTGTTTTCGATCTCTTCTTGTTACTCCCAACATACATCTCTCCATACTCCTTTGAGTAGTCTGAAGTCTCTGTATTGCTCTTCTATTAAGTGTCCAAGTCTCAGATCCATAAATAAGAACTGGTAAAACACATTTGTTAAAAACCATCCTTTTCAAACACATAGGCATATTTCCTTTTAGTATCAAGTTATTTCTACCAAAAGCACTCCAACCAAGTTTAATTCTATGATTAATTTCCTCCATTATGTTTCCATCTGTATTAATAATCTGACCAAGGTATTTGTAACTGTTAACTTCTTCTAATTCTTCATAATCAATCTTTATTTTCATATAGAAAGAAGAACTGTGTGTTGGATATATTAAATTACTTTATTTTCATATTTTGAGCAAATCGATTAAACATTACTTTAGTCTTTTTAACATTTATCTTTAGTCCTACTTTTCTACTTTCATCTGCTAACTCCTGCAACATTTCCTGCAGCTCTGAAGCATTATTTGCAAAAATAACTACATCATCTGCGAAATCTAAATGACTTAAATACTCTCCATTTACTTTCACTCCTTTAGTTTCCCATTTTAATCCACAAAATACTTCTTGCAGCACTGCTGTAAAGAGTTTTGGAGATATGGAATCACCTTGTCTTACACCTTTCTCAATGTTGATTTTTCCAATATCATTATGTAATCTAATTGTTGCTGTTGCATTTTTATAAATATTCTTTAAAATATGACAATATCCTGAATCTATACCTTGATGATCCAATGCTTTAATCACTGAAGAAATGTGTATAGAATTGAATGCCTTTTCATAATCTACAAATCCAAAACATAATGACAACTCATATTCATTTGTCCTTTCTATGACTTCTCTCAATACCTGGATATGATCTATTGTACTAAAACCACTTTTAAATCCAGCTTGTTCTCTTGGTTGGTGGAAATCCAAAGTTCTCTGTAGATGAGTTGTAATTATCTTGGTAAAAATTTTATATAAAACTGATAAAAGGCTGATAGGTCTGTAATTTCTAATATCTTCTTTACCACCTTTTTTAAATATTAATATTCTGGGCAATTCGGAAGATGTAATAGATATAGGAGGTACTTGTTCTTTATTACTATATAATTCTTGATAAAAATCTTCTACCAATTTCATGACGTCATCTCTCTTTTTAGTAATAATTCCATCTTTTTTTCTTATTGCAGATATAAATTTCCTACCAATACCAAAATGTTGTTTAACATTTTTGAGACTTTTATTTTCTTCTACAGCTTTCCTTGCTATTTCACAGTTATACTTTCTTATATCATTTTCAACTCTTTTCCATACCATTTTACAAAATTCGAGATATTCAATTCTTTTTAATACATCATTTTTGTATATCTTCATATTCCTTCTTTTCTTCATAAATTCTCTATCTCAGTAGAAATTTTATTAGTCAATTGCTGCTTTTTTCTACCAGCTATGTTTGTTGCAGTTTTAGCATAGTCAGGTTACATATATAATAAAATGTTTTTCCAAATCTTAGATTTGTTTTTCTGGACTCACTGTCGCCAGCATAATTAATCTTTACTGGTAAAAGATTAATTAAAAATTTATATTTAGAATAAAACTTGGAAAATGGAATAAATTATGGCCTGTCAATGGTTTTTTTTTTTTTACCTATTTAATATTTGACACAGCAGGCTTCCGCGATAGCTGGTGATTATCGTACAGACCAAGAAAACAATTCTAAGAAAATAAAATAATGAAAGACGGGGGGGGGAATACTGATATAAAAGCAAGGGCAGCCATCTTTGGAGATGAATTAAAAATTATCAAAAATTATATTGGTAATAAAGGGAATAACCAGCATGACAGGGTAAGTAGGCTCGAAATCTAGCCTTCTGCCCGGCAAACAGCCATCTAAGCCAAAAGAACATGAGTTGACCACCACCAGCACCTAAAGATGTCATGCTATCCAAAGACCACGCCAGTACAAAGAAAGATCAAGATAAACAACGGTAATTACTTCTTCCAATCTAAAATCTTCAACTAATTCCAAATTTAAATGCTAGCTTAACCCTAAGTTAATGGCCATCCTAATGTTGTAAATCAAACTTATGTATATTTTGTTTTATAATTTTAATCTAAAAACTCACCTAAGTTATCAATATAATAACTCTATTTAAATCCTAAAGTCTTGCCTGATTCATAATAAGTTAACTGACTTACCTGATACTAATGTAACTGATGATAAAAAACTAATTTAAAAACCTGATTTAAAATGTCTAAATTAACTGATACAAGACGATTTACCTGATAAAAACATAATTTAACTGATTTTAATTGATAAAAATGATTTACCTGATAAACAAATTATTGAATGATTTAAAATATTAAATGATTTAATGTGTTTGAGTTGATTTAAACTCATCTATAAATGAATTATGATTTATTATTTCAATATCTAAATTACTCACATTCACACACATCTTTATTAATATAATTGTATGATTTTATGTTTTGGTTTACTCTTAAAATAATGTTTGATTTGGTTAAATATTAATTTGACTCCAAATAATTAAATGCTATCTGTATCGATTTGCTATAACGTGAAAATTAAATGTGTTTATAAATTTAGTAACATATAATATACAATAAGCTGTTTTAAAGTAATAATGAAAATTTCTATGCTAATTTATTATTGTCTTAGGTTAATGATAATGTTTGCAATCATTAATTTCAGAGATAGCATTATAAAACTAAATCAATCTTATTTTAGCGAGCCTCGCACAACTTTCTTTTAAGATGAACAATTATCAAATATCACTTATTTAAAATTTTACTATGATTTAAAATGCATTTCTTAAGTTAATTTATGCCAAATTTTATTATTATTTAGTTACGTTATCTTGTTTATGCTATAAAACTTCAAAACCGAGCTTTATTCTTAAATTAAACTATTAGCGAGTATTAAATAAAGATTCGCTCGCATATATATATGTAAGTGCGCATATATATATATAACACGTATAATTATATACGAAATAAAAAGCTCTGTTTTGGAAAGGATAAAATGTCTAAAATTAAATATCATTACAAACATATTACTACTCTAAGATAGATTTGCTTTTTAAGTTAATATTGTAAACAAATATTTAGTTAAAGTGATAAAAATACAGCATAAATCTATAAGTTTATATTTTAATTCCCCATATGTTGTAATCCTCCTTAAGCTAATTAAATCAAAGCCTATATAGATAGCTTTGTAGGTTGGATTCATAAATTCTCTACATAGTATGATTAAGAGTACTATAATATGAACTGATGTGGGGTAGTTTCATGAAAGAAACTTTTACTTTAGCGTCATAATTTTTAAATATGATTATGTAGTCAATGGTGCATATGTGTCCTTACGAAACGCTACGGCGTATTTTCTTATTGCTGTACTTCTTTAATGGTCACATGTCGTTGCACTGCACCCTTACCTTTAGTTCGGGCAATTATCCTCTTCAGATGGTGACTGGTACAGGCCAACCCATTCTGCTTATTTTAAATGGAGCATGTGACTCATCCAGAGCGTAAGACTCCCATATTCTTATATAAATTGCTCGATCTGCCGAACTAAAATGGCCTCTTATATCACAGCAATGAGAATGCGGTCATAGGGAACCGTTACTTGGTAAAAATCCCGTGAATAAGGCACATATGAGACGCAAATAAGACTCAGAATTATATATCTTTCTTCACGCACTAGTATCTGAAGTCTAACTTCCGTTAGTCAGTTCAACCCGCCATTTTAATTGTTAATTCAGCATTGATTTGACATAGAATCCAATCTAAACAGCATATTACTGTGTAGAGAATATATTAAAGTATTCGGGCTAGTTAAATTATATTAAATTATGTTCTTTACAAAATTTATTATCACTTCCGCTAATGTGGCAAATCTAAATCCTTTATAGCATAAATCTGGCATAGATAACCATGAGCAAAGGCAAATCATTCTAAATTAAACTTCCGCTCATTCAAATTTTACTGTATTATAATTTTATCACCTGAGAGTGATAGAGATATATATGTATAGCCAAATAAATAATTAGTTGTAACCTACATAATATCACCTGCGTGTGATATGAGGCTATATACATATATATGTAGAATGGATATGCAAAACCTCCAAATTTTATTAATCATATCAGAAAGTTGAAATCACTTATAAGTAAACTAACTTATATATGAATTCCAAACTGCGTAAATCTGTACATCCAAAATTTGCTACTGAAAATGCATCACTTATGTGTGAACCCTGTTTAATTGTAATGTCCCTGAATCACCTGCGTGTGAAATCAAACCTTTACTTACTCTATTATTGTTTTTAAATTGTTGTTTACATTGAATATTATTAAATTGATTTTAAATTTACTCTAGTTTCTTGTCTTAGTCTTGCTCACCGACTCACTATTATTTAAACTTTGGTAAATAGCTTTATAATTTATTGAAATTTTAGATATAATTAATAATGATAAGTGTGCCACATGATACCTATATAGATCTGCTATACAAATTACCCATTGTTACCCATCTTGTGTGCTACTGTTGAGCTACTGCCTGCACGTGAAGAAGAGAAATGCTGCTGTGACCTCAACTGTGTCATTTGTAAGGTTGTAAGTCTATGAGCAATGGTAGAGGAACTAGAGTTAGGCCAGAGCCGTGGCTTCCACCACCGTAAACCTGGTCGGCCTTAGGATGATCTATCAGAGTTCTAGATTTTGTTGTGCAAATGCACATATTTGACCATTACAATAAAATGCAATGATTGGACTTTAATGATGATATCTTTGCACCATCCAGAGAACTACTTGAATGTCCACCCACAAACATAAATTTTCACACATATATAAACCAACCTATATTGCTTAGGCTAGCTTGGAAAGAAGGGCCTATAAAAACTGTGATCGTAAACAAGAGAAAATATAACCAATATATAATATTTTAAACCTATTTTAGTATGAAATAAATTCACTGGAATAACTTAAAACAATGATATACAAATTTATTAATTAAAAACAATCAAATCAAAGATATGCCAAGTTCACTATAAAAATAAATATATCATTATGATTTCAATTCATAGATTGAAAAATAATAAAGTACACAGGTAGCATTGTCTATAATTTTGTGATATATAAATTGTAAAAAGTATTAAATAATCACATGTATATATTCATTTAACAAAGATATCTAAGAATATAAAATATTCTACTTATTAACAAACTAATAAAAACTATTCTATTATACTAGATAAATGCATGTTTACATGTATATATGTCTATCCAGTGCATTTTAAAATATACAAATAATTACTTGTAAGATATAGGGAGTTTGAACTCAGACTTTCACACAACCCTCAACTACCCATACTATCATATTGCTGACATCCTTGATCACACACATGTTGAAAAGATAAATAATCACCATTATACATATTTCATGCTAAACCAGCACTCATCAGTTGGTCCAGATTATCATCTCCACACATATATACAATCAATGCTTACCTTTTATTAAAGATAGCCAATCTTCATACTTTAATGAACAGGCTTTAATCCACTCCACACACAAAACTTTCCAGCCATCCATTTCATTGAAAATCTGATGATGGAATGCTCAAAGCCCACATTGGTGACAACCTTCTCATCCTATCCATGTTGGCATAAGTCAATTTGACCCCTCATGTACAGTGGGTATTGTACTGCAGAAAAAAATTATATATTAAAATGTAGTGCTGTACAGTCTGTTTATCCCTCGTATATGTATGTAAATGGATTATGTCCTGTACATGAGGGGTCAGAATGAATTATGGTCAACATGGATAGGATGAAAAGGTTGGCACCAATGTGGGCTTTAATCATCCCATCATCAGATTTTCAATAAAATGGATGGCTGAAGAGTTATGGGGTGGAGTGGATTGAAGCCTGTCCATTAAAATATGAAGATTGGCTATCTTAATATATATCTTAAATATATATTTAATTTTTATTTATTAAATCTTATTAAAAAATTTAAATTTCTTTATGGTTTTTAGCATTAAAAAATAGTTTTACTAGTGAGGATATGAAACTATAAATACCTTTACAGCCACCCATCACTAATAGATGCTTAAAATTGCTTCTAAGTCACAAAGTATAGATATTCTTTAAAAACATGTATTGGAAAAAGAAGACAAAACAGTAAACAAACATAAAAGAATAATCTAATAACAAGAAAAACATCTTTGTTAATAGTTCATTATAACACACAAATGTATGATATTCTTTTATGTTGGCAAATATTGCATTTGACATCAGGTACCATTTGAATATTAACACTCACAAAACCTTACATTAATAATTCTGAATCATTTCTGAAGACTATGATTAAGTAACACTATTGTTTAACA
The DNA here is from genome assembly GCA_028023455.1 of Epiperipatus broadwayi. Lineage (NCBI taxonomy): Eukaryota > Metazoa > Onychophora > Udeonychophora > Euonychophora > Peripatidae > Epiperipatus > Epiperipatus broadwayi. The sequence goes on from JAQFVV010012401.1 coordinate 12,566,149, forward strand.
GTTTCTGTTACATGTGTACTATCTAAGTTAAAATGGGCACACATATACTCCACCTTTATGTTAAAGAACAACAATAACAAAGCAGATTAAATTTGCTGCAATTGTTCACAATACACAAACTATTACAAAATCAACTCTATACAATATGCATTCAATTCTACTTGTCATTAAAAATAAAACATGACAATCTGGAGTACAAATTAAAATCAAATGCACGGAGAACTCTCTCTAAACTCAGTTCAAAATCAAAGGCATCCATGAATACCTTGGGTGGTAATAATGTATATCAAGGAAGTAAATAATAAATAGATATTAAATAGGCAAAACTCTCCATACAGTAGGGTCATTCAGTGTAAGCCAGAGTAATCAGTGGATGCCAGAAGGCTTGTGCATAAAATCCCTATCTAGTGCCTACTCATCCAATATCCCCAGACTAGTTTCTGGCTTGTGGCCTTTGTCAATGAGGAGCTTTGAATCTGAGAGCACTGTACCTAGATGTTAGGATTTAACACAACCTTCCAGCACACACCTTTTATCTCTACTTAACTACAAAACTAAGAGAATAAAATTGAAAACACAATAATATTTTCAATCTAAGCTCATTAGCTTAAATAGTCATATAGGGCTGCATTATATCCTTAATATCTATGTGCAGTGCTCTCAAATACAAAGCTTCTCACTGACAAAGGCCACAAGCCAGAAACTAGTCTGGGGATATTGGATGAGTAGGCATTATGCATAAGCCTTCTAGCATCCATTGAGTACCCTGGTTTGCATTGAGTGGCACTACTGTATGAAGAGTTTTGCTATTTAATAACAGTTATGAGCAAGCATAAGAAACAGTGATCATGTAATAAATGCAGACGTCAAAAATGGCAGATAAAATATGTACAGGATTGCTATATAAAATGCACACATGTATATTCTAATCTTTAATTTTAAATGCATTTATGAAACTAACAAAATAAAGATAGCCTCTGTGTAAAAGTTCTAAGCAAAATAAAATCAATTTATTAAACTGCTTATATATACATGTACATAAGCATTAGACACACATTTTTTGACTTCCATTTAAATACATAGTTTAAATAATTTTTAAAAAGCTCCAGAGGGATATTTTTAGCTAAACAAAGCTGATTTCTTTTTATCTTAAGTACTCAAAGATGTAGAGTTATATACAATTAAATTTAAAAAAGAAAGTTGTCAAAAATAATGAAAATTTTAAGTAGTGTCTACTGATTTAAAGGTTCTAATTAATTAAATTAATCTAAAACTAAATATGGTATTATAAAGCATAAACATTAAAACTAGTTTGATATTCAAATATAAACACATTAAATACATAAAACCATACAAATTAAATTATAAATTGATGATCATATATAAATATTTCTGGCTTGTGGTAACTTGTGTTTTTTTAAAAGTGTATTAAATCATTATTGTTCATAAAATAAACCGGTTATCTTAAGTCCAAGATATGGCTGAGAAGAGATTGTTTCTGCATAAAGGTAGAATTACATTTTCTTACATATGTTTTGTATAGACTTGATTAAAAGGAGCTTTTTAGTATTTCTGTGGATGGTTTTCAAATATTAGTCATAATTGGGTTTTTACATTTTAAGATAGAGTTTTTATTAAAATTCTTACTGTTGAGAAATAAGTAATAACTTTTGAATGAAACTTTCTACAAATAGCAGGTGCCACCAGTTGTAATTCATTTTAAGAGTAACAGGGAAATTGTAGTTTTTTTATATGTGTCAAAGCATTGGCAGGAAGCAAATCCCAGGACAATTGCTTGTAAGGCAGCTATGCTAACCACTTGGCCACCAACACTTGGTGGGGAAATTGTAGTTGAAATCAATAACATCAAGTTTTACATAGTTAATAGTTTTCATATTAAGATTTGCATCTTCAGTATTAAGTGTATTCCTTTCTTCAAGGAAAAGCAAAACAATCCACTTCAAAGTTATTATTCATATTATTTGTAAATGATTTTTTTTACTACAATTTATATTAAGAAACATTACATAATGTAGATTTGGGAAAATAATCAAATAATTTAGTGCTCAGAAAGTTGCATAGGTTTTGGCACTGTGACAATCCATCCAGGAACTTTCAGTTTTTGAATCCATTCTCTCTAACTATACTAATCCCATAAATGACAAAATAATCAAATGATTAGTCACTCAGCATGTCTATTACATTTAGAGACCAGAGTATTAGATTGAGTTTCAGTTCAAAAACTTTTAACTTTGGGATCCATTATTCTATTACTACACTAAATCACAGAGGGCATTCACACTTTTTCCAGAGTCAGTCATTTTAAATAGTCATAAAGGAAAGAAAAAAACTTATTTGCCATCAACTATAGAGATAAAGAGAGCAAATAAAATGTTTTACCCACATTTAGTACCTCATGTTTTTATTTTTTTTATTTTTTAGCATTTAATTCACTTCAGTCTACTAAAATTTTTGCATTTTTTTCTCTGTCAGACATTAATTTAAAACTTCAGAAATAGCACATTTATTAGCTATTCAAAAGTTCATTGAGATAACTAGGCAATAAAAATACTACAGTGTGGTCAATATTGATGGTAGATTATCCCTCAATATAATTTATTTTACTACCTCAAATTTATAGTTACATTATGAAATAATAATTATAACAGATTATTTTTGATATAAATATAATTGGTTAAAAAATCGCCCACGATCTGTTCAATTTGAATTACGGGGATTAGTATGTTGCAATCTCCATTTTTTTATACATAAGTAAATAATCGCTTGTAAAACAGTAAAACTCTTTTTTTAAAAAATGAATTTGAAAAAAAGTTATGCAATTTGTGATTTTATTTAAATTGCATTTAAATATTATAAAGATTATATAAGTATGTAATTATTAGCTTTAATATCAACAACTGACGGCGATCTAACTTTAGAAACAAAATTTTAATTTTCAGAAGGGGAAAAAGAAAATAACCGCAGGTGTGATTAAAATGATGTAAAAATCAAACAATACAATAACATTATATAAACCTAAAAAACATTTTAAATATTATATATACAGTATATATATATAATCTATTTACAGCCACACCAATATTCTATACTATTAAATTTATTTTAGAGATTCTAAAGTAAATAATATGTATATATTTAAAATACCATTTTTATTATACTCATTACTTACAATTAACAATATTACAGAGTTTGTACTACCGTTGAATAATAATATGGATATGTACTGATATTTGAGTTAATTAGTTTTTGAAAAGGATATATTGACATGATGAATTTTTGGGGAAACGTTTAATCCTGGTTCTTGGGAATCGAATATTTTTTCCTAATATTATAGAGAAATAATACAAAAACTCTGTCAGATAATGAAAATTATTCTTCGTGTACAAAGTGTGTTAAACAGAGTAGCTAAAATTCAAAAACATTAATCACAAAAACTATTTGCCAAGCGCTTTCAATAGCAATATGTCATTACGATTCTGGTAATTGGTACCGAAAGCGCTTGGCAAATAATTGTTGTGATTAATGTTTTTTGAATTTTAGCTACTCTGTTTATCACACTTTATGCATGAAGAATAACAATATTATAGAGGAATATTGTTAATTACCAGGAGGCAGCTTGTCCTACAGAATATTGAATATAACAATCGGGATTTCATGCTCTGAATAAAATTTGCTTCAAGAAATATTATATCTTTAGTCAAGAGCATTTTCATTCATTATTAATAAATTTTAATGCAATGAATTTTTTAATGCTGAATATAAAGTTCTGTTCACACTATTTTTGAAGAAGCATTAATCATGTGTGATATTTGAATGTTGAAGATCCTTTATTTTAATTCTTTGAATGTTAGCCATCTATTTATAATTCTGATAAAAATCATATATTGGATTTAAATATATTTTGAACCAATTGTTGGAAAAGATTTATTGAGAAAATAATGATCAATAAAGCCAATCTGTGATAAGCATTCCGAACTTTTTACGAACCTCTGAGAAATAAACATTTCAATTCTTTTTTAGTAAAATAGTCCACTTTTTTAAAATATAATAATTCGTTAAATCTGCGATTTTCATATCTGCAGTCTCTGTTATAATGTTATAGTAATTTTTAAAAAAAATATTAAAATAAATATTTTTATAGTTTACATATAGTATGTCTATCTATCTATCTATCTATCTATCTATCTATCTATCTATCTATCTATCTATCTATCTATCTATCTATCTATCTATCTATCTATCTATCTATCTATCTATCTATCTATCTATCTATCTATCTATCTGTCTGTCTGTCTGTCTATCTATCTGTCTATCTATCTATTTGCCTGTCTGTTTGTCTGTCTGTCTATTTATCTAACTACCTTTCTACTTACCTATCTCCTACTTGCAGACCTACCTATCTATATAACTAATTACCTACTTATCTATCTTTTTATTTATATTAAGCAATTAAATATTTGTATATTTATTTCAGTATAGCGTTATGCACTGCGATTCCTTTTTATTTATGTATGTGTATTGTTATATGTTTTTAATATTTATATATGTGTATTCTCCATGAATTTTGATATCCATGCTAAGGTCTGGTACCAAATATTGATATGGAAGGATTATTATATTTCATTTTTTTAATTTCCTTCTAAATTATATTTCCATTCAGTTTGTATTCAGATATTTTATTAAAAAAAATTCAGAATTCATTTTGTATAAACAAATGGTATAATAGTATAGTTAATTTGTTTAGGAGTGCTTTTGTTTTTATAATTTTGAAGACTAGTAAAAAGAGCTTCATGAATGGTAAGTATATTCATCAATCATGCTCATCTTGAAGATTTAAGTATTACTAGTTTATTATCCTTGGTTCCATATTGAATTTTTTAAAAAAACTGGCTTAAGACACAATTTTTACAATAACTTCATTTTAAATAATGTTAGAGCAAAAAGCTTTACCTTGATAGAAACTAGAAAAACAAAGGAAAACAATTAAGACTAAGACAAACAGTGATTGCCATTAAAAAATAAGGAAAAAAAGAAATTTCAATATATGACATAATTATTACTTTATTATTTGTTCATAATTTCTAATTAATCATTAACTAGGTTTAGATTACATTTTCATCAATAATTTCTTTGTATTCCTCACAAAATTATCTTTCAAACCATATATAATTTTTTTTACCTGAGATAATTTATAGTTTCAGAATCTCCAAAACAAATCTCATATGAATTCTTCATTTTTATCTTGTACCCCAAAAGATACCAAATCCCAAAGTCATTTATGAGAAAAAGATTCATCCTACTACAAGATACAAATCAAATCATTTCCAGAAGATAGATATGCATTTGTCATCATAGCAATTGACTTCTTGTCTATCTAAAACTAGAAATTGTAGGCTACTGTCTGTATCACTAATAAAATGAGTTTCATCTCTTCATTTTATTTTTTTATGTACATCAGTGATGTTTATATTTTTTATGCATACCAGTGATGCTGTCTTGTTATATTTATTATCCCACAGAGATATAATTTATTTGCATATAGTTCATTTGCTAGCTATAGACTTGAAAATAATGTGATGCAAGATATGGCAAAACTACTGACTCCACCGCATGAGTACCAAGGCATAGGCAAGAATCAGAATGTGATTCTTTGCTGCATATAATTCTATGTGGTATATACATAACTATTGTGGTTATCTTCATAAACACACACACACCATTTGAAATCTCTCTTTATCGGTTTTAAGTGTTGATATTCTCACATGGTACTATGCCCAGTAAATTTTGTGATTGCTTTGTCAACTGCAAAATTTCTGTATATTTGATAACAGTCCTAAAATTTACATACTGCTTTATAATACCTATAATTATAAGTAATGTATATATATGTATATATATATATATATATATATATATATATATATATATATATATATAGACATTACTTGTTATATAAACACAGACTTGCAATTACAAACACAAAGACAGTAAAATACAAATATAAACATAGTAAAATAAATTATTAAACCTTTCAGAATCATTAAGTCTATAAAATAAGGTTGTCTAAACTTAGATCAGAGCCCCAAAATTATAAACTACTTTTGTTCTATTTGAATACAAATTTTTATACATATAATAAAGAGCATAAATGATTTAATATTATATAATTTACATACTACACAGACACCAATACAAACATACCATTTATCAAATAATTTCCATTTATCAAATAATTTACTATTGAAATAAATAAAAAAATAAAAAATTTTAATACTTATGACTCGACATTCTGATTACATTTTGAATGCCTTGAAATGCAAATTATCAGTGCATTTTAATCCATTTTAGTAGCCTCTTTGGCCATTTAAAAATTTCTGCCTTTATCTTCTCCTTGAAAACTAGTAAACTGAGCAGAAAGTAAAAAAAAAAAAGAACAACAAAAAAGTTCATCAAAAATTCAAATTTTATCAGATTCTGACAAGATATACGTCATTAAAAAAGAGTTTTAAAAGGAGCAACGAATGCTGAGATTTCTGTTGATGTCATGCTTGTAGTTTTATGCAATTTTAAAAAGAACACAAAACTTCAACAAAGTGTTGTCATGATACTGTATTGTCGCTGCAAACTATCAAGAACTAACTAGACAACAGTAAGAATCAATAAATTTATATCTAGTTAAAGATTGCAATTTTGACTGTAAATCAAAAAATAATTGTAATATAATCCAGTTTTCCAATAGGTGTAACCTATTGTTATTGGAACTGACAGACAAATTTGCTTTAAATATAGGAAGTCAAGGACAATATAATTAATATGTAAATAAGTGTTTAAAATTATAATATATATGAATGATTCCACACTGATTTTGGCATTATCAATTCTGGGATCTTAACTAGAGTAAAATAAAACTTTATACTAAATTTAATTTTTGAGACTTTCTTTATTTATATGTGGTGGGCCAGGCTAGAGCTCAAAACACTGTTAATTTTTACATATTACCAAAAATATTAATTATTCTATTTAAATTTAAAATAGTATTAACGATTAAATAAAAAGTATAATGTATATTATTTACAAAGTTTTACAATAGAGTATTGAAAATTATTAAATTTGATCTAGTTTAAATACAAATGTAGTAGTAGTAGTAGTAGTAGTAGTAGTAGTAGTAGTAGTAGTAGTAGTAGTAGTAGTAGTAGTAGTAGTAATCATAGTAGTCATTGTAGTCATCGTCATTGTAGTAGTAGTAATAGTAGTAGTAGTAGCAGTAGCAGTAGCAGTAGCAGCAGCATCAGTAGCAGTAGCAGTAGTACTAGTAATAATAATAATAGTAATAATAACAACAACAACAATAACAACAGCAACAACAACCATTTACAATTATTGAATAATTATATATTGGTTCAGAAGTTATGTTGACTCTTAACCCTTTTCCCGCCTCTTACGAGGCCTCTTGTTGACATCTGACATCACTCTAATTCTGCTAGTTTTAATGGTAGAATATTCGTTTGACAGTTATTGATTAGGTTTTTAAAAGTTCTGTAAGATGGTGCCCTCTTCCGAATTATTTTACAAGTAAAAAATCAAAAAAAACGCATTTAAAACTAAACAAAGAAGAACCTTGTCGGTGATTGGCTGTCAGCCGGCTCTCAGCTGAAAAAGACATTCTGATTGGCTGGAAAGAACAAAGAAAACGCCTGATCAAAGAAAATAAAGAAAAATGCTGAGATTTTCATTTCGAATGTAATTTAAGTATTAAAAAAATATAATTTGAGAAATTAAAATAGTTTTTTAAAAAATATACTAAAAAAACAAAATTATTTTCGAAAAATATTGAAGATTTTAGTAAAAATATTTAAGATTTAGCAAAAAGAAATCTTTACTTTTCCATAACGTAAAATTGAAAAAAAGCATTTGCGTCAGCACTTTTTTGTTTAGACATTCGCTTTATATTTGCCAAAATTGAATATATTTTATAATAAATAAATAGCAATTTATTTTTGAAAGAACTTTTGTTCTCTTTCATAACCTGAAAAATTAGTAATATACTTTTTATAAACGTATCTGAGTTGAATTTAATATTATAGGCAAATATGTTTTAACAATAGGCTTTGTCTTCAGTTTGTGAGTTGGCCAATTAAAAGATTTGATTTTTACCTCATACAACCAATAATATAATTAGCGGTTTAAGGGTTAAAGGGAAAAATCTTAATTCTGTTAATTTAATCTCTTACAGAAAAAATACTATACCTCCAGTGAAGATTTTTGGCTATTTCTTTTTCAACATCTATGGTTGCTTCACTTAACCCAATTCTTTGGTCAGTTGTAAAATAATAAAAGAAATTTAAAGGAAAAATAATGGTTTAATTATTTATTGAAAAATTCATTTTGTTTTAAATTTGAAGAAAACTTTCTTTCGAACTATAAAGGTTTAAATTTTAATTGAGTTTGCATAATACTATTAATTTAAGCAGTGATATGAGTTAGAGATAAATTCATGAATATTTAATGTATAGATACATGTAAATAATTAAAATTGTAAATTTTTTAATGGAGATTTTCAAATGATGTGGTGCTATTTCAGTCGCAACATTTCGCTTAAAATACTTTGATATATGTTTGTTTGACAGTTCTTAATGACGAAAATAATTCAAAATATAACTACAAACTAATATGATAAAATGATAATCTATAAAACATAATACTCAAAATATAAATATTCATCTTAATGATCATGATATGCTTGTGATAATGGGAAGGAATTTTTATCTATTTTTAAAAAAAATGTATTTGATATGAAAGACGTTTTACATGGCATCATTTTCCCTGAACTTTTACAAATTTTACTTATCACTTCTTGACATTTATTATAATATATACTTAACTTATTTCTAGTAATATTTTTATTTTCCCAAAAAAGACATTCATATATTAGATTAATAAACTTTATGATTTATGTTGAATGTTTATTCCTGCATGAAATATGAAATGCAGACAAAAAGTTAAAATCACTTGGCTGAGAATAAGTTATCTCATTTTTAAAGTTATTTTTGATGCTTTTCATCTTTTCTCTTTTATGATGAAGCTATTGAGACTGTTTTTTTAAAAGAATTTTAATCAATTAAAATTATATGCTAAACAGGAATGTCCATGGCTGTTGAATTTTATTTTGAAACAGCTAAAATTAAAATATATCAGTCAGTTATATATATAAGATAGGTTGGAGATCATCTTATAAGTCATCATCATAATCACTTTCAACAACAACTGATCCTCTGTAGGATGAAGGTTATTCTGACTTTAATCCAGTTACTCCAAAATTATCACAGTTACATAGTCAAGAGAACATTTTATTATTTATCAAAAAGACTGAGTTTAAATTTAAAAATTAAAAGAAACATTATATGGGATGGTAAAAGTATAAGACTTATATTTTAAAACTATTGATATCACTGAAGACTAGATGAATATGGATAAACATCTAAATTAAAAGATTGAATTTTTTAACCTTAATAAAAAAAAGTTTTTATTATATAATATTTTTAATTTACTCTTTGTAATAGTGCATTCTAAATTTTTCTAAAAAGTTTTACAAAACTATAAGAATTCTGACTTTAGTTGTAAATCAAGTCACTTTTAGCAGTGTCACTAATTTGCAGGGTAGACTGAATATAGTAACATTTTAATAAAAGATGGATACCTGATTTTTATCCACTAAGATTTTTCAGCAGTTCTTCAGTGTAAAAGTATTATAAAAAAGAGTTTGTGATTGGTTATTTTGTTTTAAGTGCTATTAAAATATTTGATACTTCCATAATCTTGTTCAATTGTTATAAGCTCTATTTCCAAAGGCATGAACAGGTATTAGATAATAAATCACTATAATCAATTATAATCTTCATTCACTTAGTTTTCCATTGCTTACCACTCTTCTCATACAATTTATAACAATATTATTGTTATTTCATAAACTTTTCTTATGCTTAAATAAATCACCATCATTATTTTGAATTATTATTAAACCATTGTAGAACAAAGTTCTTTCTAGGCTTAATCCATTGTCTCCAATTCTCTAGTCTATCTTCTCCACAACATGCCAGCAAATGGTCTTAATCCACCCATCCATCTTATATGTGATCTTTTTCTAAATCTTTATGGGATCTAGTTTAAGATTTTAGTTGTTTGTCTATTATTATCTCTTCCAGTAATATATCCATACCAGATCCACTTCAGATCTTAATTCTTTCAATGGTGTGAATGAAACTGATTTATTCCTCTCATCCATGAATTTTGTTTTTAATCTCTTCTTGTTACTCTTAACTTACATCTCTTCATATTTTATTGAGTGGTCTGAAGCCCCTGTATTGATCTTATGTAAAGTAAAAACTGACAAAACACTTTTAACAAAAACTTCTTTTTTGAAGCACATACACATATTTCCTTTTAATATTAAGTTATTGTTATCAAAAGCATTCTAACCAAGTTTAATTCTATGATTAATTGTGTTCATTATGATTCCATCTGTATTAATCGTCTAACTAAAATATTTATAGTTTTTAACTTTTTTTAATTTATCATTGTCAATTTGTATTTTCATCTTTTGAGAAAATCCACTGAATGTGACTGTAGTCTTTTTAACATTTACCTTTAGTTTTGCTTTCTTACTTTCAGCTGATAACTGTTGCAGTATTTTCTAAAGCTCTGAAGCATTATTTGCAAAAATAATTATATGATCTTCAAAATGTAAATGACTTAAATAATCTCCATTTACTCTTACTCCCTAAAAAATCATGATTCATAGGTTGTGCATCATTGTTCTAATGATATCATTTTTTTCTTAAAACTTATACGGCTTTTACCAATAAACATTCTAGTGATGAAAAAAATTTGAAGGAAATAAACTTTTAAATAATTTTTTAATGAAAATATTTTAAAATTTATACTTCTATATTATTTTTTCACTTTTAATTTATGTGCAAGGTTTCTAGTCAGCAAAATACATAAACAAATTATATATTCATATAACATATTTTATTCTAAAATCTTAACATTAGAATTATATTATGAATTTTAATGCATTTAATTTATATTTTCTTATAATTATATTCAAACAAAAATTAGCATTGCAACTATATTATAATATAAATATAAAGCTAATAGTGTAAAAATCTAGATAGGTTTACAAATGTAAATACATGAAAGCAATCAACACTTAGACAAGACCAATATCAATAACAAACAACAATTTCAATCTGTTGTCAAGGCAACTTTTTTTAACAATAAAAGTAAAAATTCACCTTTATATATGGGCTAATAAGTTTGATTGTTATTGATATTGGTATTATCTAAGTGTTGTCCACTTTTAACTCCTTCTCCACCAATAATATTACTGAAGATCAATACACAAATATCACAAATAATTTCAATGCTTCTATCCCAATTAACTTACTAAAATCACTCGCTAACTACAACAGTGATAAGAGCCTCATTCTGGCAACTATGGATGCAGATTGTTCACTCTACAAGTTCCCTATTGAGGCTCTTTGTCAACTTATAAAACAAGAGAATATTGGTGATGGCATACATCACATTCTAACTCATCCCAATGATAGATACTTAGCAGTTGAGTTCACATTTTGGGCAAAAAGAAATATGTTCAGAAACAATTACAAAACAATAGACAACAAACTAATGATTTATATAGATCTAAACAGAACATCCACACTATCAGAAAGAATCAAAAACTGTATTATGGGAATAGACGAAACCCAACTACAAGAAATATTAACACCCTTTGGAAAAATTTCCAAATTCAAATACCTCCCAATGGACAGAACAGGAGGCCTCATCCTATCAAACACCGCTATATTTGATCTACAGCTGAGGAAAGGCATAATTCCAACAGATATACATACAGAAATAAAACCCAGGTGGTCTCCAATGATTATTTCATTCTTAGGAGTCAGGCCCCAGTGTTTTTACTGTTGACAGAGATCCCATTTAATCAAAGACTGCATTTTATGCATCTGTACAACATGTGGAAACAGAAAGAACAGATACCGCAGATGCAAAGGAAACCATACAAACCCAGCTGATGAATACCACAACTCTGAAGACCATTCTCTACATAATAATTCATCAGATCAACACAATCAACAACATGAGTTCTGGAAAGTAGAGAGCAGAACAAAGAGATATAATTTTCAGCCTACATCCAAAAGTACACCATACTCCAATTTGAACACAAAAAATTAATCTCATCCACATATTAAAGGCCTACAACTCAGAACCGCTTATCACAAAACTAAAACTGATGAAACTAGTCATCTGGAAGGAAATAACTCACAGAGTTCCACAACAAACTCAAAATCACCTCTCTTCATTAGACAGCCAATTAACACATACCCTAGCCACGCCAACAGATATGCTCAAAAACCTACAATCTTATCACACTCTTTAAAAACCTCATTCCCAAAACAAAAAAACAATCTCAGCATAAATGCAATAATAAACCAAGATTCCAACAATATGAAAAATAACTCGAAAGACGAATTTTCAAAACAAAATTCTGAAATGGAAAACAGTACATTAGAATCTCTTAATTACAAAAAAAATCATTCAATATTAACAAAGCTAGATCAGAGGAAGATAATATCACTTTGCCACTCACCATTAAAGACAGCAACTTCAGTAATCAGATTTTACAACATAATAACACAACAGAAACAGTTGGAGAAAAAATGCAGAAAATTATCTGCTCAAGGCCAAATTGCCCACAAACCAGACCTGACTACTCCTCATCTGATGAAGAAATACTATTTTCTCAGTTTTCCATTACTAATAACAAAGATAACCTTTGGAATCTTGCCCAATGCCTTCCACAAATTGCTAAAAACCTGCCTGCGGTAAGTAATGGAAAATTTATTGGCAATGAACAGTATCACTTGTAGGATTGCTGAAGTAAACATCAGAGGTATAAACTCTCTCACGTGTGTTCATGCCATTAGGCATTTCTTCTCATCTGTCTCTCCCCACATTCTCTTTATGGGAGAGACAAAGTACCACTATAACTCAAAAAACAATATTTCCTCAGAACTAAACAAACTTGGTTTTACACATCTTTCAGTTAATCACTTTCCAGCTGGAGGTGTAGGCATCCTAATTAACAAAAAAATGCCTCCCAATAAGTTTAAAATGTTATACGAAGACCTTAATTTAATAGCCATCAACCTGACTTATGATAATAACATGTTCAATGCATTCTTTGTATATCTACCCAATAATACAACTATTTTAAAAGTTATTCACACTATTAATATGCTCACTGCTAATAACGATGCTCCCTCAATCCTCATGGGGGATTTTAATATTTCCTATGACTGCTTCACATCAAAATACTTACACCTGCTTAACTGAGGCTTTTTAAATGGAAGAGGCTTCCCACCCAACGCATTCTTTTTTTACAATAAAACTCAGCACTCTCTAATAGACCTCTTATTTTATACCTCAGAATTACACCTCAGTCTGGAGGCCACCCTCCAGCCAGTTGCCTTCTCAGACCACCAAGCAATATTAACTTCTCTACAGTTTAGAAACTGTACCACAATCAGTCTCAACAAAACTATTAGAGTACTAACTCGTGCTGCCACGACGGAAGCCTTGTTCTCTGAAACATACATTCTGTTTCATAAGATAGATATTTTTTCTAGGACTCCAGAAGAATCTTGGTTTTCATTCGTAGGAATATTACAGATCTTAATAGCACACTATACTAAGGAAATCAAAGGACCTACCACCCTATTCAAAGAATTAGAACAAATCCACAATAAGATCAAGACTTTTGCTATAGACACTGAACCTATAGAGAATTTACTTGCCCTCAAAAATCAATATAAACATAAACAAACAACAATAGCAGAACACATAGCTATTAAGAGATCTAAGATTTTCCTGCCATCACAACACTGTTGGACGAGAGGATACCTGCGGTGAGCTTTAGGTGCAAAATCAAAACAAAACACTCCAACAATTATAACCATCAATAGTTTTCAAACCACTGGCCTCCAAATGATTCAACATATCAAAGAACACCTCAGAGATTGCCTTCAGACTCACTACATGGATGTACACAAAACATCAAGAGACAGTACTAGAGTAAATGCACATGGCATCACTGAGGCAGACCTCAAAAGCTGCCGTTTAGCACTACCCATAAATGTCTACCCTGGAATGCATGCCATTCCCAAATTCGTACTAACTTACCTCAATAACTTCACAATCCCAATCATCATGAAAATGATTAACCTTTTATCATCACAAAAAAGATCAATAGCCAACCTCTATCCAATAGCGATGGTTCCATTCATTTAAAAAAACAGAGATCCAACATCCATCAACAGCTTAAGACCCATATCCATGACCCCTATCCTCATTAAAATAATAGAGGGAGTAATAAAGGAAAAAATACAAGATAAAATCCTAAATAAAATATCAGAATCACAATTTTCCAGAAAAGGATCATCCACACAAACTGCAATGGGAGAGGTCAAAATATTACTGGACTATATCAGATCAAAAAAATTGTCCAAACCTATTGCAGTACAGATTGACATTACTGAAGCATTCAATTCAGTCAACATTAATACTCTACTTGATTTACTGGATGAATGTGACATTCCCACAGAAATTATCCAAATCATTGATAACCTCTTCCACAACAGACTAATACACATATCGCTCAATGGTTCATATTCCAATGGTTTCTTCCCTACCAGATCTATTCCGCAGGGATCCCCACTGAATGCCCTACTCTTTTCATGCTACATTAACCCCCTGTTAATAGCATTAGAGAGCTCCCTCCCTGGCATATTTATACCACGCATCAAGAAATTGATTAAGACCATTGCCTATATGGATGACATTCTTATTATCCTACCATCCCAGAAATTCCTAAAACCTCTCTACAAAATCCTTAACAATTTTTCTAAAACCTTGCAGCTTATTATAAATCCTGAAAAGTCATCATCTTGGCATATTCTTAATGGAAGAAAAATCAAATCTAACTTTCTAGCTGAGCCCCAGAATTTTCTAGGATTCTCTATATATAAATCCCAATCCGCCATGTCAAAACATATACAGAATACCATCATTGACTCAAGAAATCATCTTACACAGACACTCTCAAAAGTTTATTTATTCCTCCAAGGCAAGGTGGCCTTACTAAAAATGAAATTAATGTCTAAAATAGCCTACTACCTGCCCATCATATCCCTATCAAAGACCTTCATTAATAAAACCAATAGGATATGTGTGGGTCTGTTCTGGAAGCACCACATAACCTCCATTAGTATTTCAAGAATGCAATATCACAGAAAACTCAATGGAATGTCTCTACATTCCATTCAACCCATTAACTATCAAAAAGGCCACACACTAATCTTCAACCTTATCCAAAAATTTGGCAAACCCCTAATACTAAGAGAGGTAATACCTACAGACACTCCTCCTCCTATCAAGGCTGGTTGGCTAGACCAACTTATCTTCCTTCCAAAACAACATAACAGCACTGCTACTGATGTATTTAAAAATAAAATTAACATATGGGATGCACACAATTTAATAAGCCCTAAACCACCTCAAATTAAAACAAGTCTTGGCTGTTCCAATTACAGAATCACAACCTTATTCAAATTCTGGAAGTTGGAACCCAAATTCCTAGACTATCTAATAAAGGTGAACCTAAATGTGATGCATACCAATTTGTTCCTGCATTACAAAAGAGGTATAAGAAATATAGACCCCATTTGTTCAAACTGCTTAATGCATGAAGAAACATTTGAATACATTATGCTTTCTTGCATGGGATTGGGAAGGATTAAACTCATAATATCTCAAAACAGTATTATTGATTACTATAAAATTCTAACAATCAAAGAGTGTATTAAGGAAAGAAACTTCCCCATCATTAGGATAGCAATATTTGTTACATATTCTATCTGGGTGACAAGATGTAAAATAAAATTTAGCAGTCCCCAGCCAGAAGCAAACTCTTTCTTCCTTGCTACCCTTTCAAAACTACAAAAGAAAGACAGAATTCTCTCCTCAAAGGTTCTACACAAAAAAACATGGAAACTGCTCAAAATACCCTACCTACAAAATGACATCAATCCTAATGTTTGACAAACTGTATAACAGATAAAAGAAACATGCAAATATATGATTAATGTATGGACATAAAAATGTCCTAAACACACACTAATTTCCTCTGATCTACAATCTGACTAAACAAACAAATCAGATCTCATCTCATACAACCCAAACTCTTGGAGAACCTATAACAATATAAACATATATAACTATCACTGAAAACATTTGTATATACCTACTATTAATAAATCTAATTTTTTTAAATAAAAAAAAAGAATTTACAATGGTAAATATTAATATATAATGTTTTGAGATTAACTCATTGCAATTAAATTTATATATAATTAATGTTCCCTACAGCATCAGCAAATGACAATACATTTTAAAGGTACCCCTTTCCTCCAACATATCCTGCCTGACATGCCTTTGCTAGAAGGGTTGATTTTTTAGTTATTTTAAAAATTGTAGACAATCCTCCACATATATGATAGAGGAAAGAGATAGAAAGATACCTCTTTATCTTTAAAATATATTGTCATTTTCTGACACTGGAGGATGCTTTAATTATATATAAATAGTTGCAATAAGTTAATCTCAAAACATTATACACCTGGGTCTCATTTTATGCAGTAGATAGGTTCACAAAAACATGCATAAAAGAAATCACACAAAAATAGACTTAACTTACATTGAAAAATGTGGGATATCTTCCTTAATTTTTGAAAATTGCATAAAAGCAAAGCAACAAAGTAAAATTACTTTAAAATTTACATAAAAAAATAAGAAAATAAAGTATGACTAATAAAAAATTGATACAAGACAAACTTTTTTTATTAACTATTTAATTTTATTCAAAACAATGTTTTTATGTGTAATTTATTTTATATTTTTTCAAACATATTTTAATCATTATCATTATTTAACAATATGTAGATACGTTTGAGAACTGATAAGAAATCAGATTTGTCACAAGAGGAAATACAATTAGTGCCAACTTCAGTCTTGTGCTGTGTTTAATAAGTGCATCAACTGAAAATTTTCATTCATGGCTTCAAGTTGCTCTAAAACTGCCATTACCATAGTAAATTTACAGTCTTTTTAAAGCTTAAAATGTATCATAAGGCACTGATTTGTTGCTACTCATTTTGAATCAAAGGGAGTGCTTGACATTCAAAATGAAAATGTATAGTTTAGAGTATTTTTTCTGTAATTTTTTACATATTATAAATTATTTTGATAAAATCTGCTGAAAATATAATTATTTTAGAAAAATAGTTAATATTTTAGTAAAAATCTTTATTTTTACACGAACATAAATTGAAAAAGAAATCAATGACATACGCAGCATTTTCTAATAGATTACAAATATACTTTTTAGATTCTCTGCTATATAATATTTTTATAATTATAAATAGAAATTTATTTTTGAAAAAACTTTTATTCACTTTCATAATCTGACAAGTTATTAATTTGCTTTTTACAAATGAAAAAATATTAAAAGATGAATATATTTTTACTAATGATTCTGTAATTATACCAATCAAAAATTTAAAACTTTAATTCACTCAGCCAATAAAAAATTTTTCAGCCTAAAAGTTATATTGACAATGTAATCGGTGATTAAACTTTGAAACAATGATTTTACTAATTGTTTATGAAGCTTGTGATATCCAGACATACAACTATGTATTTAGCTTTTGTTGGAATTTAAGAGCTCTTTCATAATTCATCTCTTTAGCAAGAACTTTCTCCAATCATTTTTGCTGTGAAACAAACAAATTCCAATTTTATTTCATTATCTTTTTCTAAGTCTTCTACAGTATCTAAATTTATTGTCAACCCTTTTTCCAACAGGCAATTAGAGTATATAAAATATAATGTGTGTATATAAAATGGGGAAATCCCGATTTTAAGTGAAATATGAACTTCTTTATCGCATCGCATAAAAGAAAACCACATAAAAATATATTAAGAAGAAACATGAATGCATAACTTCAAAATCAAATTAAAAAAATCTGCATAAAACGAGACCCAGGTGTATATAAAAACATATGCATATATATATAAACCAAATAAAACAATTATTATAGACTATAAGGTATTAAAGAAAATGTAAAGTGTTAATAGTAATAATTTATATTCATAATAACAATTATAAAAACACAGAAGTACTTTTAGTTACTTTCATAACGATTATATATAATAGGCAAAACACAGATTATCAATTTCTAAAATAGATTGGGTATAATTATTTTTCTAGATATTTGTTAAACCTTTTTGTAAAATCACTGTTAAATGATGTCATTAGCAAAAGCTGCTTCTTTATGAAACAACTACATATTTTTTCTTCGTAAGGTATGTACATATATATGCCTGTAAAAAATTGTAATCAAAATGATTACTGAATTTTATTTATATTGATATTTGTGAGACTTTAATTTTCTTTTAAAGAGACTTAAAGAGCAAACTTTCGGTATAATTTCAATTTAATCATTTCTTCTATCGTAAATATCGTTTGTGTTTTAAGATCTCTCCAAGTCATAAATAAATATTAATTGAAAATTTTATGAAAACTTATGACATTAAAAAATATAATATTAAAGAACATTGATTCAAAATACATTAAAAACACAAAGCAATTGTAAACTAAAAATTTTGATCTTTAATTTAATTTCATATCTACAGTGCAAACAGTTAATTGCTTTATATATCTGGATATATACTTATAAATGTGGCTGAAGAAAGGAATTCTCTGTTAGTAAAAAGTTTCTTTGCTTCCTCTTGGAGGCTTTAAAGGAAATGATCAGGAATTTTTTTTTAATGGCCACTTCATAAATTCTTGTCATTGCAACTGTTATTCCTATGTGATTATTTATATAGTACATAAATATGAATGGATTGCTCTCCAACATACATTATCCAATGTTATGAGTTTATTGGATTTTTATCTCTGAGATTAAGATCAAGAATCACCATGGTTTTTGTTCTCAGCTGTATGATAGCTTTTAACTGAAATATCAGTTGAGTTTTTTTGAAGGCAGAATGAATGTTTGCAAATGATTTTTTTTTGTAATAGATGTTTAGAATCATGAAAGACAAAAATAAATCATGGCTCCTATTCTCAGGAGGCTGTAAATTCACCAGCCAAGGGCAGAGGGTGCTAAGAATCTCCTGATTGTGTCCCAGGCTACCATTTGATGATGAAATTTTATTTAGATACTTGCAACTGCAGATCACTTTCAAGGCAAGAAAAATTACAAGAATTGGAAAAATTGTCTAATATTAAATAGAACATTATTGGACTTTTGAAGTTAGAAAAAAATGTGAAAAAACAATTGAGTTAAAAAGTGGATATATACTATACTACAAAAACACAAACATTGGAAGTATTGGAAGTATAAGTAGAATAGGACTAATTATAAATAAAAAGTAGATGAATGACATTATGGAGCTTGATGATGTATTGGACAGAGTGGTAAGATTAGCTATCCAAGTTGATAGCAGATATAAAAATGTAGATTATTAAGGTTTATGCACCAACAAATTTTCATTGTGATGACAAAGTAAAGAATTTTTATATGAATGTATTAAATACTTTTGATCAAACAAAACAACTTTTTAAAATTATCATGGAAATTTTTAATGCTAGAATTGGTAAGCAATTGAAAGATGAAATTGCTATCAGTAAATTTGATTATGGCAATACAAACAAGAGAGGTCATAGGCTTGTGGGGTTTGCAGAAAAAGAAAAACCTTATATTATAATTTTTTTCTTTTTGAGAAAAATGTTAAATGGAAATGGATGTGGAAGAATCCAAATGAAGGTATAGCAGAAGTGAATTATATTTTAACTAATAAAATATGTATTTCAATATTGTAATATTCTTAATAAATTCAACACAGAAAGTGATCATTGACTTGTTAATGCAAAATTAACAAGACAAAAATTAATAAGAAAAACAATATTCACAGTTGATATTCCTAATTTTCATAACATTCCAATGAATTTAAACTAGAATTTGTAAATTATTTTTAGATATTAATATATTTTGAATATGATTCAGATTTGAACAAAATCAATAGGAAGATAACTGATACATTTTTAAAAACTGAAACAAAGATAGTTGGCATAAAAAAAGCAGCAATTTACCAATAAAATTTCTACTGAGACAAGACAATTTATAAAAAAAAAAAAAAGAAATATGTTATAAAATGATGCAAGAAATAGTTGATAATGATATAAGAAAGTATTGAACTAGCAAGGAAAGCTATAGAAGAGAATAAAATCTCCAGAGTGTAAAACAACATGTTAGTATTGGCATGAAACTTATTTCCTGTGATAGGAAAAAATTGAAACTATTGCTAAAAAGAATGATAACATAAAATATATAAAAGAGCTCTATCAAGAATTATATAGCAATAAAAAACAAGGAAAATGACCTCCTGTAACTATTATATATTCTAAATTGCCCAGGTTTTTAAATGAAAAAGTAAGACATGCAATTAAATTTACAAAAAAGGAAAAGCTCCAGATAATGATGGAATTATAATTAATATCTTAAAAAAAGTAGGTAAAGAAATAGATTTTTTTGTCAAATTTATATTCCAAATGTCTAAATGATAAAGATATGTCAAATGATTGGAATAATGCATTATTAATATTAATATTTAAAAATGTTGATAAAGCAGATATTAAAAATTATTGAACTATCAGTCTCTTATCAGTTCTATTAAATTTTTTACCAAAATAATTACAATTCAATTTAGAGCAAATTTTGTACTTTAACCTACCAAAAACAAACAAACAAACAAACAAGATGGATTTAAAAGAGGTTTTAATACCATGGATCATATCCAAATTTTGAGAGAAGTTATAGAAAAAAAACAATGAATATGAGTTGCCATTATGCTTTGGATTTATAGATTATAAAAAGGCATTTGATTCTATAAGCATTTTTTCAGTGATTAAATCATTGGATCATCAAAGTGTAAACTCAGGATATTGTCATATTCTGAAAAATATTTATAAAAATCCAACAGCAACAATTAGATTATATAATGATGCTAAAAAAGATTAACATTGAAAAAAGTGTAAGACAAGATGACTCCATATTTCATAATTTTTTTACAGCAGTTCTTTGAAAAATATTTTATGGATTAAAATGGGAAGCTAATAGAGTAAAAGTAAATGAAGATTATTCATGTTATTTAGATTTTGCAAAAGTTGTAGTAGTTTTAGCAAAAATGCTTCAGAGCTTCAGAAAATGTTGCAAGAGTTGTCAGATGAAAGTAAAAAAGTAGAATTAAAGATAAATGTTAAAAAGACTAAAGTAAAGTTCAATGGATTTTCTCAAAAGAAAAAATAAAGATTGATAATGAGGAATTAGAAGAAGTTAACAACTACACATATCTTGGTTACATTATTATTGCAGATGCAAACATATGGATGAATTTAATCATAGAATTTAACATGGTTAAAGTGCCTTTAGTAAAAATTATTTAATATTAAAAAAATATATATCTACATGTTTGAAAAGGAAGATTTTTAATAAATGTGTTTTATCAGTTCTTACTTATGGATCTGAGACTTGGGCATTTAATAGAAGAGCAATACAGAGATTTCAGACAACTCAAAGAAGTATGGAGAGATGCATGTTAGGAGTAATGAGAAGAGGTAGGAAACACAATTCATAGGTAAGAGAGCAAATAAGTGTTATTAACATCATTGAAAGAATTAAAAGTCTAAAATGGAGATGGGTTGGATATATTTCTAGAAGAGATGGTAATAAATGGACAAATGAAATCTTAAATTGGATTCCAAGAGATTGTAAAAAACCCAGATGTGAGATAGATGGATGAAATTAGAAAGTGTGTAGGAGTGATGTGGAGAAGAGAGGCTAGAGATCGGAGAAAATGGATTGAACTTGGAGAAACCTTTTTTGAGACCTTCATCCTGCAGTGGATTGATAATGGTTGAAAATGATAATGATGATATTTACGAATGTATGTTAAATAACCTGCTTAAAAACAGGTAAAATAATTAGACAATGTTATGTTCAAACTAAGGATATATGTGAGGTTCATGGATTAGGATTATTTTTGTATATGGTCATAAATTTTATTTTATCTTTTTATTCTAGATTTACCTAATATATATATATATATTTTGGAGTTAGAATTATTCGATCACAAATAGTTATTAACGAACACATCTATATAATATTATTTTTAATTTTTGTTTTCATATGTATATTGCATATATATCGTTTCATACATTCATTTATTTAGGAATTTTGCTAAATCTTTTAAAAGTTATTTTTTATAGAAAGAAAAAAATATTACGAAAGAGTTCTCTGACGCAGTATAAACCACACAGATTATTTGTAGTTGACGTTTCCGAATGCCCTTTAAAAAAAAAAAATTCAAACATTTTATAAATTTCTAAAATTTTGCAACTGACATATCAACAAACAAGATTACTGTTACTGCCCTTACAATAAAATGTCAATCGATTTGAAATTTTTTTTTTGTGAATCCTTATAATTTAAATAAATATAAATAAATATTTTATTTAATACATATTTTTATTCATATTATTCAAATATATAGTGTTTTGTATATATAAATTTAATTAATATTTGCATAGTTCTATATAGGAATATATATTATTGATTGACGGGAAGTGATCAGCTGGTTTTCAACTTAATGCCTTCTTCAACTTAATGTCACCCGTTAATAAATCATTTATTAAAATCGTACATTTAGGTACTACATAAGCTAATGAATATTTGTTTTACATTTTGACTACCGTATTGGAGATTAAATTTTTTTTTTTTAATTTTAAGCAGAGATATTTTAAATTTAAAAAAACCTTTCATGATATAGTAATTAATGAATTAATCTGCCAAACTTATCACCTTAGGTTTAAAATTGGGTGAAATATATGATTTTTTTTTTAGCCATTAAAAGTTGTTAGTAATCTTGTTATTTTTTTCATATAGGGGCAGTTCATAAAAATGCAGAAAGATATGTAGTAATTGGTCAATAAAAGGATATCTAGCTATCTATAGTTAGAGTTTAAAAGAAAAAAGAACAAAATCATTAAAAGTCTGACCTTCTGATAATTTTTTAAAACTGATGAGATGACATTCTTCTTCATTTTTTTTTTTTTTTAAAGCGCCTTAAAAAGTATATTTAATATCTATTTTATTTTTTATTCATTTGACAAGTGCTGTAATTCTTATCCTACTCTCTCTTTATGTTTATTATTTTAAATTTTATAATAATTTAATTATATCTCTGACATGAGGAGTTTACATGTTGATTTATTAATGTAAAAGTGTTGGTTTGGAAATTTCTTGAACAGTTTATGAATCAATACTTTTGTAAATATTTTTATTTTTCAAACTATTTTTAAAAATATTGATTCATTAACTTTTTACGTATTTTTCATGTTTGTTTATGTTTTATAAAATCAATTTTAATGATCACAGATCAACTTTAAATACAAAAAAAACTCTAAAAAGTGTTATTACAATTATTTTCAGTGTTATTCAACATTAAGGGAACTCAAGGCAAAAATAAAATAAATAGAGGTTTACATAGAATTTCAGAATCATTCTAATTTAAAAAATAAAAAATACTATATGACATGGGAGAGAGTAATTTGGCATTCAAAATCTTTATCCGAAAAAAAAAAAATTATATGCACTTACATATATATATAATATAGAAAGCCTGCTACTAGCTCTAAACAAGCTTATTTTTTTTTGATAAATGCTACAAGAGAAAATACATGAAGCTTTTATCTATTATTGTCCCCATCCCAAGACCGGTTTCAAGCTATGGCCCTCATCAGTGAGGAGCTAGGACATAAGATTCAAAATATTAATTCAAGCCAAGCATTTATCTAATTCTTAAATATTAAGAAAAAGATCCAAATCTTCAGACACCTACATGTCTTCAAACTCAGCTCTTTAACCAAAAAAAACTATATGAGCCTGAACTAAATTCAGAGATCCCATATATTAGTAGGCTTAGCAATTTAATATAGCCAAAGCTCTAATAGCAAAATTATAATAGTAAAAATCAGTCATATATCACATGACCTATATAGCTTGTATTACCAATATGTAATATATAGAAAGCCTGCTACTAGCTCTAAACAAGCTTATTTTTTTTGATAAATGCTACAAAAGAAAATACATGAAGCTTTTATCTATGATTGTCCCCATCCCCAGACTGGTTTCAAGCTATGGCCCTCATCAGTGAGGAGCTAGGACATAAATGCTTGGCTTGAGTTAATATTTTGAATCTTATGTCCTAGCTCCTCACTGATGAGGGCCATAGCTTGAAACCGGTCTGGGGATGGGGACAATCATAGATAAAAGCTTCATGTATTTTCTCTTGTAGCATTTATCAAAAAAAATAAGCTTGTTTAGAGCTAGTAGCAGGCTTTCTATATATTACATATTGGTAATACAAGCTATATAGGTCATGTGATATATGACTGATTTTTACTATTATAATTTTGCTATTAGGGCTTTGGCTATATTAAATTGCTAAGCCTACTAATATATGGGATCTCTGAATTTAGTTCAGGCTCATATAGTTTTTTTGGTTAAAGAGCTGAGTTTGAAGACATGTAGGTGTCTGAAGATTTGGATCTTTTTCTTAATATTTAAGAATTAGATAAATGCTTGGCTTGAGTTAATATTTTGAATCTTATGTCCTAGCTCCTCACTGATGAGGGCCATAGCTTGAAACTGGTCTGGGGATGGGGACAATCATAGATAAAAGTTTCATGTATTTTCTCTTGTAGCATTTATCAAAAAAAAAAAAAAGCTTGTTTAGAGCTAGTAGCAGGTTTTCTATATATTACATATTGGTAATACAAGCTATATAGGTCATGTGATATATGACTGATTTTTAATATATATATATATATTGCATCTACTTAACTAAAATTCAATAAAATATTAAAAATAATATGACTGATTAGTTAATTGGTAATAAAATAAAATAAAAATACAATACATTGTTACTTATTCTATAAATTTTATTTTTCTTGTCGGTTTTAAAAATTTAATAAATAAGATTTTGAAATTTAGATTTTTTAAAAATAAAACTAGATCTGACAATCTTACTTAAAATATTGTAATACTAAATAGTTTTCAATTAATTTCAATTTAGATTTTTTGCTGAAGCAATAGAAACTAAATTGTTAATGAACATTTTAAAACTATACATAAATTTGGGCAAAAAACCCAACAAAATTTTATGCATAATATTAAACAGTATAAAGGGATTAGTTGCAAAAGTTAAATTATGTCAAACATATGTAACAAAATTATTTAATTTATTTATACAACTCAATCCCATTTCATTATAATCTTTCTTAAGATAATAATATTCATGGTATTTATGTTTCTTAAAATAATATCCATATATATCCAGTGCTTGAGAAATTCTTTCAAAATTTTCAATGCTAATATATGATAAAGAAATTGAAAGTAACAGCACATTCTTCAATTTATTTAAATCTTTTTTTTAAATAGTACTAACCTTGGTATAATATAGCCAAAACATACTATACTGAAATTAGATTCAGAATTTTTACCTTTGGTCTATTTTTTTTTAAACTAATTCCTTTTTTAATATTTGAAAAAATACTCTTTTTTTTTTTTACAGAAATGTACATTTTATGATTAATTAGTGTCTGAGGCATATAACTTTATATATCCAAGTGTGGTAGAAGTAAGGAATGGTATACAAAGTGAGATAAACAAAATTTATGCAAAATTTAAAACCAATAAAAAATATTCACAAGACTATAATACATATATAATACATACAACTTAAAAAATTAAGCAACTACTAAAGATGCTAAATGACATGTTTTAATCATAAATTTTATTGGACAGAAGTTTAAAAACACACACACAGACATATATATATATTGTAAGGGTAGCTTATGATCCATTTCAAACCCACTCTTATATGTTCACTGTAATAGACTAAACCCATAAAAAAGATTATAAGCTGAAATAATAAGTTAAATACCTGATATTTAATTTTATATGCAAACATACATATAAATACACACTCACTCGAAGTTTGTTTAATAAGAACCAAACCAAGATATTGTTGAAATAAAGTAAATGTTCCTTTTTAATGAAAAAGAAAGGCCTTATTTTAGAAACCTCATATATATCAATAATGACTTGTTTGTTCATGTGTAGACGTCATGATATCAGACAATAATTTAGTCGATGTGGTGATGACCTAAAGTCAAGTCAATATCTAAGCAACTGAGTGTTGGAAAGTGTGAATAGAATTTTACTTTATAAAATTATTACATAATTTTATTATATAACATCAATAACCATTAATTTGTGCAACAATAGGTATCTACAATAGTAGCAAAAGATATTAAAAATGTGAGTTTGATAAACAACAGAAACATGTTGAGTATAAAATCAAACCCAAGTCATTTCCATGCTCTTTCACATTTTATCAAGTGTTATAGCAATGGCAAATATCTTAATATCGAACATTGATAAATGGATGATGTGTTCAAAGATATTATCTATTCTGCATAGGATTTTAAAGTGCTGAAAATTGAAACAGATTGTTATCAACATTTGAAATGGTAAAAATCGATAAACTTTAGCAGCATAATGAAGGAATTAAATTAATTTTATAGTGACAATTGAAGACAGAAAACTGCACAATCAAAAAAAGGGGATGTTATATAGACAACACATGCTGATAAATGATGAAATAAAACTTTCCTACATGTAAATTCACCCAATATCAATCATAAGCTGAAGAACATGTAAATCTTTTTTTAATTAACAAACAATATGTATTGGCTAGATAAACATTCCATAGGACTGGGGTATTGTTTTAATTGCCAGAGAGCATGATGCCATAACTTTGTTGTATAAATGACTAGAAAAACACCTAATGCCTAACCTGAAGTATCTGAATGGATCCCAAAAGGAGAGTGACATCTGAAATGGAAACAACTTTGTCCAAGCATTACTGGAGAATCTGGAGAATGATGGAGGAGTAATCAGAACAGACTGTATCCATAAGGACATTGATGTTTAAATTATAAATTTTAATCAGGAAGATTTTAACAAGATCAAAATTACTATGTCATATTTTTTTTTACTTTATACATTTGGAAGTTTCAACATGTTTACAATTGGGAGAGTCCATTCTATAAGAAGCAATGTAATATGGAGGTGAAGGTTTATTGACCTAGAACATATTTTTTGTTTGCAAATAAAATTTAGGTTGATTCTCTCCATAACGACCTGACTTTCAATCATCAACAGCATCATATAATATAGTTTGGAAGTAAGAATTTTTGATGCTCTTCCATATTAGTTTGCAATCACTAGGACAGGACAGAATTTACATTATATATTTATGTTCAACTAACAATTGTTTCATTTAGTTTATCTGGTGTAAATGACTAGTGCTCTTATGTGAATGTCTCTTTTCTATCAACAGTAAAAACTTGTACATAGTTGGGGGTCCCAAGAAGATCTCTCTAGCAAAAATTGGATTATGGAGCTGCTGGACATGTTGAAATAAAATCTTGTACATAGTTAGCTTTCCGATCATTATGATGATAAAATGATATTTTTCTTTTTATTTTATTTTATTTATGTATTTTAGTCAATCTTAATCGTTTTATAAATAGAAACTGCCTTAATGCACATCTACAGAACATGGATGTATTTTAGTCAATCTTAATCATTTTATAAATAGAAACTGTCTTAATGCACATCTACAGGAGATGGATTGGTATAATGAATAATTTATTTATTGAAATGGTAGAGATGCATATGGGACACATATAAGCACATCTTTTGCTATGTGAATAGAATTTCAATTTTTATCTGTTAGTAATAAAATTTGTTAATGTGATTTAAATAAAATTGGTCTCTGATTTATCACACTTGTTTTTACACTCACTCATTAATTTAATTCATTATTGGTAAGCTCCATCTAGTGATCATTTAAATGCAAGCTTAAAAGCAAGTTACAAAATTTATGACTGGTTTTATTAATTATTGTAAGTGTACCTTTGAAGGTTTTTATGATGCTATATTGCAATGGCTATTACTATATGATGAAACTGAGCTGAATTCAGACTCATATATCTATCTGGTTTGTAAAGCTGGATTTGAAGACATTTATATGTCTGAAAAGTTCAGGCTTTTAAATTGATAGAAACATGTTTTATAAGTGTTGACTTTTGAGTTAGTATTTTAGATCTAGTTTCTGGAGACCCAGTGCTCCACTGAGGTGAGCTATAAGCTTGAAACCAATTGGTTTGGAGATAGGGACCTTCCAATAGAGATTTTCAATTCTTTCTCTCACAATAAAGCTTGATTAGAGCTATTAGTAAGCTCCATCCAGTGATCATTTAAATGCAAGCTTAAAAGCAAATTACAAAATTTATGACTTGTTTTATTATATATATATAATGACATATGACCCAGCAGTATGGTTGGATATATTGTGTGTGTATGAAAAAAAGAGAGAAAGAGGAGGTGGAGAATGAAAGTGCGTATTATTATTTTTAATACATTTTATTTTTATATCAAATAAAAA
This sequence comes from Epiperipatus broadwayi, assembly GCA_028023455.1. Taxonomy (NCBI): domain Eukaryota; kingdom Metazoa; phylum Onychophora; class Udeonychophora; order Euonychophora; family Peripatidae; genus Epiperipatus; species Epiperipatus broadwayi. Next base: position 12,594,946 of record JAQFVV010012401.1, read on the forward strand.
GTCATAATATGCTTCCCATATCCTGAGAATACAAAGAACAACAGAAGTGTTCAAATTAAAATTTTTATTATGATTATTTTATAGCAGCATTTAAAAATTTAATATCTATTTATAAAAGGCTATCAGACTAAAATGCGCAAAACTTGCTCCTGTCTGCAATAAATGATATATATATATAGAGAGAGAGAGAGAGCTGGAGAAAGGTTATAAGCAAGGTAAGCAAGGCATAAGGGCATTGTTACAAAAGGGATACAGAAATGGTGCAGAATTAAGAATACATTTATTTTTATTTTGTTACAAATATTAATTATTGTGACTTGATTCATCATTTCTACAAAATAAGAAAATATAAACATATTAAAATAAATAATTATTTTTAAAAATACAATTTGTCAATTATGATTTTTTATGATTTGTTTTCTTTTATAATATTCTCAGTTGTGACTTCTTATGTTGGGTTTACACAATGTGTATTTTAAGTCATGTTACATAATATAAAAATGGAAAAGTCTGTTTTACTATTAATATCCATGTCATTTGTATATATATAGTGATGGTTATTTGGTATTTGTAAAATAATAATAGGTAAACAAAGGAAGTAAATCACTCTCCCCCAGACTATGACTTAAAAGCACTCTAAATATTGAACAAAGAATCAAGAATAAAATGAATCAAAAATAAATCCACCTATTTTTAATTTAAAATAATAATAATAATAATAAACATAATTTCAAAATTTTTATTGTCTTATTATAAAAATATCTTAACTTTACCATATCAAGCAAAAGTAAAAAAAATATATATCCAAGATGTCTGTCTGTATTTTTATAGCATTTGAAATTCTTGTAGCAATTTTGATTTAGTTTTAAAATGCAAAAACAAAACAAAAGAACAATACACTAGTAAAATACATAATATTATATATATGTGGATAAATTAAGTAAAATAGAATCAGTTAAAGCAATATTTATATTAGTGTGCACATAATGGTAAAGCTAAATAGTGACAAACTTTTAATGCAATAATTAAATGTGGCAATGTGTGTATGAATGTTTATTTCTTTGATATATTGAAATATAAAACAATACTATTTTAAAATATTTAAATAAAATTATTTTAAATCTGAAATACAATTTTAAAATTAATTGAATTATTCTATAAACAATTAAGTAAGAAATGACTAAATCTAGTGAATTTCATATTTTAGAAAATCATAATTAATTATCTTCTTCACATTTTTAAAATTGAAAAAAATGTATTGTGAATTACTTAAAGTTTACCTCATTAATGGATTGATTCAAAAGATAAAATTTCATCATCATTTATTGTTCTATCAGGAATTAGTCTTCTCACTTCTCTGTCATTTTATAATTAAAGCACCTAAGATTTTCAATAATTTTTTTCAAAAAAAAAAATTCTAAAAGATTTTACTAGAATAAAAATAATTGAAACTCTTAAAGATTTTAAGTGAACTTTAGATTATAAAGAATATTTGTTTTTACTTATTATATTTAGACTATATAATGTAGTTGCTTTAATGTTCTTACAAGAGAAAAGCTGTATGATGAATATTTATGCAATGAATTATTTTTGTCAACCATAAATAAACTTGGTGAAACTTATTTAAAAAAAATTTAAATGAATGTTTCAATCTAAAAATTCATTTAAGTGACAGTGATAATAATAAAGACATAAATGGAAAGAAATTGTATGAAGAATTATGTCTGTTAAAACAATTACTTTCAAGTGAATTACCTCAAATCAAAAATCCATTGGATGTTCCAAGCTACACTCATGAAAATGATTTGACTGTTTCATTCCCAAACTTGAGTATATCATTAAGAATTTTATTAATTCTTCCTACAAGTATACCTAGTGGAAAGAGATCATTTTCAAAGTTAAAAATCATAAAAAATTATTTACATTCAACAATAACACATGATCAGTTGGTAAATTTATCGATGATAACTACAGAGAATGACATATGCAATACTCTAAATGCTGATAATATTGTATCTAAATTCAGTTCTGTAAAAGCTCAGAAATTAAATTTATAATTATAGAATAATTAGAGGAATTTAAAAACAAATATTCAAGCTCATTTCAGCTATCCACTCCATCTTATATAACCAATACACATGACCACATACTTCACATAATCACATGGCAATACTGTATGGAGAGTTTTACCTGTTTTAATGATCACATACATGTCAAAAAGTTAAGTGATCTTCAATATACATATTTTGTGCTGAACTAGAACTCATCAGTTGGACCAAATCATCATCCCTCACTTATATATACTATCACTGTTCAGTTTATATTAAGATAGCAAATCTTCAAACTTTAATGAACAGACTTAAATTTTTTCCACCCTTCAACTCTTGCAATAGTTATATAAGATAGAATGGATAAATGAACAGAACTTGGAAATCTGTGTTTAAATCTCTTCTAATTTCATTTAAAATTCAGTATGTATAATATACTTGTATTTAAAATATTAAAAGATTCAGCCTGAATTTTTCCTATCTTACTTCTGTGCATTGAAATGGACATATTAAGGTCCTATATGTGACATATCAGAGTGACTTAAAGTTAACATGAGTATGATAATAATATTGGCATCAACAAGGACTTTGAGCATTCTTTCATATAGAGCTGAAGAATTAGAGGGTGGAAAAGATTGAAGTCTGCCCATTAAAATTTGAAGATTTGCTACATTAGGATAAACTGAGCACTGATTGTATATATGTGTGGGAGATGGTGACCTGTACCAATTGATGAGTGCCAGTTCAGAATAAAATATGTATACTGGAAATCATTTACTTTTTTACATATATGTGGTCATATGTATCAGTTATATAAAATGGAATGGATAGCTGAATAGAGCTTGAAAGTCTTTGTTCAAATTCTCTCTAATTATTTTAAAGTTTAGTTTATATAATATACTTGTATTTAAATTATGTAATATTAATTTTTTTCATTATTATCTTTAATAAAACATTAAAACTTTTGTAAGGGTGGAGGGCATCAATCACTGTTTTGTATAAGGGTGTTGATGACTTTTTATCCCACCCCATATATATATATATATATATATATATATATGGGGTGGGATCCTAGATCTTCAAGCAATGCACAAATATATATATATATATATATTTGTGCATTGCTTGAAGATCTAGGATCAAAATAAGATATTTTGTAGAAATAACATTTTTAAAGCCTTTTAATAAAATTTTTACAAGATTTGTTGCATATAAAAATGTTTGAATTTGGATATAGAGTTTTAATAAAAGGATACAATGTCCATATATTACATTGACATTAAAGGTGTTATCTATAAGCAAATTAATATTTATTTAATCAATTAGATTAATGAATTCATGTACAAAATGTTTACAAAAATATTAATGCTTAAAGTGGTACATATAACAAGATAATTGGAATTGGAATAGTCTTAAGTTTAATGTAATAATATGAATTCTTCTTTTTATGAAATATGACAATTGTCTGAGACAAATTAAAGTCAAACCACTTTTGCACATGAGTTAGAGAGTTATAATGATTACTAACAGATAAAACAAAGAATCTCAACATAGGATTTAAAGTAGTAACTAATTTTCATAATTTTTAATGCACATTATAATAAAATTAAATACTTTTTATTATTTTTAAAATTTAATTATGAATTAGAAATTTATCTAAATGTTAAAGTGGTAATAAAACCCTGCATGGCATGGTGGCTTAACTATATCATTTCCAGGCTTGAACTTTTTATTAACTTGTCAGAAATACAGGCAATCAATTTCCAAAAAGGGCATTCACTTTTAGTAAACCTGGGAAAAATACTCTCTATCAGATATCATAGAGACTGTAATACCTACTGACAGACCCCCTCCCAGTAAAGACACATGGCTTGACACCATTATTAAGCAACAATTTCTATACATCGGGCACTCAACAGCAGACTTTAATAATAAAATCAGCATCTGGCAGACACATCGCCTGCTGAATCCTGAAAATACAGCGATGTATTCTCACCTAGGGTGCAGCAATCATAAAATCACCACAATATTTAAATATCTGCTACTGGAGCCCAAACTTTTGGATTATATGATCAAGGTGAATATGGGCTCCATGCCAACTAATACATTCTTACACTTCAAGCGGTTTCTAAATAAAATAGACCCAATTTGTCATGCCTGCTCTAGAGGAGAGGAGACCTTTAATCATCTGTTAAATATATGTCCAGGCTATAACAGTATTAGAAGTGTCATCTCTCAACACTGCATTATAGCAGTGGATAAAATCCTGGACATCAGGGGTTGTCTCTTCTCTGGAGACTTTACAGTTATCAGGTTATCTATCTTCCTGACATATGCTTTTTGGTACACAAGATGCAGGACAAAGTTCACACAACCAACACCAGACCCCAATGCTATATTTTTCGATAAGCTCAAAGTTCTTCAAAACAAGGACAAGATATTATCCTCTAGATTTTTATTTATTAATACATGGAGCCTACTAGTATGGCCCACAGACTCTACATGAATATTGGACCTGATATATCCACATTGTAGTGTATCATAAATGAAGTAGTCTATAATGCAACATGCAGGATTCTACTAGAGAGGCATTGATTTCACACTATATGTATCCCAGCTGATAAGTTAGAATTATTGGGCCAACCTCAAAAGGGGTAGTCAATACCAACAAAATGGAATGTATTTACTCATACATCAACCTGCTAGTGCAGAGAATGGCTCTGGCATACATCTACCAGACCAATGCCAGCAATGGATAAGCCAACATTAACAAAGTGTATTTATTATTCATCTGTACAATTTTATTATGTCAATAAATATATTTTTTTTAAAAAAATAAACTAATTGATTATTTTATACTATTAGTAAAAAGTTATTTAACAAAAACTGTTTATAAATGTAAAATATAGTATTTTTTTAATTACGATTGTAATAAAAATGATACGCATAAATAAATATTATCTAAATTAAATATATACTTATTGATTTCTTTATCTTAGAATAAAATTGAAAAAATGCAAAAAAAAAATTATCGTAAGAAAAACTTATATTTCATTTGCATGTAATTAAGACTATATTAAAATTAAAATATTTGAAATACAGGCACTCTTCACATACCTGGACAACTGCTGAGTGCTGTTTTAGCATGAAATACTTATATTGGTGATTATTTATCTTTTCTATATGTATGTGGTCATGGGTATCAGTGGTATGAGATAGTATAAATAGTTGAAGGTACTTGAAAGTCTGAGTTCAAATCCCCTACATTAAAATTAAAGGTAGATTTTCCACAAAGAATTTTATTTATGTCAAATTAATTAGGAATCTAAATCCTCCTAACATTTTAACGAAAGTTTATTTTTATTGCTATTTTTAATCTCCTTGACTTGACAATATTATTTACTGAGGGTTCTGGTCAATGTTATTTTTATTTTGTTAGCTTGAGTAAGAATAGCAAAACCATTGCATTTATTTTACTGGTGTTGATTGATAAAACACTTTGCTAACAAATAAATCTAATAAAAATAAATATTCTAATGGCTTTGTTGCTCAAGTGTTTATAAGAGCACTGGAAGTACCAGTACTATATTCAATCATAATACTCCATATTCAGAGTATGATATTATCATTGCACTAAACAACACAGAGAAATAAACATATTGATTAAATATAATACAAATATAACATATTTTGATTGTCAAAATGAAACTATTCTCTGTACTCAAAATAATGCAGCAATATACTGAGTTTCGGTGACAATTGCCAAATATCATGATATTTGTTTATTTTATATAAAATTGTCAAATTTATTAAATAGAATAGGTTTATGAAAATTTAATAAAAATTATATTTTTTTCTATAAACATTTATCAAGCATTTATCAATTTTGACATTTTTATTTAACAATCTTTCAATTAAAGTAGGAACTATAAACAGCCATGGTCGCATCATAATTTATTTGCTTACATATAAATCAGTTTCATTTTTTAAAAAAAATACTCTATAAAATATTCATTAGGTTTAGACTTATAACATTTTGATAATTAAGGAATAAATTCATAATTTGTTTAACAAGTCCGGCACATGGAATAGCAAACATAAAGCTTGTAGAAAAATATTTTTTTTATTTGTCATCACAAATGATGCCATTAAATATGACTGCATCCATAAATAAAACATATATGAAAATAACCACCTATGCTGATAGAGTCAAAAGTACTTTAAATAAAACTTCAAGTTTACAAAATGCAACTCAAATAAGAACTAAAAAACCAATTTTAAACCTAACATTTCACAAAGCAGTAGTAAATAACATTTTAAATTTTGATGTGTTTATGACCATCAGTCAAAAAAAAAAACATGGAAGTACTCATAACATAGACTGAAGAGACCTTGCAAGCCATAAATGAGAAGTTTAATTTAAAGATTCCTAAATAGCTATCCAACTTCTTTAAATGTTTTTACCAACAATCTTAATTGCTTCCTTTTAAATTTAAAATGTTAATAATCTATGGAAAAGCATTCTGTACATCACTGACCATCAAAACCACAGGTATATATATATATATGTATATTATGCTTGAATTTTTGACAAAGAACAGAAAAACAATTTCAAAAAAAAAAAAATCACAATACTTAGGGATTGTGCTGTAATAAAAATCAATCAAAGCAGGTAAAATATAATCTTTAGAGTTTAAAAAAAAAACAATTTCAAAAAAGCTCATGGAACCATTTAGTAATATTTTAAACTTTCAGTTAATTTTCTCAAAGATACACCAAAAGCAATATATGGAAACACTTATGATTTCAAAGTACAATTTCATGACAATGACAATCCACTAAGCATTCCCCTTCAAATTGCAGACCAGGAATATATATTACTATTATTTATTTATAAAAAAAGACACAATATTTTATTTGTGGACAGTGTAGACATATAGCAATAAGCTGTGATAACACCTAATGTGCAAAAGAAAAGCAATTTCTCTTCACATCAGAGCCTAAGAGAAACCCATTTTGAAACAGAGAAAAAATAATTCTAAACACTATTATTGATGAGAAAAACTTAACTCTGGTGAGGAAATGAAAAATATACAAACAGCAATAAAAGAAATTTCAAAAGATGATGTGGAAACAGATGAACAGAAAAAACCATCAATAGTACCATATATAGTAAATAAATTATTACCTGATATTTTGGATGCAATTATGCCATATATATTACAACTAGCACATAACTCATATAATGTTTTAACCAAAAGAAAATCAGGTCAACTTCATTGAAGAAAACGTGGCAAAAAAAAAACAAACTTCAGTACTAGATTCCAATGAAAAAGATAGAATTTAGGCACATATGCAACAGAAGAAAATTAAAAAAAAGGCAATTCAAATAATAATGTCTGATTTTTCTGATATCTCAGAAGACATAATGGATAATAAATAATTAAGTATAACTCATAATTTATATATATATTCTACATATTATTAGTTAAATTTGGTATAAAGAAGGGGAAATATTAACTATACATTTTAACATAGGATAACTCAACATTAGCTGTTTAAATTCAGTTAATAAATATTTTCAACTCACAAAAGTGGTTTGGCATTATAATACCACACATAATTGTCTTAGATGAAACAAATATTTATGCAGGATCTGAAATTGATTCCTCTAACAATCTCAATAGATCAGATTATTGAGCATTTTTAAGAATATCATCTGTACCATTTTCAGGCACAGGGGTGATAAGAGCCAAGTTCTGTATATTAAATTTTCAAGCTACTATACATAGATGAGAATTTATTAATCATCACTATTCACCCTTAAACAATAAAATAAAATATATCTATTGTCTACATACTTCCAGATCAAAAAATAATCAACAGAATATTAACTTTAAATTTATTTTTTGTCACTTCAACACATCGTGTTTTGTTACTGAAGATTTTAACATGAGCTACAGCACTTTTGTCTCAAAATAGCTGCATATCAACAATCTTCTTAAGAGTAGGATGATTTTTGCCAAATGGTTCAGTCTTTTTTTATAATGACAGACACTCATCTCTCATTGACATTGCCTTCTCCAATGTTGCATCATATTATCACTATAAAGTTAGTCCTCTTTCCATGTTCAGATTAAAATCTGTAATAATAATCATACTTAATCTAAATCTAGTCGATTATTTAAATCAATGAGAACATCAACAATAAAAATCATCCTGCAAAAAAAAACAACAGAGTTTCTAGTCAGTAAAATTTATATTTTATTGTTTGAACTAAGAAATATTGATGCAGATCTTGTATAAGTATGGATAGCCTTCACAAATATAATATCACATACAATAAACTATAATATCAGAGTATCCACACACACCAGAAAGCTTTTACTATATGCAGATGGATTGCACAAATGGCTCACCCAAAGTACATCAACATCGGATAATAAGAAAGTTATGCTAACACTGACAAAAGAATACAAATCCATTTGTAAAGAGCAGGATAAATACCTGATTACAAAAAGGAAAAAAAAAATTCATACCACATTCCCACACATAGTTAAAAATTGCATTTAATAGGCTCTGAATCAATTACATATTGTTAGAGTACCTTTGGCTTTATGTGAAGGTGATAAAAGCAGCTTTTGAACTTTCTTCTAAATATTTTGGTAATATAAAGAGGTACAACACATTCAAATCTTAAGACTTCTTATGATGCCTAAATAAAATGTTTGAATCATGCTAACCAGGACTGTCTGGAAATACAAAATTTGTGTTCCCATATTTTAGTCAATTTACATCAGAAGTTTTTTCTAACATTGCAACTTTCTATCAAGGGAGCTATGCAAAATAAGAGACCTATATTAATAGCATTGATGTCCTTTTGCAATAAACAAATTTCACTAACAATATTACAAAATATTAGGTCTATATCTATGGGTCCACTGAGCATCAAACTCCCAGAAAGAGTTATCAAAGAAAAAATTGAACCATATATACTATCAATGATATTCCTATACACTTTGCAACAATAGGTTCATGATCAGCTGTATTGTTTAAAATCATCATTAACAGTATATATGATGCTATTAAATATAATCCAATGTTAATACAGCTGAACATAAAATTAGCATTTGATTCAATTTTAATTGGCAATCTCATAAATACAATTAATAATACAACAATATATAAACTTATTGTATATGTAATTACAAACCCATTAACAAACAAAGAAATCCACTTAACATTTAATGGGAAACTTTCATCTTCAGTCAATCAATGAATCAATTTACATTACCAAGGCTCACCACTCAGTTCTCTCTTGTTAATCTTATATATAAATTCATTGCTCAATGCAATAGAGAGAGAGAACTCCTGGGATTCACATACCCATGCTAAAATATAATATATCCTGTATCACTTACATGAATGATGTCACAGTCTTCCTGTCAACAAAAAAAAAAAACAATTCGAGACACTGTCAGTAATAGAGTTCAGTTTAGACAAATATCATGCTTGTCACATATGTACAGGCAAAAACTACACAGAAATATTTAAAGGTAAATACATCACATACATAGGATTTCCATTCCATCTAAGTTATATAGCAATTTGAAAATGAATATATGATAAATTAACAAAATCGATAAAAACACAATTGTATCATTTATCAACTGAATACCCCTTATTATGCATCAAAGCATTATTTAAAAGTAATGTTTTTAAAAATTTATCACTTTATAATTATTTTTCTTTTAAGGATAATAAGTAATTTTAAACTTTTTTTAAAAAAAAAAAGGATAATGGTAATTAATTATTCCTTCCTCATTATGCACATCTAATTTACGCGTACACACACACTAGTATTGCATTTTCTGGCACTTGATTACAGTGTTTATATTTACTAAATATAACAAAAGGTCTAAAATTGTGTACCTCCTTATATGACATTTTTAATTGTGGAAGTAAAAACATAAAGCAAGTTTATTTAATATTTACAGTTTCTCCTTCAAAACAAAAGTGTTCAAAATTGATGAAAATAAATATTTAAAATTCCTAAGAGAAATTATTTAATTTACCAACAATTTTTACACAAAACAAAAGTTTTAAAAGAATTCATTGTAAATAATATAATAAAAATAATTTAAATTTTAAAAGTTACAAAATTCTAATAAAATTTATTAAAAATATCTTCTATAATAATATAAATAAAACAAATATTTTTCTTATAACTTCTTTTTAAATATATTTGTAATGATATTTGTTATTAGTGTGTACTAATATCAATATCTTTTTTTCCTGATTTTGTAAACAATGTTTTTAGTAGCGTTTTCAGATGTAAAAACTTAAATTTATAACTAGGTAATTGAAAAGACATCAAAAAGCAATTTGCACAAACATGCCTAGCATATCAGCACCATTGTTAGAAGTAGCATGAACTTCGTCAGGCTTCTATTGCATTTACCAAATTAAAAAAATAATGCATGAAAGTAAAAATGGGCTCTCTTTATCAATAACATAAAAAGAATGAAAAAAAACTGTTTAAGGATATTATAATTCATAACATTCTAAATATATATATAAAAAAAAACATAATAAGCTCAATAAGTTTGTTATTCTTCTGTTGCTAGATGTGATGATCATAAATCATTCACATCATCATTAAATAGATGATGAAGAGTAGCAACATTTAAAAGACAAACACATTTACATTATAAACATTGTTTTAAATATATGCAAATACATGCAACATCAATTATTTCTATAAGAGATATGACAGGATAGAATACGACAGAAAATTGTAGCCGATAATACTGGAGTGCTTCAGAAAGTTTGTTGTAAATGAAATTAAAACATCTTAAACTATTACATAGGCTATATAATCAGCATTTGATATATGTATATATTTGATTAATGAATTGGTTTATATAATTATGACTTTCCTGGTATTAGAATGGTCATAATATTAATTGAGTGGTTAGTGTTCAGAATGCCATGCGATGTTCAAACGTCTTTCTTTCTTGAATCCTTTTCAGAGATTTTAGCAAATAATTTGTTGTGAATAATAACCTCTTTTTTTCATGATTATTAAAAAATTTGTCAAATATATTACTCTGCTTACCCTTTATGCTTTTATTATGACAATAATGGAATTATATTGATTCGAATGAAATTTAAGATTTTCTTTTTAATTTTTAAAAAATCTTTATGTTTTATTTATTTACGATATATAAATAAATTAAAAATCTGCAGGCAGTATCTTTTGACTTCAAATTCTCTGACAAGCTAGTTTATTTGTTAAATCTATACTTTACTTTTAAACATTTATCACGCGAAGTCCACTAGTGCTTGACAATTTTGACTTTCAAAAGTAGTGAAAAAATTTAATTAAAGCTAAGTGAAAAAGAAAACACCTGTATACATGAACAAGCAAGAGCTACAAATTAAGCTTTCACTTGAAATATTTGACAAGTCTAAATAATTTTTTTTCTATTCTATTAATGTTTATATATTAAAAAAAAAAAAAAATAGTATACAGTATTTATACATTTGCAGTATTTTTACAGTTTTGTAAAATGTATTAATCTCTCCCCCTCCCCTCTCTTTCGATAATATATACATATAGACATTTAATTTTTTCCAATTATAATTATTATGCAGAATGAAAATCTCTTTTGGTTTTTTTTTTTTATGACCTCTTCTCCACAATACTGCAGCAAACTTCTATATATCATCGATTCATTTCGTATGTGGTTTCCTTCCTAGATTTCTTTCAATCTTTTTTTTTTTGGATCCAAGTTAGGATTTCAATTGACAAGCCTATTTTCATCTATTTCAAAAATATATTTACTCCAGCTCCATTTTAATCTTTTATTTATTTTAGTGACAACATGATATGTTTGATCTATATTTCTCTTTGTTAATCACATATCTCTCCATATATTTTAATATTATTTATTTTCTATTGAGTGTCCAAGTTTTTAATTGCCTATTAAGAAATGGTAAAAAAACTTTTGTTAAAAATATTTCTTTTCACTCATATATGAAGTGGTGAGCAAGGAAAATTTTATCAATGAGTTCGCTTTTTTCCCCAGAAGGTATTGTATTTTTAAAACAACACTACTCTAAGTATTTTTATTTAAATATTGTAACGGTGCAATATTTATTATAATCTTGAAAGAATTAATACAAAAAATTAATAATAAAAAATATATAATACTTTTGTAGTAATAATTAACAACATTGATATATAAAATATTTTTGCACAAAATAGAAACATAAAAATAAAAATAATGTATTTAATATACTATATAATAAAACAAAATTATTATAGCAACTGCCACACAACATTATGTTTTTAAGTCTTCTTTATATTTTGTTTTTGTAGGTGCCGGTTTCAATGCTGAACGATGATTTTTTAAAAATGATGTTACTTACGAAATTTGCATTGGATTGATTTAAAAGCCTTGGTAATTACATCTGAAATATATTTCACTGTCAGATTTTTTCATTTTATAGAGCCAATATTATTCATTGCATTAAATACCTGGTCAGCTTCAGCCCTGCTTACTGCAATTGTTTTCATAATAGTCCTAGCTTTTTTAATTGTAATAGGAAATTCATCATGTAATTTTTTTGTCCAAAGTTGTTTCCACTAAATCTCTAATCACTTATATTAATTTCTTATTTTAAAATAAAATTGAGAATTTTTATTTTTTACTTCCTTTCTAGTCATGAAGAAGTAGCTATTTTCATATACCATGTTTCAGGATAACAAATATTAAAAATCCTCTTCAGTTTTTCTAATGTTAGATCATTTTCATTTTTTATATTAAAATTATTTTGCAGCATAATTTGTCCTTTAAGAACTAAGCAATATGACCTAAAAGTTTTTCTTGTGGTAATTTTTTAAATTTCATATTGCATACAAGCACAATTCTTTCAAATTCCATAGACTGTTATGTTGATTCAATTTTGCTTTTAAATGAACTTTGTTCTGATAATTAAAGAGTTGACTTTTATAATTTTATATTTCTACTTTGTAGAGCTTCAGAAAGATATAGAATTCTTGAAGAATATCAATCATTAATGCTAAATCCTTTAAAATTTAAAATTTAATAGTTGATTTAATAAATCTGAATATTCACTGTTGGATGTAAATTGTCTGCATAATGTTGAATAATTTCTCCACATCATAAGAGCCATTCTTAAACTGCATGCTACACATCAAGGTCCTAATACAGAATCAATTTTTAAAATTTCTATGTTCAACTTATCTGCAATTGTATTTAACACTAATTGATTTTGGGAGATTGATGAGAAAATGCATATAATTTATTTATGAATATTTTAAATTGTACACAATTCACCAGGTAATGTCAAATCACAATTTCATGAAATTTCTCAAAAAGTTTAGTTGCAATGCCTGATTTATTTTCAGCATTACCCTAATGCCATAAATAAAATGCAATAAGATAATCTTTTATATAATTATCTAAAATCCATATTATATAATTAATGCTTATATATATATATATATATATATATATATATATTCAGCAGAAGTACTTTCTAACTCTATGAAATCTACAAAAATCAAACATGGCTTAATAAAGTTAGATGTATATCTTTCAATCTAAATGAGTAGATAAAATGAATATATCATTAATGTTGTAATCTTAAATTTTGTATCATTATTCAAAAGATAATCAAAATACTACTTCCATCTGTTTAAAATATCCTCATAAAAAAGAGTGCCATAATTGGTTTTAATATGATTGTGATATAGTTTTTCAATCCACAGATTGCTTTCAAAGCATCAAAAAGATTTGGAATGAGCATGATCAGTAAGCATCTGTATCTTTGATGCTGTTTTAACCCATTAATCATTTTAAGCTATTGAACTTTTTTCAACTCTAATGTATTATGAAATTCTATGTTTAATCTTTTTTTTTTTATCTTTAATGTATTATGGTATTTCACATTTAATTTATTATTATCTTTCCAAGCAGAAAATGCTATATTTCCTTTAATTAATTTATTAATAATATTATTATTGTGATAAAACCATTTATGATTTTAGTGGACTGACTAATAGATTTACTTGTATCCATAATAACCACCTTAAGATAATTTCATGCTTTGGTAATATGATGTTCACAATACCCCACAAGGATAAAAACATATTTTTCTTGCAAAAACTCGCAAAAATAAAAAAGAGAGATCAGACATTTGTCACAAGATACAGATATGAAGAAACATGGAATCTCTTTCATATTCATCTGCCACCATAGTAACACTCTTCAAGTTCAACTCACTCAACACCAAAATCCAACCATAGTGGGAGACATAATTACACCCAAGAGCTAGAACATAATAATCCACAGATGAAAAAGTGACCTTTCCCAAACTAAAATCACATTGTAATTATAGATTAATAAATTCCTTAAAAAATAAAAGTCCACATTAGTAATTTTGTTGTTTAATAGTTATTGAAATTCAGTATATAAAGTAGAGTTTGCTAAAGAAAAAACATCAATTTTTTTATGAATATTATTAAAATAATATCTATTTTTATATGCAGCTATCATTTTAATTTTGGAACATTCTATACTTTAATTTTTCCAACAATCTGCACTTATGTGTGCATGCATAACATTCACTTCTCTTGTATTCTGACTTCTAATTATACATGTGATGTATTAAATGCATCCATGTTCTTTCATTGTGGTTTTTCAGTCTAAACAAAATGTGCATGATAGTCAGTTATGTATTGTGACAGTCAGATGATGTGTGACTGGAAATTGATTGATTATTGACGATACTCCTATTATTTCAGGCAAGTAACGCTGGTCACAACTATGACACGGAAACAACAATTGCAGACATAGACCTATTATTTCAGGCTACTCAGCAATTCTGAACTCTAAAGTGTAAGGGGTCTTCACCTAAACGGTTACTCAAGGAATCTTCATAAACGATCACTACAAAAACAAGGGCTTCACCTAACGGTTACTCAAAAGGTCTTCACCTAACGGTTACTCAATAAATGATTCAATAGCATAATCCGAAATGGAGAAAAAAATCTTAACTAAAGGGTGGCTGACATATATGTTATACAAAAATATAAATTAAATGACACACGCATTTACTCTTTATTAAGTTGGAAATTAAGTTTGCTATTTTATTAACAAAACTTATATATATTTGGTAGGACACGTAATTACAAAATATTTAACAGTGAACGAGAATTTTGCATGATTATAGCATTCATTTTATATAAAAACGAAATGCAGAAAAAGTGAAAAAAAATGTTTGTTAACACCATACACTGACACGTGTAATTTTGACTTATCAAAGCTTTCAATCTATGAAAAAAAAATTCTATTAACGAAAAAAAAAAAAAAAAAGGTTATCTAAGATATTTACAAAAATTTATCCAAACGGAAATAAAAATCTATTATGTAACTGTACTTTTTTTTTACTCAACATATTAACACTACCGATTATACTATATTTCGAGAAAAACATTATTATTCCAAACTTTTTCATATTTGAGCGATACTAAAAACACTCTAAAGTACGAAAGCTAATTTAAGGGAGGGCGGGTGGGTATATATTTGACACTTCCGCCTTATCGAAGCTATCTACTTTATACGACAAAAAAATATGGCGCACTGGCCATGACGGAACTACTCATTAGGGAAAAAAAATTACTTCAACTCTGAAATCTTCTTTTCTAATCACACACAAAAAAAAACAACTGACGGCGTGTTAACCTTTTAAATATAAAACATTCATTTCATATGTATCAAACTCGGAAAAAAAAATGTTTAGCTTATGGCACATTTAACTTCTTAATTAATTAAAAAAATGACATTTAGCTCACGTTAGGAAACCAACTTGAAAAAAATTATACATATATTATTTTATATAAATACATTAAACTAAAACTAGCTTCTCAGGGTACTGTTAAAAAAATTTTTTTGAAGAAAAGAAAAAAAATGACACTCGTCCACGTTGTTAGCGTCAGAATCGGAAAAAAAAAATTATACGTCTACCCATATTTTCCTTAATTTAAAACAGAAAAAAGAAAAACATTCTACACACATACGAATGTTATACAGGGCATTGCAGGGTATGGAAAATTTCGAATAGCCCCACGTTGGGTGCCAGAATGCGGAGAAAAAAAAATCTACTGTGACAGTCAGATGATGTGTGTAGATTTAACCCAGTTCGAATACTAGGCGAAAGTACCTCAAGGCCAACCATACGCGAGATATAAATCAAGAATACTTATGACCTCTGCCCATTCGCCTGTTCTCGAGGCCTGATAACAAACAAACAACACCATCTGAGCCATGCATAAATTATTTTTCAACTGGCCACAAAGCTTAGCAACAGCAGTAGAGACATGGACGGGAAATCCTAAAGAGCTAAAAGCTAAATGTGTAAAGTACATAAAAAGATGTGTTGGTGTTTGCGTTTTGCGTGCCTGGATCATTGAAAAGTAAAAATAAAGCATTTAATATAACTAAGAAACTCAAGTTTTGATGATTAAATAATGTTTAATTAATGGCTTTAAAATATGAATAAGGCTTTAATGGGCCTCCGCTATTCCCCTAAATTACTGCAACAAACTAATTAGACAATAAAAAGAAAACAAGTTAATAGGTTTGCGGTCAAATTCTTTTCTTCCCAATTTTATTAAAAAAAATTCCAACTCGATCTTCTCGATAAAGTACGATAGATAATAAAAACCTTTCGCAAAGCATTTCTTATGGCTTTGCGCTAAAAACCGTGTTTAAAATTGACTTAGAACGTATATAGCTAAATCAAATATGCGTGATAAGCAAATGGCGGACAAAAAGAGGTGTTATCAAAGAGATCAAGTTGGCACACAAAAGAAACTGACTTGGATTTAATTAACAACATAAATAAAATTGGAAAGAGATTTCAAATGACAAAAAGTTAACTATTAAATTTAACCGCAACGAAATACTAAATATTTACAAAGGTTAGTAAGGAAGAATAGCGAAGGTAAAAGGGTTACATATAGCTAGATGATCCCAAAATATATTTAAGGTTAATTCATAAAAGGTTTACATAGCAAAGACATATATTTCAATACAACAATAAAACAATATGAATCAAAAGTAGCATACGAGATAGTTTAATATAGTAGATACGATACCGTCCTTTTTCCGTGATGTTCCCTACGGCGTCCGTGGCTTGATCCGACCGACGATAGGTGTTTGTCCGGACAATGAAAATATGAAGTATGGCTTCCATGAAAAGTTCTCCAGACACGGCATAGAGTTCATATGGTTATTGATTGGATGTTAAGGCATTTTTGGATGGTATTTAGGAACCTCGGCGATAGGCAAAGCTATGATTTGCCTAGCCAAGCATATCCATTTTCCTCAAAATACGGTTGGTTTTCACTGGAGCAGGTTCCAACTTCTCCATTGTTTGAAAATGACAGCTGTATAACTTTTTTTTGAAGCACAAGCTAAATGTGAAGCAAAATCTGACGGATTTCTCCCAAGAGAAATCTGAATACACTTTCCAGAAAACTTGGAAATAAAACAGCAAGAAAAATCTTAATAAATCGCCTTCACAAGCAAAATCAGAATCAAATGACTCCTTCAAAAAGAAAAGTCTGAATAATCATCTCTTTTGTTCTCCCTACTATTTATACTTTCTCTGCCAGCTACCTTCCATTGTTTGTATGATCTGAGATCTTGATAAGCCCCCCCTTGCTGCTTTGTTTCAAAACAACACGTTCTAAAAATAACTTCAATTTTTTACTATAACTTTCTTACTTTAAAGTTGGAATTTTATTAATTAAAAAGCAAGAAAGAAAATGCCATCTTTAATTAGACTTGAACGGCTCACTAATTAAAATATACATTCTTTCATAAATGTTTGTGGGCTTATCTCAAAATCAAATCATACTAAATATTTTAATAAAATTTGAACAACAATATATTTTTATTTTACAATAGAATAAGCATTTTATTTCAGCAGAATTTTGCATTAATTCATATATATACGCTAGATGTATATATATGTTTGACTAATAGGTTATGCAATTTTTATCAATAGAACGAAATTTATTTAAAATAAAATATTTAACTGTAATACACATTTAATAAGCATAATTATTTTTAACTCTAATGCAAAACCCTGCTGATATTGAACTATAAACTTAATTTAGGTCTACAATACTAATTAAGTTTATAGGAAGATGTGAAGCATGGATCGGACTTCAGATCCATTGCTTCAGTATTGTGCCAAAATTTTATAATAATATATGTAAATTTGAAATACTAATATCATTGCTACCAATAAGTTTTGGTCAAAGACTAGTATTTATATCAACACATGTATTAAAATCCCAAGAAACAAAAACAATTTTTTAATGGTATTACTATAATAATGTTATTCAGTAAGAAAGAAAAGCTTTCATTTTCTAAACTTCTCTGAATTTAAAATTGAGACATGGGAACTAATAAAATGAGCACTATTATTGTGCAAGGCAAGTTTAAACACTATTTGCCTTTTATTGATTCAACAAAGAGTTCTAACAATAGACGACACTAAAGCAGACCATGCACTTTCCTTCCACTGATTGTTTTTCCAAAAAAAAACTTGTATCCATCCATCTGACTTATTAAATTTCTTTCCTCTAGGAGATGTCTGAAATTTTTATAGCTACGGTCCACCAGTGTAGTCTTGAAGAGATTTGTATCAAGTAGAGTTCATAAATTCCAGGTACTTATATTTGGAAAAAAATTATAATTCTTACCTTTAATTCTATTACCACCATCTGCTTTATCATTTCAAATTAATAAAAGCTATGAATTTTAAATCTTTATTTAATTATTAATTATTTATATAGAGTATAAAGTATAGAATCACATCTACTTATAAGGGCAATGTCTTTCATCAACTGTTATTGCATTACCTTTCATGCACTAATATAATTATTTAAATTATTCTGATATAAAAGTTATAACTTCTTTTATAATTTTTGAATTGTATTTTACTCAAAGTTGTTAATAAATAATAATTGTGCAGTCAATGTGTTGATGGCCTAGTGGTTAGCATAGCTGCCTTCCAAGCAGCTGGCCTGTGTTCATTTCCCAGTCAACGCCTTTGAAATAATAATTGTGCAATGAAACTCATCATTAGAGTTCTTTGCAAACCAGTGGCTTTTTTGTAGCTTAGTATTTATGTGCTAATTTTAATTTGCAAATTATAATATATTATGTTTAACATGAAGAAAAACCAATCATAAGAAATTTGAGTATTAGAAAGATGGAGCTGGAACATGATCTGTTGAACTTAAATTCTAGAGTCAGCCATTTAATCACTTAATCATGAAACTTCTTGCATATGACTGAAAATCATTTCATTTGATGTCCTTTGCATTCAAATATTTTTGAAAAGCTGTAGTTTTTGTCTATTTTATTTTTAATGATAATTTGTTTTAAAGCCAGATTTTTTTTCTTCTCTAATATTGCCCTCCCTCCTAATATATCATCTTTTATTTATACTATAGGATTATTTAAAAAAAATCTTCCGAGAATTTATAATTACTATCTGATTATATTAGATTTTTGTTAAAAGTACTTAGTAAATAAATAACGGATTCATTTGTTCTAGGGCAAGATTGACTACTCCTTTATATATATATATATGTCAAAGCGTCAGCCGGGAAGGGAATCCCAGGACAACTGCTTGAAAAACAGCTGTTACATTTTGACTATATAATTATTGGCTATTGCAATAATTATCTATCAGTCAGTTTTTAATTGGTTTACACATTTACTGCTACTTTGTTCAAACATCATTATTATCTTGCTGTAAAAATTAGTTTAAATTAAAACTGCTTTCTGTAAACTTTGAATTCTAATGAAATAGCTAAAGAACTTTTTAAAATATGGTGATAATTATTATCTTCAAAACCATTAACATTTTAAATGAATATACAGGTCCATGAGATTGTTACTCCTAGTTTTGATAATACTTATATTGGTTTCAATATACAAAATTAAGGAGATAGAAAATATTGAAGTAAATATCATAGAATATCATCATTATGCACTACAAAAAAATTAATTTCCACAATTTTGTTTAAATAGATTGTTTTCAGTCATAGATAAATGATTACCAGAGATTCACTGTTGTCTTAGAGAATCAAATAGCTATAGGATTATGGTTTTTATTATAAGAAAAAATCAAAAAAAGTATTATGAGCAAAGGCATGATTTATATACTGCTTACATTAATTTGATCCAAGCATTTAACATGGTTAATTAAAAAAAATTGTGACAGTGATCTGAATTAGCTGGCTTCTTTCAACGTCTATTTATATTATATTGCTTCTATGTGATATTATGAGGGAAGTGTAATGTGCTATAGTATTTCCCAATTTTATGACTATAGTCTTTAGAAAACTTTGAAAATGCTTCATAAAGAAAACATTAAAATATATTACAAGGTTTTATGATTAAGATTTTTAATTTAAACTAGTTAAAAATAAAAAAAAATAAAAACTAATAATTTTATTTCTGATTTATAGTGTTTTGATGATTGGGCCATTCTTTTCAATTTAAAGTGGCATATAGATTATCTTAATGTTTTGAATGTAACCTAATAAAAAATTAACTTAACAATTGGTTCAGAAAACAGAAAACTCTATTAAAAATTGGTAAAAGCAAAACATTCAATAATCTTTATGTAAATTATTTTTTTAGATATAAAAGTGGATTTGAGGTTGAGATTCAGTAGAGACATGATATGGCCCACTATTGCTATTGCAAATTAAAACATAGGATATTTTAGCATAGTGATAAAAACTATTTTAATTAGATTAATGGAATATAGGGCTTTTCTTCTATCAAATGTGTTGTAGGAAAATGAACCATGGACTCTCTATCAATACAATACAAATTCACTAAAGCAAATTTCAATTTAGAATATTTTAAGATAGTCTAAAAATAGAATAAAAAATCATAAATTCAATTATTAAGTTCTTTAGTTTGCTTGATTTTATTTTATTGAATGCACATTTGTTAAGTATGGATATGATGACTAATTGCTTTTCTTAAAAATTAACTTATGTGACCTACCAATAAACATCACATGATCACCATTTCTTATGCTTGCTTATAACTGTTATTAAAACAGGAAAAACTCTCACAGTATTGCCACTCAGTGCAAGCCAGAGTAATCAATGGATGCCAGAAGGTTCATGCATAAAATCCCCAACTAATGCCTACTCATCCAATATCCCCAGGCTAGTTTCTGGTTCGTGGCCTTTGTCAGTGAGGAACCTTGTATCTGAGAGCACTGCACATAGATCTTAGGATCTAATGCAACCATCCAGCAGTCACCATTTATCTTTACTTAACTACAAAGCTATGAGACTTAAATTAAAAACACAATATTTTCAACCCAAGCTCATTAGCTTATATAGTCATATAGGTGTAAACTCAGTTCAGTACCTATACATTTTAGTCTGGGAATATTAGATGACTAGGCACTAAATGGAAATTTTATGCACAAGCCTTCTGGCATCCATTGATTACTCTGGCTTGCACTGAGTGGCAATACTGTATGGAGAGTTTTTCCTGTTTTAAAAACAGTTATAAGCAAATATAAAAAATGGTGATCATATGATGTTTATTGGCTTAAAACCAATTCTGCCTAATAAGATAATAGTGGCTATGGTTATTAAAGAATCAAAGACATCAAAATGTATAGGTACTGAACTGAGTTTAGTCCTATATGACTAAATAAGCTAATGAGCTTGGATTAAAAATATTATTGTGGTTTCAATTTAAGACTCATAGTTTTGTGGTTAAGTAGAGATAAGAAGTAACTTCTGGAGCGTTGCATTAGATCCTAAGATCAAGGCTCCTCACTGGTGAAGGCCATATTTTATGCATGAGCCTTCTGGCATCCATTGATTACTCTGGCTTGCACTGAGCGGCAATACTGTATAGAGAATTTTGCTGTTTGATGTGACCTGAATATTGTTCTTGTGATAAAAAGTAAGATTACTTCATAGTCTTTTTAAAAAACTAACATTGATTATTTACATTAAGAAAATATGATAGAGGATAAAATATAATAGAATATTATATATATATTATA
Source organism: Epiperipatus broadwayi (assembly GCA_028023455.1). Taxonomy (NCBI): domain Eukaryota; kingdom Metazoa; phylum Onychophora; class Udeonychophora; order Euonychophora; family Peripatidae; genus Epiperipatus; species Epiperipatus broadwayi. The sequence continues at coordinate 12,617,157 of JAQFVV010012401.1, forward strand.
ATTAAACAATATTAAAGTCTTTTAGAAAACATTGTTTGCTCTAAAAAAAAATTAAATATGGCATTCCAATGTACCAAATAAGCATACAAAAACAATTGTTTAATATGTTTAAACAATTTACTGATTTCTTTTTCCCTCTCTTTTAATTTTTTGGAGTTAGAATAACCACAATTATTTAGAGTGGATGTTAATAATTTGATCAATTTATATGTTGCTGAGATTAACCAGTTAAGGTATATTTTTAAAAGTTAAAAACTTAAAAGTAGAATGCTGATTATAAAATTGTTATTGAAAAATTAGTTTTTATGTCTTCCTAGCATAATTTTATTAATTTATCAATAGAATGAAGATTACATAATTTTAAATGTAAAATCAGTTGTCTTTCTATTTATCAAATTCAAATCAACTTTAATTTAGTGGCTTCAAATGCTTTCCATATTTGATTAGGTCAGTAATTGACTTGCTTTTAGTTATTTGCAATTCAATAATGATCAGCTTGGATTGGCACTTTAAAGTTTTATTATTAAAATTAGCATTAAAATATTTTTATACAACGCTTAGAGTTGCCCCTCCCCGTTTTTACGTCACGAAATTATACACATATAAAAAGCCATTCCTTAACACTCGTACTCTCTAAATCGTTCATCTATAAAAATTCTAAAAAAGAAAAAAAAACTTTTAAAATTCAATATTATATAAATTTTTAATTTTTTTCCCCAGAAAAGATATAAAGAAATTAAAATTACTGAAACATTAAAAAAGTGGAAAAGATAAAAAAAAATCTAAAATGGATTGATTTTACATATGTATAGAACCAAGATGTAGTTAATTATAAAAAATATTACCAAGGAGATGATTGGAAGTGAGATTGGAGTTTGTATTCTTAAGATATTCTCCTGAGAAGAAATGATAAAGAGGATTATTTCAAGGATGTAGAGATTAAAAAGAAGTAGTTCACTCCAAAGTACCCTCCGTCTGGAATACACCATGTAATAATTTAATGGGGGGGGGGGGAGGAAAATTATTGAACTATTTTAAAATATATGATATTATTTATTTATTTGAATTCAGAATCTGCCATTTTTATAATGAATCAACATTTTAATAAAAATTCAGTTTACTTTAATTTTATAATAAAAAACTGTATTTCCTATAAAAAAAGATTTTTTTACACCTTGCAATACTTCGTCATCATCATCATCATCAACCACTATCAATTCATTGCAAAATGAAGGTCTCCCCAAGTTCAATCCATCTTCTCTGATCTTTAGCTTCTCTTTTCCATATCACCTCTGCACACTTTATTATTTCATCCATCCATCTTACATGTGGTCTATTTCTGAGTCTTTTACAATCTCTTGGAATGCCGTTTAAGATTTTAATTGAATACTTAAAATTACTCAGTTTTTTAATTTTTAAAATATTTAAAAAACAACAGTCATCTTTTTTGTCATAAATTTTTACTATTATCATAGAAATAAAACATTATCCTATATTCTAACTACAAATCTTTTTTTTAAAAGTCTATTCTTTTAAAATTTTAACTGATTCAAATATCATATTTTTTAATTTAACGTATATATATATATGATGATGAATATATTTTTGTTTTTAAATAAAAAATCAATATACGGCTTTTATTGTTGCTGTTTTTGTTATTATTATTAAAGCAAATTTTAATGAGATATTAAACAAGATTTATCATGTTTTATTTTATTAGAGATCAATCGAACATTTACAAATAAACTTGTTCAAATATTGTATAAATAAAATAATTGTATTAAATCAAATTGTTATTTTATAAAGCCAATTTTATAAATAAACGAATTTAATATTTTTTCAACCAAATTTTACCATTTCAGTTTATTATTATTAAAATTTATTTAGTTAGTCTCTTTTATGTCTAAATTTAATTTAAACTATGTATTTATTTTATTTTTTTAAAGATGTTTATTTTGACTTGAATTTTTAAATCTAGATGTAATTAGTTATACTTTTTTTAAAAAAGTAACACTAAATATAGATTTAAAAAAAACATCTTTAAATTTTCTACTAAAGGTGAAAGATCTTCTAAACATTCATTCCTAGAGAATCAACGAAGAAGACATTACTCACAAAGTTAGATAGTTGCCAATTAATGAGAACTTTTGTATGGTTTTGTTTTAGATTATTATCGAGAATAATTGATCACATATATCATTTAGTAACTTGAAGTATATATGCTTTGGCTATATATTATATACTTGAAACAGCATTTAAGTTTGCATAAAAAAATTTCCTCAAATTAGAGAACATACCAACAAATTGTGCTAACAATTGTAAGATGATGCTCTTTATTATATGAATATATATGCTAAAATTATGTGTCTAAATGATGTGTATATAGAGAAAAAGTAATTAAATTATAATAACATTAAGAAATATTATAGAAGGAAACTATTCTTCATACATGAGCTTTAAATTGGTATGCAGTCTTCTGAGAAGTTCATATCGAGTTTATAATACATGTGTGAAGAGTAGTTTCCTTCCACAATATTTTATGTGTATAGAAATAATTTTATGATTACTATTCTCTAATAAAATAAACAATTAATTAAATGTCAAGTTCAGGAATTAGTATTTGTTCCTTTACTAAGGGGGGAAATCAAAAGAGACAAACAAAATAAGAAAACAAAAGATGAAACAAGGAAGGTAATTATTAAATTTCTTTTAAGATAGTGCTGGCATTAGAGTATTATTAAAAGATGGGAAAACAAAAGGAATATATATATATATTTCTTATAATAACTTCTTTAAAGCAAAGGAGGTTTGATAAAGCTCTGATGAAGACTGCTGGACAGTTGAAACTGTAAGAAAAGTAGAGAAGTTTTTTAAGAAAATTTGTTTGCATTGGAGTATATATGAAAGAAGTTATTATAAGATACATATATATGAATATATGAAGATATGCAAAGAAAATAAAAGAGAAGATTAAGAGTATATAAAATAAAAGGAAATTAATTTTTTTTTAAAAATATTTTGCAAAATAAAATCAACTCTTTAATTACTACAACTATTGTAAGTCTTAATAATCAGTGATTATTAGATGTCATATTGCATTTTTCAATCTTCACCCTCAGAATTTCCAGATTTTGCCTTTAACAGTGAACTTAAGATAGAAAGTTGAAAGTAATACACATTGAACAACAATATTTATTGATTTAGTAAAAACCATGACTATAATAAATAGTACTAAAGTAAAGGCTGTTTTTATTTTGTCATATATTGTGTGAGTTGAAATATAAATTGATTTGTTATTGTTATTAACATTTTTAGTCAGAAAGAAAATATATAGATACTGAGAGATGGAGTCAGATCAACATAATTGTTAAAGTAGGTGACTTAGGTTTAAAACTTTAGGCTGATTTGTATTTCATGTTGTAAGCTTGAATAGTGAAATGAAATTAAGTGCAGTCAATAAATGGATAAATGCATTGTTTTCTGTTTTGCTTCCCAAGACTTATTGATAAAAATAAAATCCAGAAACAAATCTGAGAATTGAGATTGAAAATACAATAATAGGACATTTAGAAACCACTGATTATTCACGTTTACAGTAGATGGTTCTAAACCAGAGAACTGTTTTTGTATAATTATATATTTTGTAAGCTGAAATATTAAATAATTTTGTGCTAGTGTAAAATCAAATCATATATTTAAAAATAACATTATTAATTACAAGATTATAACTAATTAAAACATTAATGTGATTTTTTAAGAAAAATCATAATTTTTAAAATATAAATCAAGAAGATTAATACGAATTTTATCAGAGACTATTTATTAAAATATTGTTGGAGATTCTTTTATTAAGAGACATTGTCAGATGTTGATGTGTACAATTTTATCATTTAACTATTAATTATCAAAAGATATCAATGAGTAACATCTATATTTGGTAGGCCAACTCAAGTATTTCCCAAGAGTTTCTATTTACTATTTTATGATGTATATGCAAAACATCTAACATTGGTTAAAATTGAGGCTGAAAGAAAAAGCTACATAAAGTGTATGTTACTGACATATGTCATTGCCCTATTCATATTTTTTGTAATATTCACTGGAAAAACCACTTTGTAAATCACTTTATGTCATTATATTCACAATCCTAATAAGGGTTATACTAATGAATGATATCAATGCAGATATTTATTATAAAATATAAATATATTTTTATGTATGTTGAAGTCCATAACAATCATTTACCTTAATTTGATCATTGTAATATTATCTAATAATTATATGGTATATTGACAATACAAACACATGCATGATATATATAATATTTAAATATAGGTATATTGTCTATGTAAAGTTAATGTAATTATAAGGAATTTGAACTCGAACTTTCAAGCTTTAATGACTTTGAGCATTCCATCCTCAGATTTCAATCAAATGGATTGCTGTAAAAGTTGGAGAGTGAAAAGATTAAACCTTGTTCATTAAAGTTTAAAGATTTGCTATCTTAATATAATCTGAGCACTGATTGTATATATCTTTGGGAGATGGTGATATAAGACCAACTGATGAGTGCTGGTTCAGCATGAAATACATATATTGGAGATCATTTTTTTTTTTTTATATGTATATGATCATGTCTATCAGTTGTATAAGATAGGTTAGATAGAGGTAAGGAACTTGAAAGTTTGAGTTCAAGTCCCTTATATTATATATTGTAATTCAATATCCCTTATATTATATATTGTAATAAAATAAATGAGTCACAAGTTGTTATATATGTTTATATTCATGAGTTCATTTTGGATGACAAAAATGTAATGGTATAAAAAAGACTTAGCTGATGATGATAATCAGATTTCCTTTGTACACTAATTATATTAAAACATGCTGCACCAGGCCTTGTAAGGGCCTATGGTTTTTTCCTACTTAGTTGCTGTAACAATTTTTTTAAGATTTAATGCAAATTAATCAAAATATTTTAATATTATAAAAATAAATTTCTAAATTTTAATAAAGCTAAATTAAAATTTACATTTAAAAATATATCTGTTACATTTGATAGCCTTACTGGAGGTACCCCCTGAATTAACAATTACAATTTTATTGTAGTTTTTGTAATATTTTTTTTATTAAATATAATATTTGTAATTTTTTATTTAATTGGTTGCTTTAACTTTTTTTTAAAGATATAATATAAATATGTTTTTTAAACAAATATTACTAATTTATAAAAATTTGTTAGAGAATTAACAGACCATAAAAACATGGAAGACCTTAGTGTCAAATTATGAATCAGTGTTTGTGGATTTTTCTGCAGCTGGATGGAAACCTTTACTGTGAAATATATACTAAATCTCTATAGTTAAGAGCACTTATACTGATTTCCCCCCAGCATTTTTCATTTAATGGCAGAGTTACTTCCTTTGCATAAACATAGTGATTGTGACATCATAAGATAAACATTCATTCATCAATCAGATAATAGAGAAAATACACATTTTATATTTTAAAATAACAATATCTTAAAATAAGTGAAAAAAATTTAACTTACTTTTACAGATTAGTATATTTATACTAATACTTCTGAATAGATGACATTTTTAATAAAGAGTCATTCATCATTTAGTAAAGTTCTTATTCATTATAATATATTACCATCACTTTTATTGGTTTTCATTTTTGCTTCTTGATAATGATATTATAATTAGCAATGAGAAAATACAGGTTCTTCTAACTACAGTCCTACTGATTGAAAAGTTTGGCCTTGTTGGTCATTAATTGTCACTGCAAGTGATGTAATCAATGGGAATTTTTTTATTTTCAAAATAAAAGGTAAATTAGTTTCACTTGGTGCAATATTAATTCTCAGAATAAAAATTCTATCCCCTTTGTTAGTGCCAAATTAAATAAGTTGGCAGCAATAAAATATTTATAAACAGCTTTCATTAGCAAGCAAGTTCCATTGCATTAGTATTTAAATTTCTTATAAGCATTACAATAGCACCAATTTTCAAATTTAATTCATGCAGTGATGTTCCAGATGGTGTTTGAACATGCAAAAATTCTGCTGAATAGATAATATTATTTTCTTCACTATCAGAAACAATAAAATCAACATTGTAATAAAATACCATTTTTATTGAGTAATATGAATTTTTGTGAAACTTCATCAAATTAAGACACCATTATTTGATTTCTATATATTTCTGTAATAAAAGACTGATTACAAATCGTATGAGAAAGAATTTCAATTAACTTATTATCTAAGCCTGCAACTGGATTTATTTTACCTTCTCCAATATTAAATAAACATTGGTAAAAATTACTTTAATCTTTAGCACACATGTTTTCTAACAAATGAAGTTATTTAAAATGATGCCATAATGGAATTAATTTAATACATGCTTCAATAACATCAGTTCTAATCCCTCTTACAACAACCTGTAATGTTTGTCAAAAGTCTCCTCCAAGTAACATAACTTTATCTCCAAAGAATTGTTGAATTATTATAATTTCTTTTAATAATTTATCAATACATCATAAAATTGATACGACATCATTGTTGCTTCAGTAATAATTATAAGTTTAGCTTCACATAATGTTTGAACTCAGAAAAATTTAATTGAATATTTGAAACAGGTGTTTTTAAATATGGAACTGGAATTTGAAATTTATTATGTACAGTTCAGTTATTTTTTTAAATAAAGTAGCAGCAAATCCAGTTATAGCTTGAAGTAAGACAATTTCATTACATCCTCTTAAAAAATACATTAATGTATTATAATTATAAATTTATTAAACGCACATTGATTACATAAGTAATATTTACTGAGGCTATAACCTCGAAAATATGCGTATAAAATGCGTAAGCTTGTGGTTAAAACACCTGTAGAGGTCCCTACTATCGCATTTTATACGCATATTATTGAGGTTATAGCCTCAGTAAATATTACTTATTAATGTATTATATAAATAAATTTTGCCTGATCCACCTGGTCCATCTATATAAAAACATTTTTCTGTCACTGCAGGATTATCAATTGCACATACAATTTTATCAAAAGCTTCTCTTTGAATAAAATTAAGGGTTGCAATACTTTAATTGCTTCAAATACTCCAGAAACAACATCAAATATTTAATTTCACTGAATTTGAATAGGATCTGCAATTGGAAGATTAAATGTTTGCAATGTTAGTCCATGTCCTAATATATCTTGAATACCTAACAGTTGTGAAACTAAATTTGTATATTCATAAAGATAATTTCACATAAATCATTTAAAAATTTTTCTCATAAATCTAATACATTTGTTGGAGTACAAAGTATGCAAATATAAAAAAATATTTCCCACAATTGTTTCAACATTTTAGTAGCAATAATCTCTTCTAAACACATTTCCCATTTGAGATTAACAGCTAATATTTGTCTTTGTTTTGCTACTTCTTTAAATGAATTTTAAATACTATTTGTGTCTCATTGTTATCCTGATTATTATCGATTTTTGTTAAAAAATATATTCAACGATATGTTTATTATTTTATTTTATTTATACATATAATTTTTTAAAATCTATAGAAATATCAGTATATTTATAATGTTTATTTTAGTTAATTGTTTTGTAATTACATATATATATATTAAGATTTTCACTAATTATTTATATACTTAACACCAAAAATTATTTTAATTAAAAAAAATAACACTATACTTTTATATTTTCTGGTTATATATATTTCACTTTAAACAAATTTCAAGTTTTTTTTTTCTAATTTTAATTTGGCACCATTACTAATATATATTTTACTTTAATCAAATTAGACAGTGAGTTTTTTGATTGGTTGTTTATGGAAAGGACTTTCTTAAAGAACAAATTTAAATATTATACAGTATAAGTAAATATGAGAAATATACTTGGTCTGAAGATTTTTTACTTTTATTATTTATTTATTTTTTTCGATTTCTTTATGAATGCGATGCGATTCGCTATGGCTTCTCCTTTCTCAGAGTCGGGAATCTCTCAGCACTATGCCCTGAGAAACTTGTTAGACACTTAATTTTCCCTTTCCATTTTCCACCTTTTGTTTTTCCCATATTCTTCTCTATCCTGCTTCATCTCATTTCCACAACATTATCTTTGTCCAATCTATGGCCATTATATCTAAATCCCTCTTATCTTTTCCCAAAACCAGCATAAAAATCAAGAACCCATTTTCTATATAATCACTTTGTTTTATTTATTCTCCCACAACTTCATTATTTGTATTCTTAACAAAAGCCCAATATTTCTATGTCTTCCTTACATAACTTGCAGACTAAACCATCCACATTTCTCCATTTATGTGTATATTCCTTTGTTGCTAATGATCCTGTTCAAGCCTTAAACAATAAACCACTTTCCATACTATTATCATAAATTAATTTGCACTCAATATTCTGTTTACTTATATATATATATATATATATATATATATATTGTAACTGATGGAATTTGATCAATGCTGGGTGATGGGTAGAATGATCAATCTGATCTTATCAAGAATCTAAAATCTAATTTAATTTAATCTAGTCTAGCTCAATCGGGTCGCCATTATGTAATAAATCATCACAAATTACAAACAATCTCTATTAAAGTCTAACTAGTTTAAGCTATATGTAACCGAAAGAATAAGGAGACTATCTGCTCCAGACATCAACAAATCCATCACATTACAAAGTAAACTGCACTGAGCAATGAACTCGCATATCATTGCCCTAAACAATAATATATGATTAGGCTAACTACTTGATTAGCAATCCAATGAAAATCAAATTCAATCAATAACTAAACAGATTCCAATATATTTCATTAACCTATTATTATTGTAGTAATTTAAATCTACTTCATTATTTAATGATGCTGCATTTTATCCTAACGGATAAGCTTCTAAATACCTATAATTGTATTTTACAAAACCTTTTAAAATATAGACAATATTTGAATTGTTGAAACAAAATAATATTTGAATCAAACGTATATCTAATTTAATGAACGTTAAATAGAAAGTATAAACATTTATTCGTATCTTTCAACTTTCAATAAGCAATACACAATTCTTTCTACTTTAATATTTAATTAATAATTTTCTATTAAAATCAACTAGTTTTTCTATCATTTTATAAACACTTTGAAAACCTATGCACTCCTTTAAATGTTAAACAAATTAATCTGCGTCTAGTTTAATAAGAAGCTATAAAGTAATGTACAAATAATTTATTCATATCATCCAATAAAGCGATACTTAACTATTGCTTCGTGTATGTGTTAAATTAGAATACTTCACTAGAATTTATTATCAACACTCTATTAGCTCATTTCTAACTCTACAATGTCCAACCACATTACATAAAAAATATATTAAGTTTCTATTGGATGTTTACTTACCTATGAGTATTAATGTTATTTATTTGAATCTTTAAACAATTGAATATAAAATTGGTTGACAATAATTAAAATATATGATTATAATTGATATTTATACAAATCAAAACAATATTCAATTAAACCGGTTAATGAAATTTGTACTCTTTATTTTAGAGAAGTTTAAAAAAAAAAAATATCTAAGACGAGTTATTCTGAACCAACGATAAAGTACGATCTATTTAGATTTTTATGACCGAATCAGACAAACATAGAAATGATTGATTTGTAATATTAACTAAAATAAAATATAACACATAGTATTTTAATGCAGAGATAAATATAAAATTCGTATGAGAATAAAATAAAATGCTAATATGCAAAACATACCATATCTTATATTTAGCTCACTTACCAAGCTGAGTTTGAACCTTGTCATTTAAATAGCTAAGTCATCTTATTCAATCCAAAGAATAAAAAAAATTTAACGGAGTCTGGTCATTTGAATCACTCAATTTATTTGATTATATAAAAGAAAATTGGCAAGATTAATAACAAAATACATCGGAAATTAATTTATATTTCAGATTGATTGAATAAATAAAAAAATGACTACTGTGTATCTCTAAATGTGTTGCGTAAACAATAACGACATATGTATAAAAAAATATGAATGAATGAATGGAAAGACTTTTGGATATCTTACTGAAAAATTTATATATAACAGATACCAAAGTTATGAAATAGGATGAGATCGAAGTCTATTTGTTTATCAAAATAATAACCGATAAATGAATATGAAATAATATGATATATTTGAATCTCTTGTTTATTCATGTTTTAACTAAATTTTATACATGCAACCATCAAATCATATATATATATTGTAACGGGCACGGGACGATCGAAAAAGCTCCAACTTCCCTTTCACTTATATATGTAATGGGGAATTCTTATCATTCAAAAATCGTCCACCTTCCGCAACCTCAAGCAGAGAGAAATACGGAAACAGATGAGCCGATTTCCGTACTTGACTGAATCTGTACGCTATACAGATATAACCTACAGATTATTTTTCCTGATCAACTTTCTCCCGGCTGCTGTAAGATATTACAGTTACAGCGCTTGGCTAATTTATAAATTTTACAGGATAAAACCCTGCGCCATCAACATTTCACGTGTTAGTTTTATAACTAAAAGGATGCAAAAAAATGGAAATAATATTTCTACCCTCCTAGTAGTATTAGACTATTTTGTGGAGTGGCGAAGAACGAGACAAGACAGATTTTAAATAAATTGATATATTTTTAATACTACCACATAATTTGATAATAAAAGATATAAGAAACATTAACATAGAATTTAAACATATTATATTTTATAGTGCTATAAGGAAATAAATACTTGAAATTCTTATAACTAAATACTTGAAATCATTATAAATGCTGTCACATTTATAACTCGTTAGCCTAGCTGTCTATCAAAAGAATGTCATTACCATTCATGAAAGGCATTTGGCCATTGTCTATGGAATTTATGTGCACATTTGACGATATATAAAATAATACTTAAGTTACCTAAGGTTTAGTCTTTGAGTTCATTCCGACGTGTTGTCGACCGTCACGTGGATTATCCACTTCTTTAGGAGGGACGGTCGTAGATTATATTTGGCGGGATGTAGCTTCTTGGTTAGTAAGGCATGGAGGATGAGGCATCACAGGTCGGGCCACTACAGGAGTCCATAGGCAGGCGTTACTACCGTAGCTGTTACATTATTGCAGAACCATTGGTATAGAAGTCTGGACTGACCGCGATCATGATGGCCTTAGCCGGTCATACTATGTGAGATATCGATGGTAAAAGTCATGTTGGTTAGCTATATTGGCTGATTCTTGGAGCCATGATTTTTCACCTTGTCGACTCGAAGTCTCAAGCTCTAATCTCTCCTTTTATCTCCTTAGCTCTCCACCTAATTTTTTTTTTTTAATTAAAACATTCCAATGGCCTTTGTCCTTTAGATTCTTTGTTTCCATTTGTTGTTGACACCTCCCATGCTATGCCTTCGGCCATATGTAACTTTATTTTATATGATTTCATAGCACTACGTACATTTTATTTATTTTTTTATTTTTCTTTGATTACTTAAACAAATTTTAACACATGTTTTTCTTTATTTCTTATTTAAAATTTAATAATCATTTATTTTTTATCTAATTCTTGCTTTACCTCTACTCCCTAAACCCGCATTTCGTTTATCATCAAATGTGTACTTTGAAACCCAGATTCTTATCGTTTCGAACATATTAATTTTCTAGGTTTTTCTTTCCGCGCTATCGAAGTTTTTTCTTTTTCCCTTTTTTTTTTTTTTTAAACTTTACTTTTCCTAAATCATATTTTACTACATGTTTTATTTATGTTTCTTTACTGCTTTAACTTTCCTACCATATGCTGGTAGTATTATAATTTAATATTTACTTTTATCAAAATTCGGACTTTGACTAGCAAAAGATAACGATCTTGTTAACTCTAGTTCCCTCTCTTTCTCTTTGTTGTGCTAATTTTCAACATTTCTTGGTTTTGTTAATTTCCAAGCTCGTTTTTCTTTCTTATTTATTTCTTTCCTTTCAACCCTAACATTTCTAATTTGTGGATGTTTTGTAGGTACATGTGTGACCACAGTATGTGCGCTCATCACATTACACCGTTCCCCCCTTTAAAATTTTTTTGCTTAAAAAAAAATTTAACCTTATGCCTGGAAATCTAAGTGCTCCCAACTATTGTTCGAACTCCTTTTTTTTTTCTTTTATTGCTACTATGATGTGGCGATGAGGTTAATCTATAGAGAGGTGACCAGGTAAATTATATCCCTTTCTTTGCTGAACCAAGCAGTATAGCCAAACCAATTTAATCCTAAACCTTACCATGCATGCGTTTAATTTCTGCCGCTACTTGTATCTACAGGTTCGAATCCACAGGATATCTCTGTGACCCGATTAAACCTGTTCATACATCACCTTTCTGCACTAAGGCACCTCTAAGTGACAACTCTGGACACTATTATTGAGGTGGCTTGGAAGACTGGCATCTTTCCGTCCAGCTCATTCATGAGCCCCGTGTATTTCTGAACGCTCTATATTCATACCAAAAGGGGTTCTTTCCCCATAGATTGGTCTCTGGACCATTGACTCACGATATATGTGCTTAATATCTAACTGGAAATATTAATCCAGTGAGTCATTGTGATACTGGGATCTCTGTCCCTGTGTTCTCTGTGTGATAATACTTGATGCACCGCAGACCCCACAAGCATGGCAAAGAAGAAGGCAAAACCAAGTACTGCTAATAAGATCCAGCTACAAATATCTAAGCCTACTTTCCCTCAACCTCAATCTACAACTCCATCCTGCCAGTTAATTTATCCTTTATCATTTTATCCTAAAGTCCCTCATACTGTTTGGACATCTATTGGCTCGTCATTTCTTTATATCGTTAGTTTCTGTATGCCCATCCATTCTCCATGATTCGAGGTCCATGTCCATTTCTGAATGTGTCATCATCTAGTCCTCCTTTTTATTTTTATTTTGGGACCGCTCTTACGTTTTATCTGGTGGTTGTCTTCCTCTGTTGATATCACCTCTTTCTCCTCTGGGATGCGGATGTTGCTCTCGAGGTCCATGACTCACTGTCATGTCATATGGATGCTTATATTCTGTCTCCTCTCTCTGTCATCCATTTCCTTGCCTCCTCGGGTTCCATTCCCTAGAATATCCTTGTTCTTCTTGCCAACATCTTTCCCCAGGATCCCAGTCATTTCTTATTCTAGGTGCTTCTCTTACACGCGGTTCCGACGGCGATTCCTCATTCTGTTGGTTGTCCCTAGTGGTGTCCAGTGCACTCAGAATCTCCGCCACCTGGTCCACCATTTTCCTCTCTGTACCGATGAGAGTACGTTCAATGTTCTTCGGAAACCCGGACCTAATTATATGGAGTATTTGCATCTCCGATAACGGGTTTGCCGTTATTAATCGTAATCTAGCCACCTGTCGACGGAAGAATGTTACGAATGACTCCTCCGGTCCCCATTTGTGCTGTTTTATTTGGTGCAACATATGCTCCTGGAGCTCCTCACTCCAATAACTGCTCTTCAACATTCTCTGGTATGCTGCAAACGTAATGGGCTTCTGGAATAGCGAATTCCACCAGACTTGAGACTCGCCCTGCAGATGGCTGCAAGCGACTGCTTACTTGGCTTCTTCACTTACTCTACTGAATTGGAAGTACCGTTCCAGGCTGCTCAAGTGTTCCATCAGGCTTTCTTCAGGGTTACCATTGAAAACTTGTACCTTCAGGAAATGGTGGAAGCCCACAGGATAGTCCATGTAATTTCCAGATTCTCTGATTCTGTCTTCTCCATTAGTTCTTGGTTCTCGGCCCTCTATATTGGCAACATGCTGCTATTGGCTGTACTCTTTACACATTCTTCCACTCTTGTGTTTAAGCTGGCTATTACCTTTGCCACTTGACCTAAACTCTCCTGCATGCTCATCATCACTCTTTGACTCTTATCTCTAACTACATCCGTCTCTTCATCTAACGGTCTTATCTCCCTTTCTGGATGTCCTATATCCTTTTCCCAACCACAATCTCCTAATTCTATAACTCTCTCCTCAACTGTTTCAGACTTCGCATATCCACATGGCCCTATACTCCTTTGTTCCTCCATCCCCATCTCTGGGTGAAATCCAGCCCATGTATCATTAGACTTTGATTGCTGGATGATCTCATTTTTTACTTCTTCCTTGAATGCAGCCATTCTTTTCTGGCTATCGATTTTGATCTTGATCATCCATTCTTCTATTCTTCTCTCCTGTCTGTTCATGTATTCTTCCACGAATTGCTGTTGATCAATCCTCATTTGCCTTAGCATATCCATGATATCATTATTACTTATTTTACCCGGTGCTTTCAATTCTTTATCTTCATTCCCTTCTCTCACTTCCTTTCCTTGAACATCCATTTTATCTTGGGATCTCGTATGCATAAATATAATGTGCTTTAACTCTTAATCTACATTTTTAATATTGTTTTACTAAACTCTTCTGGCTATATTTATATAACGAAATTTTTTTCTATTGATTTTCTGCTTTCCTTTTACTTTGATTAACAATTTAATATTTGTGATTTATCAGTTAGCGTTTAGATCACTAGCCAATCCAAACATCTGTACTCCGGTTCCTCTTCTTGTCTGCCTGCCCTAGATTTGCCCAACTGCCCGTCCACCTTGATGATTGTCCTCGTTTTCCCTACTCATCTACCTCTGACTCACTTTAATTAATTCAATGCTGCGCGTTTTATATATATATATATATTTTTAAATTTAACTCACTACTATATCGATATATCTAAGGAAATTCATTTTGACTGTGTTTCCAGATGCATGTACTTATGACATATATATTTCTAATATTTCGTTATAAACTTCCCTTATTTTACGGTCGTTTTAGAATAAAATCATACACATATATTTCTTCACTGGGATAATCTCCCTCGTTACACATAAAATGCTTTTTGTAAATTATATTCCTTTCACTATCTTAAAATCATACGTATATCTTTTTTTTTTTTCGACACGACTTATATTACTTGGCGGTAATCATTTGACATTATGATTTCTTTGTTCGTTATAACTTGACTAATTATTATCTGAGATTATCCTTCACTATTCATTTCAATAACTTTCATAATACTAAAAAAAAAAATCCCCCCTCGCTACTCTCTGTACACATTTGACGTGAAACGCTCGTATGGAGTATTATAAAAAAAACTTATCCCCTTCGCCTTCGCTTTCTTGCAACGCTAAATTTATATGTTTGAAAACACATATATTAACCAATTTTTATTTTAGAAAATATTTATTATATTATATAATTATTCAACACGTGATTGTTAATTGGGCAGAAGTTTCGATCCCGGACTGGCCCCCAAAATATGTAACGGGCACGGGACGATCGAAAAAGCTCCAACTTCCCTTTCACTTATATATGTAATGGGGAATTCTTATCATTCAAAAATCGTCCACCTTCCGCTACCTCAAGCAGAGAGAAATATGGAAACAGACGAGCCGATTTCCGTACTTGACCGAATCTGTACGCTATACGGATATAACCTCCAGATTATTTTTCCCGATCAACTTTCTCCCGGCTGCTGTAAGATATTACAGTTACAGCGCTTGGCTAATTTATAAATTTTACAGGATAAAACCCTGCGCCATCAACATTTCACATGTTAGTTTCATAACTAAAAGAATGCAAAAAAATGAAATAATATTTCTACCCTCCTAATATTAGACTATTTTGTGGAATGGTGAAGAACGAGACAAGACGGATTTTAAATAAATTGATATATTTTTAATACTACCACATAATTTGATAATAAAAGATATAAGAAACATTAACATAAAATTTAAACATATTATATTTTATAGTGCTATAAGGAAATAAATACTTGAAATTCTTATAACTAAATACTTGAAATCATTATAAATGCTGTCACATTTATAACTCGTTAGCCTAGCTGTCTATCAAAAGAATGTCATTACCATTCATGAAAGGCATTTGGCCATTGTCTATGGAATTTATGTGCACATTTGACGATATATAAAATAATATTTAAGTTACCTAGGGTTTAGTCTTTGAGTTCATTCCGACGTGTTGTCGACCGTCACATGGATTATCCACTTCTTTAGGAGGGACGGTCGTAGATTATATTTGGTGGGATGTAGCTTCTTGGTTAGTAAGGCATGGAGGATGAGGCATCACAGGTTGGGCCACTACAGGAGTCCATAGGCAGGCGTTACTACCGTAGCTGTTACATTATTGCAGAACCATTGGTACAGAAGTCCGGACTGACCGCGATCATGATGGCCTTAGCCGGTCATACTATGTGAGATATCGATGGTAAAAGTCATGTTGGTTAGCTATATTGGCTGATTCTTGGAGCCACAATTTTTCACCTTGTCGACTCGAAGTCTCAAGCTCTAATCTCTCCTTTTATCTCCTTAGCTCTCCACCTAATTTTTCTTTTTTTTTTTTTTAATTAAAACATTCCAATGGCCTTTGTCCTTTAGATTCTTTGTTTCCACTTGTTGTTGACACCTCCCATGCTATGCCTTCGGCCATATGTAACTTTATTTTATATGATTTTATAGCACTACGTACATTTTATTTATTTCCTTATTTTTCTTTGATTACTTACACAAATTTTAACGCATGTTTTTCTTTATTTCTTATTTAAAATTTAATAATCATTTATTTTTTATCTAATTCTTGCTTTACCTCTACTCCCTAAACCCGCATTTTGTTTATCGTCAAATGTGTACTTTGAAGCCCAGATTCTTATCTTTTCGAACATATTAATTTTCTAGGTTTTTCTTTCCACGCTATCGAAGTTTTTTCTTTTTCCCTTTTTTTTTTTTTTTAAACTTTAGTTTTCCTAAATCATATTTTACTACATGTTTTATTTATGTTTCTTTACTGCTTTAACTTTCCTACCGTATGCTGGTAGTATTATAATTTAATATTTACTTTTATCAAAATTCGGACTTTGACTAGCAAAAGATAATGATCTTGTTAACTCTAGTTCCCTCTCTTTCTCTTTGTTGTGCTAATTTTCAACATTTCTTGGTTTTGTTAATTTCCAAGCTCGTTTTTCTTTCTTATTTATTTCTTTCCTTTCAACCCTAACATTTCTAATTTGTGGATGTTTTGTAGGTACATGTGTGACCACAGTATGTGCGCTCATCACAATATACATATATAAAACAACAAATTGGATTGTGTTAATATATACTTAGACAAGAGTTCAAATAATTAATAAAGAATCTCTCCGATCATTTTTATTTAATGAATTCTATTACTCTTAAAGATAATTTAAATAAGATACAAATCATCCTTTTTAAATATATGTAAAAAAATTAATATGCACACATTTTTATATATTAAAAAAAATCATACCATATATAAGAATCTGTCCGTTTTCACTATTTATTTGTCCATTGACTTATCCTCAGTTTCTATGATGCAAAGAGAAGTTTATTTCTCAGAAATAATAAGTCGAACTTTATAATGCTTCACTAACAGTCCTTTTCCTTTCCAAAGAGGAGAGTGTGATTTAATTAGCCCTTTTTTATGATGCAAATTAATCCAGTTGATCCTGAGTGTTTCTTAGCTCGTGACATGATATTTATCCAAATCCAACGATAGTTATACACCAAACTTTAAACCAGAAATATCTTTGTTTTTAAAACTAAAATAGTCAATTTTATATAAAGCATTTTTTTTCATAGGTTTCCTTTTTTTTACATCTTGTTGCCATTTCCCTTGGAAATCCTTCACAACTGCCCTTCAAATGATTGAACGGGCAGATAATTTAAGTTTATTTTATTCATGTTTTATGGTTTAATATTTAAAAAAAATATTGAAGAACTTTTATTTGTAAGAACCTAGAAAATACGTCCATTCATGGCAATCACAAAAAGATGATAGCTTACTCTTCTAGTCTTTTGTGGCTTTTTATAGGTTCTCTTTCTGATGTTCTGGTATCATAACAACCATTGAAAAATACTCGAATAAATCTCAAACCAAACAAATTTTTTACAGCAGTTTTTGCACGGTTTGTAATGTAAGTTTGGAGAAAAAGATACATGAAAATTAAATCCAAATTCGATTAGATTTTTCCTATTATTTGTAAACCAAAATACAAAATTGATATTACAACCTTTATTCACTTTATAAACACAAATAATTTACACATATATAATTTTTTAATAATAATATTTTTTTAAATTAATTTATAAACAAATATACATAACATATGTAACGATCGGAAAGAAAAAGAAGATCGAATCTAGCCGCAATCTGCACTACAGGGCACCATCTAGGCATTTGAACCTGGAAAAATTTATAAAGTAGGCAGATACGCACTGTTAAGATTCCACTTTATTTAAATATTCAGATCGTTAGCCCAAGTCACTAGCTTAGGGAGTTGCAGAGATAAAATATAACTTTAATTTATATCTTAAATTCAAATAAATAAAAGCCACTGCCAGAAATTAACACATAAAAATATTTATTTACGCACATATAAAATCATTTTAAATTTGAGGAATAAGTTTAACATTTTAGATTTTTATATTAATCTTTAATTTTACATTTAAATAAATTTCAATGAGTTTAATATTTTATTTAGATGGTCGAGTATGAATAGACTACATAGATCTGCATTTGAAAAGAAAATATTCTATCCCTTATTTAACCTTAGGCCAAAAAGTTCGCAGTCAAACTGGCGCCAATCCATCTGATACATTTATGTATTCAATGTAGCATGAAAATACAACAATACAAAATACTATACTGTCAGGAATGTACATCTGAACAGTAAGTAGAGTTAGAGAAGACATTGTCTCTCCACCAACAGGAATGCTGCATCTGTTGGTGAGTAGAACAATAAACATAAAACTCCATAGGAATGGATTGCGGTCCTTTGCCATCTTACAAACCCATCCATAGGCAAACAGAAAGTGTGTGGCATATATGTTCAATCCTGCCCATAGCGGATCTCAGACTACATCTACTAATTACACAAATATATCCAATCCATTGAGCCAATTCAACTACGAAACCAATAACCTAAGATTACCCTCCCTTAAACTATATATAACTTTACAAATCTATACAGCCATTCACACCTGACTTAAATTTAACATTTATTATGTTGGCACAGATGAATTTTATAAAATTTGTTTTAAAATGATGAGTATAGATCGGCTGCACAGATTCCACGGTTAAAAACATTCCAAAATAAACATAACCGATCAAAATACAAAGTCATCGCTAATGTCAATTGCAAAGGGAATACAAAAAAAAACCTAATGGTGTTCATCATAAGACACCGCAGTGACATGATGATTTATATATTCCAATCGACTATGAAACAGCAACATAATTAACCACTAACGAATCTATGCAACATCTATACCCAACTTTAAATTTCATGCATTTAAATAATTTATACGATAAGTATTAATACAATAAATTATTTATACAATAAGAAAAAAAATGGAAATGATGTTTACCAATGCAAAACATATAAATTTAAACATTTTCAATTGATTTTAAACTTAAAAGTCAGATATAAGTTCATAAGCTTGAACAAAAGTTCTTAATTATTTTTAAATTTTAGAGTTCATGTCAATAGCTTACAGTAGAAGAATCACTGCTCTTGATGTATATTTCCACGGAGTCTTTATTTGAAAACCCGGTCAGATGTTCCGGAGGTAGCACTAGCTGGTTCATTTTGGTATCACAGTCAGTTCATTTTTAAAATAGAGAGAGTGTGTGATATGTGTGTCCTATCACGACCCTCATAAAAAACAAGCTGGAAAAAAACTGACTGGAACTCAATATTTTTCTTTTTATAGTCCTTCTATGGATTCCATCAACAAAAATGTCACTGTTCCATTTTTTTCATTATGGTCTGGGTCTTTATTTGCTTCCATTGGCCAAGCTAAAATCTTTCTTCTCTTATCTATTTTTCATCAGACTTTTTAATTACACAACTTTTGGATAATTAAGAAACAATCATTTCCATTTACAGATTACAGGAATTAATTAATACCTGTTTTTATTTTTACTTACGTTATTTCTTTTTTTAAACTATTTTTATATTTAAATCTTTTTTTTTATAAAAAAAAGTACGTTCAAATACCTTTTTTTATTTATAAAAAAAAAAAAATTTTTAAAGTTTAGTATCTGTACGAATATATACATTTAACCTTTTAACCGCTAATTATATTATTGGTTGTATGAGGTAAAAATCAAATCTTTTAATTGGCCAACTCACAAACTGAAGACAAAGCCTATTGTTAAAACATATTCGCCTATAATATTAAATTCAACTCAGATACATTTATAAAAAGTCTATTACTAATTTTTCAGGTTATGAAGAGAACGAAAGTTCTTTCAAAAATAAATTGCTATTTATTTATTCTAAAATATTCAATTTCGGCAACATAAAAGCTATAATATAAACAAAAAGGTCGACTTTTACGTTATAGAAAAGTAAATATTTCTTTTTACTAAATCTTCAATATTTTTACTAAAATCTTCAATATTTTTCGAAAATAATTTTGTTTTTTTATTATTCTCTCTGAAAATAATTTGTAATTTCCATAAATATAATTTTATAATACTTTAAATCATATTCGAAATGAAAATCTCAGCGTTTTTCTTTATTTTCTTTGATCAGGCGGTTTCTTTGTTCTTTCCAGCCAATCAGAATGTCTTTTTCAGCTGAGAGCATGCTAAGAACCAATCACAACTCATGTTCTTTCTTTGTTTAGGTTTAAATGCATTTTTTTTTATTTTTTACTTGTAAAATAATTCGGAAGAGGGCACCATCTTACAGAACTTTTAAAAACCTATTCAATACCTCTCAAACGAATATTTTAGCAAAAGAACTGGCAGAGTTAGAGTGACGTCAGATGTCGACGAGGAGCTTCGTAAGAGGCGGGAAAAGGGTTAATGAACATTTTAATCTTAGCGTTTAGTTGTTGTTTTTTTTATACATTTATTTTTATTTGCGAACTTTAAGATTTTATTTTAATTTAATGTAACGACATATTTATATAACGGTACACATAAAAACAATGAACTATATGTAATAATGTTACTATGGTGACTGCATTAACAGCAAAATAAAATATGTAAAATAATATCCTATTTAAGTAAACTTATATTGTACTGAATTGTTTTCAAAATTTATTTATTTACCTATATGTTTTTCCTGAGTTTGATTACAGTGAATTTAGTATTTTAGTTTCAATAGGCTTTATTGGTTTATAAATGTACAAAAAAAAAGAAGAAAAAAAAAGGAAAAAAAAGGAAAATAACAATTTTGATCAGGGCTTAGGTTGCTGTAGTGATCAATTTAAATCTATATTTCCAAGATCTTCCATTATCTAGCTATCAAGCAAAAGAAAAATCAACAAGATCAACAAACTTCTTTATTTTTTTTTAAATACTTTGATCACTAATCTGAATATTCACAGTACCTCCCATCTACAGAGAAAAAAATAATAAAGATATATTTTCCTTTCTCTAAAATCATTAAATGATTTAACTTCAATACAGATAAATGTTTATCCTTTCTATCTGTCTTGACTTTCATATCATTTAAAATGTTAGTCAAAAATTTCAGATATACTGTCCTCATCAAACAATATGGAATTCATTTATTTCTTTTATCCTTATCTTCTTAGTATACTTACATGCATTTTTTTATATATCTATCATTTATGTAGTATAATCACATCTCTAGATTTTTGTTTTTTTTTTCAACAAAAATTTATATTGGATTTCACAATTAAATTTTTACATCTTTATATTCCTCTCTGCAACTTTTTTAATAACAATACTCTAAAGTTAGAGTCAAACAAGAAAATAATTTAGTATTTGTTTCATGCAAGCCAAATATATTACAGAACAAAATTCATTTATAAAGCCAAATATTATTAGTTACTCTCTAATAACCATATATTTTTATTGCATTGTTAATATATATATATATATATATATATATATATATATATATATGTTAAAACGAAGATTTGCATGGGTTAAATATATAAAATACATATTTTGCGGGTTCATCCATGTTAAAAACTTTTAATATTAATATACTGACGTTTCGACTTGGTCACACAAGCCATCCACAGAGTTATAAAAGGTAGAAAGACGGTTGTAGAGGCGCTACAATCACTGATTTGAATAAAATGTTAAAATTCCACCAATAGCAAAAAATGTTAAATTTAGGAATGTTTTTTTTAAAAAAATCTTTCCAAATAGGAGGAAGTTTGCATGTATCATCTCGCTTATTGATACAATCTGGCCTTTTAAGTATCTCAATGGCTTCTCTAATTTTGCATTGGTAGAGATTATCACATCTGGATATGATCCTGGTACTAGAAAAATCAATTTTATGACCTGAATCTATAGTATGGAGTGAGAGTGCTGATGATGATGAGTGTTGTTTAACTGCATTAGCATGCTCATCTCTCCTAACACTGATGCAATGATTACTCATACCTATGTAAGAAGCTTTACAATTTTTACATGAGATTTGATAGACACCATGAGATTCAAGAGGGATTGAATCCTTAGGCTTGGTTATTATATTGCTGATCTTTTGATGAGCAGAAAATGCTGTATCTATATTATAGCGTTTTAATATACGTCCGATACTGTCTGTAGTTCCTTTTACATATGGAACACAAATCCTAATAGCTGATTTATCATCTTTTTGTTTCCTATTTTGTCTATTTTGGGCTTGAAATAAGGCTTTTTTTTTATAAATTTGTAATTATAACTATTTGCTAATAAAACACTATTAATATGATTTATTTCTTCTTTCAGATGTGTCTCATCTGAAAGGTTAATTGCTCTATTTAAAAGAGTTTTGGCTACAGAAACTATCTGAGTTGGGTGATGATGAGAATGGAAATGCAAATATCTGTCTGTGTGTGTATCCTTTCTGTAAATAGAAAAAGATAAACTATTTGGTGTTCTGGTGACTAGAACATCAAGAAAAGGGAGTTTTCCATCAGACTCTGTCTCCATTGTAAATTTAATATGAGGATGCATATTATTTAAATGTAAGAAAAAATCATCTAATTTATTTTTTCCATGTTGCCATATGACAAAAGTGTCATCTATGTATCTGAGCCAAATGAGAGGTTTTAAAGATGATGATTCTAAAGCACGAGTTTCTATATATTCCATGAATAAATCAGCTATTACTCCTGAGATAGGTGAGCCCATAGGAGTACCAAAAACTTGTCTGTAATGCTGTCCATTGTATACAAAATATGTATTTAAGAGACAATGTTTAATTAAAGCAATAATATGGTCTGGTAAATTGCAACGTTGTGAGATTATATTTAAAGCTTCATCAATTGGAATGTTTGTAAACAAAGACACGACATCAAAACTGACCAGAATGTCATTAGCATTAATTTTTAAACTTTTTAAAACAGAAATAAAATGAAGAGAGTTTTTAATATATGATTTAATAGATGGGATTGTAGGTTTAATGAAATCCGATAAGTATCTGGCTAAAATATGAGTTGGAGAACCTATTGCACTTACTATTGGAGGGTATCTGGTTTGTGAATTTTTGGAAGTCCATAAAATTTTGGACAGACACAAGATTTTTCATGAGGGATTATTTTATTTTTTATCTCTGTTTCAATAGGTGATTTATTAATAATAGCTTTTGTTGTTTTTTCCAAATACGTAGTATGATCTCTTTTTGATAGTTTATAAGTTTTATCATTAAGCAGATCTAAAATTTTATTATGGTAAATGTCACGATCCATTACGACTGTGGCATTACCTTTATCAGCTGGAAGTACAACAATTGATTTGTCCGATTTTATATTATTTAATGCTTGTCTTTCTTTCTTTGAAATATTATTTTTAGGAAGCTTAGCTTTTTTTAAAATATTACAAATCTCAGCTCTAGCCAAATCAGCCGATGTAGAATCAATTTTATCGAGAGCTGATTCAACATTACAAACAATTTTCTCAAAAGGTATCTGGGAAGGTGTTAAAGCAAAATTGAAACCTTTTTCTAAAACCGAAATTTCATCTGTAGAGAGGAATTTTAACATTTTATTCAAATCAGTGATTGTAGCGCCTCTACAACTGTCTTTCTACCTTTTATAACTCTGTGGATGGCTTGTGTGACCAAGTCGAAATGTCAGTATATTAATATTAAAAGTTTTTAACAGGGATGAACCCACAAAATATGTATTATATATATATTCATATGTTTTATTTTCTTAAAATTTAACAATAGCTTTTATTTATTTTTTTAGACATATCTGTAGTTCATTTCAGTGACACTACTATGGGCCTAAACTTTAAACATTCAGTATTGTCATAAAATGAGAATATAACTTTAATTAATGAATATCTTATATTCATTCAAGTCCTACTTTGGACATTGAAAATATTAGCTTTTAAAGTCACTTTTCCTATAAAATAATCTAAACAAATGAAAATTAACTTATACAATGAGCTGGAGATTCAAAACAACAGAGATATCCCATTTTTAAATCACTTCTAATACTAAAGTAAACTGATTAAATGTTAATCAAATCTAATTTTAATTTCTGGAGAATCTGACAACTACTTTATGAACTAAGTTGTGCCCATCATTGATGCTAATCAGGGACCTTTACGTTTGAATAGCTTTATTTTATACAGGTTGGGGAAACTACTGAACATTTCTTTGTAAATTTATAACTCATATTAAAGTATAAATCCTGCCATCAAGGATTTTTTCCCACCTGCCACTGAATAACAAGTCTGGGACAACTGTCAACTTCAGACTTCAATATAAATTCATATAAAGTTTTAAGCTACAACACACATTCGTAGTTCTACCTAACTTCCTCAAAGAAAAGACTTAATCATATAAATATTTACAATTTACAGTTAGCACAGACATTAAAATCCTACACTCTACATCTCCAATGCATTAAATCATCCATTCATCCCCATTAGTCAATTTTAGAAGGTCTGATATTAAATAGCATTTGTATACTATACAATGAAAATCTTCAAAAGTACTTTGACTATAAATATTTTTCACTCTATTTTTTTTTATTTTAGTCTTCCATATGTATAATTACACTATTACTAACAACTTTTGGTCATAATGATAAATATCATGAGATGAAATAGTAAAGTTACTTTAATGAATTTTTTTTTGTTTAATTGGGTGGTGCTACTGGCTTTAAGCTTCTGGCATTGAAGGTATACCTTTTTCACCTTCAGGGTTTTTTATGAGAAATGCATTCTCCCCCACTTTTTTTTATTTGGAATGGTCCCTCATATAAATTCAAAAACTTTTTGAACTTATAATTCTGTAGGTCACTGATTTGGGGAGTTTTTACAAATACAAAATCTCCTACTTTAAATAGACAAGGCTTATGAGAGGCTTGGGTAATTCTTTTCTGTCCCATCTCTCTCAAATTCTGGCCAGCCTTTGTTAAGTCATTATCATAATCTATCTTTTCTTCAGCCCTAATAGGTAAGGGGTTTTTAATTAATATGGGTTCTTTATATCCAAAGTGCAGATACATTGGGGTGTATTTAGTGGATTCATTCTGTGTTATATTTATATAGTGAATGACATCCTTTAATTTATTCACCCAAGCATAGTGGTTGCTTCCTAGGTATATCCTAAACAATCTACCCAGCTCATGCATAACTCTTTCACATGGGTTAGATTGTTGGTTCCTAATTGAACACAGAATATGCTTTATACCCTGTCGTTCAATCCAACCTTTCCACTCCTTAGATAGGAATGATGTAGCATGGTCTGTCAAATAGCCCTGAGTTTTCATATATTTACAAATTGTGCTTCTTGCAAGCATTTAATTATATTCTTTGAATTTGCCTTGGTCACTGGATATGCCCCTACAAATTTGGAGAAGACATCATAAGTGACCAAAAGAAACTTAAACCTTTTATAAGATGGTAAAGGCCCATAGAAATTGATTGCCAAGAGATCATTGGGACAAGGAGGTATTATTGGTTGCAATGCCCCAGCATATGACTTGTTAGCATATTTTGATCTCAAACAGATCTCACAATATTTGAGCCTGTTCACTATGGATGCATACAATCCAGGCCAGTAAAACAGTCTGTGCACAACATATTCTACCTTTCTGGGTCCGTAATGCCCATAAAGACAATGCACATAATATATCAATCGATTTCTAATACACGATGGTATCACAATTCTCCATGATTGTTCATGGTCCTCCTTTACCTTATAATACAACAGACCTTCACTCATCTTATATCTCAAAATTACTTTACTCTTGATTATTCTTTTTATGGCTACTGACTCAATCCCTGCATCCAAATATCGAATAATAGCATTCAACTTTGGATAACATGATAGTAGAAATTTTAAGTTCTTTAAATCATTTTCCACTGATTCATCAACTACCAGAGAGATTACAGTGATGAAAGCATGATCTAGATTAATGTGACAGGCATCTATTTTGACAGAATTCCAACTCAGAATATCTGCTACTATATTGTCCTTTCCCTTACAATACTGAACCTTATAATTAAATTGTTGAAGGAAGAGACTCCACACCTAACTAGCCTTTCACTATTTAAATAGCTTCAATTTATAAATTCTAAACTCTTGTGATCTGTAATAACAATTATTTCAGATCTAAGCAAATACTGCCGAAGCTTTTGAAAAGCCCATACAACAGCCAAGGCTTCTTTCTCTGTGGTGGTATAATGTAGTTCTGCATTCCCTCAACAATATACTCAAGAAATATAAGACATGGGGCTTCTTTTCATTGTCCAGTTGGAATAAAACTATTCCTAGACCATACCCACTACTGTCAGTTTGTACATAAAACATTTCTTGGAAATCAGGGTAATATAAGATTACAGTATTTAGAAAATTTGATTTTATTCTTTTAAATTCTATAGAGTGGTTCTCAGTCCATTTCCATTTCACATCTTTCCTTAATAGATTTAATATATTAACAGTGTCATAGGCAAACTTTTCATAAAATCTATGATAAAAATTGCAGACATCAAGGAAAGAACATAATTGCTTTCTATTCTCAGGAATAGGAAAATTTTGAATAGATTTTATCTTGTCAGGATGCGGTTTTATTCCATCATAACCTACAATATGTCCCAAAAATTTTATCTTCTTAACAGCTATTCTACTCTTTTTTAGATTTATTTTAATATGTTTCTCTTCACACTCTTTCAAAAGCATATTAAGATGATGAAAATGCTCTGACAAGTTTTCAGAAGTGATTACAACATCATCTACATATATAGTAATAATGCCCTTGACTTCATCAGACAATACGCTGTCTAAACACCTGAGGAGTCCAGCTCCAATATTTATAAGCCCAAAAGGCATTCTTTTAAAAACATGAGTAGCCCTCATATTTAAATGCAGTATATTGCTGATCTTCATCATGCAAATATACCTGCCAATAACTAGCTGTTAAGTCAACTGTAGAAAAGACCTTCTTGTCCTTAAATTTAATGAGCAATTCCTGCACAGTAGGAGGGACATCATGTTCTGGAACTGTCAACTGATTCAAGAACCTCGCATCCAAGCAAATATGTACGGACCCATTCATTTTATGAACAACCACTAATGGACTGTTATAGGCTGAGGAACTTTTCTTAATTTTCCACTCAACCATTTGATCAATTTGCTTTCCTACTTCATCTTTATATTGGTGAGGGATAGAATAGCTTTTACATTGGAAGGGGCTATAGTCCCTCAAGCATATCCGATGCACATATCCCTTTATCACATCAGGCTTTTTAGAAAATACATCATTATATCTACAGAGTATCTGAAAAAACCTTTGCTTATAGTTGTCATCTAACTCAGATGATTCATAAACATTTGCATATAAATCTGACTCTGTAGAATTATCTTGGATGGTTAGTACATTTACACTCTTAATGGGGACTGACCTCTTAAAACTATGTTTTTCCCTTTTTATAATTATTTCCTAATTTGCATAATCAATAATACATCCAAACCGATTCATGAAGTCGGATCCTATTATGACCTCATAAATAAGTCCAGACATAATCAAAAAGATTTGTTCTACTGTGATTGAATTAATTCTCACATTCAGCCATACTTGCTGAGTAAACAATTTCGCCTTACAACCATTTGCTATGATAACTTATGTCTGTCTCAATGGCAGCATAGGGATTTCAGAATCAATTTCAGCAAGCTTATTATAAAAATTTTCAGAGATAAGGGAAATTTGACTCCCTGAATCAAGTAAAGCCCTTACTGAGGTACCTTGGATAACTATGATAATTTCTGGGAAATAATTAATGATATAACTTTCCAATGCCCTATCATAATCATCATCTTCTGTTACAAAATTTATTGACGCCAAATAACTAACAATATCATGGCTCCCCAAATTCACTATACTATGAGGCTCCCACAGTGAGGAACATTCCAATGAGGCTATTTCTAATTTAAAGGACTAGTCTTAGGCCTAGCCCCTAGCATCTTCACAGGTGTATTCTGGGATATGTTGACAGGATAACTTCTTGCTGCACACACACCCTTTTCTGCTCTATCATAACCTTTGGGATTAACCCTGTTTGTATTTACTGGTTCTAAAGACTTAGCATATTTAGTGCTTCTATAAGACCTATCATTTCTACTATCTGAGGTTTTTCTATTTCTATAATATTTAATGGGAGAAACATTGTAAGTAGGATTATTTCTGTGGTATTTATGACCACTTTCTGCAGGTGCTTACTCGAGTGATTTGAGTATATCAGACACCTCTTCAACAGTATGCCTATCGGCAGCAATCAGAGTTTGCTCGATATGGCATGGCAAGTTTCTCCTAATAATATGAATTATTTGGTTTTCCGACAACGGATATGCGGTCAGCATTTTTAATTTTGCTGTCTGCATACGGAAAAATTGAGTCAAGCTACCCTTACTAACACTATATTTATCTTGGCTAATCTGGTGCCTAATGTTGTCCTGTTTGTCTCCCCCCCAAAACCTATTCAACAATACATATTTAAAATCCCCATATGTTTCGGGCTTATTAAAGAAGGACTTCCACCAATGTTTGGCAGATGCACTCAAATGATTGCTAAGCCACTGACAATTTTTCCATTTCACTTAACCTACTTAATGAGAATAACTCTTCCAGTGCACTTAGATCTCTATGGGGTTTTTATCATATTCACCCTTGAAGACTTTGAGTTGGATAAACCTGGCTATGTTTCCATCTATCCTTTCTTTCTTAATTTTTTCTGGACTAGGTATTAACTTATTATTCTCATCACCATATATTGATGGTATATCATGATCACTTCTACTTAACTTATTTTCTGTGGCCAAATATTGATATGGTTTATCCATGAGACTATCATTACCTTTTACCATAGTATTCTTTATTCCTACTATCTTATCATCCAACATTAGAGATAGCTTATGATGGAGATTTATTTCCTGTTCCTCCAAATGTCTACCTATTTCTTGTTCCCACATCTTACTATTATCTTTAATTTCATTATAAACCTCATCTTGCTTTATACTACATCCTTCCAATTGTTGCAAAGATAACTGATAACTATCTAGTCTATCCTTTAAATCATCTAATTCTCCTGTCTTCATTTGCTCAATGTTGCTTAACTCTTTTTGGATGCCTTGTAGACTATTTTGCGATTCCTTACACACTTTCTGCAATTTCTTGATTTCATTATCAGCCTTATTATGTTTCTTACATACCTCTATATTCAACTTTCATCTGGTTCTGAATATCTTTAACCTCTAACTTAATATTGTTTACTTCTACTTTTGAAGCCTCTTGACCATCTTTGCAAGCTTTTTCAATTTTAGCGTACTTTTTCTCTAATTTTTGTGCCCATCTTTACAATTTTTAACTTCCTCACTCAAGTTTTCAAATCTACTTTCTAACCTTTCCTGTGATTTATTTAACTGGTCCCTTAACTCATTAAATCTGCTATCACATTTACTGTCAGATTTTTTTAACTGAGCATCTAAGTCATATTCAAATTCCCCAAACTTGGCATTAGTAGCATTTAACTCAATTTTACATAAGCCAATTTTAATATTTATCTCCTCTCTGAGTTCTTTATTTTCTTTAATCATATCACCCAGTTTATTATTCATGTCCTCTCTTAACATTTGATTATCTTTACTCATGTCACTAAATTTATTATTCATTTCTCTATTCATATCACCCATCCTTTCCATCAATTCTCTCAGAATTGAATGCAGATCTCTTTCAGGTTTTGGTAATTCTTCTGTCTTATTGCTTTCCATTTTTATTTACTATTTTATATTAAATACAATAGAAAAATATATTTTTTTGAAACAAATTGCAAAAGACTTTATTTTATTTATTCTTACATAAAACATATCTACCCATTTAATCCTACAGCTGCGAATAAAATCCACAAAGAACGACAACAACAATAAAATTTCTAGTATCTTATTTAAACCTATGATACAATATAATCAGCTATATAACTCCACCACTGCATATAAACACAATACCATATTTTAGCATTTATATGAGACTCAAACTTGGGTCTTTAATTGGCTATTTTGGCCTGAGTTGGCCGCCATTTTGTAACTGATGGAATTTGAGCAATGCTGGGTGATGGGTAGAATGATCAATCTGATCTTATCAAGAATCTAAAATCTAATTTAATTTAATCTAGACTAGCTCAATCGGGTCGCCATTATGTAATAAACCATCACAAAGCACAAACAATCTCTATTAAAGTCTAACTAGTTTAAGCTATATGTAAACGAAAGAATAAAGAGACTATCTGCTCCAGGCATCAACAAATCCATCACATTACAAAGTAAACTGCACTGAGCAATGAACTCGCATATCATTGCCCTAAACAATAATATATGATTAGGCTAACTACTTGATTAGCAATCCAATGAAAATCAAATTCAATCAATAACTAAACAGATTCCAATATACTTCATTATTATTATTGTAGTAATTTAAATCTACTTCATTATTTAATGATGCTGCATTTTATCCTAACGGATAAGCTTCTAAATACCTATAATTGTATTTTACAAAACCTTTTAAAATATAGACACTATTTAAATTGTTGAAACAAAATAATATTTGAATCAAACGTATATCTAATTTAATGAACGTTAAATAGAAAGTATAAACATTTATTCGTATCTTTCATCTTTCAATAAGCGATACACAATTTTTTCTACTTTAATATTTAATTAATAATTTTCTATTGAAATCAACTAGTTTTTATATCATTTTATAAACACTTTGAAAACCTATGCACTCCTTTAAATGTTAAACAAATTAATCTGCATCTAGTTTAATAAGAAGCTATTAAGTAGTGTACAAATAATTTATTCATATCTTCCAATAAAGTGATACTTAACTATTGCTTTCGTTTATGTGTTAAAATAGAATACTTCACTAGAACTTATTATCAACACTCTATTAGCTCATTTCTAACTCTACAATGTCCAACCATATTACATAAAAGATATATTAAGTTTCTATTGGATGTTTATTTACCTATGAGTATTAATATTATTTATTTGAATCTTTAAACAATTGAATATAAAATTGGTTGGCAATAATTAAAATATATGATTATAATTGATATTTATACAAATCAAAACAATATTCAATTAAACAGGTCAATGAAATTTGTACTCTTTATTTTAGAGAAGTTTAAAAAAAAATATATCTAAGACGAGTTATTCTGAACCAACGATAAAGTACGATCTATTTAGATTTTTATGATGGAATCAGACAAACATAGAAATGATTGATTTGTAATATTAACTAAAATAAAATATAACACATAGTATTTGAATGCAGAGATAAATATAAAATTCGTATGGGAATAAAATAAAATGCTAATATGCAAAACATACCATATCTTATATTTAGCTCACTTACCAAGCTGAGTTTGAACCTTGTCATTTAAATAGCTAAGTCATCTTATTCAATCCAAATAATAAAAAAAAATTAACGGAGTCTGGTCATTTGAATCACTCAATTTATTTGATTATATAAAAGAAAATTGGCAAGATTAATAACAAAATACATCGGAAATTAATTTATATTTCAGATTGATTGAATAAATAAAAAAAATGATAAAATTACTGTGTGTATCTCTAAATGCGTTGTGTAAACAATAACGACAGATGTATAAAAAAAATATGAATGAATGAATAGAAAGACTTTTGGATATCTTACTGAAAAATTTATATATAACAGATACCAAAGATATGAAATAGGATGAGATCGAAGTCTATTTGTTTATCAAAATAATAACCGATAAATGAATATGAAATAATATGATATATTTGAATCTCTTGTCTATTCGATGTTTTAACTAAATTTTATACATGCAACCATCAAATCATATATATATATAAAAACAACAACATCGGATTGTGTTAATATATACTTAGACAAGAGTTCAAATAATTAATAAATGAATCTCTCCGATCATTTTTATTTAATAAATTCTATTACTCTTAAAGATAATTTACATAAGATACAAATCATCCTTTTTAAATATATGTAAAAAAATTAATATGTGCACATTTTTATATATTAAAAAAAAATCATACCATATATAAGAATCTGTCCATTTTCACTATTTATTTGTCTATTGACTTATCCTCAGTTTCTATGATGCAAAGAGAAGTTTATTTCTAAGAAATAATAAGTCGAACTTTATAATGCTTCACTAACAGTCCTTTTCCTTTCCAAAGAGGAGAGTGTGATTTAATTAGCCCTTTTTTATGATGCAAATTAATCCAGTTGATCCTGAGTGTTTCTTAGCTCGTGACATGATATTTATCCAAATCCAACGGTAGTTATACGCCAAACTTTAAACCAGAAATATCTTTGTTTTTAAAACTAAAATAGTCGATTTTATATA
Organism: Epiperipatus broadwayi; assembly: GCA_028023455.1. Classification (NCBI taxonomy): domain Eukaryota; kingdom Metazoa; phylum Onychophora; class Udeonychophora; order Euonychophora; family Peripatidae; genus Epiperipatus; species Epiperipatus broadwayi. The sequence continues at coordinate 12,650,155 of JAQFVV010012401.1, forward strand.
AAGCATTTTTTTTCATAGGTTTCCTTTTTTTTACATCTTGTTGCCATTTCCCTTGGAAATCTTTCACAACTGCCCTTCAAATGATTGAACGGGCAGATAATTTAAGTTTATTTTATTCATGTTTTATGGTTTAATAGTTAAAAAAAAATATTGAAGAACTTTTATTTGTAAGAACCTAGAAAATACATCCATTCATGGCAATCACAAAAAGATGATAGCTTACTCTTCTAGCCTTTTGTGGCTTTTTATAGGTTCTCTTTCTGATGTTCTGGTATCATAACAACCATTGGAAAATACTCGAATAAATCTCAAACCAAACAAATTTTTTACAGCAGTTTTCGCACAGTTTGTAATGTAAGTTTGGAGAAAAAGATACATGAAAATTAAATCCAAATTCGATTAGATTTTTCCTATTATTTGTAAACCAAAATACAAAATTGATATTACAACCTTTATTCACTTTATAAACACAAATAATTTACACATATATAATTTTTTAATAATAATATTTTTTTTAATTAATTTATAAACAAATATACATAACATAAAAACATTGAACTATATGTAATAATGTTACTATGGTGACTGCATTAACAGAAAAATAAAATATGTAAAATAATATCATATTTAAGTAAACTTATATTGTACTGAATTGTTTTCAAAATTTATTTATTTACCTATATGTTTTTCCTGAGTTTGATTATAGTGAATTTAGTATTTTAAAATAAGAAACAACAGTAAACAATACTATTTAAAAGCTTTAGGTTGCTATGGTGATCAATTTAAATCTATATTTCCAAGATCTTCCATTATCTAGCTATCAAGCAAAAGAAAAATCAACAAGATCAGCAAACTTCTTTATTTATTTTTTAAATACTTTGATCACTAATCTGAATATTCACAATATATATATTTAAATATATTCCAAACAACGGTAAACAATTTATAATACAATATAAATAAAAATTCAATAAAAACTCATAAAGAAATATTTTCGATTATATTCATAATCATTTTCAACTCAACTTTCAAAATGGAATCATCTATTACCAACCGGAAACACATGTCGATTTAAATATCCCACAATTCATTAATCCTAACATTTGCTGACTGTCTGTTTATTATCATATTTTTATACCTACTAATAAAAACTGCCTCTTTAATTTTTCTTTTTTCATTATCTCTCTCTTGTCCTAAAATTTTTATTTTATTTATATCAAAATTAAACTTAAAATTACAATTTCTATCATGATCATAAAAAACAGATTCAGTATATAACTTGACTTCATTACTATTATCATTACATATCTGTACATTTTTCAAAACTCTTTTATATAACAATTTATGTTCTTTAATTCTTTTCTCTATATTACATCTAGATTCCCCTATATATGATAAGTTACACCCACAAAAAATTCTATAAATTATATTACTCACGTTATTTTTTTCTAACTTATCTTTTGAATTATTAACCATTCTATTTAAATTACCTGATCCATAAAAAGAAACATTATATATACCATTATAAACTTTTTCATAAATTTTACTTGATTATTATTATAAAAAGGCAAAGAAATCCACTTCTTACTCTTAATTTCTTCATCACCAGTATTTCTATTAATTTTCTTACTAAATTGACAAACCACTTGATAAATTTCTTTTATATTATAACCTACACTTAATAATTCACTTACATAATTTTCAATATTTTTCTTTTTATCACATGCATATTTACACAAAATATTATTTCTATACAAAAAGACCTAAAACCAGCCATCTTATAATTATGTGGCACGTTAGATAAATAGGGAATATACCCTCTAGTTTCAATAGGTTTAATAAACAATTTATAGTCAATCATATTATTGTTTCTTGAAATTATCAAATCTAAATATTTAATACTGTTATTATATTCTTTCTCCATAGTCCAGATAAGACCTTTTAATTTATTATATTCATCAAAAATTTTATCAATCATTTCTGAAGAAGCACATATAAAAACATCATCCACATATCTCATATATATCTTAATATTTCCCATAAATATAAATTTGTTTAAAATTTTCTCTTCATAATATGACAAAACAAAACTGCATAACTGTGCCACATCCTTTAATGGTAAATTTTATAAGATGAGTAAAGGCTGGCCAATGGGATTACCAATGGTGGCACAGATATGCAGTTTTGTTTTGTCATATTATGAAGAGAAAATTTTAAACAAATTTATATTTATGGGAAATATTAAGATATATACGAGATATGTGGATGATGTTTTTATATGTGCTTCTTCAGAAATGATTGATAAAATTTTTGATGAATATAATAAATTAAAAGGTCTTATCTGGACTATGGAGAAAGAATATAATAACAGTATTAAATATTTAGATTTGATAATTTCAAGGAACAATAATATGATTGACTATAAATTGTTTATTAAACCTATTGAAACTAGAGGGTATATTCCCTATTTATCTAACGTGCCACATAATTATAAGATGGCTGGTTTTAGGTCTTTTTTGTATAGAAATAATATTTTGTGTAAATATGCATGTGATAAAAAGAAAAATATTGAAAATTATGTAAGTGAATTATTAAGTGTAGGTTATAATATAAAAGAAATTTATCAAGTGGTTTGTCAATTTAGTAAGAAAATTAATAGAAATACTGGTGATGAAGAAATTAAGAGTAAGAAGTGGATTTCTTTGCCTTTTTATAATAATAATCAAGTAAAATTTATGAAAAAAGTTTATAATGGTATATATAATGTTTCTTTTTATGGATCAGGTAATTTAAATAGAATGGTTAATAATTCAAAAGATAAGTTAGAAAAAAATAACGTAATATAATTTATAGAATTTTTTGTGGGTGTAACTTATCATATATAGGGGAATCTAGATGTAATATAGAGAAAAGAATTAAAGAACATAAATTGTTATATAAAAGAGTTTTGAAAAATGTACAGATATGTAATGATAATAGTAATGAAGTCAAGTTATATACTGAATCTGTTTTTTATGATCATGATAGAAATTGTAATTTTAAGTTTAATTTTGATATAAATAAAATAAAAATTTTAGGACAAGAGAGAGATAATGAAAAAAGAAAAATTAAAGAGGCAGTTTTTATTAGTAGGTATAAAAATACGATAATAAACAGACAGTCAGCAAATGTTAGGATTAATGAATTGTGGGATATTTAAATCGACATGTGTTTCCGGTTGGTAATAGATGATTCCATTTTGAAAGTTGAGTTGAAAATGATTATGAATATAATCGAAAATATTTCTTTATGAGTTTTTATTGAGTTTTTATTTATATTGTATTATAAATTGTTTACCATTGTTTGGAATATATTTAAGTTTTGTTATTGTATTATTGATATTAGTGGACATTTATTTTGTTATATATATATATATATTGTAACGATCTGGGGAAGGTGACTTACGTAAACTGCACTACAGGGCGCCATCTAGGCATTTGAACCTAGAAAAATTTATAAAGTAGGCAGATACGTAAATCAAAAAAAAAAATTTTTTTTTTTTTTATTTTGATTCCGGTCGTTAGCCCATGTCACTAGCTCAGTGGAATAGCAGAGATTAAATAATATAATATCTTATCTAATTATATTTCAATATTAAAAAAATAAATAAAATAAGCCACTGCCAGTAATTAACATACAAACATTTATTTATGCACATATATATAAGATTTAAAATTATTTTAGTATTAGTTTTACATTTCAAAATTTAACATTATTTTTAACTTTACTTTAGATTTTAATTTACATTTTAATTTCTATTATATTATCAGTTTACATTTTAATTAAGTTCGCACACATGGGCTTATAAAAGCTTGTTTTAATATGTTGCTATAGATCGGTTACATAGATTACACAGTTAAAAACATTTCAAAGTAAACATAAACGATCAAAAGATAAAATCATTGATACTGGCAATTGCAGAGGGAAATTTATAAGTAACCCAGTAGTATTCACCATAAGATACTTGCATTGTCACCAATGATTTAAAAGACATCCGAATCAATACATTTTAGATACTCACCGTAAGGTATCATTATTTATCGAATGTCTATATATTCTGATCAAATATGAAAACCCAAAACATACTTAACCGATAACCAATCCATGCAAGCGTCCATAAACAACTTAAATTTAATGCATTTTTATTTAGGGTCGAGCATGAATAGACCACATAAATTTGCTTTTGAAAATAAACATTCTATCCCTATTTAACCTTAGGTTAAAATTCGTAGTCAAACTGGCATCAATTCATCTGATATATCGATGTATTCAATGTAATAAAATACGGCAGCACAAAAAGTTAAGAGAAGAAATTGCTTCTCATGAGATAGGAATATTACATCTATCTGCAAAGAAGAGCAATAAAACAAAAAACTCCATAGAAAGGAACTGCGGTATCCGACTTATAATTCCTTCCATAGGCAAACGGAAGTGTTCGGTGTATGAAGCGATTCTGCCCATAGCGAATCAATATTACATCTACTAATCACACCAATATATCCAATCCATTGACCCAATTTAACCATGAACCAAATAACCCAAGATTACCCTCCCCTAATATAACTTTACAAATCTATACAGCCATTCACGCCCGACTTAAGTTTAACATTGATATATTTTAATTTATCGGAAAACAGAAATCATAAATAAACTTAAAGAACAAAATTAAATAAATGGAAATGATATTACACAAATAAATAAAAAATACATCAAATAACATTTTAACTACTTTAGTCAGATAGGAAACTAATGCAATTATTTTAAATACGAAAAGTTTTAATTTAATGTTCATTAATTGTAAAGTTCTTACGGTTTTAAACAGTTCATCTTTATCTGTCGTTTGTAAGTTTGAACGGGAATTCCCACGCCATCCTGAAGATATTGGTATACATTTAGCCGATGTTTTATTTATTCATTCGGAGGTTTTTTAATTTAGTTGGTCCTCAATGTAGAAAACGATAGTTCATTTCTCTTTCTTTCTTTGGCAAAACTGAAATGATTGAATCGTGCGTCTCTTCAATCGCTTCTCCCGCACCTCCGCACTAACACCTATCTGTCACATCGTAATAATCATAATCCAGTCACTGTTCTGTTTTTTCGTTATGGTCCGGGCCTTTATTTGCTTCCACTGGTCAAGCTAAAATCTCTTTCTTCTCTTATCTAACTTTTCATTTGACTTTTTAATTACACAGCTTTTAGATAATTAATAAACAATCATTTCCATTTACAGATTACAGGAATTAATTAATACCTGCTTTTATTTTAACTTACGTTATTATTTTATTAAAATATTTTTATATTTCAATCTTGTATTTTTTTATTTAAAAAAATACGTTCAAATACTTTTTTTTTTGTTTATGAAAAAAATATTTTTAAAGTTTAGCATCTGTGCGAATATATATATATGTTTAACAAACATTTTAATTTTAGCGTTTAGTTTTTTTCCTTTTATTTGCAAACTTTTAAGTTTTTATTTTAAATTAATGTAACGACATATTTATATATCGTTACAATATATATATAAATTAAGAGCATGCTAATGAACTCTAAACAAGCATTTTATTTTATTTTATGACAATTAACTTTGAGACAAATGCTTAGCTTGAGTTGGTTTTTTGAATCTAATGTCCCAACTCTTCACTGAAGAGACCCATAGATCGAAAGCGGTCTGGGGATGGGGACAATCCAAGATAAAAATGATTTGAATGCCTTCTCTTGTAGTAGCATTTATCATAAAATAAAATAAAAAGCTTGTTTAGAGTTCATTAGCATGCTCTTAATTTTACATATTTGTAAGTGCAAGCTATATATAAGTTATGTGACATCTGACTTTTTATTATTACTATTATATATATATATAAACTTTTTTTACTCTCCATTTCTCTAAGTCCCTATTTTTTATTAATGCATCTATTCTTCTATCCCATTTCTTGCCACTATAACATTCAACAATTCTTCTAGCATAATCACTCCATCTTTTGTATAAATATATTGACATACTGTCTTTATTCAAATCTTCTGCATACCATACTACCTTTCACACTTATCTTGTTGCTGTTTTTTTGCTGACAAACCAATTGAATACTATTTTGGATATTTTTTTATTACCCATAAATTGCAATCACCTGAACATTTTCATTTTGCATCTCTCATATAAAAACTTGAGCATTCCATTTCCCCTTGAATTGCCTCCTTTGCTGTCCACACATCTACATCTAATGCATGTCTATTTACTTCTCTTTGTACTTTTTTTAAATAATATAACATCCTTTTACTAACACATAATAAATTGTTACCATAAGTTAATCCTGCTACTGCTACTCCATTTCCATACAATTCTAGCTACATCATATTTATTATATGAAAACATTATTAATTTCTTTATCAGTCACCTTCCTATCTTTGCTTTATTTATTAACTTTTTCTCCCATTCATCCAAACAATTTCTCTGATACCTTAAGATGATTCCCAACTAGTTATACTTATTCTTTACATTTAACTTTATATCTCCCAATAAAAAGACTTTCTCTTCTGTTTCCCCAGCATTTATCATCATTACTTTTGATTTTTTTCACTACATTTAAAACCCAGCTTTTTATCCATCCTTTTGCATGTCTTCAGTATAACTTCCATTTCTTCCTTACTTTTTGTGCACAAGAACACATCATAAGCAAATAAAAGACCTGATAATATATATACTCCTTTGACAAATGGAATCTCTAACCCTCTTCACAGTCTTTCTATTGGTCTCTCCATTTTTCTCAAATATAACAAAAACAAAATAGGTGACATAGAGCATCCTTGCCTTAGTCCCACACCACTTTTAATTTAACTGATTCTATATTTCCAAATTAATACTTATAGTAATTATATTCATGCAATTTCTAAATAATATCCACTAAAGTTCCATTCATTCTTAAATTTATTAAACTTATTCATAATCTATTTCTATTTACTCTATCATATGCCATCTCTATATTTATAAAGACCATATATATATATATATATATATATATATATATATATATATATATATATATATATATATATATATATAATTGTCTATCTGTATTTCTACTGATATCTATAACTTGTTTGACTACAAATAAACTATCTCTTATATACCTATCCAATTAAAAAATTCCTTGCATTTCTCCACTATATTATTTTCTTTCATCCATTTTGAGACTCTTTCAGCCACCATATATGCAAAAACTTTACATAACACTGAAGTTACCACTATTGGTCTATAATTGCTTAATTTTCTATGATTCTTACACTTTGCTTTAAATAGTAACCATACTATTATATTATTCCAGCTATCTGGTAAATCTCTCTTCTGTGTCATCTTATTAGAACATGCTAATAGATTTAATTTTGTCCTATTTCCTAAATTAAACACTACCTCTGCTGCCCATCCATCTAAATTTCTTGTCTTTCCATTTTTCAATTTCTCCTTGCCTCATTCATTTTCTGTAAATCTAATATTTCCATTACTATATTCCTTCACATCTAACATCTTTTCTATATTCAAGACATACTCTTTTAAAATTGTCTCTAATTATTCTCTAGAACTATACTTTATTCCCTCATCATCTAATAAAACTATTTTTCTCTCTACATTCCTTCTTTTAATATATGTCTAAAATTTTTTATTTTCATCTCTTCCACTTTTATTAATATCCTCCAATAATTTACTATTTAATTTCATTTTTTCTCAGTAATTATCTATTTTAGCCAGCTTCTTTTTAAAAAAATATTTTCCACTTTCTTTGTTTTTAATAGCACATTTATATTATCTGCATGCTTTTTCCCTCTCTTTTACACTTTTACTAATTCTCACTTTTTTATTACTTTTATTCTTTTGAATATTCTCGCCTAAAACTCTATTTGTCACTTTTTCTACCCTATCCACATTTGAAATATAAATATAAAAATTTAATAATAAAAATATAGTAATAACATTGATATTACCCACTGTGCCCTTGTTTCTTCTTTTTTCCAACTGCTTTTCTTTTCTAAAAGAAAACTTAAAAGTTCATGATTGTACCATTATTTTTTTAAAATCGGTGCTAGTTTTGGATATATTGGGATACCTTTACAACTTAAACTCATGACTCGATGATTTCATTTCTCACTTCCAATCCAATTCATCATAAAAATAAATTTTAAAACAATGTCCCCTCTCTTCATAGTATATAATTCTCTTTCTCTACCCCTGATGACAAATTTATGTGAGGATGACTCATTCACGTTACCCTCAGGTGCCAGTCACCAGTGGGCAGGAAAGTTTACACAAAATATTTTATGAAATTAATATTCCCTTTACTTTTCAATATGCATTAATGAATGTACAAACATTGTTTACACTATTTTGTCACAATTACTGTATATCTATAATGCTGATTACTTCATGCTAAGTTACAAAAAAAATTAGTATCTCATGTAAAAATTAAACTCTTATATGCTTCTGATAGGGTATACATGTAATTATAATTCTTTGCAAATTGCGGGGTCAGACAATATGCCACACATTTCAGTGTATTAGTCTACATAGAAATGGAAAACTACATATATTGGAAAGTATCATACATATATATTTAATAAAATTTACATATATGACTATTAAGAACAAGCAAACCCCTTTTTTACACATGAGGTGACTCATATTTGCATTTCAGGGAATGTGGGTGTTTTATATGATATATGCTCACATTGGAGTGGCAAGTGCAGGAGACAAAAAAAAATTACATATTTATTGTGCCAGTACACAAGGCTGAGGAAATAATGAATCAAAGCCCCATGATTGGGCATCCAAATGTGGGGAAAAAAACCTACATAATAGTCAGATTTGTACATTTATGCAACAGAATCCAGGCAAAAATACCAAAGCTTACCAGAGTGGGATGGTAAAGTCCTGAATCCAACCAAGCTTCAACTCATTTACCAGTACTCCATGACTCAATACCCTACAAATAACATATCTGAAGTTACATTTGGCCTCCATGTGGCTGGCATAACAAGGAAAAACATGAGACTAAGGGGCTGATTCAACATAAAACTGACTTAACAGGTTAAAAAAGACTAATAGAATGGTGATGGAAGTAGTATTTATAATTTAACATTAATGCGTATATCACTCATATATAATATAATAAATAAGATTTAATTGGTTTGGAATTAGACTACAAGAAAGACATATGAAACTAACATAATTTAAATATATATTTATTAATTAATAAAGACAAGAATAGACAAACAAAAGTACATAATTTCAAAGATATGAGCAAATGAATGCAGGTGTCACAATGGATGAGGCAATTTATTATATCAATCTCATCTTTACATATTAAATCAACATGTGTGTGTGTCTGCGGTCATTTAGATTATGCCTATAATGGAAATGCCAATCATATCTTTAATGTTATGGGGTGCTATTTTATAAGTAAATGTGCTATCCCTGGATAAATTATTCATCATAATATTATTCGAACATATATAGATTCCATCTAAAGTGTGATCACAAAATTAAGCTCACACTGATGTATATTCAACCTAGTAGCCAAGATGCTGTTTCAGATCCATGCTGAATATTTAAAATGATATGGAGAAGAACTGGCTGCTTTAGGTTGCCAATATGTGCTATAGCACTGTCAAATACTGTGGGTGAATAATTCTTCAAGGGTTCTTCCAACCAATGCATGGTACCCTGTGACCGTGGATTGCTGCTAATAATAGGAACATTGAAGTTCAGGAGTGGGTTAGCTTACTCAAATGACCTGGCCTCAACCTCAGGGATTATCTTAATGCACAAACTCAAAATAGTAGAATGGGATGGCCTAAATGAGATCCCATTTAAAAAGATGCAGCAACATGTAAAGTACATTGACTTAATAAAATACATGTGCAATGCAATAAACAGTATAACATATATATTTAAACTTAATTATGCTCTAATGATAGCTTTTATCAGTTTATCTAATAGAATTCAATTCTTAATAGTGTTATATTTAGGATAATTAATGAATATATTATAAATCTTCTTTACCAAGCTTTAATCTACGTCTTATTAATTAATTAAGGAGGGAAATGTATATTTGGAGGGTTTACTAATAGATTGACAAATATACTTTATAACTGTTCCTAAGGTTATTCTATTACTGATTATAACAATAATTAAAATCATAAATCAAATTTAGAAGCAAACCACATTATGCATTTATATAACAAACAATTAATCAATAATAACAAGCCCATGGCAGTTCATTATTATTACAATATAGGATTTCAAAACAAGATAATTAAATGAAGATATTTTGAATTATATCTCTGCTAACTTTTATTGAACTTAAAGGCTCACTGTTTCAAAGCATTGACATATAATAAATATATAAAATACATTTAAAAAGTAAATGTAGAGAAAGGTATAGGCACAACCTCAGTGGTAGAGAATTAAAAATTATGTAAGACATTGATTTGATTTAAATAGAGTAGATTACAAGTGTAGGTAGGCATGTTTCATAATTAAAAGGATAATTAATTTAGACATAGTTTAAATTTAACATTAGTTTGAACATTGAATTATTTATTTTACATTTAGCTAGTTTTTAAAATGAAGAGTTTGAAAATTAAATATTAAGTGGCTCAAGGCTCTGTGGTTCTGGAATATTACCGATTCTTCTTTGCAGCTGGTGATGTAGGCACAAGGTCTTCATGCATGGTGGCAATTCTTTCTGGACAAGATTCTGGGTGTCTTCTTCTTTTGGTGACAGGCTGTTGTTGGAGAATTTCATTCATGTGATAGTCAGATTGTTAGGTGCATAGGATGGCAGTAGTCTTCCATGGAGAAGCAGTAAAACATTGTTCTCTTTAGCCAGACATATTAATATTTCAAGTGATGTGGATTCTGGTGGCAAGTTCTCTTTCAATGATTAGTCTGTTTTGTGTCAAGTGCATAATATGGTCTAGCAATATCTCATCTATCTGCTTGTTGATAATTCATTTTCACCTGAGAACCCATTAGTATTAAATGTTAAATTAAAATTTCAGATTTTAAAATTGATTTTCAACTTTTGTTCAATTTTTTTGCAAGGTTCAAAATCCTACCAGGAATTTGAATAGTGCTGGTCTAGTGACTTTAGTTATACAACAGTTTGTTGTAAACAAATTATTTTTCAAAATTTACTGAATTTAAACTTATCTCTCCAAAGTTGCAGTGGCTTAATACTAATTTGTTTACAACTGAACTATTTTACTTTTAATTTACAAGAACTAAAGCTTTTAACAAACTAAATCATGGCATCCTATATATGTATCACTATATAGGATCAATTATACATATACATATAAATTTATAGCAAAGAAAATTAATAAATTGACCATTATATAATTAAATCAATAATATAAATATTTTTAATTGCAAATTGGAATTTATTTGCCATAATATTTTACTATAATTGATATTAACAGCATCTGTTCATATGTACATATATACTGCAATGCATATAGCCATGATAGTGCTCTTATTTAGTTATTTTCAGTGTGTTTAAACCCAGAACAGATGGGGATAGTAACAAAAGTTTAGGCAAAATGACAGAGATCAAAGCCTACTGTTCCAACATATCTATATGAAATATAATATTTTTTTGAATTGTATTATATATGTAATAATCAATGATTATAAAACTAATTTATTCCAAAAATTTGAAAAAGTATCATAATGTTAAAGTTTTAGAATTATAATAAAATATATAAATACTTAGAGCATTATTTTTTATTATTTTCTTACATATTTTGATCTCTTTTCAGAAATCATACCATCCTTCCCCTTTAAAGAAAATTGAAAAGCTTAACATTTTAGAAAAGACAATTTTTCCCCCCAAAATTTATATCTGTTAATTTTTAGCTAATAGTTATAAACATTATATTATTAGAAAGAAGTTCTTATATCCTTTCTAGTGATGTATTACACAATTATGTATCTTCAATAGTTTCCCTAAAAAATTGAATTAAAATTTTTGTATTAAAAAGAGAAACTGGAAGAAGAAAATAATTATATAATTTATCCTAAAAATTGAACAAATAATATTTTATAATATTTTTTAAATAATGATAATAAAATTTAAAAAGTATTTACTTCTACCAACTCTTATTTCTATTTCTTAAAATTATTCACGATCATTGGTGGCCACAAAATATTAATTTTTTAAAAAATTTAAGTGCATTTTTTTGAACATTTACATGAAATAAAATTTTTGGTTAAAATAAAAAAAGCAAGTTAATAACTTATTATAATGTGTATTAAAACATTACAATTTATTACTGTTTAATGCTTATATTTATGTAAATATTATGCAATCAAAGATAAAGATGCATCTATCAATAACACAGATTGCATTATAATTATAGAACTTTTATTTTAGACTGTCAAGAAACTAAAAATTTTATAGTAAAGATTGTAAAAAATCTTATCTCAAATTTTGTTTTTGTTGTCAGTATCATAATATTAATCAATATTACTGATATCTAGTCATCAAAAAATATCTTTAATATATTAACTTTAGAAAAGGTTTTTTATAAATTTTTATCCCAATATTTTTTTTAACTAACAAGTGAATCAGTAAATATGAAAATATATATATTAATTATTTTTTAAATGACAAAAATTTCAAATTTAATTAATAGTATTTATGAAAATTATGAAACGTTATAAATTTATTTTTTTAAATATTTATCTCAGCCTTCTAAAAATAGCTCAGTTTTGATTCCATCAGTGTAACTTAATTTTCTTTAATATAATTTATTTTATAACAATTTAATTTACTTTAATGTGATTTTTTTTTTAAAAAAAACCTTTTTTTAATTATGTAAAAAAAAAAACAACAACAACAAATTAGATCAAAACAAATTTTTCTTTACTTGACAATTTCTTAATAAAATTTTCTGAATGAATTTTAAAATTTTATTAAGGAATTTAATAAAATGGTTACTTTTTATTTCTTCAACTAATATATTAATACAGAAAATGCTTTTGAATATAAATTGATTATTATAATGATATATCCTCATCTTTTTAAAATGCATTTTAATTTTTTAAATCTTTCATTTTTAAAAATACAATTCTCTCTAACTATTCATATTGTAAATGATGTATTTTATTGTTAATATTTAATATAATTACAAATCAGACAATGTGTTTTGTTTTAGGAAAATTATTTTTTTTTAGTAACTAGTATAAAACTTTAGATTACTAGACAATGAACAATTGCAATTCTAATCTACTCTATTATAACTAACTTTTCTGGTTTGAAATTAAATTCAAAATATTTTTAAATCAAATAAAAAGTCCTTATAAAAAAATTTGATTTATTATTAAAGTAATATTTTTGCTGTGCAATTTTTATTTAATAAAATAATTCTTTAAAAAAACTAAATGAATTTTAATAAGTTCTTAATATATATATATATTAATTCTAATGTTTTCATGGATAAAAGATGTCATATTATTATTACTATTTGCGGGATATTCCGTGTAGTGAAAAAGCATTTAGCTTTTTCACTACACGGAATATCCCGCAAATAGTAATAATAATATGACATATATATATATGTAATAAAGAAAAAAAGTGGTATACTATTTTTATCTAAACTGATATATAAAAAAAACAGATAGCAAAAATTATATTTATGTTATTATCCCAAAGAAATGTTTTTATAATTTATATTTTTATATTTATAATTTTTTACAAATTCTTTGTTATACTTTCTATTTATACTTTTTAAAGTCTATATGTATTCTGAAAGTATATTTGTCAAATACATCTTGTTGTGACTATCATAAGAAGTTTTACAACTAAGATAATAAAAAGCTACAAATTAGCATAAAAATATGAAACCTTGTAGGCAGCATATTATGTATGAAACCTTGTAGGTAGTGTATTACAACATATAAAGCAGGTTTTTTTGCATGCTTACATTGAAAAGGACAAAGTTGCAGTATATAGATGTAATACTAAAAAAATTGTATAAGTAGCTAATAAGAATTTAACTGAATTTTTTTTTAAATATAATATCTTACAATATTTGGTTGTAATTAAAAAATATTCAGGGAAGGGAGAACAAACCTTGTAGAATAAAATAGAAAAGTGATAGAACTAAAAATAATCAAATATAAAATAATTGTAATATTAGTCACATCACCCGATTAAGTATTTATTTTTTATTCCAATTTATAAAAATAAAGAGAATATTTATTGAATAAACTTGTCATTTTTAAATAATCAAAAAGCATCATAGATTATTATTTAAAATATTTATAAAATATAATCTACTTTTTATTTTTTTATTATTCTTTACTGCATTGGTTATATTATAATTTGTTTATATATAATTTATATATTTATGAGTGAATATAAAATTGTCATTTCTAAAAAAGTCTGTTAAACAATTGAAGCTATTATCATTAAAATAAGTGAATAAAGAAAGTGGATTATTATTATGACCATTGTTATTATTATTAATAGAAATAGCAGCAGTAGTAGTGGGATTAATTACCATCTATTGATGGCATTCACATTTTTATGTACTCCCAAGCAATAGGAGCATTTAATTTATTTTTACATCAGTTAAAATTGACTTGGGATTATTTTATTGCCAGACAAATGCAAAAAAAGTGTAACTAGAAAAGATATACAATACATTTATTAATTGGAAAAAAGAATTTGACTTAGTTAATCAAACAGCTTTGCGCAATATTTGTAATTAGCTGATTGTTCACTGTAGCTTATTTATATTATACTCTTATTCTAGAATAAAATAAAAATAAAGATTTTTATTACTGGTAAAAAAATCTGCAAGATTGAAAATAAAAATCTAAGTGTTCCATTTTTACTGCAATGATCTTTGAATAAGTCACGAAACGCTTATAAGCAGGTATCATAATATGATGTAGATTTGATGGTAGTTCTAATTTGAACTGATTAATATGACAAAACATAACATATTTTTGGCTATATGTTTACATTATGCTTAATAATGACTGTGCTACTTTTTCCAATTCAAAGGATGGTCTATAGAATGTTCTTAATATTTAGAATGCAATCTATAAAAACTTGTGCGTATTTATTTTTTTCACACTCAGATGCTTTTTCAACCAGGGTTGAAAGTAAAATATTTAACAACTATTAACTTAAAAAATTATCAACTTATGAATACAAATAAATTTAAATACGTTAAATAGAAAAAAGAAAGTAGTTGATTAGGGGCAGCACTGATTCCAGTGCGCTACTGCTGCATTTAACACACACACACACATATATACACATATATATATATAAAGAGAGAGAGCCAATTTATTGTATAGAAGTTAAACAAGTTTCTATATAAATATAACATAAACACATACTGGACAAATTTTATTTTAAAAATACTTTTTAGGATTCTAAAAATACGATAGCAACACCATAGCATTAATCAATATTTTTTTCATCTTACTGAATATAATGATGCTGAATTTATCATTATATAGATACATTGGACAAATGAAATAAATAATTTAGCAACTTTTTATAAAGATATATTCATTTACATCATAAAGACTATTTTAAATATACTTTTATCAGGAGAATAAAGTTGAAGAGAAAATACAATTGAGAGCTATACCCAGGGAAATCATCAAAATCTTAAAAAAAAAAAAAAAGTAAAGTTCACTGCACTCGAAATTATAAGATATCATAGGAAAATAGCAAATAAAGAACCCAACATATTTATATTTCATTAATTAGTAATAGCAAACTTATTTTCAACTTTTTATTCATTGTTTTTTTTCTTTTTTTTTTCTGGAGTTTAAATGACTATACCTGTTTACAGTTTTTATATTGTAACTAAGTGAAAATCATCTTAGTAGGGAAAAAGAAAATAATCTAGCATCTAGCGCTCCACATTGAGCAGCCATTTGTAATGCAATGAAAATATCTAAATCACTTATAACTGAATACAAAGAATATATATACTGCCATGCCCTTATTCAATAGCCTGCAGATTTGGCTGGCATTTGTAACTGAATACGAGATTAATCTAGACAAAATTCACTTCCTTACTACTCCTCATTGAGGCAGTCATTAGCACCAGATCAATTGTTTTAGATCTACTACCAATAACCCTGTAAGCAGTTTTATACTCCAATAGGGCAAATCACTCTGCAATTAAACATTTTATTTACTATTTATTGCTTTCTCATATATATGTCTATATACCTGGGGCCGCTAGGCTATCAAAATCTAAATAAAATTACATTAGATACCTATTTGTACTTGTACTAGGTTTAAACCTCAGTTGGTACATTATTTATAACATTGTGCAGGATTTCCATTATATAACCCTATCATTTCCACTTGTATTAAGGGAAAAACATCCTTATTATTCTCTAGCTGTGTAAATAAATTCTCAGACAAATTATCATATAAGAGTTTAACATCATAAATTCATATTTAATATTACTACTAGCTCCCATTTAATATCATAGATTATCAGATGTTTCAATGGTAGTCATATCTCTTATGATGGCTCATTAATAATAAACAAACACAGTGAGAACCATTATTTATATATGGCCATTAAACATATTTATTTAGACTATTGATTAATAAGATGATGATAATGATAATGATGCTTCCATCTACAGCTTTAGAAGTAACTCACAACACAAATCTTATCTTTTATCAATATATAACTACTTACCAAAATATTGTTATATTTAAACTATGTTTTAATGATGGACATCTATCGATGATGATGATGACTAAACTAGCTTCATAAGACAATGCTTAACTCTAAGAAATATATAAACTTCTTTTAATAAAAACAAATTAAAATTTATTATTGGTTAATCATAAATAATACAAATAGAAAATTTACATAATAATAAAATTAGATGCATTCAAGTAGTAGTAGTAGTAGTAGTAGTAGTAGCAGCAGTAGCAGTAGGGTAGCGGTAGCAGCAGCGGCAGCGGTAGTGGTAGGGGTAGTGGTAGTGGTGGTGGGGGTAGTGGTGGTGGTGGTGGTAGTAGTAGTAGTAGCAATAGTAGTAATAATAATAATAATAATAATAATAATAATAATAATAATAATAATAATAATAATAATAATAATAATAATAATAATAATAATAATAATAATAATAATAATAATAATAATAACCAAAAGTCTTTCCCCTTCCCCTAATAAAACTGAAATTCAATTATTAATAGTATATAGCATATGTGTATGTTCATATTTCTAATGGGTGAATAGAAATCTTATATTATAGAAACATTTTAATTTTAAAATAAACACCCGATAAATGCACATACTCGCATATTGCATATAACAGCAGTGGTGAACCTATGGCACACTTGTCACAGGTGGCACGTATAAAAAGTTTTTTCTGGCATGTTATCGATTTTCAAATTGTAATCTCATTTTACAATGAAAAATGCAAGGTTTCAAAAATTTAAGGTGCCATCTAGCCATAGAATACTAAATTTGAACAAATGGCCGAACAAAAATTTCCGAAAAGTAACGATGTAATTGTGATATGATAGGAACTTTATATTCAAAAGGGGAGAAATGTGCACAGACAAAGAACGCATTCACAGAAAGTGAGACCAAAGATTCGCACAGAAGTACATAAATTATGTTTTATAACAGAAGTTTTTTTTAATTGGTATTTTGTCCGTAATTTAATAAGTTGTTTCAATTTTTGTTGTTTAATTCGCGTGCATCGGATTATTCTTTCATAAGTTTTATATTTATAACAATCTCTCAGCTTTGTGGCTATTAATTGAACATCCTCTAAATTTTCTTATTTCTTGTCCTGACTATACTTTGCGATATGACACAAGTTGGAACATGTCGATACAGACAGAGTGCATGCAGAGTACTCAGTTGAGTTTGAAATTTGGTTGTGACAAGAACAATAATATTGCACCTGTGCACTGCATAATACTATTGCTTTGTAGTTGAATTTTAAAGGTGATTAATTTAAACATACATTAATGTGAAGATTTTTGAAATATTTAAAGAAATATTTTTGTTATCAATTTTTGTAAATATCTTCTGTTTTTACCCAACATGGCTAGTGAAAATAAAAAAGAAGCAGCAGAGAATTCCAAAATTGGTGGACTCAAGAGTATGGAATGATTAATAAAGGAAATAAAGCGGTGTGCATTTTATGTTCCAAGACAATTGTATGCAGGACATTCTCAGTAAAATGAGATTATGAGACAAATCATATGCTGCTTTTTGAGAAACGCAAGTCAGAACAAAAGGAATTTATTGCTCAGGCAGTTAAAAACAAGAACATGCAGTCAGCATCCCTAATAAAATTTATCAGCAGTGCTTCAAATATAACAGCCTCTAGTTGTATTTTTATATTGGACTATTTCCATAATCTAATATATGTATTGAATGTCTTTAGAAAAATTTAACTTTATTTAAATATTCCAAATACATTCAATGTTTAGTAATAGCACATCAAACAGATTAGCCCTGTTTACTTTCTAGTTGTTAGCAATTACTAAAATAATTCCATCATATACAAATCATTGTTTTTGTCTTTTATATATATTGTGACAGAAACACAATGATCGAATGCAAAACTTTCCCTTTTATTTAAATATAATATGGATTTCTTAAATTCAAAATCGTCCACTTTCTGCTACTGCAAGCAGAGAGAACATATGGACATAAACGAATCTATACCCATACTTGAACAAACCTGTGACTATATAGAGATTGCCCCATGTTATCTTTCCTGGTCATCTGTCTCTCAACTGCTGTAATATTTAAAGAATTGCAGCACTTTGATAATTTATAAAATTAAATGGGATGAAGAATACTGCCCACTAACCTCACGTGTTAATTTATTACTCAAAATGAAGTAATAATTATCACCCAAACCCCTATGGATATATTACTGTTTGGAATGGCAAAGAATGAGACAAAACAGATAAAATAAATAAGAATTATTTAATATAACAAATAAACAACACAAAATCAATTGAAATAGTTTACACACAATAGAAACAAATTATTGGACATAATGCTACAAGTAAATATATAAAAAAATCTTATAAATGATTATACATTTATAGTCATCATTCCATGTATTAAAAAAAGTTTAATTATTGTCTATATCACTAATATCAGGAATTGGCAATTGTTTAAATTAAAGGTATGTGCACATGTCTATAAAGGTGTGATATATAATTTACCTAGGTTTTCTTTATTCTCAGAAGTGAGTTAAAGTCCTGCTGACCACCACGTGGAATTCCTCCACTTCTTTAGCAGGGAACGGTCGCTCTTAGGTTGTACTTGGTTTGTGATGCTTCTCCGTATTAGGACATCAAGGGCATGGCAAGCAGATCATCTGGCAGGCTCTACATAGGCAGTTGTTACATGGTGATGGGAACCGTTTGAGCACGGTGAGTCTGAATTGGCCAGCGATCATGTAGGCCTTTAGCCACACATTCTTGAAGCATCATGTATGTTAAAAATCATTTCCCTGTTTATACAGTGATCTGTTTCTATGTTGGAGTCCTTCCACTAAATTTCTGGTTTTCTCTGGGGTTTTTTTAAACTTTAAAGGATTCTTATGTTTGCTTTCTACTCGATTACATCTGCTTATTATCAGAGCAGTGTCTTCATCCTAGTCTTGATGAGAACTCCTTTTGAATTCAAATAATTTAATTTCTTTTTTCACATTCTTTTATTCTCTTGATCCTTTTGTTAGTAGCTTTCCATTCATACCTTTCCTTTTTTAATACGCCTTCAGCAATTTATACAAATTTATTTTTATACAATCTCGTAGCAATATTTACATTCATTTCTTATTTCTTTCTTTTCCTTTTAATAAAATAAATTTTTAACAAAATGAGTTTCCATTTGACCAGCATTAAAAATTGCTTTCTTTATCCATACTTTACATATACTCTACACATGCATTTTGTTTTATCGTCAGAATGTGTACTTTTATGGAATAGATCCTTATCTCTTGTCATGTTTTAAATTCTATTTTAATCTGATCTAAACTCTTCAAACTTTTACTTTTCATTATAAATCATTTTTTTAGTTCTTATTTCGTTCATATTTCCTCTTTCATTTTTTTTTCTTAAGCCAAATAGACGATTTCAATATTTTTACATTTAAATATTCCTATTTTACCAAAATCTTAACTTTGGAGGGTAAAAGATAAGAATCTTTTCGATTCTATTTCCCTCTCTTTATTAATTAAGACATTTCTTACTAGTATTAAAAAAAACACAATATTTAATATTATTTAATATTAAATATATATATATATATATGTGTGTGTGTGGTCGCAGTATGTGCGATCATCACAATATATAATTACATATAAATAAAACTTTGCTGAATTACATTAAATAAAGTTAAATTTTTCTAAAGACATTCAATATGCATATTAGATGATGGAAATAGTCCAACTATAAAAATACAACTAGAACACCATCGTCACAAACATTCAGGAAAACATAACCGCTTCTGTTTTTTTTTAAATAAAATAACGTTATTAACAGAAAAATAAAAATAAAAACAAATATTTACATATTAACAAAAAACTTTTTTTTTCTTTTTTTTTCTTACAAGATAACTAACAATTTTTTTTTTTTTAGTAATAAACACTATTCCATATTTTACATACAGTAGGGAAAAATTAACCCCATCTTCTTTCAATTTGTTTTTGTTTTTTTGGCAAGTATTTTATACATTGATAATAGTATTTATACCAATCACCTTCTAGTTTTTTAATCAAATTATATTTCTTGTTATCGAAAATTAATGAACATCTTACAGACCACATTGCTTAATGCGGGAAATCTTTTAGTGATGGGGAATATGTGAAGAAAACATGGTTGAAATGTGTACTTGCTCTCTTTGAAGACTTTGAAAACGAGGAAGAATTATTCAGAGAATAAAATATTTATCTTTGGCTAGGAACATGGTAAAAGACAGAAATTTTGGACATGCCTAAAAATATAACTTATCAGCAAAAAATGGATATCTGTCTTGACGAATGTACTGATATAACTGGATCAGCTCGTTTAGCAATTTTTATTCGATACTGTATTGGGAATCATATTAAAGAGGAATTGATTAATATAACATCGTTAACAACAACAACAAAACGGTGGATAATTGCAACACAGTTGTAAATGCACTTAAAGAAAAAGAAATTGATTTAAACAAAATTGTGTCAATTACTACTAATGGTGCTTGTAGTATGATTGAAAAAGAAAATGGTTTTCTCAATTTATTCACCAAACAAAGTGGTCATTTAGTTCTTGGTTTTCACTGTATTATACACCATCAGGTTTTATGAGCCAAGACTAGTTTCAAGTCCTTGGAGAACGTTATGAGTGTTGTGACAAAAGTGGTGAATTTTATATCTGCATGTGCTTTAAATAAAAGGAAATGTTTGGAATTACTGCATGAGGTAAACTAGATCTATAATGGTTTATTATGTACAACAATGTTCTAAAGTTAAGTTATGGAAAAGTTCTCCAAAGATTTGTAGACTATTTAGATGAAATTAGACTTTTTTTCATAATGATAAAATTATGGAAAAATATAATCAAATGGCTTTGCAAATTAATGTTTTTCATTAACTTATGCTCACATTTGAGTGAATTAAATGTTAAGTTGTGAAGTATTAATAAGACAATTATCGTTACGTTCAATTTAATTGAAGCATTTGCAGTTAAATTGCAAGTTTTCAACTTTGACATTATTTCTAACACATTTAGGTATTTCTCAAACACAAAAAAAATCTTCTTAGATTTAAAAACTCATGAAAAACCAGATCGAGTTAAAATAACACAAGAATTTTCTGCAGTAATTCAGGTGATAAGCAATGAATTTTTTTCAAGGTTTCAAGATTTCAGGCAATTTGCAGAAACATTGAAATTTATTTTATATCCCGATACCATCAGATTGGATAAACTCAATATAGAGATTTTTGAGTGTCTCATCTTCAAAGATTTAGAAATGCAATTAATTGATTTTCAGTCTAGTTCCATATGGAAACAAAATTTGTCGATTTAAGAATGAACTTGGAAGCAATTGAAAATGATCGGTTATTGGAGACAATTAAAAAGAATGCAGAATATAAAATAAGAAAAACTTGGAAAGCCATTCCCGAAACCTATAACTGTTTAAAAAAACTAACAACTGCTGTACTGTATATTTTCTCCTCATCTTATACTTGTGAGTCATTATTTTCCAAAATAATAAAAGATAGTTATAGAAATAAACTGACTGATGAATCCAGGATAGCAAGTGCATTGCTTAAAGTTATGACTTGTGAACCTGATATACAACATTTGGCATCCAAAGTACAACAACAAACATCTCATTAATAAAAGTTATAACTAGTATTGACTTTTATATATGGCAAAATGTATTGTACACAATTATTTTGTGAATTTTTAAGTCAACTTCTTAATTTAATTTAATAAAATTTTATAATAATTAAATTTTTATTGTTTATTTCCTATTAAGAATTTCCCGGCACACCAGAGGTTGGGCAAAAAAATAATTGTAATATTTGGCATGCGCATATAAAAACGTTCACCACCGCTGACATATAACATACATTTCTATATTTAGAATCTCCCAAAAAAATGATAATCGAAAAATAAATAAAGAAAGCTAGTTAGAATTATAAAGATAAGAATATCTAAAGAAATCGGTTTCAAATTATTTATCTCAATTTCCATCAATCTAAGTTATTAAAAATCTATTTCTCATGATTTCTAAATATCTACCCTTATTAGTTTGTACATTTATACTCAACAAATATTCATGTAAGCATATATATGTCACTAAATGTATGTATTGCTCCCCATTATTAACAAAATTTGTATTCCACCTTTATATATAACATGAATAATATATTTTCATGATACCTGAATTAATACATAAGAAAAAGACATTTTATCAAAAAAAATACATATATAAATGGTTACATGTAATGGTAATCAAATAATACACATTATACTAATAAAGTCAATATTCATGATTATTGAAAAACCTTCTAATAATTGAATCATATTTTTAATACTTAAAGAGAGAAATATATATATATATATATATATATATATATATATATATATATATATATATATATATATATATATATATATAAATGGGTTTATTTAAAGCAGTGTTAATAGTCATTGAGAAAACAAAATTAAAATTAATATTATTGAGTTCTTCTTTTATTCTCCATGTAGAGACAGTTTCAATGATTCTGATGAATTTCATTTTGAAGTTAGATTGTTTAAGATTAAATGTATGTAAATAAATCATTTTTTTATAGCGCGATGTTTGTAAACTGTAATATTTAACACAGCATTACGCTGTTGCACATGTGCTTTGAAGATTTTAACTATAAATGAATGAATACTAACACTCAACCACATGATAAAGTCTTTGGAAATAGATCCAAAGAATCTTTTCCAAAGACTTTATCATGTGGTTGAGTGTTAGTATTCATTCATTTATAGTTAAAATCTTCAAAGCGCATGTGCAACAGCGTAATGCTGTGTTAATATTATTGTTTAAGATTGAGAATTTGAATTCAGCCACATACCAATGTTTAACACATGTAGATTTACCAATTGTGTAGATTTATCAATTACAGAGGTTTACTGGAAAAGTTCTACTTTCAGCTCGGGATTGCAATTTTTCTGTTTTACTGTGATGATGATACTGTAAAATAAATTGCATTTCTTTAGGGACCATTTTAACACTGGGATGGTTTCTTCATTTCTATAGACAAATGAATATTTCAGCTTTTCATATAAATCTCAGCATCTTTGCTTTGGACTTTTATTTGAATTCAGCAATGGCATAGGTGAAACAATAATAGGATTCCAAGTCTTCTTTGGATTTTAGAGATCAGCCACAAGATGATTTTAAACACTTTTCAGATTTAACTCTTCCAGATATGCATATATATAGTTTTTGGGATCAGTCATTGGCACCCTCTAACAAAATATTTTTTTATTCCTTCATGGCTGTAGAAACCTTCAAATATAAAAATAATGATACATGGCTTCTAAGAAGGTAATAAGACTTATTCTGCTGCTCTGCTGAAACTGTCTTATTTCAGACTATATATGTGTGCTGGTCTTTTGATGACATTACACACATGTTGTTACTAAAACATCCTGCCATCTATAAATTATACTTTATCAATGCAGCTATGGTTTAAACAATCTGGTGTCTCTCTGTAATTTTAATAGCTTATTAATGAGCCATTGGTCTCATTCCCCCAAATTTCACACATGGAAGTTAAGTCAGCATTGACCCCATCTTTCACTCTCAACTTTGATATTCCTTTCAAATAATATAAGAAAAATTGAACTTAAACAATATATAAGAAAAACAACCATTTACATAGAAAATACAAAATTATTTAAATAAAACTCTTTTCTAGTATATTTGTACATGTTTAAAATTTTAATGCTTGTACATACCACACATGTATATATGTATCTCTACTCATATCTGTAAAAACTTGCTTATCAAAAATTATCCAAATGAGTTGAAAGTTGTAGATTATTAATATCATTAGTAATAAAGTCATAAAATAAATTGGTAATGATAAAATATTAAAATATTGTTAGCAAAGAAAAACATTATGATTCATTAGATATACATTAAATATAGAAAGTTAATAAGTAGACTTAGAAAAATGATACTGTATGGAATTTATGTCTACAGACAATTATTTATATATGCTTAAAATT
Source organism: Epiperipatus broadwayi (assembly GCA_028023455.1). Classification (NCBI taxonomy): domain Eukaryota; kingdom Metazoa; phylum Onychophora; class Udeonychophora; order Euonychophora; family Peripatidae; genus Epiperipatus; species Epiperipatus broadwayi. The sequence goes on from JAQFVV010012401.1 coordinate 12,675,003, forward strand.
TTTAATTCTTAAATATAACTATCAAACTATTCAATGATATAGATATTGTCCTCTTTCACTGATAAAATTGATTGAATGGAAGAAAAATATTTCTCCCACTTTCCTTCTGAGGTCTTTGGGAATTGGTTATGTAGGGTTTGAACTCAAAACTATACAGCTTCCCCTCCTACAAAAACAAATGTGATGATGATTTTTTTTAATTTTATGCATCACACTATTGAAATATAGTCACAAGGCTAAATTGGAATGTGTACAATATGTATGTGCAACCATAAGCAGTCATCAACATTGCATCTGAAACAAAAACTGATGTTGTTTTTAGTAGTTTATATTTGTAAAAATCAAATAATTAAAAATCAAATATAAATTGTATCTGATATTAGTTAATATACATATTTATGTGTTTATCTTATATAATTTGAAATGTATGTTATTTTTATACAGACATATGTTTACTTATTTTAAAATAAAAAATAATTAATCATTTTACTGTTTCCATTGAAAATTATATCTAATAATTTACTGAAAAGTGAATAAACATTCAAGAACCTTGGGGAAATATCTGCTTTTATTAAATTCTATTGAAAAGTTTATTCAAATCAGACATGTTGCAAAAAGGTGTCTTACATAAAAAATAGTATTAAATAATAAAAAGAAATTACTTTTATTGAAAAGTTGTTAAGCAATAATTCATATAAAAATAAAATATATGAAATTAGTTTAAGGCTGAATGAAGAGTCTTTATAATGTTTGACAATTATATAAATATTTTGTTAGTAATTCGGTTGACAAAATTGTTTTTCTCCTCTGATTATCCTTTTTATCTATAAATTTGTTTTTCAGAATACATAATGCTTTTTTTCCACATTACAATAACCTTTATAGAAGTTTGTAATTCTTATGGTACAAAATCTTGGCAGAAGTTTTGATGATTTATCTTAATGATTCTGAAATCTGATGGTACTGCATTATATATACTAAATCATTCTTTTTCAGCTCTTTCTACTGATATTTTTCACATTTTATGAACATTTGATAGCAAAAACTGGAATAAAGTAAATATTGATTTATTAGTTTAAAAAAATACAATGTCAGTAGTCAACAAAAAAACCATAAATGTGCTGGCAAAGCCCATATTGATTGGTAGATTCTTTGATCATGGGTCTATAAACAAACTTGTAAACTCCTCTTTGCTGATAGCAGTGACCCAAAGAATTATATAATTCTGTAGCTTATTTAATTATTTATGATTATTTTTACTATATATATATAAATGTAATTATTAAAAATGAAATATATCCATATTTACACTTAGATTTTTTAAAAATATGTTTTATTTTAAAAATACAAGTTAAGAAATTTGAAGTAATAATAAAAAGAAAACTACAATAACTACACCCTGGCAAACACTTTCATACAGAACTTTGATGATAATTATAAGAGCAATTTTAAATGTCATAGCTTTGTAATGACTTTGTAATTATTCTTTCCCATTAAAAAAGTCAAATTTATTGAATAAACATTTTGTTATTTGCTTTTTTCCAATAGTATTATGATGATCAGCATATAAAAAAAGTAATTGTTCTCATTGTGTATTTTACTTCTATATTTAGAATTTTTTAGAATGTTCTTATTTGTAAACTTACATTTCTAATAAATCCAATACAATTTATTATTTCATAATATTGAATAAAAATTTTATTACTAAAATAAAATGTTAAATTATTAATCCAAATTGTCACTAGGGGAAAGATGGAATAATGTTAAAATACAAGTGAGTAGAAATACAGCTAGACAGTTATATATGGTGTTTATAGATATAGAGTAAATAGAAATAGATTATGGATAAATTTAGTAAATTTGGGAATGGATGGAGCTTTAGTAGATTTATCAAGAGATTATATGAAAATAATTACTACACATATCAATTAGGAAATATAGAATGTTAAAATTAAAAATGGGGTGGGACTAAGGCAAGGATGCCCTATCTCATCTATTTTGTTTTTGTTGTATTTGAGAGAAATGGAGAGAGAAATAGAAAGACTAGAAATAAGGGTAGAGATACCATTAATATATGGCAAGGGAGTATATATATTATCAAGTTTTTTATTTGCAGATAATGTCTTCTTGTGCACAGAAAGAAAGGAAGATATGAAAGTTCTGCAAGGATAGGTAAGGAGCTGGGAATTAAATTTAGTGAGGAAAAATCATAAGTAAAGAGGATTAATAGTAGTGAAAGAGAAGACAAAGATAAAGTTAAGTGTGGTGAATAGGTATAACTATTTGGAAATTATCTAAAGTAATTAGAGAAATTGTTTGGATGAATGAGAGAAGAAGTTGATAAATGAAAGAAATTAACAGTGTTTGCATATAATAAGTATGATGTAGCTAGAATTGTATGGAAGCAAGTGGCAGTAGCAGGATTAACATATGGTAATGATGCATTATATGTTAGTAAAGGATATTATATAACTTAGAAAAAGTACAAAGAAAAGTAGGAAGACATGCATTAAATGCAGATGTATGGATGAAAGGAGGAAATTCAAGGAGAAATGGGATTGTCAAGTTTTTATATAAACATGCAAAAAGAAAAATGAAAAGGTTTGATAGATTGCAGTTTACAGATAATAAGATAATAGCCAAAATAGTATTCAATTGGGTTACAAGTAAAAAATAAGCAACAGGATGGGTAAAAAAGGTAGTATGGTATGCAAAAGATTTGTATAAAAATTTATGTCAGTATACTTATACAAAAGGTGAGATGAGAAGAATTGTTGGTGATCATGTTATGTTTAGAATTGTTGAGTATTATAGTGGTAAGAAATGGGATAAAAGAATAGATGCATTTATAAAGAATAGGGAATTGGAGAACTAGTATGGAGAGTAAAAAGAGTTTAAATATATATAAAAGTAAACAGAATATTGGGTGTGAGTTAATTTATGATAATAGCAAGGAAAGTAGTTTACTGTTTAAGGCTTGAGTAGGATCTTTATCAACAAAGGAATATACACATAAATGAAAAATGTGGGTGATTTAGTCTGCAAGTTGTGTAAGGAAGGCATAAAAAATATTAGATATTTGTTAATTGAACGTAAATGACTGAAAGCAGAAAGGGTACAAATAATGAAGTTGTGGAAGAATAAATATAAACAATGTAATTATACAGAAAGTGGGTTATTGTTTTTTATGCTGGTTTGGAAAAAGATAAAGGAGATTTAGATACAAAGGTTATGAAGTTGCCAAAGATTATGCTGTAGAAATGGGATGGAACAGGATAGAGAAGAATATGGGAAAACTTAGGGTGGGGAATGGAAAGGGAAGGTAAAGAGGATAACAGGTTTTGGGGGCATAGTGTCTGACAGTTTCCTGACTCTGCATAAGGAGAAGGCCCAGTGCATCACATCACATCATCACAAGTTTAATAATGGAACACTATAGTTTTAGAAGTTGTTTTTGTGAAGGTGGGAGGGCAGATAGCTAAACATAATTCTGAAATCATGGAAAGTTTAACTAATAATTAAATTTCTCATGACATAGCTTTATTTAAATATTAAAACGAACATTTAAAATACATTAAGTAATCAGAGTCATTGAAATTGAAATTTTTTTAATTATTTATGGCAATGTTACTTCTAGTAGATAATACAATTTAATGCCTATATTATCAGAAGTGTCTTAATTTTCTTTTTAACATTTTAGAATTTCAAACTATTAATAAAATGGAATTGTACAAAAACAATCAGATGTAAGATTTTAAAAAAGCTATTAGAGGGCAAAAACTATTATAGCCCTCATTGCTACTTCAAAGAAGAACAATGGAAGAGAGCTAGTCAACTGCTAGTTGATGAATATTATGTTTTTTTTATTATTATTTTACTCTTTAGCTAACAATCTTTTAATAATTGTATAGTAGGGATTCAAACAATCAATTGTAATTTAAAATATTGCCAATCAGTCTCCCCACCCCTTAATCTCATGTACTAATATTTAATCAAAACAAATTAAACATAAGAGAAAATTCAAATTAGATATTGGCAATATTAGTCATTTGATGTTCAAAAATTACTAAATCTCATTAATAATTGCATTTTTTTATCATCATTTAAACCATTATCAATCCACTACAGAATGAAAGTCTTTCCAAATTCAAATCATCTTATCCAATCATTAGTCTCTCTTCTTCACATTGTTCCAACATACCTCATTATTTTATCCATTCATCTAACATATGGTGTCTTCCTACATTTTTTACAAACTCTTGGAATCCAATTTAAGATTTTTATTATGTCCAGCCCAACTCCACTTCAATCTCTTAATTCTTAATTTTAACTGTTTTATTTATTCATGCTCATATATGAATATGTTTAATAAACAATGAAATTTGATTTTAGCATTTTTTTAAATATGAGAACTGATACAGTTCAACTAAAAAAGTAGCTCATTTGTACAAAAAAGTTGAGTTTACCTATTATATAATTGATTAATTTTATTCAGATATATGGAAAAACTCAGAAAAAGCTTGGGAAGTCTCAATTACATGAAGTAATCTTTATATTTTACTCTGATTCAGTTTCCAATCTCATATATAATAGATGTATGTACTAATAACAATATCTACATCTCATTAATTAACTCCCTCTGACAAAAATCATATCTTTTAAATAAAAAATAATTCAGTCTTTTCTTTCTTTGGTAAAATGCGTTTATTTTTGTAGCTTATATTTATTTGGCCCCACACAGCTACAACAAATTACCATCAAATTTAAACTGTTAATCATCTTTCCTTAGCTGTATTAGTTAATGTCTATAAGTATTTTATTTCATCAATTTTATTTGTTTTATACAGATTGAAATACAATGAATGAAACGTAAATAATATTACTTTTTTTAATATAAATGTTACTGAAAAAGATTTAATTATTAATATGGTTGATCTCACATTTTTATATTATTTTTTTTTAAATTTACTACTTTTGTTTATTATTTGGAGTTTATTTTAGGTGCTAGTTTTTAAAAATAATAATTTAAATGTACAATTAAAAATATTAAATTATAAATTATACCTTGTATGTTTTGATGTCAGAAGTGCTATTTATTTAACTAAATAAGAAGTATTTATTAGTAATTATACAATAGTGAATTCCTGAAAAAGAAAGACAATCAGTAAAATCTATAATAAACCACTAAACATCACATGATCACCATTTCTTATGCTTGCTCATAACTGTTATTAAAAGAGGCAAAACTCTCCATACAGTAGTGCCACTCAGTGCATGCCAGAATAATCAATGGATGTCAGAAGGGTTGTGCACAAAATACCTATCTAGTGCATGCTCATCCGATATCCCCAGATTCGTTTTTGATGAAGGGCAAAATCCAGAAAGTAGTCTGGGAATATTGGATGAGTAGGCACTAGATGGAGATTTTATGCACAAGCCTTCTGGCATCCATTGATTACTCCGGATTGCACTGAGTGGCACTACTGTATGGAGAGTTTTGCCAATCAGCAGAGAGGTATTAATATAAATTATTTGTTAATCATTTGTTAATTATTTTTTGAGAGTATGAAAGAATTTATACTCACATTTATTAACCACAATGTATTTTTTTCAAATATAATAATTAACATCTCCTGTGCAATAATTTTCTTATTTTTAAATTGTGGATAAATAATGTAAAGGGAGATGCAGATCAAGTAAAAGTATTCTAAAATTGCAGTCGGTGATTTTTGAATTTTATTCGTCATTTTTTTTTTTATATATCAAAAATGAATTGACATATAGCATCCAATATTATTTTTATATTTAGCTAAGTAAAGAGTTCATTTAAATACTACATGCTAAACATTCTATCATTATAAGTATATATATATATGTAATAAAATAGAAATTGATGATGAATTAATGATACACAATGAATCTGATCTTTATTGTATAAATTTGCAGTTACTGTAAAATAATCAGTCAGCAAAAAAAATCATAGAATAGAATATTTTTTCAATGCTTTTTTTAAAATTATGGCAAGAGTTTATTTTTAATATGACTAATTTAACCAACGCTTGTTATTTTGTTTTCAAGATTTTTAATTATCTTCGTTTGCATATATATATATATTAAAATTAATCCAACTGATTGTATATTAAAAAAATAACTACTTATTTTTATAAATTGCTGAAACTCTTTCTTCATATAAAACATTAAATAAGCCATTTGTCTCCATAAAGTTAGTTGTCTAGCAACTAATTACGCTAACAATTCATTAAATTTACATGCGGATTTTAATAGTTTGAAATATTTTTCTTAAGAAGCCAGGTCATCGTCATATAATGAGTTGAAATGCAATCAAACTTCTATTCCCATGACACTTTTATTATTTATAATTTTAAAATCACTTTCGCAGCTTTAATTGCCTACAATATTTTTGATTTAAAAATATATCTTAAATTTTTTTTTTAATAATTTACGGTCTAGACAACAAAATGGAATTTCTGGAGACAATATTCTATATCATAACAAGGATGATGTTTATATGCATATTAGTAATTAAATATTAATACTTAATATTTTATAACAGGAAAAAAGTTAAAGAACAAGATTATAAATGATTATAAAGTTAAAATAGTTTCCCATTTTTAAAAAATCAAAAATAGTGATATCGCATTTTATAAATAAATGTACAATCATGTTTATATATACACACATACTACTATATATGTATGTATGCAATATTGTATATATTTATTTGTAGACATTTTATAATTAATATAAACCCCTTTTTAAACATTATTGTATTGTCTGGAAATTAATTATTTATTGAAGCTAATTTATTGTAAATGTTGAAGAATCCGTATGTAGAAAGAAGTACAATGGAAATTATAAATCTAGACAGCAAATTCTTAAGCTTTTTCTCAAAAGATGTTTTTGTGAGTTCTTTTAATAATGAGTCAGTTATTGTTGAGCTTGCATAGTTTGACATTTGAATATATTTTTATCTCTCTACATTATCACACAGTGCACTCAAGTTAGTTTTATCATTATAGAGATTTAGCAACCTAGCTGTCATTGCAAGTGCTAAAAGGTCAATATCTATTTAAAATAAAATCACATAAATTGAAAATAAGCAATGGCAGAACATTATTTTTTTAAACAATAAAATTATTTAATGTTATTATTCACTGTAAAATTTTCCATATGATTTAGTGTAGTAACACAGAGATAGAGATTGCAGAATTCTACCAGAAGAAAGTAAAAATAAAATTCTTAATTTTAGGACTTTAAAATAGAATTATTTTGCATATGTCACTTAGGTACTAAAATGTCAGTCATCTTTGAGCAAAAATTTAAGCATGATTAAATTAATAATGGTTAAAACTCTCCTGTATTCTGACAGATTTTTTTGTTCTCACTTACTTTAAGCTTTCAGTTTTCACTTTAATATTAAACCATTATTATTTATCAGAATATAATAAATTTGACCTCATTTAATGGACATTTTTGTTTAGAAATTAAATAAATTTTTAAAAAGTCACAATTTTTATTTTGAATTATTTTAAAAATCAGATTTTAATCAAAACAAAGCTCTGTCACACCATCAAATATCATGTGGAGCAGATTCAATTTGAAAAATGAATGAAATCTTCTTTGTTTGATATTTGTTTTAAAAATCTGAATTAATTATTTTTAATATCTAGTAAATCTATCAATTTATGCATTAAAAGTTTAATTTCTTTTTGTATTCTTTACAATATTACTAAATGTTATAACAGACTATTAAGTGACAACGTTTCTAGACAGTTGTATTTCCATGACCATAATCTCTATGGTAACATTATTAAAAAAAATATATTTTATATTTAAAAATAAAACATTTCTGTAAAAAATAAATGTGTAATAATATTTATTTTTGATTTCCAATAAATATTACACAAGTAATATACTAAAATAAACAGAAACTTTCCAAAAAATCAAGGTTTTAGCCCATTGTAATATTTTGTCAAAATAATTTTGCAAAGTTTGAGATCACCAAATATATAATAGGCACCCATTATTGGGGAGTTTAAGAAACTTTGAAGATCCACTTATTTGATTATCCTGAGATCTTTTAATTTTTTTAAAATTAAAATATTAGAAAAAATTATACATGGATTTTAGGTGTAAAAAAAGATTCACAAATTTTTTTTCATAGAGGGTAAAAAATGCAAATTCAATTTCCTGATTTCTGGCCTGATAAAACATTGTAATGAAAAATGGAAAGATTAATAACTTTTTAAATTGTGAAATGATTTATAATTAATTGAAACATTATCATCATCAACAATAAAAATCATGACCTTAGCTTTTAAAAAATGATTTATTAGAACAATTCTTTCATTGTGCAATATAAAAGTCTTAAAGAAAACAATTTTATACTTTTTATGTTTTACAAATAAATCTTTATTCATTGAAATATCCTTTTCTATAATATTCACTAGTCATAACTTTAAAAATAAAAGTCAATTTAAAAATAATATTTCAATTTTTTAAATAAACAAAAAAAGTAATAAACTAAAATATGTAATGTTACAATGTATTTTATTGTATCTTCAGGCATCTTTGAATTTTAAAAATTCAACTTACAATTACAAAAAAAAAAAAAAAATGAAAAGACAAAAAAATAACAATTATGATATTTTTACAGGAATTTCTATTTTAATGCTGATAATGATTTTCTGTTTCGCATTGTTACATTTTTTTGACTTATAATTCTCTAAAAACAAATAAGTTTTTGTAAAATCTGAATCTAAACATTATATACCACCAAAAACAAACAAACAAATATTTCATTTAATTTTACAAAAATAAAAAGAATTAGGTAAAATATTTCTGAATTTATAATTTTTGATTCCAAGATATAAATAAAAAACCAAGGTCATGAAAGTATAATGATTACTTTTGATGACAATAAAATATACCCTGTGATTTTGCTTTTCTTTTGACTGAACATTATTGGCATCTATCTGTTTTAGTTGAAATTAATATCAATCATTATATATCTTACTTCAAATTTTAAGTCATTTGAAAAAGCAATCACTATGCCAATTTGACATAAGAAGTGTATAGGTGCTCACATTAAGAAAATTAAAATATGTAAGAAAAAATGAAAATATATTTCTTTATGTTGTTGAGAGATGCTTGTAATATAACTGCATAACAGCAGTTTATTCTAATTGCAAAATGTTGCACAATATTTTTTTCACACATTTGAGCCTTTTGAAGAAATTTTCTAATTTCATTTGTTGTTTCTATTGTTGAATCTTTTCATATTTTAATTTCTTTTTTGGTTTGTTTATATTTTTTCAATGTACAATAGTTTTTGATTGTAAACAATCATAAAAAATATACAGTCTGTAACTATCAAATCAATATTTTAAACTTCTGATCATCATATAAATAGTAAATAAGCGGAACGGTATATTGTTACCTTATTTAATTCAACTTGTATACTGAATATGTAATAAAGAAGGAGTAGATTAATGGAAAACAGCATAATCTCCCATCTCTTTAAAGTTTCAAAAACTGCAGAAATAATAATCGAATATCAATGAATAACTACTAATTTTAATATATATATATATATTGTAAGCATCTACCCATACTCTTGTTCTATAATTCACGCATGTATACGATCTCTCCCGCAGCTTCGAGTAAGTATATTTATGAGCATGGGTTTAATCCCATCTCAAGCACCAATCTTACACTTTGATAAGAATTATACTCATCGAAAACATAAATAAGGGTTCTGAATATATATATCTAGGGTAGCGCATCCAGACTAACTCAATCTCAAGGTCTGGGGAACATGGTCTAACTAGAGAACAAAGCAAAGACAATTCCCGATTACGTCACATATATCTACGTATACTACACTATAATTTACCTGTTTATAAATCTATTACTCTAGCCCAGAAGTTATAACAAAATTAAGCTATATGCTACTACACTAGTTACCATTAAATTCTAAGTTTTATACACGCATATACATATCTTAATATTCATGTGCACAACCCATTTATTCCGATACACACATATATGATTCATATATATATCAACGAAATAGTGCAATTATACATCAGAGTTGTTTATTTAATGTTTTTATTTTATTTAATTTAAACAAGATTTATTACGGTATTTAATATAGAAGTAACACGAGTCCCTTCATTACTATGCATTTATTGAACACATATATAGAGAAAGGGTCAATTTACCTTAATTACGATTGAATGTCCACATGGTCAAAGCTAACAGTCCACACATTTATAATTCTAAAGAAATACTGGCCTTATCGATGTTTGTTGATCCTAAGGATGGTAAACAGTTCCAATGTGATATGCCAAATAGTTTATCATAGAGGTGGAGTAGATGATTTCACTCGCTTAAGAGGTCCAAGTTGTCGAAGGTACTTCACCGCCATTACACTTGATAGATTTTAAACAGCGAATTTAATAAATCCAATTCAGGTGAGTTCTACAATAACAATCCACTGGGCCGGTTTAACGAAACTCACACTATTTAATTACCCCAACATTTTGATGGGAATATTCATAAAACTTCTTAATTAATTGTACATTAATACAATCTGAAATCCCAGCCACGTCTTTCTCCCTTTCTAATCACCACTATATTTTTTGAGAGCACAAAATAGTTCTTTTCTTTTACACTCTTTAACCTCGCATTTTCCCTTGTATATTCGTACGCTGCTGACCAGATCTTCTATTGTTTCAGAATACCAACGTGACCAGTTCTCAGACTTCTTGATGACAGAGTCATTAACTCAAACTGCCTGCAGCAACTGATTCATTTCTATTTCTGTAGCTTTATATGTTCAATAGATTCATCAAGAAATGCGTGTTACCACCAATATTATTAAAAAGTAGAATTTAAAAAAATTAACGAACAACAAAATATATATGTATAATCAATAACAAATTTATACAACTCCATATATAATTGCCTCTCGTCAATCCCACATATAACCGTTAATACATATACACACTTTATAATAACACACATACAACTATATTTATATAAGCATACCGTCCAGCCTTTAACAGATTACGCATTACTTTCACACTCTTTGTAACAGGGTTCGAATGACTATTTATACATCTTTTCGCATATACACAGTCACTCCATATCAACACTCGCAATTAACACTCTATATTGCATTATCTCTTGTATTCGAACCCTATCTGTTACATACCCCCCTGGTGCAATAGCCTTCAAATACCTTCTGTGTATTTGAATGGCTTCTTAAATGACTCTTCCCTATCCTTTATTTCCTTTGGTACCACATTTCTATTTCGGTGGCCACAGTTCCTTTCCTTGGTTGAACTTTGGCTTATCTGGCAGATGATGAGCTTCTGGTTCATATTGCCATCTCAGTCTGTGACTATCATCACCGCCTTACCATGTCCTTCTTCCATCCCAAAACTTAATACTTTGCTGATCTTGAACTTCCTTCCCGTGCTCCAATGGTATGTTATGGTCATATATACTCATGTCCAGAGCATTAAGCAACTCTGCCACTTCTCCAATGGACACTTTCTGACCCCCAACATCATTCTTTCTACACTCATAGACATATTGTGCCTTACAATTCGAATGATATGGCTTTCTGACAAATGGCACGCATCCAGTGTCCTCAATCTCGCCACTTGGTGATGGAAAAAATTGAGAGAAAATTTTCTTTCTTCTTTTCCTCATATTTCTCTCGCATCACTTGGTACTGCATGAGTTCCTGGTGGTCTTCCGACCAGAAAGTCTCTCGTATCTTCTTTTGGTACTCCTCAAAGGTTGTGGGTTGTTGGGACAATGAGTCCCACCATGCTTGGGTGTTCCCGCTTAGATGGCTGTATGCTACCACCAATTTACCTTCCTCTGGCATGGGATTCATGCCAAAGTATCTTCGTAGGCTTTGCAGATGTTCCACAGGAGCTTCCCCCATTTGGCCTTCAAACTGCCATATCTTTAAGAAGTGGTTCACATGGGTGTGTATTGCCATACCCATACATTTATCCATATGCTCTGGTCTTTCAGTCTCACTAGCCTTCGGCCTCTGTTTTATATTCTCTCTTTCATCTAAACTTCCTTCTACTTCTTTGTCATTAGACTTCTCCACCCTTTCCTTGCTTTCTATCCCCAGTCTCCATTCTATCTCCTGAAATCTCAGTTCGAACCTCTCGTCCATTTCCTGAAATCGGACTTCTAGACTTTCTAATTTTTCTAAAATCCTCTCTATTACATTTACTTCTTTCTCTTCCATCGCCTTCTACTTTTCCCCTTTCTGTTTATTTCTTGGCTTCATTTTCTCTCTATTACTATTTTAATTAGTTCCAGGTTCATCACCCCGGCTTCCATTGGTCCACTGCATGACCCACCTGATAGACTTTCATCCCTCATTACTATCATATGGAACGATATTGTTTTATAATATCCCAATGTTGATATGATTCTTAAACCCCTATTTTATAAACCATAATTTTATATATATATCACAGAACAGACCAACGCTATTTTCCCCCTCTGACCACTTAATAACTTTTCTATACGTATATTCACACATCGCAAAATATGCCCATTTACTATATTTCCAATATGTGTTTAAACTCTTTCTGTTTTCTCTATCGCTTTTAAAAAAAAAAATCCAACTCTCGTTTGAAAGCTCTTTTTACTTTACATTAGGATGCCCTTTTAGTGCCCGTTCTCCACTATTCACAGACCCATTCATTGGGTCACCATTGTTAGTGTCTACCCATACTCTTGTTCTATAATTCATGCATGTATATGATTTCTCCCACAGCTTCGAGTAAGTATATTTATGAGCATGGGTTTAATCCCATCTCAAGCGCCAATCTTACACTTTGATAAGAATTATACTCATCGAAAACATAAATAAGGGTTCTGAATATATATATCTAGGGTAGCGCGTCCAGACTAACTCAATCTCAAGGTCTGGGGAACATGGTCTAACTAGAGAACAAAGCAAAGACAATTCCCGATTACATCACATATATCTACGTATACTACACTATAATTTACCTGTTTATAAATCTATTACTCTAGCCCAGAAGTTATAACAAAATTAAGCTATATGCTACTACACTAGTTGCCATTAAATTCTAAGTTTTATACACGCATATACATATCTTAATATTCATGCGCACAACCCATTTATTCCGATACACACATATATGATTCATATATATATCAACGAAATAGTGCAATTATACATCAGAGTTGTTTATTTAATGTTTTTATTTTATTTAATTTAAACAAGATTTATTACGGTATTTAATATAGAAGTAACACGAGTCCCTTCATTACTACGCATTTATTGAACACATATATAGAGAAAAGGTCAATTTACCTTAATTACGATTGAATGTCCACGTGGTCAAAGCTAACAGTCTGCACATTTATAATTCTAAAGAAATACTGGCCTTATCGATGTTTGTTGATCCTAAGAATGGTAAACAGTTCCAATGTGATATGCCAAATAGTTTATCATAGAGGTGGAGTAGATGATTTCACTCGCTTAAGAGGTCCAAGTTGTCGAAGGTACTTCGCCACCATTACACTTGATAGATTTTAAACAGCGAATTTAATAAATCCAATTCAGGTGAGTTCTACAATAACAATCCACTGGGCCGGTTTAACGAAACTCACACTATTTAATTACCCCAACATTTTGATGGGAATATTAATAAAACTTCTTAATTAATTGTATGTTAATACAATCTGAAATCCCAGCCACATCTTTCTCCCTCTCTAATCACCACTATATTTTTTAAGAGCACAAAAGGGTTCTTTTCTTTTACACTCTTTAACCTCGTATTTTTCCTTATATATTCGTATGCCGCTGACCAGATCTTCTATTGTTTCAGAATACCAACATGACCAGTTCTCAGACTTCTAGACAACAGAGTCATTAATTCAAACTGCCTGCAGCAACTGATTCATTTCTATTTCTGTAGCTTTATATGTTCAATAGATTCATCAAGAAACACGTGTTACCAGTAATATTATTAAAATGTAGAATTTAAAAAAATTAACAAACAACAAAATATATATGTATAATCAATAACAAATTTATACAACTCCATATATAATTGCCTCTCGTCAATCCCACATATAACCGTTAATACATATACACACTTTATAATAACACACATACAACTATATTTATATAAGCATACCGTCCATCCTTTAACAGATTACGTATTACTTTCACACTCTTTGTAACAGGGTTCGAATGACTATTTATACATCTTTTCACATATACAGTCATTCCATATCAACACTCGCAATTCACTCTATATTGCATTATCTATTGTATTCGAACCCCTTCTGTTACAATATATATATATTAAACATTCATTTTCAATGTCAAAGGTTTTATTTATATCTTAGTTTATTCTTATTATATGTTTCATATGCATAAAATAGAGAAAGAATAATAAGAAAGTTACAGAATTGTTTAGTAAAAATATTTAAGATTTTAGCAAAAAAAAATATTTACTTTTCCGTAACGTAAAACTGAAAAAAAAAAATTTATGTCAGCAACTCTTTTTAATTCGTTACTAAGTTTAGCTTTTAATTTTCCACTATTGAATATTTCATTCACTTTCATAACCTGACATATTATTAATATACTTTTTACAAATGAATCTAAAGTGAATATGATATTAAAAGGTGAATATATTTTGACAATTGACTTTGTCTTGGCCAATTAAAAGTTTTGATTTTTAACTCACTTGACCAATAATATAATTAGCAGTTAGCTTGTAAGTTATAAACAATGAGGATTACCAATTCCTCAACAAGCTTTGTGATAAATGCTTAGCCAGAAAAAGCATTTAAAATATCTCTGTCAGTGAACCCCCCCCCCCGCCAAACTCCTAACCATGGTTTCATGCTTTGGCACTCCTCAGAGAGGTGCCAGGGTAGGTTCAGACACTACTAAGTTCTTATTTCCCATTTTTCTCTATGCTTTTTTTCACAAAAACATTTAAATTAATAATAGAGACAAGTTTTAATTTGCTATTTTCTAGAGAAAAAAATAAGGGTTACATAAGCATAATAATTTACAGATATTATTGAACAATGATAATTTTTTATTCTATTTTTTTTTAAAAAAATATGTGTCTATTAATTTATTTATTGCATTATTCTTATGTATTACTTTTAATTAATATATAATGAATATCAAATAAAAAAAGAATCAAGTAAATCTTACTTATATTAAAATAAGAAAGAATAAGGACACAAATGTTTTTGGACTTCTCATAATTTTATTACAATTTTTAAGCTTTTGCACATTGGTGTAAAAAATATTAATTAATTTTTTTTTTAATTATAAGTTGACAATTTTTCAAATTAAATGGCATAAATTTAAATTCTTTATTTTTTTACAAAGTTTCTCATGGAAGATTTTTTTTTCTTTACATAAAAATACATGTGCATTATTAGAATTCTCTTTTCGTCAGCATTAGAAGCAATATGTCACACTCATTACTCTTGCCAAGAGCCATGTGTTGTAAAGTTTAAAAAAAGGCAAAAAATGTAATAAAATAGCTTACTGCTTGATAAGACATAAGAAGTTTGAGCATCAGAAGCAACAGAATTGGGCTGCAAGCCATGGATTTTTGAATCCAAAATCTGCATCTCTATCATTTGCACCAAAGCATACGAAATCAATAGAACAGTACTCAAATGCCACTAATTTTGGCCATTAACCTTTATTTGAAAAAAAAAAAACATGAGAATTGCACCTACATATTCACCAGCTATTTTTATTTTTTAATAAGAATTACTGCTCAACCAGATTATGAGTACATTACTTATTTAATAATAAAATTAATTATTTGTATATTATGCGTAGTCTTATGTTTTTACTGCAGTGATAAAATAATGATTTTAAGAACTAAATATACCTAGATTAATTTCAAACTAAAAAAAGTAAAATACTGGGCTGCACTTAAGTGCATAGGCACTTAAGTGCACAGCTCAATTTTTATTAAGCATAGAATTAGAATCTTTAAGAAACTGCTCATTAACTATAATGATTATTCATTTTTTGAATATTTTTTTTACCAGATTATAGATTCTAAACAATAGTTTCATATTCCACAATAAGGAGAATATTTGATCCAAGTGAATAAATTTTGGTTTAAATAAAAAATAATAAAGTACATTGGAAAACATTCTTTTTATTATTTCATAGGGATATTACAATATGAAATGACGAATTGCCACTACATCAATTAAATTGTATCATTTTTCATTATTAGGGTTGATTTCTTCTTAAATTATAATAATAATGTAGCGTACTCCACTGCACATGCACTTTACAGATATATAAATTAAATATTTACATATCTTTAAGTTTTCATTTGATAGTGATGTATTGTAAAAATTTTGCATGTGTCATTGACAAAAGTCAGATTATAAATAATTTAAAGTGATTAATTAAATCTTCACGCTCTCAGTTCCAAATGCTTCAGATTTGCCTATACATATAGCTTAAGTGAAAAAGATAGAATGATCCATTCTACCTTTTAAAAAGACTTTATCTTATATTTAAAAAGAAGAGTATTCATTATAATTTGTTCATCTGTAAAGCACATGTGCAGTGGAGTAAGCTACGTTATTATTATAATTTATAAAAACATCACACTATATAAATTAAATCTTTACATATCTCCTATTAAATTGTTAATTTACAGTCATAATTTTTATATCTAAATTGAAAGTGAAGTTTCAAATTCTGATGATAAAATCTGTTTTTGTCTTCTCAATTACATAGCTAAAAGAAGAGTATCTTTACAATTGTGTTTCAGAGTCAATAAATTTTATATTAAATTGTTAAATATTTTTTACTTTGACAAATAAAACACCTTTTCACTTTGACAAATGAATTGGAATAGCATTTTTTAAATATTATATATTGTTTAAACAATAAGAAAGTTATCATTTTCTTACTTGTTAAAATAAATCAAATTTCATAAGCCAAAAATAAATAAATTACATCTTAAAATGAACTTCTTGTTGCATGAGCAAGTTATGAATAGAAAATTGCATATGGATTCCACTCAATATTTTTTACAATTTTTTTATAATTCAGCGGTATCATTGTGAATTATTATAAAATTAAAAATTACCATTTAGGAATTATAAAACTGATACTGTTATAATATATAATACTAAATGAGTAACATATTTCCCTTTTGAATGTATCACATGAAGAATTGACTGATTCAAGAGGCAAATTAACTCTCTACATAGTAATAACAAAGCTCAATTTGGTCACTTGAATAAAACAGTTGTGCTCATCCCAATCTTTTATTTATGTGCTTAAATGTCATATGATTTTTTTGAGTAAATGATTGTATGCTTTATTTTTCTTATTCATTTTAGCATACTTCTCTTCGAACTTTTATTGCTTAACCTGCTTTTTTTAATACATAGATATCATGTGCTCTCCAGAACAACTAGCTATGAGTGGGAATGCAAAAATAACCAAAATTTTGTAATAAAATATTGTATATTTATTTTTAGGTGTTGCAAATTGAATCTTTTTCAAATTACAAAGGGGGATCAAAAATAACTGGAATTGTTCTCTGGTAAGCATATTTATTGTAGTACATATTTCTGCAGCTAGATATCTCTTTCTGTGACCTTTCTGCTCAATCTACCAAATTACATCATGTAAAATTGTAGTGCCATAAAGGGCATTTTTTATAAAGTGTATTTTGCATACTTGTTGATTTGTGTAATTGCTGAAAAGTTGGAACAATGTAACATTCTGATTTATTTTAGGAGAAATGGCAGAGTAAACAATTGCAATCCATGAAATAGCTTACAAGAAAGATGCTCTGGGGAAAAAAACAAATTTATAAGTGGTTTAATGAAAGTGTCAAGTTCACCACATGCCAAAAAGCATGGCAAGTGAAGTCCAATGTCAAGACAATGCAGATTTTTTTTTGAATGAAAGTAGCATTGTTCACTTAGAATTCATTCATAATGATCAAACATTTAAAATCTATAAGTTCCGACACTTTTGTGTGATACAGTAAAACTTAAATGACCTATTTTGTGACAAAGTGAGGAGTACATGCTTTATCATGACAGCATGCTAATTACAAAGCCTTGAGTGTGAAACAATTTTTAATTCAGGCTTGACCCAGATTATCCATTAGCCATATTCATTCAATTTCATTCCATGTGACTTTTTTCTATTGTTTCAAATGAAAAAATGTCTCAATTGCAGACTTAGAAGTGGTGAAGAATAAAAACAATGGAAGTGTTAAAAGGTATCACTTTTCAAAGGCTTCAGGGCTACTTTGAAAAGTGAAAAACATATTTAGACCAATGCATTGCATAAAAATAGATTATACTTTGAAAATGATTCAATTTGCAACACCTAAAAATAAACACAGAATTTTTTATTACAAAATTGCAGTTATTTTGGGGTCTCCATCTCATACAATCTAGTTAATGCAATTCACTGGCCTAAACATGTGTGTTACTTTTCATAGTAGTCCAAAAATACTTGCAAAGTAATTCCTTTTAATGTGACTCACTTTTTTTTTGCACCACTTCTAAGTTTGCAAAAAAAGAGATATCTTTTTATCCAAGTGAATAAAAAAAAATCATACAGAGAAAAAATCATACAAGAAAATGTGGTTGATAGATAAGTTCTTTCTGAATTTAATTAAAAATTGTTTCACACTCAAGGTCTTGTGCACTAGTGTACTGTCTTTATGGAGCGTGCATTCTTCACTTTACCACAACCTGGGACATTTTCATTTTACCATATCATGCAAAAGTTTCAGAATTTGTAGGTTTTAAATGTCGGATCATTATGAATGAACTCTGAGTAAAAAATGCTCTTTGCACCCCAAAAAACAGCATTAGTTTGACATTGGACTTCACTTGCATGCTTTTTGAGATGTGGTGAATTCAACACTTTCAATAATCCACTAATAAACTTGTGTTTTCCCAGAACAGCTTACTTGGAAGTTGTTTTAAGCATAACTATTTCCTTTGCCATTTTCTCTAAAAAAAAACAGAATTTCATGTTGTTCCAACTTTTCAGTCATAACGAAAATTGATAAATACATACTGTCCTTTATGATCCTATGATTTCACATGTTGACATCATTTGACAGATGGAAGCAGAAGGATCACCATAAGAAGTATTTTAGCTGCAGAAGTATATACTACAATAGGAATTCCTACCAAAGAACAATTCTGGTTGTTTTTGGGCCTTCTCTCATGTACAATTACTTTATTAAATATACAACTGCATATATGAAAATATTGCAGATTTTTCATAAAAAATGTTTTTTCAAAAGAATAATCAAATAAAAAAAATATGTATTTGTAGGATTATGGCAGAATTATAGAGATTCACATATTTCATATTTTTAGCACTCATAGAAACCAAGATTGTTTGCAAACTGCATTCATAGTTAAAGAGGAATGTCTGACTTTCTTTCACTAATGGATAATTGCAAAACTGAGATAGTGGATATACTTTTTAAAAAAAACACACACAAAAATGATAAAATTTTGCTACTTTATAATTCTAATGCATATTTATGTGCATTAATGCAATCATTTCTTATCACTGGTAAATTTGTGATTCTAATCATTCACAATTTTGTATTGGCTTTTAAACTATTAATGAATATAAATAAATAAATGTAAACAATACTATATTTTTTATCATTATGATATATAGTAATCTGCTGTTGTAAAAACTTAAATCGGTACTTGAATATAATTCTTCTAGGACAAAAGCTATGTTAAAAGATCGATCCAATATGAAAGACAAATTTAATATTTGTCTAAAGGTTTGTGATGATGGTATATTATTAGATGTGATATATTGGACTATTTCAATCATCTATGAGTGAATGTTGAATGTATAGAAAATTTTAAACTTTATTTAAATTTTCCAAATACAAACAACTGTTAGTAATAATAAAAACAGAAAATACATGTTAGTAATTACACAATGTTTTGAGTAGTATTATTCTTTACTCTTCTTCAGGTGTTGCTGGCCTATGTGCACAGTGACAATATTTGCTTAGAAGTTGAACTCACACCTTTAGATTCTTGGAATATTAAATTTAAAGCAAACGCTCTACCAACTGAGCTAGTGGAGAATACTACTACTCAGAACATTGTGTAATTACTAATCTGTGTTGTCTATTTGTGTGTTATTACTAACAGTTGTTTGTATTTGGAAAGTTTAAATAAAGTTTAAAATTTTCTATACATTCAAGTTTGTGGAAATAGTCCAACATATCACATCTTACAAATTTACTATATTGTCATTATGGAATTAAGAAGCATACAAATACAGAAAATTTGTCAGGGAGTACAATAATTTATATGTTATTATTATTAAATTTTATCAATCTAAAAATTTATAAGCCTTCAACATTAATTAAAATAGATGATTAATATAATTATTTAGCCTGTTTTAATACTGCAGCTATCCTACATTTTCAAATGTGAAAATTTGCAATTATAAATGTTTCAACTTGTAATTATTATTAAAATAAAAATTGAAAAGAGAAAGATTTCAAATAATATATTTTATAAAAAAAAAAAAAATTCACTACTGAATGAGTTGTGGACAAATTCAACAGCATTTATAAAATTCATCTTGGAAGAGAAAACTAATTATTTTTGACAATAAATATTTTCATCATTTTTTTTTACAAGTAATATTTTATTTAAAAAACTATAAATTAATAAAATATCTAATTTTTTACTGAATAAAAATATTATATTAAATCAGCAAAATCTTTGGCATATTCACCTGTAATCTAATTATATATGCAAAAATATAAATTATTACGTATATTTTTTCTTTGCCATATTATTTATATATGTGTACACACTTAACATCAGATCCACAAACAAGCTAAAAAAATCATCAGAGTCTATATATTTATATATAAAAATCTGAATAATTCCTTAAATTATGTATAAGAAATGAAGTGAAAAATTTTATCAGGAGCTAACAGAGCGCTTGCAAGACTATGATGGCTATTGGTATGCAATTCAAGAGCATTGAAAAGAAGAGACGAGAAAGGCTGAACATAATATGGTAAATCCAGATATTTGATTATCACATGCATTTTCATTGAAAAAGATGATCTTTTGTAAGGGCAGAGGTTAGGCTTTGTATTATATATTTAATGTAAAAGATGGTTTATGGATTACAATATTCAGTGAACATAACCCCAATATATTATAGTAAGTTAACAAATTTAGCTCCCCCCTTCATTCATGTCTCTTACTATCTGGTACAATGAGTCATCTGACACACTTCATTTACAAGAGCTTGTTACTACCTCTGAGGATTATCATGCAAGCAATCAAATTATTTAGTCCAATACATTAAAAACCTTAATGCATTCATCATTTTTGGTTAGTGGGAAGCAATTGTCTTTTTCACTCATCATAATGAATACATCACAATAGAAAAAATCCTCAAATAGCTCTTCAAGCATATTCAACATTTCCATAAGGCAAAAGTTTACTAAACACTATTCCATTTGAAGATGTACCTGTTGGAAGCAATAAAATACTAAAATCCATTGTTAAATATTCTACATTTAATGAATGATCCTTCAGTTTTTTATATTCTCTTCAAACATGTCTAGAAATTTTTTTTTCACCTTTATAAAAAATTTTGAAAAGTAAAATGCTTTTTTCTTTGGTATCTTCTGAAGCTACAATTAACAGTCATGAATATAACTTCAGTCATTTTTTACACATTAATTGCTTGAGCAAAACAATTGACATTTCTTATAGCAGCTAAGGAAAAGAATCTTGATCAGATAATTAACTACATCTCAGTTACACCAACTTGTAAATTTCACATCAATCTCTTGGCATCAAAATATTGTCCAGTAAGTCTTTATTGATACCTTGATTATGTCTAAGAGCATACAACAAAAATTGAGCAAATGATGCAGTGTAATCATTTTTATCACATTGTAATGCAATGAAATGACCTCCAGATATGATCAAGTCAGAAGTTCTCTATTGCTGGATGTTGTTGTGTGCTGCTGCAGTGACCAGGTATTTTTCTTCATCAGTAGAGTTTAAATTGAGTCTTAAGAGATCAGTATTATCATAAAACACAGAATCAGAACCATCATCTGTAAAAGAGAATCCATCAAGAAAAATAATACTTCTTTTAATTGTTGTAAGCAAAGCAGACCACTGACTTCAGAATTAATGCTGATTTTTTTTTGCATGCCAATCATAGTGGAGTCAATAATATTGCTATTATGATAACTTGACCTCTTTACTGTCCTGAGTGGTTTACTCCTGGCCTTGTTACTCTCTCAAGGGCTGAACCAATGTTTTGAATGCCTGAAAATTTGTTTGAAAGGCAAATGATCATGAAAAATAGACATGCCTACATTGATATCAGATCATTGCCAAACTAGAGATGGATGAGAAATTCTGGAGAAACTTGAGGCAGAAGAAACAACCAACTTTGGAATTCACATGAACCTGATCATTTTCTATTTGTGAATATCTCTGCCACTTAGTTATGAGTATACATATAAAGAAAACAGAGTTTGTTAAAAAGATTTTGTTAGCCCTTCATTTAATGTATCAATATTCAAACAAGTAATATCATTAATGTTTTTCTGAAGATTTGTGGTGATGGTATTTTAGTTGTATTTATATATTGGATTGTTTCCACTATGTAATATAAGTATTTAATGTCTTTAAAAAAATTTAACTATTTAAATTTTGCAACTACAAATACTTATATTAGATGATGGAAATAGCCCAATATATAAATGCAAATATCATTTATGGATTAATGTAAGCTACAAGTCAGCTAATTAGTTTCAACTCTAATGGTCTGCAGACACAAACTATAATTTCCAATCAATTATACCAAGAATAAAAAAATAAACAGTAGCTCTCTTATTCAGATGAACTTCAAAATTAGCTTGACATAACTCTCTATGTATATTAAGTGTTAATGTTAGAATAATAATTCTAACCATGCTCTCTGAATAATTGAAAAATTCATTTGGTTTATTATACAAAAAAAAAACAGTGATAAGTTCATTTTAAAACAAAGTAAATAGTATGGGTATTAAGCTTGAGTGATAAAGTTTTCAGGAATGAAATATAATATGCCAAAATCTTTTCATTTGAAAAGTCAAATTTTTGCATCAGTAATATAATAAAGTTTCATTTGTGATAACAATATAAATATAATGCTAACATTTCTGTTTTATAATTATCAAATAATAAGAAACCATTTTTTTTCTAAGAGGAAATCAAATATGGTGCTGCCATTCTGGCCTCCTCAAATAAATATTTCAATAATTGAGGATAAAGTTTCAACAAGAAGGTTATGATTATTCTCATATACCTCTTGATTTTTGAATAAGATATGAGATAAATACTTAAGATGCTTCAAATAATGAGGTTTTTTTTTTCAGAGACCAATGGGTAACTTGTTTTTCATTTTAAACATCTTTGTTATTGGCTGTCTATTTAGTGGATCCAAAAATAAGTTATTTTGCATAATTTTAAAAATAGGCTCATATTAAAATCTCTTTTATAACACTTAGAAACCATCTTCATAAATCTCATACTGAAAATTTATTATCTTGGCATGTTTGTATTTTTCATAAAATAAAAATAATTTAAAGTTATAGCATATATTTGATGTTTGTGTTAGAATGTGATTGCATATATGTTAGACAATATATGTATAGGTGCTTAGCATTATTGACTAAATAATTTTTATGATAATTGCCCATTAAATGGTTCTTATCATGCCAGTTTTCAGAGATGCATGATAAATACTTTGGTTCAAATGCAAGTTGGGAATTGGTAAACTAATAAAGCAACATGCCTTCAAAAGTTCTGGATTTTTTTTAAAAAAAATATCTGCATAATTTATACATATCAATAGAAAATTAATTCTTGGATGTTAAATAATAGATAATACTAAAGCATTTTAATTTCCTTTATCTATAATCAAAAACACAGCTAACAAAATTATATCATGCTTAATAAGATCAACAAATGTGTAATCTGATAATACTGAATTGATATTCTATTATTGTGCAAAAATTTGACTTAGTATGATGATGAATACCATCATACCAGGTTCAATCTGAATTTGTACCATTACAATGTATATTTATATATAAACACTATGTCATTTAATATTTTCATCCATATATAGCTATAATATTTATATGATCAATCTAGATTAAACAGGACTTTTATTCTTCAATGAATTATAGCTATTTATTGACTTATTGGATTGGCTAATTATTGCATGACAAAATAAATGTTATTATTGCTAGAAAAACATTAAATGCCTATTTGATTGGATTTGAATCCAAATTGAGGCTGGCAGACACTAGCACTAACTACTATACTATGTATTTCATAAAAATTAAAACTAAAACGATAAAAATGAAATTGCTAAGATACAGTTCTATTCATAATTTACAATAAAGAAGTTAAACACTTAAATAAATTAAATGTCTAATGGGCTGTCAAAGTAATATCGAAGAAAGTGTTAGTAAAATTAAATTATTAAACAAAACTTTTAAAAATAGAAAAGATTAATTTGATAGGACGACATACTTGACATGAGAATATTTTCCCTCTATTTTGCCTGGAGATTAATGTTGCATAAGATAAAACGCTGATGATTTAAAAAAAAAAAAAATTTTTTTTAATTATAAAATAAAATGCAGTTAAATAAAATATAAAAATAAACTGAGCTAAAGATGTTTTTAAAACATCTCTAACATTAAGTAGACAGAATAAAATTTATTATTATAATGTAACTATTTGTAAATAATTCGATGCCATGAAGACAAAATATGATTAATGATGAAATAAATGATTTAAATGGAATTTTTAGATCATATTCTAGAAAATGCCATTGTTATTATATTATAAAATTTTAGTTTTTTTTTCCTAATCCACATTTCTTTGTTGCCTTCTCCACACAGAAGATATCAACTGTCTGACTGATTATTATCTTATAACTCTAAAACTATAAATCACTTTCGACGTTTTGGGGGAAGATTTAAAATCATTTAATTAGTTTACTATACCAGTATAAATGCTCCAAAAGCCAAAGTATGCATTCAAAGAAAACAATGTATAGAAATTTATGGTTATAACGATATTTTAAATGCAGTCTTGATAAAACTTATCTAAATTGTTATGTCAATATTGAAAATAATAAAAAAAAGTTTTAATTCATTCATATCTATACTTTAGACAGATAGATATACATTTATCAAACAATATTTAAGAGAAACCAATGAATAAACATTTATTTCTACAAGAAGCTTTAAATAAAAATGAAATCTTATTAAGCAATAATCAATTTGCTTATATTCCATCACATTTGAATACAAGTATAATATATATATACTGAACTTTAGATGTAATTAGAGCTTGAACACAGCCTTTCAAGCTTTTTTCAGCTATCCACCATTCCATCTTATATAACTGATACACATGACCACATACATGTGAAAAAGATAAATGATCTTCAATATACGTGTTTTATGCTGAACCAGCACTCATCAGTTGGTCCAGATCATCATCTCCCACACATACATATAATTAGTGCTCAGTTTCTATTGAGATAACAAATCTCCAAATTTTAATTGACAGGCTTCAATCTTCTTTACCCTTCAACTTTTCAGCCATTCATAATATTGGAAATCTGATGATGGAATGCTCAAAGCACTTGCTGATGCCAATATTGTTGTCATGCACTTGTTGACTTTGTAACTCTGATCCCTTATATGTAGGATCTTAATATGTCTATTTAAATTGAGGCCTGTCCATTGAAGATTGAAGATTTGCTATCTTATATGTAAACTGATCATTGATTTTATATATATATGAGAGAGATGATGATTTGACCAATTGATGAGTGCTGGTTCAGCACAAAAGTTATATTGGAGATCATTTATCTTTTTCATATGTATGTGGTCATGGTTATTAGTTATATAAGATGGAATGGATAGCTAAAGAAAGCTTGAAAGTCTGTGTTCAAATTTCCTCTAATTACAGTATCCTGTCACATATCTGAGAACAACTTGGAAAAGTGTTCTTTTTAGACATACCTAGGGGCATTGGTAAAATATTTTAAATTTACCTGTTGACAAAAATTCTATCAGAAAATAAATTTGCCCTTGCAATAACATCATACAGCATAGCAGTTATCTTAATGTTAATTCTTTTTTTTTGATGGTCAGTTATATGTCAGTCACTCAAATGTTTGCTCTTATTATGCTAAATGTGAGTATATGTGATCTAATTAGCAAAATTTTTTTTTTTACTTAGTAGATAGATATACTAATGTAATACTTATATTTCATAGATCTAAATTCTAGATCACTTATTTATTCGTGATATATATCTTATCTTTATGAACAAATTAAAAGTTTGATTCAAAACAAACTACCTTAGCAAAGCGAGCATGTCAGTTAATTATCTACTTTATATTTGTTTGAATTAAATTACTTTTTGTTCCTATATATATATTATTCTTTTGAAATTTTCATTTCCAACATTTTATTTTTTTACATTTTGAATATATTTGAATACTACACAAATCATAATAAAGCTTTTTTTTGAAAAAGTCTATTTGTAAAAAAAAGAACTTGGCTTATTTAACATTATTTCTAAGAGGTAACTGGAAAATAATTACCTTTAAATTATAATTTCATTAATAGTTCTTAACTATAATATTGAGTTATGATGGGGGGGGGGTACATCAAGTGCAATTTATCATGACTATTATAAATAATGATTGAACTGACCTCTAGATGTTATGTTCAACAACTTTTTACAGTAAGAAAAATTGACTACTTCTTACTACATTATTATTTTTTTTATTTAGAGTATACATGACATTATATTTATTCAATATTAAAAAATTATTTGTCATTATTTATATAATGTGTTTATTTATTATGTAGTTTTAGAAGTGAGTAAAATGTCTACTCTATAAACTTAATATCAGTTTTTTAAAAATCAAATTACATTAAAATATGTAGGCTAATTTAAGTTTGCTCTTTATTGTTCTGAATTAAATAAAAAGTTCCAAAATACAGTAAGAAATGGACCATTTTCTTACTGTAAAAAGTTATTGAACATGGCAGCCAGATGGCAGTTCAATTATTATTTAGAATAGACTTGAAAATTTCCACATGACAATATATTTATTCAGTATTAAAATATTATTTATCATTACATATATATAAATAAGTAATAGTATAATTAAATGGTACATTTTAATATGCCATAATTTTAGGAGCAGTGAAAATCGTCAAAAACTATTATAAAATTTAATTAATTAGTTTGCATTTCTTCATTTTCAAATATTTTTAACAGATTAAAATGATACTTATGTTTCTCTTTCCCCTACGTGCAAAATCTTTTTATAGATTAGACAATTTCTACATTTCTCCATTCTTTTTTATTTCATAAATAATTTCATATAAATAAAGATACAATAAAAGACACCCACAAGATGCATCTCTTGCTGAACCAGCACTCATCAATTGGCCAGGTCATCATCTCTCATATATATATATCTCTATTACATGAAGATTACTAAACATTACATGTTTATCAAAAAAGTTGATAACGTAAAAGTTGGGAGTGGAGTAAATTGACACTTGAAACTAAAATGGTATTATTTCTGATTTTCCTTTGAGTTATTATTAAAATGGCAAATACAGGCACTAATGTTTGAGAGTCTTAGTATTCACTCACAAAGTGGGTATAAAAGACTGCATTTCTTTTAACTATATGTAATCTTCACAAATAAAATCTTAAAAGTTTTTATTTTAATAGCCTTGGAAATTTCCAATTCATTTTAATACCTTCCTGAATTAAGAATTCACAAGATTATTAAAAATGAATACTTTGACATTTTACTTCAGCCATACTGGCATTTTTATGAATGGAATTTGAAGCTTACAAGCATCATTATCCATATTGACCATCTTAAAATAACTCAAAGTGCAGTTGAAATTGTATTATTTTTGTTTGCTAAAAGCTGTTAGAGGATGTAATACAACTTAGTTAATTAAATTTAATAAATATGATCATTGGCTTTTGAAATTATATATATATATATAAATGCCTGATTTAATAAATATGATCATTGGCTTTTGAAATTATATATATATATATAAATGCCTGAAGCTAAGTTAACCAATATCATAAAATTATGCTTGTTCATAATTACTAATACTAAATAAAAATAAGTAAATCAAAATTGTCAGTGAAACTATTGTTTGTAAATTTCAGTTTATTTTTGGCTAGTAGTAATAATTTTGAATAAGTGTAATTTGTTTTTAATACATAAAATAGATATAGTACTTCAAATATTCCAAATGATATTACTAACAATAAATCAATCTATATTTGAAGAAAATTTAACATCAACATTATATCTGCTACTTTAGTTTCATAGAAATGGCAAATCTGACAAATGATAATATTCAAGACAAACTTCAGTTTAAATCTGGATATAAACATAGTCTCCTTCAATGTGATTAAACATTAAACTTCATAAGTAAGAGTTAATTTCTATTATTTTCTCAAATCATTGTAAGTTAACAACCTAATATTGATCATGTATACTGAATGCAATCAATTTTCCAAATGCTTTTAATATTAATGCAGATTGCCTAGAAAATGTAAATTTCTTTCTGCTACAATAATATCTCATTACATAATTGTTACAGAAATGAAAAATTGCATGATGGGTATTATTTAGGAAAAACTCCAAATTAAAACTAACTATGGCACCAGCCTTTTTTTTTCAGATTTCCTGGAGAATGTAAAATGACAATTTATGTACTTTCTTCAGTTCTTGTAGAAATGGCAAATTCAGAATAAATTTCCAAATTATCTAGATGTAAATACAGCTTTTTTAAATATAGCTGGTCATTAAAATTTTTGTGGTAGAGTTAATCTTCTCTACTTTGTCTTATTAATTTATTAGGTTCTAGTAAACTATTAACTGTGCAGCCTTTGGTGGCACTGTTTCTAGTTAAAACCAGAGCATTATAACATTACCAGGCCACTAGATTTTTTTTTATCTAATAGATCGTATTTTGACATACGGCTGTAATTTTTTTTTTTAATATTTAATATATTGTTGTTGTTTGTTTTGGACATAATTATTTTTTTTTTAATATTTAATATATTGTTGTTGTTTGTTTTGGACATAATTATTATTTTTTTTTTGAGTTTTCATTTGATAAATTTAAAACTATAATGAACAGTTTGACCTTTTTTTTGGATCTCAAAAGTACATAATTTTTGACATACACCTTTATTAGGGGGGATTCCCATTCTAAATCTACTGGTTTTTTTTTTACAAACATCTTTTTTTTTGTTTTGGATTCGATACATTTCAAAGTATAAGAGACAGTTTTAACTTTTTTTTGGAATATCTCAAATATACACAATTTGCTTTACATACGACTTTCTTTTTTTTTTGTTGTTGTTATTTAAAATTAGAATCGACACTTTCTTTTTGAATTATGTTAAAAATGAGGGGGTTTGCTGTTGATTGATTTAGCAAAAATAATTCAAACCTGTCCGACAAACTCCAACTCAGAAATCCATATTTGCTTATAGACGAAAAGAATTGTTTGGTATTTTATCTTACATTTATAAATACGGGGTTTTTTTTTAGGGTGGCATGTTTTGATTTTTTTTTTTAATAATAACAAATAAAATGGGGTTTTGATTTTTTTGTTTTTTTTTAATAATAATAAATAAAACGGGACTTCTTTTTTCTCTTAGATTTATAAATATGGGGGGGTTTTTTTGGCGGCGGGTTTTGATTTTTTTGCTTTTTTTTAATAATAACAAATAAAATGTCAAAAACAAAAACCAAAAAGTCAATCGTGGTATTGTTTTGTTAACACATAAAATATGTATGTTAACCGGTTTTGTTACATTCTATGGATTTATTTATTTATCTTTTTGAAGAGTCGTACAAGTTTGTTAAACATTTTTTGTTTTCATAACAAATAAAACGTCCGGTATTTTGATTCTTTTTTAACAACAAAAATTAGCTCAGGTTCATTTTTAAAATCTACTTAATGTGTTGTTTATTGATTTAAAACAACAACAACAAAAAACCTCTTTTTGCTTCTAAATGGAACGAATAGGTATGTCAAAAGAAGAAGTATTTTTTTTAACAAAAAAGTCAATCAATCAATCAAGAGATGTCCAACAAACTACGCTGCCCCTTTTTAACACTCTCATTCTGGGTTTTAATTACATGATTTACAGATAAAAATAATCGCAAACAAAATACAAATTCTTTCCAGAAAATAAATTTATTAACCACATATTACTGAACTAAATCAACTGTAACAAATGGCAGGATGTTTTGGGCTTGCAAAAACACAACTGCCTCACTTTTTCCGTTTGGGATGTCCCATAAATATAATAATGTGGTAGACATTTTGTTTTTTTTCAACTCTCGTCCAGTGATGACAGAAACGGTATTTTTCCACAAACAACTCCAATCGTCTGCCAGAGAGCTTGAGAAATTTTATTTTTGTCTTTTTTGACCCCCTCAATAAGCCAAAATTAGCCAAAAAAAAAAATTTGACAAATATCAATAATAAGCTGAAAATTACTAGTATGCAAAAATCTTTCAGTTGGGAAATACAAAAAGTCATAAACATCAACAAATAAACACTTGAAAAAGATGACAATGGTCACACTCTCATCTTAAATTCTAGCGACAATACAAATTCTGTCAATATGCATAGGAATTCAACCTGCAATAAAATCAACGGCAAACTATACGATCATAGTATTGTTAGTAGACATAGTGTTATTGAACACAGAAGAATTGGCCATGTATTATAATCACTACATATGATCTACTCATATATTAATGATCACTCATATATTAGCCATAGGTTTGGCCATGAAAGTGGTATAATTCTGTGTTTTTACACAGAAACAGCGCCAACACAGGCTGTACAGTGAATAGTTTACTAGAACATTTATTATTTAATAGTTGTTATGATAATAACAGAATATTATTAAAAGTAAATTCAAAATTTACTATTTATTTCAATGCAGGTGGTTACAAATGAGATTGTATCTCTCTCCTGTTATAGATCAAATAGATTTATCAAATTAATAATATATAAACCAGGCACACAATAGATTCAAGCCCTGATTTTAACATGGTGAGCAAATATAAAGATAATCTCTAAACACAAGCATACACTTATGCTTTTCAAGCCAATGCTCATTGGTGAGTTCAAAGAGATTCACAAAGCATATGATCAGAGGAATTGTTTCTTCTTTATAATATTACATATGTATGCTGTGCTATATAAATAATAGAATTTAATAATTTAGAAAGATTTTAAATATAAGTAAACATTAATTCTAACTTGACATTGAAGAAGTTTGTGTTTACATTGGGATGTCATTTAAAGTTAACCCTGAATGATATCACTTGTCATATAGATCAGTTCATAAGAACTCAGGTAAAAAACCATAAATGGCAATTTTATTTTAAAAAGTTTATGTTACTATTATTTTTACAGCAGTTGTTTTTGGAATTGGGTTTAATTAAACAGGAAGGTTTGATGGTAAAATTTTTAATTTAAATTAATTAAAAGTGAAATCAAGAACTTTTTGGATTCTATACTTACAGTATGCTGATAATTGTACTTTTTTCTCCAGTTCCAAAAATGATTTATAAAATGCAGTTGATATTTGAGTGCAACTTATAGAGATCTCAGTTATTAATTAATATACAAAAAAATAACTTCTTTATCAGCCAGTTGTGGAAGAAAAATTTTCAGCTTCTATCAGTTTAGAAAATGTAAACGTTAAAAATCTTAGTAATTTTATAAGGAGAAAGAAGTACTTAGATGTTCAGATCCTACACAGACTTCACAGTGCTACTAATTTTTTAACCAAGTTAAAAGATAGAATATTTTATTACAGAGAAATAACTACTGCAATTAAGATGCATGTAGAGCTGTTATTTTACCTAATACTTGGACATGTTAACAATGCAATATAAAGGCATTAGAGAAATTTCATTTAAGGATGCTCAGTAAAATTTTAAAATACATTTGCAAGATCATATAAATAATCATTTGTACTCCAGCTTGTTAGATGTGATATCATAGAGTTTGTTATTTTTAAGTTGTACTTTCATTAGATTGAACATGTAAAACAAATAAACAATGCAAGGTATCCTAAAAGTGTTTTATAATGAACTAGAGTATCATATTCATGGGAAACATTGATCATATCTACATTATAAGTATTATCTCAAAAATATTTTAAAGAAGTCCAATGTCAATTGTTTCTATTAAAAAAATATGACAGAGAATAAAATACATTGTAGAGCTACAATCACACATAATGTTGAAGTATGTCAGAAAGTTTCTGCTGAAGAAATTATGACAGCAACACAAAATATCAGCTGTATAAAAAAATAGAATATGTTCTGTTTGTGGATACATTTACAGTTCTCAGATTGCTTTGTAGTATCAGTGCTAACTTATTTCTAAAGTAGTTTTTTCCTCTTTCTCCTTTTTTTCTTTTTTGGAATTAGAATGGACATAGTTGTTTATGAGTAGTAGGTTGTCATTGTTGTTCTTATTAATTTAGGAAATTGTACTAATGATTAAAAGATTACATTTACTATGAGTTGCTTCATATACATGTGTTTACTTTGTATGTGAAAGGAGAAAATAAGTATGCATATATAAAGAAAACAGAGAGGGGAGGCAATTGGCCAGTGTTATGGTTGTTTTGAGGTATTTGTCAGAATTTTAAATGGTGAAGCAGGTATGTAAACTACAATATTCATTTGCTAATTTTCATTTGGATATGTTTTATATAATTACTTTTTATTAACTTTTGAGGAGGAGTTGCAGATACATATGTATATGTTACATGGTTTTTTCAGTGTTTGAATGACATTTAGTGTTCATTTTTTTTTATAGATGTTTGTGAGTGATAGTTTGTGTAATCCCAGGTTTCAAATGTCTTATGTAATCACTGTTAGTTGGTGATCAGTAACATATTTGATGCATTGCTTATTTAAGTATGCTCTCTACCTCTTTGGTGTTTAAGTCTTTAGTGTGTTGTTGCAGTCCTTGAGATCAATAATATGCACTGAGATGAAAATTCTCTGTAAATTAGTTGCTGGATAATGGCATATCTATTTTGGGGAAACTCTTATTGATGATATAAATTAGTGGGAATATGGTAACCAGTTAGAGATTTCATTGCTATGGAACAAATGACCAAGTGGCTGCAAAGATGTCAGGGTGTGCAACTTTATTATCTCTGATTCTTAAATTTAAATGTTGATGAAAAGTGCCTTGTACTGTTTCCTAAAAATGAAAGTGCAATGAGTGCACCATTATGCATAGATCATAAATATGATTGCACAGATTAATGAGCCAGGAGTCTTTATGATATGCAGCAATGATTGTCTGGGGATTGGTGTTCGATTGTCTATAGGCTTCAATCATACTATAATGAATTCTATTCAGAGTTGAGCAGTGATAGAATAGATATTGTTGTATTACTTTAATCCTATGAGAGAAAAAATGATTCTTGTACAACCACCAGTATCTGAGGAAATATGAAATAGGAAAGGTGTGAAGGTTTAGTCTTAATAAAAAGTCAAAGAACTATGGCATTTTGGACTTACAGATTGTTGATTCCAAGCATTATGAGATTGAAATCATGGTGCAGATTTGGATGGATCAGTGAATAGATTTTCTACTATGAATACTTGTATATAAATGGAAAAGATATTTGTAATGATGTGACTTTTATATAGCTGATTATGGATGATAGTTGTTCATGTGTGGGAGTGGGCTTTCTGTTGGCATTATTTGAGTATATTTGTGGGCTTCTGCAGATGAAAAGTATGAATGATATGAAAACCAAGACCATCATGAGTAGATGATTTGCTCAATTATTTTCCAGATTTGAATATTGCCTTCCTCTGTGACAAAAGCTTGTTGTGGAGAGAATAGATTTTGTTTGTAAAACCTTTCAAAAAGTAATTATGGGAAAGTAGTAAGTGATTTTGTTGATGATTAGTTAGATACATAGCTGGACCTTGGAGTATATGGTGAGAGAGATGCTTTTGAGATTGAAGTAGTAATTTGCTCTGACTCTTTTTTGAGCTTTTTTCTGAATTTTACACATCATTGTATTTATATTTATATAAAATTAAAAACCCAGATAAGCAGATGGTTTTCTTGACATATTTCTGTGAATGGTTTGATATTAGATCACACAGCAGTCTTGTTTAAATTGACAATGAGCTTATATATAGCTGCAAATTCTTTTTGTATTCTGTGTAAGGCTGGTAGGTGTTTTTTTGAAAGGTGAAAGACAGTTATGACATCAATATAAGTGATGCATATTATCTGCAAAGATGTGTTTTGTATTTGGATGCCAGTGAATGTTTCTGTATGGGTTGATATAGAAAGTAAAAAATAATGAACTTAGGATAGAAACTTGAGAGATGGATTGTGTGCGAGTGAAAGTTATGAAATTTTTGCCACTGGGTATGATATGAATTTCACAATTCAGTTGCAAGTTAGACAGCACATAAGAGAATTGTGATAGCAGCCAACAGGTCAATTAGTACCTTGATTACCTTGATTGCCACAGAATCAAAACTCACCTCAATCTGAACTGTGACTAGAGAATTTTCCCCCTAGCACAGAGTTCAAAACTGTCTTGAAAATAAGTGCTGCTTGGTCTATGAATGATTGCTTTTTTGCAAACTGATATGGTGAAATCAGAGGCAGTAGATGTGGCTCAATATTGTTTTTCATCACTTCTCAATGAGCTTGATGGCTAGTAGGCTGATGGAAATAGAGTGAAGATTAGTAAGGGTAGATATTGAATCTGATTTCTTGTTGAAAGGCACTATTGTGATTGGATACAAGTTCTCAGTGTTGTAGTTTCTTTGTGAGACATGGTTTACAAGGTCACATAGTACTTGAGTAGTTGAATGTCTAAAATGCTTGAACACATATTTTGGTATACCATGAGTATCTGGATGATATTCATTGGGCAGAATAGCATGTTTTCTCACAAATACAATAGAGATAAATGACATGCTTGTCTCAGATGGTATAAAAATGTCATTAAATCAGATAAAGGGTTGATGAGTTTGAAGCTTTTGTTTGAAATGCTTATACATAGATTTAATCATATTATGCACTGCATGTAAGGATATTCCAATATGAAGAGCCATGAGCACTCTAAAGGAGCATGAGTAGCCCAGTGCTTATCAGATGTAGTCCATGTACAATGGTTAAGTAATCTTTAAGCACCCCACATGTGTTGTTAAAAGTTTGTCTGAATTGATGAATATGCTGCTGGTATATGTTATAAGTGGATTCAGACATTGCTATCCACTTATATAGTTCATCAGCCACAGCTAATATCCTAAAAGATGGGAGTGTTAAATGAAATAATATTTATATAGGACTAGTATATCTGCACAGGACTTAGCAGTAATCTTTCAAATTTGTGAAGCATAATATATGTTTTGGAAAAAAAAATTCTGTAATGGATGCAGGAAGGAGGATTATCATTGTTTTTTCCAAGGGATGATGTTGTTGTCTGAATTTCAACTAGGTTGAGTGCTGCAGTTTGTATGGAATGGTCTGAGAATGAAGATGAATTGAGATTCAAGATGATGTAATGAGAGAGCATTGCAAATAAAAACAAAGGTCAATTAATGATGTGTGGTGGTTGTTATGGAACAGTACTGTGTTTGGTAGTACAAAACCTTCAGCACTCATGTGAGTGGTATCAGTATTTGATTAAGCCATTTGAAGAAGTTTTGTTACTTCATGTTAAAATCTCTCATGAGGATGACTGGATAAGAAATTGATACTAGTAGTGAGTACACAGTGAGTATGTTCTTGGATATGGTGATGTTTCCAGGTGGAATGTAGGTGAAAACTATATTGAGTGCAGTTGTACATTGACGAAAAGTTGCTGTTAACAGATTTGCATCAGTGTATATAATCTTGAACAATATAAATTGGCAACTTAGAATTATAAGAAGATTAGTGTTCCCTGAATGGAGCAAGCAATGAAGATTTCAGTGTGAAGGTGCACTCTGAGATTTGCTGTATATTTTTTGTCTCCAAAAGTCCTAATATACATAGTTATGATGAATGCAAATAAAACATTTATCAAGAAAATTGAGCAATATTGCTCAAGATTACTATGGAAAGGGCAAACTGTTTCCATCAGCATGAAAAACATGCAAGAAAACAAAAGATTAAATGGAATGTCACTACATTCCATCACTTCAATTAACTATCAGAAATCACACACTCTGATATATAATCTAGACCAAAAATATGGCCATGACCAGATCACTGAATCCATAATTCCTACTGACACCCCACCCCTCAAAAAATTAAGCTGGCTTGACCATCTAATCCTGTCAACAATGCAACAAAATACAAATGCCCATAACAACTATCAAAGCAAGATGCCCATCGCATCCTAAACAAAATAATCAAATCTCTACTACAAGATTAGGAATAACTAATCACAAGCTGATTACCCTATTCAAGTATTGGGCTCTAGAACCAAATTACTTAGATTACTTACTTAAAATTAATCTGGATGCCATGCCGGTCAACTGGTTCCTCAGATATAAAAGATCTATCACCAAAGTCCAATCAATTTGCCACAGCTGTGGCAGGGATGAGGAAACATTTGACAACATAATTAAAACATGCATGGGTCTAGGTAATATTAAAATAATAATATTTAACAATTCAAAGATAGACTACTACAAAATACTTAATATAAAAGAATGCATTCATGGAAGAGATATTCCTACAATCAGGCTGTCAATTTTCATCATCTATGCCATTTGGATTGTAAGGTGCAAGGCACAATACCAACATCCCAAGCCAGATGAAAACTCATTATTTATTCAGAGCATAGAGAGAATTAAACAAAGAGACAAAACTCTTGCCACAACATTCATTTTTCAAGAGACATGGAAGCTATATCAGACTCTCTAATAAAGTTAACAAAATACCTAACCCTGTTTAACTCAATAATGTTAGTTCCATAACTCATCTAATATTATAATTGTTCATTATCCATATTTGTAATATATCATCCATATTAATTAGTTTAATAAATGTTTTGAGAATATACATAGTTATGTGATTCTAGACCATTGTCTAAGGAGATTTTATTTTGACTTTCATTAATGTTATGAGTTGCTTTCACTTCAAGATATATGTTGATGGCTTGTTTTTATCTTGTGAGTGGTATGTTAGTTGATATTTACTGGTTAGTTAGAAAGAAGTGATGTCCATTAGTATCAAGTCTTTTGTTTGAAAGCTAGTTATCAATGATGAACTGTTGTATTCTTTTGTGTTTATTTTTTTCTATTTGGGTGATCTGGTCCTCTTTTTGTTTTGATTGTGTTTAGTTAAATCTGTGGTAGACAGGGCATGAGTGCTTCTGTGATATTATTATTTTAATTATGTATGTTAGGTTTGCTTTGATGGTATTTTGAATTTTACTGAAGGTGCTTTGTAATGGTTCAGTTAGGTTACTATTTGCATCTGCTAAGTGTTGTATATTTTGGAACTCATATGTGTTGTTTGAAGTTGTTTGAGTCATGTTTGAATCTATGCTCTGAATGCTGTTTGATTAATCTATGATGCAGTTATGTTTGTTTGCAGTTTGATTTATGATAAGGAGGTATGAATTTGGTTATTTATATCTGAATTTATGTTAACAGTATACGTGTGGTTGGTACCTTCATTCTGCATGTTGTTAGGCTGATCATTTGTCTGTTGTGCTTGTGGACTCTTGTTGCTGTCACATTGTGCTGCCAATTGATCACACTGTTGACATGCATAGGATTAAGGTTTAAATCTTCTTAGAAAGAGATAGTGTGGCTTCCTGATCTACAATCTGTATTGTTTGAATATATTTCTAGATGCAATATCAGTTTAAATCAAAGCTGTTGCTGTAGACTAGTACTGCTATATCTTTTAGATAAATTGAGTCGAAAGCTATGACTTTTCCAAGTGGCTCTGTCATTTTTAGATGTCATATCCAAAGTGTGCAGTTTTGAGTATGGTGATCTGGTTATATTGATCTGTTATCAACTGAGATAAGTACATAGTTGTCTAAAGTTTTAATAATGGTTTGAAAGTGATTTTTTTTTACTTTCTTGATAAAATTTAAGGATTATCAGAATTTTTCAGCAATACATCCCAAAGTCCATGTAATGTTATTGCATCATAGAACAAATCCCTAGGAAATTTGCATAGAGGTATATTTGCATCTGTGGCTGATAGTATTATTAAATATGGGGAGAAGTGATCTTTTAAATGATGCATGCAGGCTTCTTGGTAGTAATTATTGAACCTCTCATTAATTAATTTTTAAACATCATTATTTCAATGCAAATGAGGGATATCATTTAGTATTTATTCTGCTGAAGTGATGAAAACATTTATTGATTACTGAATTTGTAGCTTGATTATGATCCCTTTGTTGTAAATTATTTTTTGCAGCATTGGCATATGTTTTAACTTGGTCTGTGGTTTGTATCATTTTTGAAATTATTGGTACCATCCATCTTGTCACATGACCTGATAGTCACCATTTAAATATATTTTGCTGTTGAGCAAAATTAATTCTAACAAATTAATAGTCATATATATATATATGATAAACAAAAATGCAAGTTAAAAAACTTGCTAACGCTTGTATTTATGTCCACAGATGGCGTTCTACCAAAAACGCCCATCAAGCGTATGTTTTGTTTACATAAACGTCAGAGTAGTTAGTATTCACTATCTCTAACTATAATTCCACTTTCAGATCATGATTTCAAGCTATTTGCTATCGTCAGTGAAAGACAGGAATAAAGAAACTAGATCTAAATACAAACTCTGAGCGTTTATGAAACAATTTCTATTCAGCTTGCAAGCGTGAATTTTTTAGACACGTAATGTCTTCAAACTCAGCATAGCAAACCAGATAGCTATATGGGTCTGATCTCAGTTCAGCATCACCACATAGTAGAAGCCTCTGCAATCTATATCATTGCAAGAAAGACCTCAAAGGTACATTTATGATAAACAAAAATGCAAGTTAAAAAACTTGCTAACGCTTGTATTTATGTCCACAGATGGCGTTCTACCAAAAACGCCCATCAAGCGTATGTTTTGTTTAGATAAACGTCAGAGTAGTTAGTATTCACTAACTCTAACTATAATTCCACTTTGAGATCATGATTTCAAGCTATTTTCTATCGTCAGTGAAAGACAGGAATAAAGAAACTAGATCTAAATACAAACTCTGAGCGTTTATGAAACAATTTCTATTCAGCTTGCAAGCGTGAATTTTTTAGACACGTAATGTCTTCAAACTCAGCATAGCAAACCAGATAGCTATATGGGTCTGATCTCAGTTCAGCATCACCACATAGTAGAAGCCTCTGCAATCTATATCATTGCAAGAAAGACCTCAAAGGTACATTTATGATAAACAAAAATGCAAGTTAAAAAACTTGCTAACGCTTGTATTTATGTCCACAGATGGCGTTCTACCAAAAACGCCCATCAAGCGTATGTTTTGTTTACATAAACGTCAGAGTAGTTA
Source organism: Epiperipatus broadwayi (assembly GCA_028023455.1). Taxonomy (NCBI): domain Eukaryota; kingdom Metazoa; phylum Onychophora; class Udeonychophora; order Euonychophora; family Peripatidae; genus Epiperipatus; species Epiperipatus broadwayi. The sequence goes on from JAQFVV010012401.1 coordinate 12,714,813, forward strand.
GTATTCACTATCTCTAACTATAATTCCACTTTCAGATCATGATTTCAAGCTATTTGCTATCGTCAGTGAAAGACAGGAATAAAGAAACTAGATCTAAATACAAACTCTGAGCGTTTATGAAACAATTTCTATTCAGCTTGCAAGCGTGAATTTTTTAGACACGTAATGTCTTCAAACTCAGCATAGCAAACCAGATAGCTATATGGGTCTGATCTCAGTTCAGCATCACCACATAGTAGAAGCCTCTGCAATCTATATCATTGCAAGAAAGACCTCAAAGGTACATTTATGATAAACAAAAATGCAAGTTAAAAAACTTGCTAACGCTTGTATTTATGTCCACAGATGGCGTTCTACCAAAAACGCCCATCAAGCGTATGTTTTGTTTACATAAACGTCAGAGTAGTTAGTATTCACTATCTCTAACTATAATTCCACTTTCAGATCATGATTTCAAGCTATTTGCTATCGTCAGTGAAAGACAGGAATAAAGAAACTAGATCTAAATACAAACTCTGAGCGTTTATGAAACAATTTCTATTCAGCTTGCAAGCGTGAATTTTTTAGACACGTAATGTCTTCAAACTCAGCATAGCAAACCAGATAGCTATATGGGTCTGATCTCAGTTCAGCATCACCACATAGTAGAAGCCTCTGCAATCTATATCATTGCAAGAAAGACCTCAAAGGTACATTTATGATAAACAAAAATGCAAGTTAAAAAACTTGCTAACGCTTGTATTTATGTCCACAGATGGCGTTCTACCAAAAACGCCCATCAAGCGTATGTTTTGTTTACATAAACGTCAGAGTAGTTAGTATTCACTATCTCTAACTATAATTCCACTTTCAGATCATGATTTCAAGCTATTTGCTATCGTCAGTGAAAGACAGGAATAAAGAAACTAGATCTAAATACAAATCTGAGCGTTTATGAAACAATTTCTATTCAGCTTGCAAGCGTGAATTTTTTAGACACGTAATGTCTTCAAACTCAGCATAGCAAACCAGATAGCTATATGGGTCTGATCTCAGTTCAGCATCACCACATAGTAGAAGCCTCTGCAATCTATATCATTGCAAGAAAGACCTCAAAGGTACATTTATGATAAACAAAAATGCAAGTTAAAAAACTTGCTAACGCTTGTATTTATGTCCACAGATGCGTTCTACCAAAAACGCCCATCAAGCGTATGTTTTGTTTACATAAACGTCAGAGTAGTTAGTATTCACTATCTCTAACTATAATTCCACTTTCAGATCATGATTTCAAGCTATTTGCTATCGTCAGTGAAAGACAGGAATAAAGAAACTAGATCTAAATACAAACTCTGAGCGTTTATGAAACAATTTCTATTCAGCTTGCAAGCGTGAATTTTTTAGACACGTAATGTCTTCAAACTCAGCATAGCAAACCAGATAGCTATATGGGTCTGATCTCAGTTCAGCATCACCACATAGTAGAAGCCTCTGCAATCTATATCATTGCAAAAAGACCTCAAAGGTACATTTATGATAAACAAAATGCAAGTAAAAAACTTGCTAACGCTTGTATTTATGTCCACAGATGGCGTTCTACCAAAACGCCCTCAAGCGTATGTTTTGTTTACATAAACGTCAGGTGTTAGTATTCACTATCCTACTATAATTCCCTTTCAGATCATGATTTCAAGCTATTTGCTATCTCAGTAAATCATCTGAAAGTGGAATTATATTAGAGATATGAATACTATACTCTGACGTTTATGTAAACAAAACATAGCTTGATGTTTTTGGTAGAACGCCATCTGTGGACATAAATAAGGTTAGCAATTTTTTAACTTCATTTTTGTTTATCATAAATGTACCTTTGAGTCTTTCTTGCAATGATATAGATTGCAGAGTTCTACTATGTGGTGATGCTGAACTGAGATCAGACCCATATACTATCTGGTTTGCTATGCTGAGTTTGAAGACATTACGTGTCTAAAATTCACGCTTGCAAGCTGAATAGAAATTGTTTCATAAACGCTCAGAGTTTGTATTTAGATCTAGTTTCTTTATTCTGTCTTTCACTGCGATAGCAAATAGCTTGAAATCATGATCTGAAAGTGGAATTATAGTTAGAGATAGTGAATACTAACTACTCTGACGTTTATGTAAACAAAACATACGCTTGATGGGCGTTTTTGGTAGAACGCAATCTGTGGACATAAATACAAGCGTTAGCAAGTTTTTTAACTTGCATTTTTGTTTATCATAAATGTACCTTTGAGGTCTTTCTTGCAATGATATAGATTGCAGAGGCTTCTACTATGTGGTGATGCTGAACTGAGATCAGACCCATATAGCTATCTGGTTTGCTATGCTGAGTTTGAAGACATTACGTGTCTAAAAAATTCACGCTTGCAAGCTGAATAGAAATTGTTTCATAAACGCTCAGAGTTTGTATTTAGATCTAGTTTCTTTATTCCTGTCTTTCACTGACGATAGCAAATAGCTTGAAATCATGATCTGAAAGTGGAATTATAGTTAGAGATAGTGAATACTAACTACTCTGACGTTTATGTAAACAAAACATATGCTTGATGGGCGTTTTTGGTAGAACGCCATCTGTGGACATATATATATATATATTGTAACCAGTTGGTTAATAACTGCACTAGAAAAAATAAATCAATTAGATAGTTAGCAGCATGTTCTGCAGGTTGAGAATAAAAAAATATTTTATTAATGGGGGGTCTATTTTTAAGGGGTCATTATTTAACTCAATAATTATAAAACTCACATGTGATAATATGAAAATTCTCAAACATTAAATATATTAAAGAGTATTTTTTTAAAAAATACAAATAAAAAAGATGGAATAAGTAAATAAGATTTTGATTTACAGAGTTGTTTTCTTTTTTTATCTCTATTTAATGAAAAAAAAATCAAATTGATGGCAATTAACTGATTATCTTGTTGTTGTGGTTTTTTGCAAGATTTGATTTTTAATTAGAAAGGAATGGCAAGAATTTTATGTTGTTAATTTTACATTCTTGAGTTGTTTTCAATATCTATGATTAAGAAAAAAATTAGCTGAACAATTGTATTTATAAAATTTTATCTAATTGGTTGTCATGAAGATTATCATGTAAGAGACAGATTGTAATTGGTCTGTAGGCAATATTGTTCTAAAACAAATACAAATAGAGGTGTGAATTGCTGATAATACCCAAGTGTCTAGAAAAAGGTATTGCTAACTTAACTGTTGAAGAGAGCAGTCAAATCTTAATCCTATGGCTGAAAAATATAAAAACAAAGTATACCTAACTTAGCTGTTGAAGAAAAAGTAGCCTAAGGTTAATCCAGCTGATACTAAGCTATTGAATAAAATAGCAGTTTTTATTAAGCTTTTATCATACTATGAGTTTAGCACTAAAATGGTTTATGCAATAAAAACCATGTGGTAGATTCAGCTAAATGCTAGGTATCACCCTCCATGTTATCTACATTTATTGGAATAAACAAAGTAGTGGAGAAAATAACCCCCACTAAAATAGTCTGCAATTCCACCTTTAACCAATAGCAATGAGTATATGTCTACCTCTGTCTTATCTGAAAATTCAAGAGGAAAACCAAATGGACAAATTTTGTTATTTTTTAATTACTTGGAATTGATACAGACCAGAAAAAGTCACCTTAACCATGCCTTATCTAGGAAGCCTACAAGAAAAAGCTCCATTGGGAATAACTGAAATAGCGACTGTAAAGGTTTCCATAAACAGAAAGCCATGGCTAGATGCATTTTTGGTATATGCAAACTATATTTCTATTAATAGAAAAAAAAATTATTTCATAAATGTAATAAATGTTTTTTTGTGTGTTGCATAAGAATTGATAGCAATAAATACTTCACCAAGTTAAAATATTCCAAATTATTATACTTTTTTTGTAAAACCCAGTCAATTTTCTCTTACAAATAATTAAACAGCTTTTTTTAAAATCTGCTATAAATCTAAGTTTTTTTCTCTCTCAAATTGTCCTCTGAGTAGAATCAAAAATTGTTATTTTGATTTTTTGAAAATGTATAACAAACTCTTAAAAATTTTTAAAAAAGAACCTAATGAATTTAAAGTTAATCCATGAATAAAAATTAATTGGTTGGTTAATGTATTTTTTTGCATTTTTTTTTTTATGAAATGGGTGTTTGAAATGTCATACTATCATGTCATTATTGTTTTTTGTTGTTATTAATCAGATATTAAATAATTGTTTTAAAAAATATTCTTTCTAGTCTTAATTACTTTATTCTATCCAATTCCAGTTTCATAGGTGTTTTATGTGTGATCTTATATCATGAAAGCATATATTCTAGGCTGTAGTTTTTTATAAATAGTGAAAAACTATGATTTGCTTAAGATAATTTATAAGCTAATTTATTTATTTATTTATTTCCCTTTTGCATACAGTAATAAATTAAAGTTTTTGCTTCCTGAACTAGATTCATGCATAACAACTATATAGAATAAGGGGCATATATTTAGTGTAAAAACTCTTTCCTGTTGATGATTATGATGATCATCATCATCATTCTGGTGGGTGCAAAGAAAATATTCTTGAAAGCCCATGCACTATATTTTATTTTAGTTAGTCTCTATTAGAATTTAAATTTATAGTTGGCCAGTACACCGATCATATTGTGGCCAGAGCATTGATGATGACCATAATCAACATGTTTTAATATCCCAGAATTGTTGTTTTTGAATATTATGTACTCTGATGCATGATCACTTAGTTGGTGCATTCAAATTATGTTTAAATAAATGCCCCAAGCTAGCAAAGGCTCAATAGTTTGCCTGGTCTACAATAGACCCATTTCAAATCCAGTCACAAGATTGACTGATTTACTTTTGATTGTTGATATTCATGATGATGAATTGTTATTTCTTTGGAGTATTACTTATACTTTTGGGTAGAGCTCAATTTGGGCCTTAATTTAATAGCTTATTTACATTTAAAAAACAAAAACAAATAAGGTTTATAAATATTAACTTCTTAAGACTCATCTATTTTTTTTGGCGAGTCTATGATTTAGATATAATGTTATTTACAATTTAAAAATATAAACATGCTAAATATATTTTAATATAATGAAATATTTATTATTTTATGAAATTAAAGTTTATGGAAAATAGATATATAATTCATTAAAATTAATCAGATTATATAATCTAAAACATAATATATATATATATTATAACGATCGAAAAGAAAGTGAAGAGATCGAATCTAACTGCAAACTACGATATCTGCACTACATGGGCGCCATCTAAGCATTTGAGCCTAGAAAAATTTATAAAGTAGGCAGATACGCGCTGTTAAGATTTCACTTTATTGAAATATTCAGATCGTTAGCCCAAGTCACTAGCTCAATGGAACAGCGCAGAGATTATAAAATATAGCGTTATATCTTAAATATAAATAAATAAAAGCCACTGCCAGAAATTAACACATAAAAATATTTATTTACGCACATATAAAATCATTCTAAATTTGAGGAATAAATTTAACATTTTAGATTTTTATATTTACTTTTTAATTTTAAATAGATTGCAAAAATGTTTAATATTTTATTTAGATGGTTGAGTATGAATAGACTACATAGATCTGCATTTGAAAAAAAAATTCTCTCCCTTATTTAACCTTAGGCCAAAAAGTTTGCAGTCAAACCGGTGTCAATCCATCTGATACATTTATGTATTCAATGTAGCATAAAAATACGACAACACAAAATACTATACTGTCAGGAATGTACATCTGAACAGTAAGTACAGTTAGAAAAGACATTGTCTCTCCACCAACAGGAATGCTACATCTGTTGGTGAGTAGAACAATAAACATAAAACTCCATAGGAATGGATTGCGGTCCTTTGCCGACTTACAAACCCATCCATAGGCAAACAGAAGGTGAGTGGCATATATATGCAATCCTGCCCATAGCGGATCTCATACTACATCTACTAATTACACAAATATATCTAATCCATTGAGCCAATTCAACTACGAAACGAATAACCTAAGATTACCCTCCCTTAATATCACTTTACAAAACTATATAGCCATTCACACCCGACTTAAATTTAATATTTAGATACATTCGCACAGATAAATTTTATAAAATTTGTTTAAAATGTTGAGTATAGATCGGTTGCACAGATTCCACGGTTAAAAACATTTCAAAATAAATGCAACTGATCAAAATACAAAATCATCGATAATGTCAATTGCATAGGGAATACACAAAACCCAATAGCATTCATCGTAAGATGCTTGCAGTGACATCGTTGACTTATATATTCTAATCGAATGTGAAAACCACAACATTATCAATCGCTAACAAATCTATGCAACGTCCATACCCAACCTTAATATTCCTCATTTAAAATTTAAACAATAAATAATTTGTACAATAAAAAAAATAATGGAAATGATGTTTATCAAACATATAAAATTAAATATTATTAATTTGATCTAAAAATTTACAAAAGTCAGATAAGAGTCTATTTTAACATTTAAGTTGGCTTGTTTATTAATTTGTCAAACTCTTGATGAAAGTTCTTAATTATTCTTTTTTTTTGATTTAATTTAAAAATTGTTTAGTTCATATAGCTTACAGTAGAATCCACGTTCCTGTTGGCAATTCCCACGAAGACTTACTGGGAAGACCGGTCTGATATTTTGGAGGTAGCATTAGCTGGTCCCATTTTGGTATCACAGTCTTTTTATTTTTTAAACTAAGTGAGAGAGAATGACAAGTGCGTCTTTATCGCTCGTCTCACCAAATCAAGTTGGAAACTCCCTGGAACTCAATATTTTTCTTTTTATAGTCCTCCTATGGATTCCATGAACAAAGACATCACTGTTCCATTTTTTCATTATGGTCCGGGCCTTTATTTGCTGCTTCTATATTGGACAAGTTAATTCTTTATTCCTTATCTAATTTTGATCTGACATTTTAATTACACAGCTTTTGGATAATTAATAAACAATCATTTCCATCTACAAAAATATTTTATCTTTAAGTCTTGTACTTTTTTTTTATAAAAAAGTATGTTCAAATACTTATTTATTTGTTTTTTAAAAAAAAAAAATTTAAAGTTTTGAATCTGTGCGAATATATACATTTAACAAACATTTTAATTTTAGCGTTTAGTTTTTTTTTTAATAGATTTTATTTTTATTTGCGAACTTTAAGATTTTATTTTAAATTAATGTAACGTCATATTTATATATCATTACAATATATATATATATATATATTGAACCAGGTGAGATAGTTGATCAAATAGAAAACAAAATCTATAAAATTATTTATTATTAATTCAATCTACTCCAATGTAATTTAAGTATTACTTCACACCAGTCCCCTTAGACAGAGAAGCATAATAACCAAGCCAGAGCTATATAAGATACATAACTGTGACTACATTTCAAGGACATAGATCTTTTTGACTGCAAAATTCAACACCTATCATTCAAAGCACTTTTTTGTTTCAGAGTAAACTCCAGGCACCAGTTAATTCAAAAGCAACTAATGTGCCCTGTATGATGGCAAACTAATTCAGCACTTATAAAAAATCCCAACTAGCTCTGTCAACAGGATAATATAATAAATTGCTGCTCTACTTAGTGATATTAGTAAAGAATTGACTGGCAAAATATTAATTTCAAAGATAATTTATTTTAACTAAGATGCTTACTGTAATTTGTAAACTATATATATAAAATATAAACAATGATTTATAATAATCTTAGTCACACATATATTATAATAAGATATACAATAGTAATATAATTTAACATAAAACATCAAAATAATTACCAGCATTCAAACACACACATAAATAGTTCATTTTATGCAGCTATAGAGTTCATTTATTAAACTGACTCTGGGAGGTTTCAAAGATTGCAATGCCTGCATCAATTAATATCAAGAATTGGAATAAGAAAATGTTATTACCTATAACATTTTTGAATGTGGTGGCTTCAATTTATTTACTGCTCCATGTGTGTTTTATCAACTGGTTGAATTTTTAGGCCTCTGATGCAGTCCTAAAAAATGCAGTTCCATGCTACTTCTTACTCAAGACAGTTAGAAACTTTTTGTGGCTACCAATTATTAAATGGGCATTGTTTCTATCAAGTAGTCTGCTGATGTGCTATCAGACTGAGGCTGGAGTTTATTGCATGTCCTGAACTGCTTAGCACTGCATCATATTCATTTAAAAAAGTCTAATAAGTATTTGATTTAAGACATGTGAATGACTGACTCTAGATATGTGTATGACTGTCAGACAAAATTTTTAGCCCTATTTATATGACCTTGTTGTCATTCTTTTAATTAGTTTTTGAATTCGTCCACTGCTTTGATTAAATTATTAAGATGTCTTTTAATTAATGCTGCTATTTAGGAATTTTAATTAGTAGCCATTGCTAATCCCGGTTGTTTATGGATTTTAATTAGTAGCCATTACTAATTCCTTTTTTGTTTTTATATAGCTTATGAGTATATGCAATAATTGAGGGGAATTTTAATTGTAGGCTTTCATTTATTCTTAATATTTGACTTTCATTATTATTATTATTTTTAACACACACACATTTTTTTTCTTTCTTTAAATTAAATGAAAAGAGAGTATTTTTAACTTCCTGTAAAAGCTTTATTTTTAGACTTTTATAGTTTTAACTTTTCCAAGTTAAATTCTCTCCCCTGAATTACTCTTAAATTAATTCATAAAACTTTATGAATAATGCAGGGTTTAATTTTTCTCCATGCTAACTATATTTTTTTATTTTTTTATTTTTAAAACTCCAAACTTTTATAAACAACAATTCTCCCAACTTATTATGACTTACATATTATTTATTTATTAAAACCATTTCCTTTTACGAAACATATTTTGCTGTGATTTTATTTATTATAATTTTAATTTTAAAATCTTTATGTTCTTTATGAAAATTTTTATTTTTAATAATTGTGAACACAATTTTATGTGGAACATTATCCATTAGTCATACAATATAATTCAAAACTGCCTAACATTATACTAGTAATAAATAAAATACAAAACCATAAAAGAATACAATATTAGATAAAAATCCAAACTTTACCAAAATCCTCACATGATCATGGTTTCATTGACTAAACAAATAGACCTTAAGTGAAAATCAAACTAAAGAAGCAACTTATATATACAAAACAAACAAAAAACCAACTTCCCTTTATATGAAAAGATATCTTTATAAGATTGATAGCCTCAGATTCAAGAAGTTTTATTATTAAAGTTTCCCTTACTCTTCTCTTTAATTCATTCTTTTTATAAAAAATAACCATTGCATTGTCAAACAATATTTTATGACCTGTATTCAATTCATGAATATGTAAAACTGAGTTATGATACCTATGTTTAAGTCTGCTTATATAAACTTTACTCTTTTCATTAAGGCTAAATTTACTCTGACCTATATAAATTTTACTACAACTACAAGGAATCTTATAAATAATACCAAGAATAGATTTACTATCAATCGACTGTTTGAACCAAATAAAGGACTCAAATCAGAACCTTTCTTTCAATGCAACCTTCATTCCTCCTAACAAATGACTATTCTTATAAATCAAATTATAAATTGATGATTTAAATAGTAAAGACATAAACTCTTTATCATTTTAACCATAAAATTTTTTCTATTAGTGTCATGACTATAAATATTATTAAATGCAACATTTCTAACAAATTCATGATTATAACCTAATTCTACATAATCAGCAACAAATTGATGTTTTTGAATATCACCATTATTAGTAAACTTATTAAACCTTCTATTCCTACAACAAAAATTCAATAAAGACATTTTTATATGTACAAGGCTGATAACTATCAGGCCTCATCATACTTCTCAAATTATTAGGTTTTAGAAAATGATTACAAAATAAAACATTATCAAACTTCTCAACACTTAAATCCAAAAGTTTTAATTTTACAAAATCAAATCTACCACACTCAGTAGTAAAATTAATACTAGAATCAAAAGCATTCAATCCATTTAAAAACTCCTCTAATTTTTTTTCTGAATAACAAACAAACAATCATCAACATAGCTAATAAATAATTTTAAAGAAACAGAAAATTGATTAATAACACTACATTCCCAAAAAAACCCAATATAGACAAAACATATTAAAGCAGAAATAACATAACCAATAACCCAACTCTTTAATTTTACAAAAAAAAACATCATTATACATAAAATGCTTTTATAATTTATAATTTGGTATAAGAATAGTTATTTGTTAGGAGGAATGAAGGTTGTATGGAAGAAAAGTTCTGTTTTAAATTCTTTATTGAATGGTTTAAAGCAGTTGGTGGATAGTAAATCTATTCCTGGTATTATTTAAAAGATTATTACAGACTAGAAAAAGGACACCTTAACCATGCCATGTCTAAGAAGCCTTCAAAGAGAAACTCTATTGGAAAAAACAAGCAGCAACTGGAAAGGTCTCTACAAGGAAGAAACCCATGGTGTAGATGTATTTTTGGTGTGTGTGTACTATATTTTTATTAATAGAAAATTTTGTCTTTTTTGTTTCATAAATGTAATAATTTTTTTTTGTATTGTATAAGAATTGATAACAGTAAATACTTCACTAAGTTAAAATATTCCAAATTATTACACTTTTTTTTTGTAAAACTCAGTTAATTTCTTCTTATAAATGGTAAAGTAGCTTATATATATATATATATATAATCTTCTTATAAATGGTAAAGTAGCTTATATATATATATATATATAATCTGCTATAAATTTAAGTCTTTTTCTCTCTTTCAAATTGTCTTCTGGGAAGAATCAAAGATTGTTACTTTGATTTTTTGAAAATCTTTAACAAACTCTTAAAATTTTTAAAGAAAGAACCTAATGAATTTAAAGTTAATCCATGAATAAAAATTAATTGGTTGGCTAATATAATTTTTGTAAAAATGCATTTTTTCAATGAAATGGCTGTTTGAAATGTCATACTATCATGTCATTATTGTTTTTGTTGTTATTAATCAGATATTAAATAATTGTTTTAAAAAATATTTTTTTTAGTCTTAATTACTTTATTCTATCCAATTCCAGTTTCATAAAGTGCTTTATGTGTGCTCTTATATCATGAAAGCATATATTCTAGGCTGTAGTTTTTTATAAATAATAAAAATCCATGATTTATTTAAGATTATTTATAAGCTAATTTATTTATTTATTTCCCTCTTGCTTACAGTAATAAATAAGAATTTTTGGTTCCTGAGCTAAATTCATGCATAACAACTATTGCGGATTTCACTTCCCGGCCAAAACTTTGAGATATGGAAAAAAAGAAACTATATAGAATAAGGGACATATATATTTAGTGTATGGGCATCCAGTTGATAATAATAATGATCATCACCATCATTCTGGTTGGCACAAAGAAAATATTCTTTAAAGCCCATGCACTATATTGTAGTTTAGTTTAGTCTCTATTTGAATTTAAATTTAATTTATGATTGGTCAGTACACTAATGGTACTAAGTGGCCAGAGCATTGATGATGATCATGATCATCATATTTTAATATCCTTAAATTATTGTTTTTGATTATTATATATTCTGATGAATGAGCATTTAGTTTGTGCATGTATGTTTAAATAAATTTCCCAAGTTGGCAAAGGCACAATAGTTAAGCCTGGTTTACAATAGGTTTATTTCAAATCCAATCACTAGATTGTCTGTTGTTTTATTTTTGATTGCTAATCATGCATAATGATAAATGGTTATTTTTTTGGAGTATTACTTATATATTTGGATAGTGCTCATGATCTTATAGTTAGCTGTGCTGATCTTTCAGAATGATCTATCATGCTCATCCCTTTGATATTCAATTTTATATTTCTTTTTTTTTTTTTTGAAAATAAACAAACAATCACTCAGATCCCTGATGGTTTAACCCCTGATTTTCCATAGAGTTAGAAATTAAACCCAACTGAAGTTTATTGATGATCACATACTGGTGGCCATCACCTCAGGTACAACCCCTTATTTTACTAAAATGTTACAATATACACCTGGGTCTCATTTTACATGATAGATAGGTTCCTCAGAAATCACGCGCAAAAGAAATCACACAAAAATAGCCGTAACTTACCTTGAAAAAGGGGGGATATGGATTGTGATTTTTCAAAAATCGCATAAAAGCAAAACACCAACGTAAAATTACTTTAAAATTCAAGCAAAAAAAAATAAGGAAATAAAATATGACTAATAAAAAATTTCAAATTTGAAAAAAATTAATACAAGACAAACCTTTTTTAACTATAATATTTAATTTTATTCAAAATAATATATTTTTATGCATAATTTACAGTACAGTAATTTACATTTTTTATACATGTTTTAATTATTATCACTATTTGCCGATAAACAGGTTCATTTGCAAACTGGTAAAAAAATCAGATTCTTCACAAGAGGAAATACAACTAGCACCAACTTCACTCTCATGTTGTGTTAATGGTTTTCTGGTGACAATGTAATTAGTAAATAATCTTTGAGATGATGATTTTATTAATTGTTTATGAAGCTTGTGATATCCAGACATATGTACAACCATTTAGCTCTCATTGGAATTTAAGAGCACGTTTGTGATTAGTGTCATTAATAAAAAAATAATTTGCCAACTGATTAGAAAGTTGTACCTTATCGAATCATTTTTGCAGTGAAAGTAACAGGTTTCACTTCTGTTTCATTATTTTTTTCTACACTGCTGGGAAAAATTTAATTAAAACTAACAACTAAAAATTAAATTCTTATTTATGTCTTTAATTTTCAATTCTGTTTAAAAATCAAATTTCATTTCACATCACATTAATTTCAGGTCACCTTAAGTAATTTTTAAATTGTTAATTACAATTAAAAATCAGATTTTAATTTTTAATTGTCAAATTTAATTGTGCCCACTGCTATTACTCACCTTTTAAAAATAAACTTGTGGACACTAAATGATTAATAATTGATTACGTTTTTTTTTAAAAAGCAAAAACAGAATGTGATTTACAATGCAAAATTAACACACACAATGTTTGAACAAATTTACATTATAATCTTGTAAAATTTAATGTGTGTACATAAAATGTAGAAATCATGATTTTAATTTCATTATTGCATAAAATCTTACTATTATAAAGTACTGAAAATATTGAAATTATTAAGATGAAAGTCGAACTCCAAAAATGTGCTATTACTTTAAATATGACATAAGTGCGTGAAATTTATTATTTAAAGTTATCAGAGTTCGACTTCCGATCTAATATAGTGTTAACGCATAAAAGAAAACCGCACACAAAAATATTAAGAAGAAACATGAATCGTGTAACTTCAAAATCGCGTTAAATAAATCCGCGTAAAATGAGACCCAGATGTATTTTTTTTCCATTAAAAAAAATTAATTTTGATTATCTAATTCTTATATGACTATCAGTTCTAAAATGTGTGATTTAAGGTTTTATTTGATTCAAACCCTAAGAGCTTTATAAACAATAATCTGTCAAAGTCAAGATTTACTCTGAGACTTTTTTCTTCTTCTTCTTCGTCTTCTTTTTCTTCTTCTTCTTTTCTTCTTCTTCTTCACTGAACAACAAAAAAACATCCTAATTTAATACGTATTTTAAAATCATTAAAATATTATATATCAATGATAACATATATATATATATAAAAAATTTAGAAAAAATCATTAGACATATACATTACTGTCTATTCACAAATTAGCTTTAAGCTTTAAACTTTCTTAAGTAGATATTTTATAAAAATACTATTTTTATGTGTATTTTAATAAAAGCTTTTTCTTAATGGAAAATGCCTACAGTTTATTACTTCATTGATAAAGATCTGTTAGTGGTTTAATTTCACGATTCTTTTGTCTTTTAAATGAAAGATAACACTTGTTTTGATTTAACTTCATGGATTCTTCTTTCTTTTAAATAAAGACATCTAGTTTTGATTGATTTAAATTTATAAATGTAAACTCCTACAAATATATTTAAACATACTAAAATTATTAAACCTCAGAGTTTTTATTAACTTTTTTTTGTAAATTATAAACTGCTTAAAAGTTATAATGCTTGAATATAAATGTATTGATTTACATAATTGAAATATGAAATTAAAAACATATAAACATATGGAATGAAATTTCTTATTTATGCATTTCATTTTTTAAAAAACCTCAATCTACACATATGTTTAATAAAAGTTCATATATATATATATATTGTAATAATAATAAGTTCATATATATATATATATTGTAATGGTGTGCATAAATACAATAGGGTGGTGAAATTAAGACTTCAGCATGCCCCATGAATTATCATATTCAGAATGGGATTAATATAAAAATAAAGAAACTCATGCTTCAAATTGAAACAGTGTAAAACTGTAATGAGAGAGTAAGTTAGTTCTCTAAATCCTAAACTTCTAGATCATCATGATAGAAAATAGCCTTTTATTTACATTATAAGTAGATAGAGAACAGGAAACTTTCTCAGTTATATTTCCAAGTTTATCAATAATTAGTATAATAGTGGGCTAGTTTTTGAATTAATGCCTTGTGATTACATAAACTGAACACATAACATAAACAACGAACATATTCAACTTTACAAACTTTCTCAACATTAAATAATCTAATCACAAGGTTTAGTATTACTAGTGAGACTTTATTACTCGCCAAAATATAAAATAGAAACAAAGAGAATATTTTATTGAATCTTGAATTGAAAAATTTTAACTATAAATAATTTATTAATATTTCTAAAATTGTTAATGTTTATGAAAGAAATCATTAGCATTTAAATGTTCTCAGGGTAAAAAAAAAATTAAATTAACAACATCAAGTATAGCATAATGATTCCACGTACTGATAAGCGATAAAAAATTAATAAATCACAAAGTTACTTTAAGTGAAATAAGTGGTATATCTTTTATTATGATTTATATTTATGCATCTGGTAAAATGGCAATAATAATAATCAAACAATGACATATAATATCTATCTTAATTTCAATATCATTCATAATCTATTGTGTTTTAATAAGTTGGCACAGAAGAGAGAATTTCCAGGTAGCTGGAGTAATACAAGAGTAAGGCTATTATTTAAAGGGAAGGGTAAGGATCATAGAAAGCTAAACAATTATAGACCGATAGCAGTAACAGCAGTGCTATGCAAAGTTTTCTCATATATGGTGGTTGGAAGGGTTGCAAAATGGATGGAAGATAATAATATAGTGGGAGAAATGCAGGAGATTTTCGATCAGATAGGTGGATAGGAGATAGTTTATTTGTAGTTACACAACTTATGGATATGAGTAGGAATACAGGTTGACAGATATATATGGTTTTTATAGATATAGAGAAGGCATATAATAGAGTAAATAGAAATAGATTATGGATAAGTTTAGTAAATTTGGGAATGGATGGAGCTTTAGTGGATATTACTAAGAAATTATATGAAAATAATTACTACACGTATCAATTAGGGAATATAGAATCAGTTAAAGTTAAAAATGGGATGGAAGTAAGGCAAGGATGTCCTCTGTCACCAATTTTGTTTTTGTTGTATTTGAGAGAAATGGAGAGAGCAATAGAAAGACTAGGAAGAGGGGTAGAGATACCATTAATAGGTGGCAAGGGAGTATATACATTGTCAGGTCTTTTATTTGTGAATGATGTTTTTTTGTGTGCAGAAAGAAGGGAAAATATGGAAGTTATGCTGAAAACATGCAAGAAGGTGGGTAAAGAGATGGAATTAAATTTAGTGAAGAAAAATCAAAAGTAATGATGGTTAATAGTGGGGAAAGAGAAAACAAAGAATTTTTCTTGGAGGGTATAAAGTTAAGTGTGGTGAATAGATATAACTATTTGAGAATTGTTTTATGCAATCAGAGAAATTTCTTGGATGAATGGGAGAAAAAATTGATAAATGAAGCAAAGAAAAGAAAGGGATTGCTAAAGAAATTAACAGTGTTCTCCTATAATAAATATGATGTAGCTAAAATTGTATGGAAGGGAGTGGCAATAACAGGGTTAACATATGGTAATGATGCATTATGTGTTAGTAAAGGGGTATTAGATTACTTAGAAAAAGTACAAAGAGAAATAGGAAGACATGCATTAGATGCAGAAGTGTGTACAGCAAAGAAGGCAATTCAAGAAGAAATGAGATGGTCAACTTTTTATATGAGCAATGCAAAAAAGCAAAATGAAAATGTTTGGTAGATTGCAGTTTATGGATAATAAAATAATAGCCAAAATAATAATTAATTGGGTTATGAATAAAGGCAGGCAACAAGATGGGCGTAAAAGGTAATACATTATGCAGAAGATTTAAATAAAGAATTTATGTCAATATACTTATACAACAGGTGGGATGATTGTTTTAGAAGAACTGTTGAGTGTTTGAGTGTTAAGAAATAAGATAGAAGAATAAATGCATTAATAAATAATAAGGAGTTGGAGAGATAGAGAGCTAGTGTGGAGAGTAAAAAGAGTTTAAATATTTATAGAAGTAAACAGAATATTGGGTGTGAGTTAATTTATGATAAATAGCAATGAAAGTAGTTTACTGTTTAAGGCTTGAATGGGATCTTTAGCAACAAGGGAATATACATGTAAATGGAGAAATATGGGTGATGCTGTGTAAGGAAGGTATAGAAAATATTAGGCATCTGTTAATTGAATGTAAATTCATGAAAGCAGAAAGGATACAAATAATGAAGTTGTGGAAGAATAAATATGAACAAAGTGATTATACAGAAAGTGGCTTATTGGTTTTTATGCTGGGTTTGGGAAAAGATCAAGGTTTTTAGATCTAAAGGCTATGGAGTCGACAAAGATTATGTTGTGGAAATAGGATGGAGCAGGGTAGAAAAGAACATGGGAAAATTTGGGGTGGGGAATGTAAAGAGGTTCAAAGTGGTTAACAGGTTTCTCTGGGTATAGTTGTTGAGAGATTCATGACTCCATATAAGAAGAAGTCACAATGCATCACATCAAAACATTTGTTAACTGTAGCTACTGAGTGACATTTGTATGTGAGTGAGGACCACTTACTTTTAAAAAGTGCAATAATAGATAAATAATATTTTTATTAGAATATTATCATTCAAAATCATAGATACATTCTTGAAAGTAGGATCACATTAACTTTCAATCAAAAAATATCAACATTCTAATCATACTGTGCTAAATATGGATACATCCTATTTGAAACTATACTACTTTTTTAAAATGTAAATGCAAATTTCTTAGATTAATCCTTTACAAAAAGTCTTCAATTATGGACAAAAGAATTAATATATTCAATTATGTCACAGTTAAGTTTGAGAATTTAATGAGTTTATCACTAAACTATACCATTTCTAATATACTAAACTTTCATGAATAGAAAAAAGACCTCTAAATGCATATATAAAGAAATACACACACAAAATATATATATATAATATTAATAGAATGGTCTAAATTTTCTTACATATCTTATGATGAACCTATAAATTATTTACTGAATGAAAAATAAACATTAATAATACTAACAATACATTATGTTTATACATATATATGTTCCCCATGAAAAGAAATGATAATAAATTGAATATAAACATTTATTGTGTATTAAAACAATATATATAGTACATATATATATATATATATATATATATATATAATATAGTGCATATACATAAGGTATATAAATTAAAACAATAAAAAATGACACCTAATAACTTGTTTATCTTGATGAATCAAAAAATTTACAATCAATCATGCACACTTTAATTCTAAAAAAATGATCAGATCAATTATCAGTTAATATCTCTCTTTTTTTGAAACTCAACAGGTATCTGATGCACAATTATTTATCCTTGCAAAATTGAATAAACCTGTCAGATGACCCCTAATGATGAATATATGAGTTCTGGAACTATTTAAATTGATTTTCTCAAAGTATCCTCTTATTCTGATTAAGCAAAGATAGATCAATAGATAATGACACAATTATTTCAGATATTTTTAGATGATTCTTAAGTTGATTTCTGGGTTAGGGATAGCTATTCATTTTCATAATGATTTCTCTTCAAAAGCAGGCCTATTGATGATTTCTGCTCTTCCTACAAATGGTAATTATTAGAGAGGATTAAGCAGGGAAAAAGTAAATTCCACAGAATGCAACTTTTCCTTTATTCTGCTATTCTTTAATGGAATTGACACAGACAATGTTCTGCAATTATGTCACATAAAAAAAATGAAAGAATTAATGCTGGAAAATTTGTTAATTTTCCTCTAATGCCCATTGTTAATAATAGTCCTTTTAGTTACAATGACATCTAGCCTACACTTTCATATGACATTGACTTTAACTCTATTGTAATCCTAACTATTGATCCTCAAAAAATCTTAATATTTTACAATGGTAATATATATATATGTTCTGTATAAACATAACAATTTATGATATTTAAAATAAGCAAATAATTTTATAATGTAAATATATTTTAATATTTTTAAATATAAATTAAATATAAATTAAGATTTTTACAACAATTCATATTTTTTTTTATCCATTTGATATATTATTACCACCATTATCAAATTTCAGAATCATGAATAAACATATATACCACAAAAGAAGGTGAATAAATAAATAATAATAACAGCAAAAAAAATTGCATCAAAATCAAATAAAGATTGTAAATAAAGGAAAAAAAATTTCACATTTTTTTTCTGTAAGATTAAAAAAAAGATTGTGATGTTTATAATTTGTCAAATCTATAAATAAATAAAATATGTAAATGCTTCAAAATTATCCTTCATTAATAAACTATATAAATATTATACAATAGAAAAAATAAATATCTTTTTAGATATATATCTGTGTCTGTTAAATTAAATATTTTTATGGATTGTTATTATAATAAAGAACAGAAATAAAGAGACGATAGCCATGTAAACAGAAATAACTTTTGCCTTTTGATGTTGCTAGGAAACTAGAAATTACTACTGATTCACAAACCTCATAAGACTAAACAAGTTTTCTCCATTAACCTATAATAATTTTAGTTTTTTATGGCTTAATGGATAAAATTCTTAGTGTTTTAACATTTAAATAAATATATCTTTTATAATTGTGATTGACTTTAAATTATGCAAAGTCACATGAACACATTTAAGCACTATAATAATTATAAAATTTATAAATGTTGCCATTAATTTTTAAATAACTTTTTATTTTTAACACAATTCTTAATAGCCATTCTATATAGCTAGTATTTTATGCATGATATAATTTTTTGATAAAATTTTTATATGATTTGCAATTATGCTTGAGATGAGATTCTCCAGAAAGTATTCTTAAGTCACATGTCAAAATAGGAAAGTAATTAATCCAAAACAGGATTGTCAATAATAGTAATGATAGCTATTTTTCATCCTTGCTCCAGCAATATGTTACAAACTGATAATACTAATTACCACTGCAACATATAAAACTAATAAAATAATTTTCAAGTTTCCAGGATCATTTATTTTTTAACATATTTATTAGAAAAACAACTTTAAAAAATAAGAAGTTATGAATGACTTGTTATCAAAAAAATTGATTTCTTTCTCATTATACCAATTTAAAAAGTGCATTAAATAATATAATTAATTTTTTATACTAACAAATAAATTTTTCTTTAAAAAAACAATAAGTCTATTCTATTTTTTTATTTAATTTTAGAAATTTCATTATTTTAAAATAAATAAAAATACAAATACTTTGATTTTAAAGTAATGTATTTTTAATTACCATTATAAAAATTTATCTATATATTTTTTTAATTTAAAAAAGAAGATAAATTATTTCACTTTTTTTTTGCATTTAGAAATAATGACAATATTAAAATTTTTACAATTTAATGCAAAAGTTTATATTACTATTTTATGCATTACTATAATGACCAAAATAAATGTAATATTTTAAATAAATATTATACAACATATTTTTTAATTAAAAAAAAAAGTTATATTTTTTTCACAATTAAAAAAAGTGAATATATTAAAATGTATGCAATTTAATAAAATACTTTTAAAAGACTTTATTTAACTTTATGAAATGTTATATTTGTATACCAGTCCACATCCTATGAGATAAAAGACTCAAATCAATTAGAATTGTTGATTGAATTAGAAATGAAGTGTTGGTGGCCTAGTGGTTAGCATAGCTACTTTCCAAGCAGCTGACCTGGTTTCGCTTCCCTGTCAACACATTTGACATATGAAACAAAAAGCTGTTTATTTCCCTTTTTGAGTGTAAAAAGGAATTGCTGTCAAGCATCAGTGGTTGAGAGGTCAATGACAGCTGCTTTACAAGCAGTTGTCTTGGGTTAGCAGGTTCACTTCCCGGATGATGCTATGACACATAAGAAAAAAAAGGAATTGCTTATTATTAGCTTCAGCTTTCTTTCCTTGTCTTTATTCTCTGTCACATATGACAAAGGTTAATTAAATAAAGGTTCATATTTTTAGTTTGTAAGATATTCATTCAGATATTTATTTTGTATCCTTTATTATAATATTTCATTATCTATTCAGTCCCAAGTTTTATTTTGCTTGGTATTTTTGCTAAGTAATATTTATGATTATTCCTGTTTTGACTTGTAAATCATGTTTTTAAGATAATATTTTACAGATATTTTGGTCTGCCTTTGTGGTGTTTTAATTCCATACTTAGTAAATATAATCAAACTATTTTCATTAGGTTCCAATATTTTTTGTCAAATATATTTGGCTTGCATTCATTAGGTATTGTTTTTTACTATTTTATACTTGGTATGTATATTTGATATAAGTTCAAATGATTTTTGGTTTGTATCTGGAAGATATATTTAATTTATTTTTTAAAAAATGTAATTCTTATTTCCAAATTATCGTCTTAAGTTTCATTTAAATATTAGACCAATAAATATTACTATGGGTGTTATGACTGTTTCATTTTTTTATACTTTTTCACCATGTGCAGATTGCAAATACTTTAAACTGGCTTGAGTAACTTTTAATTTTGTTAGAAAGCCAAAAATATTTAGTTTTAAATAGAGTAGTACTCTTATAATTTGTTCTCTGGACTATTAAAACATTATTTTGAACACCACTTATGAATGAATTAAGATATCATCAACATTATTTTATTTCAGAAATTTATAATTTTTCAGTGCACTGTTATTTAATAGCAACTTACCAAGATTTAGGGAACACAAGTTGATCTTACCATGGGTAATCAAAAAATAGAATAATTAAAAATGAAACATCTGGTAATGCAATTAAATATTAATATATGAAAGATAAAAAATTAAGTATCTGATAAAATATCAAAAGATGGGCAAAGATTAAGCATTTGATAAAATGTAAAAAAGATGACTAGGATTTAAATATTTAGTAAAGAACTTGTTTGAGAAAAAGCAGATACAAGACCTAATTCTTCAATGCATAGAAAAGACTAACTTGAATCCTTTGATAATTAAAAGACAAAATGCATTTAAAAAAATGTCCAATAAATATCTAATTTTATGCTTATCAAAATGTCATCTATTTTTCTATTATTTTGTGTCATATATCTATGTTATGGCTGCAGAAAAGAGTTTGCTTTTAACTGAAAGAAGACCCTTTGATTCCTCTTGGATGCCTTAAAGGAACCGAGCAGGGCAAATTCCTAATGTCCACTCCATACGTTCTTCTCATTGCAGCTGTTATTACTATGTGATTATTCATATAGTATACAAACATGGATGGGCTGCTCACCAACACGCATTAGCCAGTGTGGTGAGTTTATTGGCTTTTTACCTCCAAGTTTAAGAATATTTTTTCCAATATATACAATCATGACAGACAAAAATAAATCATGGCCCTTATTCCCAGGAGGCTGTAAAGTCACCAACCAAGGCAGCGGTTGGTGGCTGAAGGCAGAGGGTGCTAAGAATCCCCTGATTGTGGACTCAGGCTGCCATTTGATGATGACTTTTTATTTAGGTACTTACAACTGCAGATCACTTTCAAGTGAAGGAAGATTGCAAGAGTTAGAAGAAGAACTGTCTTATATTAAATGGGACATTATTGGACTTTGTGAAGTTAGAAGAAAAGGTGAAGAAACAATTGATTTAAAAAGTGGACATATACTCTACTATAAAGGCACAAATATTGGAAATACAAGTGGAGTAGGATTCATTATAAATAAAAAATGGAAGAATAACATTGTGGAGATTGATGGTGTATCGGACAGAGTGGCAAGATTAGTTTTACAACTTAATAGCAGATACCAAATGCAGATAATTCAGGTTTATGCCCCAACAAGTTCTCATAGTGATGAAGTTATAGAAGATTTTTATATGGATGTACAAAAGGCTTTTGATCAGAGTAAACAACATTTTAAAATTGTTATGGGAGACTTTAATGCTAGAATTGGTAAACAAATGAAAGATGAAAATGCTGTAGGTAATTTTGGTTATGGTAATAGAAATGAGAGAGGACATAGACTTGTGGAGTTTGCAGAAAAAGAAAAACTTTATATTATGAATTTTTTTTTTTGAGAAAAATGTTAAAAGGAAATGGACATGGAAGCATCCAAATGAAGGTACAGCAGAATTGGATTATATTTTGACTAACAGAAAATACATATTTCAAGATTGTAATGTTCTTAATAAATTTAACACAGGAAGTGATCATCGATTAGTAAGATGTAAGATACATGTTAATGCAAAACTAGAGAGACAAAAATTATTAAGAAAAACAATATTTACAGTTGATATTCCTAATCTTCAGAAACATTCTAATGAATTTAAATTAGAACTTACAAATCGGTTTCAAGTATTAGTAGATTTTGAACATGATTCAGATTTGAATGACATTAATAGGAAAATAACTGATACACTTTTAAAAACTGCAACAAAGATAGCTGGTAGAAAAAAGCAGCAATTGACCAATAAAATTTCTACTGAGACTAGAGAATTTATGAAGAAAAGAAGGAATATGAGGATATACAACAATGATGCATTAAAAAAGATTGAATATCTCGAATTTTGTAAAATGGTGTGGAAAAGAGTTGAAAATGATATAAGAAAGTATAATTGTGAACTAGCAAGGAAAGCTGTAGAAGAGAATAAAAGTCTAAAGAGTGTAAAACAACATTTTGGTATTGGTAGGAAATTTATATCTGCAATAAGAAAAAAAGATGGCATTATTACTAAAAAGAGAGATGACATCATGAAATGTGTAGAAGACTTCTATCAAGAATTATATAGTAATAAAGAACAAGTGCCTCCTATACCTATTATATCTTCCGAATTGCCCAGAATTTTGAATGAGGAAGTGAGACATGCAATTAAATTTATGAAGAAAGGGAAGGCTCCAGGTAATGATGGAATTATAATTGATATATTAAAAGAAGCAGGTGAAGAAATAGAAATTTTTTTAGCAAAGTTATATACCAAATGTCTAAATGATAAAGATGTACCAGATGATTGGAAGAATGCAGTATTAATATTAATATTTAAAAAAGGTGATAAAGAAGATATTAGAAATTACAGACCTATCAGTCTTTTATCAGTTTTATACAAAATTTTTACTAAGATAATTACAACTCGTCTACAGAAAACACTGGATTTCCACCAACCAAGAGAACAAGCTGGATTTAAAAGTGGTTTTAGTACAGTAGATCATATCCAGGTATTGAGAGAAGTTATAGAAAGGACAAATGAATATGAGTTGCCATTATGCTTAGGATTTGTAGATTATGAAAAGGCATTTGATTCTATAAACATTTCTTCAGTGATTAAAGCATTGGATCATCAAGGTGTAGATCCAGGATATTGTCATATTTTAAAGAATATTTATAAAAATGCAACAGCAACAATTAGATTACATAATGATAGTAGGAAAATCAACATTGAAAAGGGTGTAAGACAGGGTGACTCCATATCTCCAAAACTTTTTACAGCAGTGCTGCAAGAAGTATTTTGTGGATTAAAATGGGAAGCTAAAGGAGTGAAAGTAAATGGAGATTATTTAAGTCATTTAGATTTTGCAGATGATGTAGTTGTTTTTGCAAATAATGCTTTAGAGCTACAGGAAATGTTGCAGGAGTTATCAGATGAAAGTAGGAAAGTAGGACTAAAGATAAATGTTAAAAAGACTAAAGTAATGTTTAATAGATTTTCTCAAAATATGAAAATAAAGATTGATTATGATGAGTTAGAAGAAGTTAACAGTTACAAATACCTTGGTCAGATTATTAATACAGATGGAAACATAATGGATGAAATTAATCATAGAATTAAACTTGGTTGGAGTGCTTTTGGTAGAAATAACTTGATACTAAAAGGAAATATGCCTATGTGTTTGAAAAGGAAGGTTTTTAATAAATGTGTTTTGCCAGTTCTTACTTATGGATCTGAGACTTGGACACTTAATAGAAGAGCAATACAGAGACTTCAGACCACTCAAAGAAGTATGGAGAGATGCATGTTGGGAGTAACAAGAAGAGATCGAAAATGCAATGTATGGGTAAGAGAACAAACAGGTGTTACTGACCTCATTGAAAAAATTAAAAGACTGAAGTGGAGTTGGGCTGGACATATTGTTAGAAGAGATGATAATAGATGGACAATTAAAATTTTAAACTGGACTTCAAGAGATTGTAAAAGACCCAGAAAGAGACCACATGTGAGATGGATGGATGAAATAAGAAAGTGTGCAGGGGTGATGTGTAGAAGAGAAGCTAAAGATATGAAAAGATGGATTGAATGTGGAGAGATCTTCATCCTGCAGTGGATTGATAATGATTGATGATGATGATCTATGTTATATTCGATTTTTATGTAATAGGTTTCTCATCTGATTCCTTTGATAGATTTTATCATATAGTCAGTGAGTAAATATTTAGTGAGCAGGTTCAAACTGAGTTAAATTTTCATTATGATTGATATTTATCATCATACAATTTTTTTTCTGCATTAAGGCATCTAATGTTGTGGGGTTTTTTAAAAATTAATTTTCTTTTCAACTTGTCTTTACTTTTTTTAATAAAAACTAATCAAAATGATAAAATGGTTGTCTCCTATATAGTTCTTTATCATATCATTATAATGACCACTCCAAAAATTATAATCTCTTTATTAAAATACCCAAAAATCCTCTCATATTTAAAAAAGAGAAAATATTATATGTTTACTTAATAACTCTCTTTGAGTTTCACAATTATCTATGGATAATTCTTTGGTGACATTTCCTGTACTACTTTTTATTTACTGCATCAATCATAATTTTTTTTTATATAATCCTTACCAATTTTTAACTTTTTTATAGTTTTTTAATAAGTTTTATGGCTTTATCTATATTACTTTTATTTTTTTCTATATAATTCCAGACACATTTGTCTTTATTTAGAGTGTTTTAGTTACGATTTTACTTCATTAACACTTAAATAAATTAATATATATATATATATGTGCTCTGCGCACAGGTAATGAAGCTATTAATAAATTGTCATGAAGTTATCAAAATTTTTACCGCCAAGCGCTTTCGAGACAGTCTACAGTCCCATATTCATGGTGAGTTATTTTGTTAATAACTGTAAAATTATGCTAATTTTATGCAAACTTATGTGCAGATGGTACGTGGACCATTTACGAGATAAGGAATAGCAGGCCTCTCTTCTGTTGATTGCCGATGGGTCAGCCACAATGAAGTAAGCTTCCCTAACTTTACGTTTGGTGTCATTTGTTTCAGAGCAAACGACACTGGCTGTGGCAGGTAGAAAAGCATGTCCAGTGTTTTTCTCATGTTCACTTTTAAAAGTCTCATTTTTCTTATTTTTTTTAGATTCAATTGGTTTCAATAGTTTTTTTTTATCATTTTCTATTAACTTTTTATAAATTTTTCATGATTTAAGCATTTTTTCTTTCATTTTATTCAATTTTCAGCTTCTCTTACATTATTTAATAAAAATGGCCAATAATAATTTCTTTGCTTTTATTGTGTTTTATTATAGTTATTACTCAATGGTTTTACTTTTGTACTTTAATTATCTATTTTATATTGGATTTGAATTATTTTTTTTGGATTTCATTACCATGACTATTCACAAACTTCTGTAGTCTCAATAATCTCATTGGTTAAATTTATTTATTAAGTTTATATATATTAAACCATGAATGTGCATAGATGTTATCATAAGTAAATCACATCATCATAGCCAAAGCTAAAAATAAACCAACAAAATATTAGCAACTTGTTGTCAAGGCAACCCATTGATAATGGATTATCTGAATATTGCCATGACAACATATTTCTGATATTCTATTAGTTTAATTTTAGCTTTGACTGTGATGATATTGTAATGGGCACATACGTACGTTACATTGTTTTTTTATTAGTAAACATGAAAAGAATAAAAGTTCGCAAATAAAACTTCCTTTTTAAGAATTAAAAATTGAAAATTAAAATTCTATACTAAACTCATATATATATATATAATCGCACAGATGAAAAAAATTATTAAAATAAAACTATTAAAAATAGAAAAGGTATTTTAAAAACAAAAACTTAAAAAGATTTAGAGATAAAAATATATCTTTAAGTTTGAAAACAAATTAATTGGTGTTATTGAAAAATGGAAATGATTGTTTTAATTAGTTAAATGTAAACTAGCCTTGGGCATTTAAATGTATAAGCAATGGTCAGATAGGAGAGAAAAACAATGGAATCGGACCTCAGCGAAAGGACCATCACATCGATGACGTAATGTCAATTGAATCCTTAAAATTAATATAAAAGGAAAAGTTTGGAAATTATTAGGAGTTATTACGATGTGACTATATGTGTTAGTGCGGAGTTGAAGGAGAAGGGATTGAAAAGATGCACTCTTCAATCCCTCCAGTTTTGTTAAAAAAAAGAAATGACAATGTTTTTTCTACATTAAGGACCAGCTAAACTAAAAGACCTCTGGAAAAATAAAAAAACAATGGCTAACTCAACCAATCTCTTTAGGATGGCATGGGAATTTACATTCAAATGGCAAGCAATAGATAAAAATGAACTATTTAAAACCGTAAGAACTTTATAATTAATGAACATTAAATTAAAAACTTTCCGTATTTAAAATAATTGCAATA
The DNA here is from genome assembly GCA_028023455.1 of Epiperipatus broadwayi. Classification (NCBI taxonomy): domain Eukaryota; kingdom Metazoa; phylum Onychophora; class Udeonychophora; order Euonychophora; family Peripatidae; genus Epiperipatus; species Epiperipatus broadwayi. The sequence continues at coordinate 12,742,052 of JAQFVV010012401.1, forward strand.
GAATTTTATCTGACCAACTTTATTTACTAATAAGTAATTTTAATTTGATGTATTTCTTTTGTAAAATCATTTCCCTTTATTTTTTTTGTTCTTTTAAGTTTTATTATGACTGTTTTGTTTTTTGTTAAATTAAATTATATAAATGTTAAACTTAAGTCGGGCGTGAATGGCTATATAGATTTGTAAAGTTATATTAGGGGAGGGTAATCTTAGGTTATTTGTTTCATAGTTAAATTGGGTCAGTGGATTGGATATATTGGTGTAATTAGTAGATGTAATATGAGATTCGCTACAGGCAGAATCGCTTTATACACCGCACACTTCTTTTTTGGCCTATGGAATGCGATTCGTAAGTCGGCAAAATGACCGCAGTCCTTTCCTATGGAGTTTTTTTTATTGCTCTTCTTGTCAGATAGATGTTGTATTCCTATCTGACCAGGGGCAATTTCTCCTCTTAATCTTTTGTGCTGCTGTATTTCATATTACATTGAATGCATCAATATATCAGATGAATTCACATTAGTTTGACTGCGAACTTTTGGCCTAAGGTTAAATAAGGATAGAATATTTCCTTTCAAATGCAAATCTATGTAGTCTATTCATACTCAACACTTTAAATAAAAATGCATTAAATTTAAGTTGGGTATGGAAGTTGCATGGATTCATTATCGGTTAATTATGTTTTTGGTTTTCATATTTGATCAAAATATATAGACATTCAGTAAATAATGATACCTTATGGTGAGTATCTAAAATGTATTTTTTCGGATGTCTTTTAAGTTATTGGTGTCACTGTGGTATCTTATGATGAATACCAGTGGGTTTCTTGTATTCCCTATGTAATTGACAGTATTAATGATTTTGTATTTTGATTGTTTATGTTTATTTTGAAATGTTTTTGACCGTGTAATCTATGTAACCGATCTATACTCAACATTATAAAACAAACTTTTATAAACCCTTCTGTGCCAACTAATAATAGTATAAAAATTAAAATGTAAATTAAAATCTAACATAAAAGTTAAAAATAATGTTAAATGTTAAAGTAAACATGCTAAAATAATAATGTTAAATTTTATATATATGTGCGTAAATAAATGTTTGTATGTTAATTACTGGCAGTGGCTTATTTTATTCTTTTTTATACATTCTTAGATAGGAATTTTTTATAAAATATAAATCTCTGTTATTCCACTGAGCTAGTGACAAGGGGCTAACGACCGGAATCAAAATATATTAAATCAAAATAAATATAAAAAAATTTTTTTTGACTTATGTATCTGCCTACTTTATAAATTTTTCTAGGTTCAAATGCCTAGATGGCACCCTGTAGTGTAGATTACGTTAGTCTCCCTTTCTCTGGATCGTTATAATATATATATTCTTATAGCTTTGAAATTTTTTTAGTTGATATTTTATACAAATCTCTCTGGCTCTTTTTTTTCTTTCAAATGAAAGGTTATATCAGATTCTTAATATTGGTCTTCCAAATAAATTATGATATCTATAGACTCACATTATATGTTGTCTGATATATAATGGTATAAAGAAAGAATTATGATAGCCTTAATTATCAGGTTCATTTTGGTGAACTACTTCTGTTGTGATAAAATAAAATGATTTTAAAAATGTTTGTGTATATGAGATGTATTGCAATAGTAAACTATTTTTTCTATCTATATATGCAATCTTACAGACAAGACATATTTTTACTAGAATATCATATCTTATTAGGCAATTAATCAGTAACCTCTATATTAATTACAAACTAGAATTTTGACAGTAAAACGTAAACCCTAGCCATTTACAAATATATTAAATCGGGATATTCAGTTTCCATAAACACTTATATAAAAGGAAAAATAAATTGAAAATAAAGAACTAAAATTGGATTTTTAATAGCGACATATTTATTCAATGTCAATAGTGAATAATAATAATAATAATAATAATAATAATAATAATAGTAGTAGTAGTAGTAATAATAATAATAATAATAATAACAACAACAACAACAACAACAACAATAATAATAATAATAATAATAATAATAATAATAATAATAATAATAATAATAATAATAATAATAATAATAATAATAATAATAATAATAATAATAATAATAATAATAATAATAATAATAATAATAATAATAATAATAATAATAATAATAATAATAATAATAATAATAATAATAATAATAATAATAATAATAATAATAATAATAATAATAATAATAAACATGCAATTTCTAGATATATTTGTTTGAATATGATCAGTTGAAAACTTAAGAAAGTTAATCAGGTGCATATTATTTTAATTGCTAGATGAAATAACTTTCAAAATTTAAAATATTTCTAAATTGATTTTAATTCTGTTAGCATCAAAAAATATTTTCATGTAATACATATCTTAAAATATGACCATTCTTATCATGAGTATCAAATATTTATAAATATAATCTACCAGTAAAAAATCATGAGACATATAAATTAAAATGATAAATAAATTAGATAAGTAGGGCACTAAAATGTCTTTGTCGACTATTTATTAAAAACTTATATGTTTAACAAAAGAAATGAAGAACATGATGAGCAAACTCTTGTTGAAGAATCAGTCATTGTTAAATATAAAATGGCTGATATCTTTGATATACATATACTGACGTTTTTAATTAAAAAATTCCACTGAAGGACATTTAAAAATTTAGGTGAACTTGGTGATAAACTTTTGACTTATGAAAGCAATGTTTTTAAAGTGGAAAAAGTTATAAGTTATTGGATTTTCACGCATGGTTGCATGAATAATCTGTTATTTTTCTCCATTAAAGAATAATTTTGATTATGAATTAAAGATGGAGACATGGTTAAAATAGATTTAGAAGTTTATGTTTTAATGGTGCTCTCATAATCATTACTGAGAAATCTGAAAACAAATGTGTTAGGCCAAGGAGTTGATGTCATACAAATCAGAGTTGTCAATAAGTTGTTTTACTGACACTGAAAACGATTTACTGAAAGTGTTGCCATAAGTAAAATAGCATCAATAGATGATATTAAATGGCAGAATTTAAAATAAACTTATTTGGGTAAGGTAACAAATTAATTTTATAGATTATCATATTTTATTTACATATTCTCAATCTTTTAAAAAAATCTATGAATGAAAAAGTAGAAAAGATAATCAAAATAGCACTTGAAAATATAAAAAACAAGTTCAGAATTAAAAATTATTACAGTTCTCAAAAATAAAATTGGGAAAGTTGTTTTCACATGAAAGCAAAAAGTTGATCATAAAGCAAAATAATAATAATAATATTCTTACCTAATGGAATAATCAAAAGGCTATTGTAATTAAAAATGAAGACATTTTAAAAAAGACAATAATAACATTTTTAATTTAGCACGTACAGATTATTCTAATCATGGAGAAAATGTATGCAATTTCAATGCAAACAAAATAATCAAATTTCTTACCTTTCTCATCGATTTTGGAAAATTAATTAAAACTTTTAACATAAAAGGGTGTGATTGTCTAAAAATTTGTGCTAATGGCATTTTGCTTGTAATCATATGTTGGTCTATTTTTACCACTTAGAATTAATTGTTACATATCTTTAGAAAAGTTCAAACTTTATTTAAACTTCCCTATTAGTAATAGCACAGAGATTAGTACGTAAGATAAGGTTTCAAATACTATTACTCTTTTTTTTTTCAGATATTGCAGGCCTAGTCAGTGACAGTACTAGCATGGTAAGTAAACAAGACTTTTAGATCTATGAATATTGAATTTAAAGTGATGCTATAATTCATCTAAGAATAATCAGTAGAAATTTCACATACTTATCTATGAGAATCCTTGTCATTGGTCCACTTTTTTCTTCAAGGTCAAAGTTTAACAAATCGTTTTCAAACATTATGAGTTATCACACTAAGTTATTTTTATTTTCCATCATTAAGTAAAACAGTTTGTGAAGTTATTTGCCATTATTAAGTAATCAGCTTTTTCTTTTTTTTTCTTTTCTAATATTCTTGACTTTTCTCAATTGAACATATATTCATTATACATTTGTGGTTTGCTACATTAAATATATCAGGTTTTTTTTTTCCTCTTTAATCATTACTTTAATTTTTGCATCATTAATTTTTCAATGGATCAGCTGATTTCTTCACTAAATGTCTTCCACATTTACAATATTTTACAGATGCAATATTCGTTTTTCAGCATTTTCAGATTGATTTTCTAAAGGTTACGATTCCTTATTCTGCACCAATTAATCATTGTAGTTTTTCTTAATTGATGGCTATTCATAATATGTATGAATACAGTAGTACCTAAATTTGTTTTTTTATGTTAATTTTTATTGTTTTGAATAAACATTCTTTATAAGAGTGTGTTCTATGGAACAATTTTCAAATGACTGGTTTTTGAAGAAACATCTATTGCTCTATTCTGTAGTAATAGTAAAACTCTAAATTTATTTTTATTATAAGAAAAGCTTATGAGAAAAACATTTAAGAATGCAAATTTTTATTAAAATTCTATTATGAATTTAATTTTAAAAAAATATGTTATCAATGTGTTTCCAAAATGTTTGTCATAATACTTTATGATGTGATCCTAAACAATTTCATTATCATTATAATAAAATCATACTTTAGGTAGAAATACTTACAGTTGTGATTACAATGTTTCTTATGTAAATGTTGCTGATAAAAGGTGATTGCAATAAGCCAGTAGAAATTTCTTGATTTTGTTGAAATAATTTTGGGTTGTATTGAAAATATATTGTTGTTATACAAAATATTAAGGGTTCTATTATGTTACTAATAGGAAGAATTAATTATACTGGTTTAAAAACTATTAATTTATTTAAACTTTTCCTTATAGTAGACAGTGCTTTATTACAGGATGTATTTGTGAATAAATTCTTTATACTGGCCTTTGAGTGTTCCATCATCAGATTTTCAATTGGATAAATGGTTGAAACATTGGAGTGTGAAGTGGATTGAAGCCTGTCCATTAAAGTATGAAGATTGGCTATCTTAATATATGTGTAGAGATGATAATCTGGATCAACTGATGAGTGCTGGTTTAGATGAAATAGCTATATTGGTGATTATTTATCTTTTCAACATATATGTGTTCAAGTGTATCAGTGTTATGAGATAGAGTGGAGAGTGGTGGGTCATGTGAAAGTCTGTGCTCATATACCCTATATATTACATATATAGACACAGGTATATAATAAGCCTGTGTTTCAGTTAGTAATGTATTATAATTTTTGTCGTTGATAATATTGTATTTATATATTATTAGTATTTATTTTGTGTGAATTATTTGCTTTGGTGAAAGATCAGTTATTTGCTGAGCCACACCATTTGCTAAATTATATATATATGAAAAACAAAAACAAGTTTTAATCATGTTAAAACCTGCTGACGCTTGTATTTATGATCATAGATGGCGTTTTTACCAAAAACACGATCAAGCGTTTGTTTACATAAACGATCAAAGAGTCAGAATTAACTACCTCTTTCGTTTTAGCCCACTTTCAGATCAGCTGATTTCAAGCTATTTGCTATCATCAGTGAAAGACAGAGCCAAGAAACTAGATCTAAAAACTGACTCCAAGTGTTTATGCACAGAGTTTCTATCAGTTTGCAAGCATGAAATTTTTCAGACCGATAAAGTCTTCAGATAGTTAATTCTGACTCTTTGATCGTTTATGTAAACAAATGCTTGATCGTGTTTTTGGTAAAAACGCCATCTATTCACATATATATAATATTATGATTCGATGTCTGTATTTTTAAAGCAATATACGTAATTATATAACTGAATATTTGTAAATACAGTAACTAAATAATTAAAAAATTTTATCCACTTAGGAGCTCTTTCGATTATCCCAGTAATCTGTGTCAACTAAAGCTTTGAAATGCTAAACCAAAATAAATCAAAATAAATCATAATAAATCTTGTCAATATGGATTTAAATTTGATTATAAAAATATGAAAATTATTCAAATTGAACGTTGTCATAATAAACGTAAAATAAAAGAGGCTATGTTGATTTCAAAAAATCGTCAAATGTTAATGAATCACCAGTCATCAAATGTTAAGATAACAGAATTGTGGGAAATCTGAATTGAACTATGGGTATTGTTAAAGGTTGTCTCGTTTTGATTATTCAAGGTTATATAGTTGATAAAGACTATAAAATGTATAGTCGAAAGTACTTCTAAAATAATATAATTTATGTAAATTGTACTGTATTTTGATATATATATATATATATTGATTTTATATTACATATATATATATATTACTTGAGAATAAAGACAACTATCTATTTATCCATCCATCTATATATCCATTTCTCTATCCATTTAACTATCTATCCATTCATATATCAATCTATTTATTTATTCATCTATCTACCTATTCATCTATCTATAAAACTATGGTATTGAATTTTTCATTACTCTTATTATGATCGTTATATTTAGGCAGAAAAATTTTTAGAATTGAAAATTGGAAGCATTCGTGCTAAAAAAAAAGATTTGTAACACACTTTTTAAAACTTCTAATAAATCTTAACTGTCACTCAGTATAAGTTCTTTTGATCAATCTCTCTATACACACACTTAATAAAATATTGTCATTTGTCAGGTGAGCTAAAGATTTGAAACATCTGAACATCCACGCAGAAATAATCATTTAAAATTTGTTATAATGTTCGGAAAAGTTACATCAGGAATTTAAAAAATTGATTGGTTATAAATAGTTATCAGATATGTAAGATAATGCAGTAACACACACACATATTATAATGGTATAAAATAAAGGTATACTGAGAGGTGGTAAAAATACTAATAATGAATGAATAAGAGAGTCAGCAAATAAGCACAAAAAAAAATCAATAGAAAGCCAATATAAGTGTATATATATATATATATATATATACACATATATATATATATATATATATATATATATATATGTATAATATAGTATAGTATCATATTCATTGACAACCATTCTTTGTGACTGGATTTAAGGGTCATACTATGAAATTTTAGAATAATCATCACTAATGCTCTGAGCCAACAAACACCATAAGTATTCTGGTCATAAATGAACTTTTAATCATCATCATAAATTTATAAAGTGAGCAGATTTTAATAGAAACTCTTAGGGCCCATCTAACCTACTCTATAAATAATGATATAGATATCCACACATGCACGTCCTTAGTTTGGGACTAGTTTTTGGATTACAAGAGTGATTATATATGAGCAAGAAAAGACATCTACTGTATATAACAATCTATTAAATACCTTCACTGAAATAACTTAAAATAATGATTAATAAAATTATTCATTAATGAATAATGATAATAAAAAAGAATGGTTTGATAAATATTGTACTTTGACAAATAGATCATTGTGATTTTGATTTAGATATTGAATATTAATTATTTCATAAGTTGTAAAACAAGCATATACAAATAACAGTTTTAAAATTGTAGTCTACAAACATATAAATTATAATAGATAGTAAACAAATGCATGAACTTAGGCACACACCTATCTGTCTGGTAATATAAAATATTCAAATTATTATTATTGTTACTTTTAACAATTATTCAGACCCAATATTACTCTATTTCTATAATATATCTATATAAATCATCATCAACAACCATTATCAATCCACTGCAGGATGAAGGTCTCTCCAAGTTCAATCCATCTATTCCTATCTTTAGCTTCTCTTCTCCACATCACCCCTGCACACTTTCTTATTTTATCTATCCATCTCACATGTGGTCTCTTTCTGGGTCTTTTACAATCTCTTGGAATCCCATTTAAAATTTCAATTGTCCATCTGTTATCATCTCTTCTAACAATATGTCCAGCCCAACTCCACTTCAGTCTTTTAATTTTTTCAATGAGGTCAGTAACACCTGTTTGTTCTCTTGCCCATACATTGCATTTTTGATCCCTTCTTGTTACTCCCAACATGCATCTCTCCATACTTCTTTGAGTGGTCTAAAGTCTCTGTATTGCTCTTCTATTAAGTGTCCAAGTCTCAGATCCATAAGTAAGAACTGGCAAAACACATTTATTAAAAACCTTCCTTTTCAAACACATAGGCATATTTCCTTTTAGTATCAAGTTATTTCTACCAAAAGCACTCCAACCAAGTTTAATTCTATGATTAATTTCATCCATTATATTTCCATCTGTATTAATAATCTGACCAAGGTATTTGTAACTGTTAACTTCTTCTAACTCATCATAATCATTCTTTATTTTCATATTCTGAGAAAATCTATTAAACATTACTTTAGTCTTTCTAACATTTATCTTTAGTCCTACTTTCCTACTTTCATCTGATAACTCCTGCAACATTTCCTGTAGCTCTAAAGCATTATTTGCAAAAACAACTACATCATCTGCAAAATCTAAATGACTTAAATAATCTCCATTTCCTTTCACTCCTTTAGCTTCCCATTTTAATCCACAAAATACTTCTTGCAGCACTGCTGTAAAAAGTTTAGGAGATATGGAATCACCCTGTCTTACACCCTTTTCAATGTTGATTTTCCTACTATCATTATGTAATCTAATTGTTGCTGTTGCATTTTTATAAATATTCTTCAAAATATGACAATATCTTGGATCTACACCTTGATGATCCAATGCTTTAATCACTGAAGAAATGTTTATAGAATCAAATGCCTTTTCATAGTCTACAAATCCTAAGCATAATGGCAACTCATATTCATTTGTCCTTTCTATAATTTCTCTCAATACCTGGATATGATCTACTGTACTAAAACCACTTTTAAATCCAGCTTGTTCTCTTGGTTGGTGGAAATCCAGTGTTTTCTGTAGACGAGTTGTAATTATCTTAGTAAAAATTTTGTATAAAACTGATAAGACTGATGTGTCTGTAATTTCTAATATCTTCTTTATCACCTTTTTTAAATATTAATATTAATACTGCATTCTTCCAATCATCTGGTACATCTTTATTATTTAGACATTTGGTATATAACTTTGCTAAAATTGTTTCTATTTCTTCACCTGCTTTTTTCAATATATCAATTACAATTCCATCATTACTTGGAGCCTTCCCTTTCTTCATAAATTTAATTGTATGTCTCACTTTCTCATTCAAAATTCTGAGCAATTCAGAAGATATAATATGAACAGGAGGCACTTGTTCTTTATTACTATATAATTCTTGATAGAAGTCTTCTACACATTTTATGATGTCATCTCTCTTTTTAGTAATAATGCCATCTTTTTTTCTTATTGCAGATATAAATTTCCTACCAATACCAAAATGTTGTTTTACACTCTTTAGACTTTTCTACCAGCTATCTTTGATGCAGTTTTTATAAGTGTATCGCTTATTTTCCTATTAATGTCATTCAAATCTGAATCATGTTCAAAATCTACTAATACTTGAAAACAATTTGTAAGTTCTAATTTAAATTCATTAGAATGTTTCTGAAGATTAGGAATATCAACTGTAAATATTATTTTCCTTAATAATTTTTGTCTCTCTAGTTTTGCATTAACATGTATCTTACATCTTACTAATCAGTGATCACTTCCTGTGTTAAATTTATTAAGAACATTACAATCTTCAAATATGTATTTTCGGTTAGTCAAAATATAATCCAATTCTGTTGTACCTTCATTTGGATGCTTCCATGTCCATTTCCTTTTAACATTTTTCTCAAAAAAAAATTCATAATATAAAGTTTTTCTTTTTCTGCAAACTCCACAAGTCTATGTCCTCTCTCATTTCTATTACCATAACCAAAATTACCTACAGCATTTTCATCTTTTATTTGTTTACCAATTCTAGCATTAAAGTCTCCCATAACAATTTTAAAATGTTGTTTACTCTGATCAAAAGCCTTTTGTACATCCATATAAAAATCTTCTATAACTTCATCACTATGAGAACTTGTTGGGGCATAAACCTGAATTATCTGCATTTGGTATCTGCTATTAAGTTGTAAAACTAATCTTGCCACTCTGTCTGATACACCATCAATCTCCACAATGTTATTCTTCCATTTTTATTTATAATGAATCCTACTCCACTTGTATTTCCAATATTTGTACCTTTATAGTAGAATATAGGTCCACTTTTTAAATCAATTGTTTCTTCACCTTTTCTTTTAATTTCATAAAGTCCAATAATGTCCCATTTAATATAAGACAGTCATCTAACTCTTGCAATCTTCCTTCACTTGAAAGTGATCTGCAGTTGTAAGTACCTAAATAAAAAGTCATGTATATATATATACGGGTCTCATTTTATGCAGTAGAAAGGCTCCGTAAAAAACGTGCATTAAAAAAATTGCACAAAAATAGACTTAACTTACCTTGAAAAATAGGGGAGAAGTTCTGTAATTTTTAGAGATTGCATAAAAGCAAAGCAACAAGGAAAAATTACTTTAAAATTCACATAAAAAAAGAGAAATATAAAGTACGACTAATAAAAAATTTCAAATATTTGAAAAAAATTATACAAGACAAACATTTTTTACTTTTTTTTTATTAACTACGGTATTTAATTTTACATTTTTTCATACATATTTTAATCATTATCATTATTTGACAATATGCAGTTCATTTGTGAACTGGTGAAAAATCAGATTTGTCACAAGAGGAAGTATAACTAGTGCCATTGTCAGTCTTGTGCTGCATTAATGGTTTTCTGTCAACAATGTAATCAGTGATTAAACTTTGAGACAATGATTTTACTAATTGTTTATAAAGCTCACAATATTCAGACATACAATTATTTAGCTCTTGGAATTTAAGAGTTTGTTCATGCAATAAACTCTCAGATTTCAGCATTTTCTGATGTTTTTCTTTGTCTCACACATCAACATAAATCTACCATTAAATGATTTTTATTTATTAGAAAATAATAAATTTGTTTTCATTTGATAGATATTTTTGTTTACTACTGAAATAAATTTTACATGCTCACATTTTGTTTCTATATTAAAAAAATGAGATCGCAATCAAAACAAAAAGATTCATATGTTATCATTTCTAGAAAGATTATTTTCAGCTTACAAAATCAATAAAATCTTTGTTATGTCTGATTATTTTTAAAAATTTAAAAGAGTATTTATTTCAGTTATATCTAATAAAATATGTTTTAAAAGTTTAAAATTTTTGAATATTTATTGCAATATTTTTATATTCATAAGTATAAATCTATTATTATTATTTACTCATAAGTAAGATTCTAAATAGCTTCAGGTCATATTCACATTAGCTGCTAATATAACATTATATTTTTGAAAAAAAAAAGTATTTCAAGTCAAAATAAGTTATTAATAATTTAAATTTCTTGATATCTAATAAATATAGTGAAATATGAACTTCTTTATGCATAAAAGAAAACCTGCATAAAAAGATATTAAGAAGAAACATGAATCACATAACTTCAAAATCGCATTTAAAAAATCCGCATAAAACAAGACCCAGGGGTGTATATATATATATATATATGGATAGATTTCAATTCTTAATATTAAATTTATAAATCAATATTATTTTATTTTAACTATAAATATAAATAATAAATCATATGACATGTAAATTGTGTGTATATATATATATATATATACAAAATATTTATGTTAATAATTTTTAATTTTCTTTAACCTCTTAAGTGAATTATTTTTGCAATCTATTTGCTGAAAATACCAATACATTAAGATTTATGCCAAATCTGGATAATACATTCCACAATTTTATTATATTTTTCGAATTGTAAAACAAATATTTTATGAATTGCACAACAAAATTACATATATATTATAACAGTATATGGGATGCTTCAAAATATGTGTAATAAATTTAATACTTATAAACAGAATTTCCCTACAATTAATTAGACTTTTATTGTGTTCAAATTTTTTTTTTATTATCTAAAAATGAAAACAAAATTCTGCAATAGTACACATATAAAAACCAAATGGCAAATTTTAATGATTTCAGATAATATAATAATAATCATAATCCAGATATGTGATTGACATTTGTCCTAGATGAAAGAGTATAAAAATTAAATTATCAAATCAATATTCACATTTTATTTATTAAAATTTAAACAGAAGAAAATACACAAGCCAGTTAGACATCAACAACTTTAAATTATTTATAAAATATTAATTCATGAAGTTTATTTATAACAATTTAGAATAAATTTTAAACAGAAAACTTTCATAAATGCAAATGGATGCTAAGAGAAGAGAAGCAAAATTAAAGGATGATCTAGTTGCCCTTTTTTATCTGTTTAAGTTTAATATACATTAATTCTTTGGTTTGTTTCCTGTAAATTAAAAGACATATGAATATGTAAGCTAACTATCTATTTACTCCCATACACACTCTGGATATGTATGTGCACATACTAAAAAAATAATATATCTCAAAACCTTTGAGTTACCTGCTCCAATAACAATTCTTTTAAGAGCTTTAAAAAATATGCATGCATAAGTAGTAGTAGTAGTAGTAGTAGTAATAATAGTAGTAGTAGTAGTAGTAGTAGTAGTTGTAGTAGTGGTAGTAGTGGTAGTAGTAGTGATAGTAGTGGTAGTAGTGGTAGTGGTGGTAATGGTGGTGGTGGTAGTAGTGGTGGTAGTGGTGGTAGTACTGGTAGTAGTGGTAGTAGTAGTAGTAGTAGTAGTAGTAGTAGTAGTAACAACAACAACAACAATACTCACAGCATAAACATACAATCAAGTCTTTATTATTATGGAGTCAAATTCAGAATGTTTTTGAATGAAAATCCTTTAATAAGTTCATGTGAACATTTTTTGTTTCAAGACCTCCTGGAGCAAAGAAGCTTGAGATTTGTGGCAATCAAAGCTATTTTGATTACAATTTAATCTTGATAGGAATTTAATTGTCTTTATTTCAATGAGATGATGCAATATCTTGAAACTTACATTTAGTGAACTCACATAGCAGTAAACAACTCCTCCCAGGTTTTTTTTGTAACAGTGAAATCATTTTACTTCTATATGGAACGGCTTTTCTTCCAGTTTTTTTTTTTACATTTACTTATAAAATTGTTGCATGATGATATTTATTTTCTGAGTAAAGATGGAATTTCAATAACTGCATAGGCACAACTTTGGAAAGAAATAGGCAAGTAGATCCTTTTCTATTTTTAGCTTTCAGTCACTCTTGCTAAAGTTAAAAAGATAAATATAATGTTTATGCAGCTAATTCATGCAAAAAGTAAATTTATTAATTCTATTTACATCTTATTAACATGTTTTTATTATATTTTTTCACATAGATATTGTTGAAATTTTTTTAGAATACTTATGTCATGTTATCCTAATTGATTATCTTTAATACAAATCCTGTAAATGAACACACATATGTCAAATTAAGATTTAAAACTCTTGATATTAAGTAGAAATATTTGATAGTTTAAATAATTTTCATACAAAAAATTAAATGAATATTTTATATAATGTGCTCTGAAAGATATTCATGTTTATTATTTTGAATAAATCCATGCATACGAACTAATATAACATAAATTGCATTAACTAAACTTTTGGTTGTAATCAAGTTTTTCTTTTAATATTTATTTGAAATTAATACGGGTTTTAAGATAAACAATTTAAATAAATGTAGACTACTTAGTTAATAATAAAAAATAAAATATAAATAATATAAACAGGTAGATAAATTTAAGCAAAAATGAAATAACGAAATATAATTTTTTTTTTGTATTTGCATGTAAGTGTAAGATAGTGAGAATTTGTATTATATATTATTATATATATATATATATATATATATATATTATATATATATATATATATTATATATATATATATATATATAGAGAGAGAGAGAGAGAAAAGAGAATTTTTATCTCTAAATATTTTTTTAAACTTAACTGAAATTTTTACTAGTTTCTTGCTGAACAGTTTTTTCTCATTAGTTGGAAAATTTATTTATTTTATTCCAAGTATGTTTACTTTTACAACAAATCAATACAGTAGAGCTTAAATGCTTTTTTTTTTTTGTGGATAATAAAAAGAAATAGATTTTTATTAATACCAGAATTACTGTTGGAAATGATATGTCAATATTAAAATATATTTTACTCACTAATTTCTTTTATCTATCATTTATCTATCTATAAAATATTAACAACATAAAGAGTGCTGTGTAATCATTTTTGTCTGAACTTCTTTCTATACATATGTAACAGAACGTTTCTTCCCTGCATACTTCTACACATATCTATCATATCCCAACATGTACTTCTGAAATCTACCAGTAGGCTGATTCCTTTCATAGATTGGCAGTGTAATATATTTTAATTAACAAATGTATAAGATAAATGCTGGTGGTCATTAAGATATTTCACATTCTGTAATTTCTGATCATCAGCTGTGGAAAATTCTGCAGGAGCTCAAACTTAACTACTGTGTAGGCTAATAGCAGTAGATCTTTTTTTTGAAGCCAACATTCTATAATAAACAGGAATTAAGTAAGTTTTCCTTCTTAATTAATAAAAGGTAACATTATAACTAAAATGCAACTATTTTATTTTTTAATTTACATTCATCACATCTAAAATTTTTATTAATTAAAAAAGGATCTTTCTTAATTCTTTAAAACAAACCTACATGTGAATAACAAAATAATAAAAAAAATCGGTTTAGATAGTTTTCTTTGTTGCATTAAAAATTAAAATTTTTGTCAAAAATCAATCATTGTATTCAATCAATGATTCTGAACTTCAGTTTATCACTGAGTATAGATAATACTGACATTACTTTCAGCTTTCCTTCATTCTCTCATAGCTCTTTATAGTGCTATTTTGCCAGCTGTGTCCATTTGATGGCAGAAGCTGAAATTAAAATATATACTGATTTATTAGTTTAAACAAATCTGAAAATATCAATATTATACAGAGTAAATAATAAATGAACCAACAGTTTTGCTGATTGGTTGAGATTTTATTCAAAGGCTTTGAGAATGCTTGCAAGTGTATTTGAGATGTTGCTTCTATCATCTTAATTTATGGTGAAAATGTATTTTCTGCAGTTTATTGAAATATTTATGTATATATTTTTTTAATATTTGTAATATATTTAATTAAATACAAAAAATATTCATGATTTGCATTTGGACTTTATTCAAAAATATTTCACTTTTAAAAAGACAAGTTAAGAAAACTGTACTAAAAACAAAATTACAATTGGCCTCACTTTCACAAACACTGTTGTAGGGGATTTTGTGATATTTTAACAATTATAAATGTAATTTTAAATTTTAAAATAAAATTTCATTGCAGTATAGTGGCTTAGCAAAAATCCACTTGGATTTTAGAAATTTGAAATTCATTTAGCAAATAATTTAATCTATTTTTTTTTTTTTACTTGTTGGCAATACAGCTTTGTAATTATGTATTTCAGTTTGCCACTTTTTTTTTCCATATTTGCAAAGTTAAATATTATTTTTTAAGAATATATTTCATTTGTAAACTTGTATTTATTGATATACAATATAGAATAAACATTTACTCTTAAAATAAATGTAGGGCATTACTAGGGGATGACAAAAAAATGTTAAATTGTTAAATATAGACTTTTTAAAATAATTTTTAGCACTTTAAAAAAAATTAAGAAATATAAACACCTAATCATTTAATATTTAAGACATTTTTAACTTTATTTTAAATAATTATGTACATAAATTTTGTTTGTGTTCATTTCCGTTTTTCCTTTTAAACTTTAAATATTAAGATTTCACACATAACAACCTGACTTATTATATAAGTTATCACTTTATAGTTATGAGTAAGATAGAAATAGAATAGTTTTTTTGGGACAAGAAAGTGAATTAACTAAAAGCCATTACAGGGATGTAAAAAAGAAAAGAAAGCTAAGAATAACCATATTTCAATAATTTTCAAGTGGATTAGAACTCAAACATACACAGATATTATATAGAATTATGGGTGTGAATATATATGTTGAATGAAATAAATATACAAATTAGACACATGTATTAAATAATTTTAATTTAATTTAAATAGATCTTATTTTTAAATTCATGTAACATTGCAATCTAAATAATTCAACTTTTTGGCAGATTACGTTCAAGTTATATTTATATAGTTTATTTTAGAGGTAACTTTTATTTTAAAAAATAGAAAAAAAAATTGCCTGTCATTAATGGTTCTTATTTAACAAAAGAATTATTAGTCTCTAGTTAGATAAAAATCTTAAAATAGAAAAGTTAATTAAAGTAAAAATTAAATGGAAAAATCTTTTAGTAGTAATTATATGTTGGATTATTTTCAACATTTTATATAAGATATTGAATGTCTTTAGAAAAATTTATATTTTATTTAAACTTATTAAATGTATTCAAATATTAGTAATAGTACACAGATTACTATATAATACAACATTTCAAGTGGTATTATTCTCTTCTTTTTCAGAACTTTCTGGCCTGACTGGGGCAGTACTAGCATAAATATCAAACCTGGACCCCTATAGATTTGTAAATACTGCATTTAAAGTAATACTCTAACTACATGGTTGGTTAAAGTATTGCCTTTAAATTTAACATTTATAAAGCTAGAAGTACAAGTTTGATTCTCAAACTAAAGATGAGAATAATATTATTTGAAATATAGTGTCATATAATAACCTGTGTGTTATAACTAACAATTATGTATTGTAATGTCTTTGCACCTAAGTTTATCAGAGGGGTAGAAAAGAACATAAATCCAATAGATAACATAAACGAAGACAAGAATTATAACTAAATATCTGGAACTCAGTTGAAACAATTCTTAAAACAGTTGTGCCACAAATAGCTCTAACAGCTTGATACATATCCAACTTCTTCTGTTAAACAAAACTGTAACAAGTGCCTGATGTTTTCCTCTCACAGTTTTTATATCCCCCTGAGGTCTTTTGTTTAAGTCTTATCTGCTACATCTCTCTGAAACCTTAATCACATATTTTCCAACTCTGTTTTGATTGTTCTTAACTTTAATCAGCTTGTTTTCAATTATAATTACTTCCATTATAATTATTGAACTTTAATTAGTTATTCTGATTTCAATTAAAATAAATCTCCACAGCTTGTTTTTAATTATAATTATTTCCATTATAATTATTTAACTTTCATTAGTTATTTTTATTAAAATAAATCTCCACAGCTTGTTTTCAATTATAATTATTTGCATTATAGTTATTTAACTTTAATTAGTTTTTTTTTACTTTCAACTAAAATAAGCGAAAACTTCTGGAGTAAATTGTCTCTTGTAAACTTGCTATTTGTTTGTCAACAACAAATACAACATGTATTTGAAATATTTGAATAAAGTTTGAATTTGCCTATCAACATTCAATATTTAACATTAAATAACAGAAGTAATCCAACATATAGTCAGTACTAAAATCTCATCATCAAAAACATACAGAAATTTTTTTGTTTAGTATTTTCAGATGTCCAAAAAATGATTTAGTGTATTCATGTATTTTTTTATTTATATATCATAATTATTCATCAAATATTCAGCTTATATTTTTGTAGTTAAATTTTTGATAGGACCTAGAAGAGTTCTGTTTAAAATAGAGAACTAAGGAGAATCTAAATGTCAAAAATCCGTGTCATTTCAAAAGTTTAGCAAAAAAAGATTTAAAAAAAAATCTATTCAAGGCACACCTAAAGAAAAAAAACATTTACAAATGTAATAGTAGGTATCAATCAATGGAAGTTTGGTGGAACAGGATGCCCAAAGATATAACTTAATACCCTTTCATTAGTTGTTATCTCACTAATCAGGTAACCAATATATTTTATATTTTTGTGATAAAGTTGAACTAACTTTTATATTTAACCTATGGTACGCTATAGCCTCAGCTATTGAATGGTAAAAAAACAATTTTATTATATGAATAAAAAAGATATTTTCACATAAAAGTTAATTATTTGAATTCCAGTTATTTTTTCTACAATGTAGGAAAAGCAGGTTTTCTATAGATTTACTTGCAAAATCATAATTTGTCTTAAATTATTAAAAATGTCTCAAATTTCAAATATGATATATTATGATACCAGTATTTTAATCACGTGAAGTATAAGGAATTTTGTTTAAATATGTAAAATCTTCTTTTAATATACGCACGCCATCTTTACTTAAGAATAAAAACTTTGAAAAAAATGTCTTTCACATTGTTCTGTTATTTTATTTTTTAAAGTTTAAAAGGAAATCATTATTCCTAAATATATCACAAATTTAGTTGTTTTTTTTTTTGTTGTTGTTGTTTTAAGGGTAGATTGAGTATTTTTGTATTGAAATGTTTATTTTAGATATTATTTACTGCAAGCAGAGAAGAGTTTTACTGTAAGAAAATAAAAGGGAAAAGGGAATTTTTATAAATTTGATTATATATATATTGAAAATATATACATTTATATTAAATTAAATAAATAAAATTTATTCTGTATTTATATCTACTTTTCAGAAAATTTAAAATGTCTTAATTCTCCTAATGTTAGAGGTATACTTAATTAGAAAAGTATATTAATGTTGACTATTTTAAAATGTTAAAAAAATGTAGTGTAATTCCAGATTTGCCTTTTTAATTGAATGTTTAATTAAAGTAAAATATACTTCAGAAGACTGCAGTAAATAATCAAATGCTGGTAATTAAGCAGTCATTCAGTTTAAAAACTAATAAAATGTTTTAAGAAGATTCAAGATTAAAATAAATTATAGTCATTCTTGAAAAGATATTATTTAGAAAATAAATTAATTATTTATTAGAAATTTTAAAAATTTAAATAAATAAAAAAAAATTTTTGTTAGCATAATAAATTTTAAATATAAATTAAACATTTTATAAGAAGGTAATGAAATGCAATATTGTATTTAGAATTAATAAACAAAAATATCAGAAATGCTTATAAATATTGAATTCATGATTTTATTACTTATTGTTATGCCAAAACATTATCCATCTAATCAAATAATTTGAAGATATTATTAACGCTTTAACATTTTTTATCATTTTTTAAAAAAAAATAGTTATACAAATTTTAACTCAAAATGTAATTGTAGTTGCAGTTTAACAAGTTAGATTATGCATTGTTGATAGTTGCCTCCATTTTTATATGTTACTGAGAACTAGGCATATATATCATAATGGTCCAGGTTTTTCACCAGAAGAGGGGGGCATATCTCACTATAGGCATACCTAGGGTCTTCAGGTAGGATGCTGTGAATGATGCCATAAAGTACCTAACCTATGGTCATATCTACCTCCAATGGGCTAGCTCTAACTTTACACATTAAATCTATATACAATTTGGGCTAGTCCATCCATACCTCACCCCTCTTTTGGATTCCATTATGCCTCAGTATTCAAACTCAGGGAGAAATATGCCTTCAGCTCTCTTCAGGGGTGAATTTATACTAGATAGCAACAATGTCACGTCTATACAGGTTCCAATTAGATCCATCCAAACATATTACTATATTATAATATAAGAATAAAATGTGTGTCTGGGTATATATATTCAGTTATAAGTTGATGAGTGAATGTATAAATGATTTTGACAAACTAGAGACCAGTTTAAGTTAAATCATGTTAGCAATGTTTATTAAATAACAAAATAAAAATTCAAAACTCTTTAACATGATGTCAAGAATGTATTTCTGCCGTATCAATGATTAATATGTTTACTATTCCAACCCTTAACCATGGTAGAGATCCATTGCAATGCACTAACTATTTACAAAGTAGATAAAAAAAAACTTTTATTATATTAACTGTGAGGTTAGCTAACTAATTTATAATATTATACAAGTATATCCATAATAGTGTCATCGTCTAATCCCAGTTATTGCTGCTCCATCTTCTTTTGGCCCCCCCTCTATGTATAGAGAAGAGCATCTCCACTAGAAGATTAGTCATTTATACTGAAAAATAAAATAAAAAATGGTTAGTTAACAATAAAAAAATAATGCAAACTATATGTGCTTAATATGGAAGTGTCAAAAATTCTTACCTCATTCCATATCAGTGATGATGAAATGTCAAGGCACTATGGAGAGAAAGCTGATCTAAACTTTATTTAACATAAGAAAATATTTTGTCTAACTTAATAATTTCTCCCCTTCATTTTCTTGTTTTCACATGTAATGGATTCTTCCAAGTTAGAGGCACACTTAAGCTACCATGTATGGAGATAAAACAAAAGTAGAATTTTTACAAACAAATATAAAAAAAAGAAATATAATAAATCAAAATGTTCATTAGTTCATCTTGATTATTGTCCATGAGTTTAACAATAATGTCTCTTATGAATACAGTCCATCTCTCTTTAAATCATCCTTTCTCGTAAGTCATTCATCACCCACTATATTTCCTCAGCAATGTATTTGAAATGTTGTTTCCATTTTTTGCAGTTGCATTCCTTCTGGATCCATTTAGAAGCATTATATAGGCAAGTATATCAGATATTCGTGCTTCTATGGTAGGACTGTAGCAATTCAGCCCTATTGATTTAGCCAGAATACATTGCATAATTTCATAATAGATTTACTTTTTTTTAATTTACTATTTGACCTTTAATGGCTTATATAAAAAAAGTTACTTCATCATTTATTATATATGCTAGCAATGTTGTACTTCTTTTTTCTCCATGCTCAAATAATAGCACAGCTTTTTATTTTTAAATTCCAATTTAAAATCAGTTCAGTTCTTTTGTCAAACTGTATAAATTTATCAAACTTTTTTCTCTTTAAATGTTGGTTGTAATTTCTTATAATTTTGTGCTATGAAGATTATACAAATAATTTGGAATATTTGATCAAGTCATTCATCTTCTCTTGGATTTGAACACTCAATTTTTAAAAAATTGGCTTGGTACAATTCTTGCATCAATTGAAAAATAACAAAAGATGATATAAATGAACTGGGTTAGCTTTTATACCCCACTTAGTTTCCATTTTTTAGTATACTAGCATTTCCATTTTCTTTTCCACTGCTGTAGCTGTCTATTGTTGCATGTATTATATTCACTGTAGTTAAAAAAATAAAATTACATAATAAAATTCTATTTTTATTTTCATACTTGGTTGCCTAGTGATTGGCTTGACATTAGGTCATCAGTATGTTTACTAAGTCTAATACTTTATTCATGATGTATAACACATTTATAAATAACTCACTGCTGGTCTAGATATATATATAGGAACGATTTCTTTAACTGGGTTTTTATTTCTCATTAAAAAGGGAAATTTATTCATTGTGACATTTGTTTAATTTAATGCTTAATAAAACAAACATTAATCATACAGGTTTAATAAAAAAAATTTCCTCATAGTTTGTATTTTTTTTCTTTAATAATTTTTTTTTTTAGCCAAGACTAGGTTTGAATCCATATTCATAAAGATTGCATATGTTTTACTTAGTAGGCAATCTGAACATTTGTCATTAAAAGATTTCCAACCAAAAGATTGTTTTGTGTAACATTAATTTATGTGTCAATTTGGTATTAAAGATATATTTTAGAAAAGCAAGATTTATACATCATTTGATAGTTGAGTGTAAAAAAGGAGGGGATGTATGACTCGTAAAACCATGTTAGATAGTGATAATGAATGGTCATAATTTTATACTGATAAATAAGTAGTTCATGAAATTAAATTATAAAAAATAATAATAATTAAGGATTAAAATATTAAACAGGTTTAGTTAAATATGTATACTTGTGACAGTGTGTGTGTATTTAATCTAATTGTGGATTTTAATTATAAAGTTCGCAATTAATAATCATTCCTTGTCATCACTTGTAAGGAAATCTTTAAAAAAAATTAAGTCATTTTTAATAGTTCATTATACGCAGCCAAAATTTAGTTCAAAATTCTGGGTTTGAAGTTGGGCTGTTATATATGTTTTTTTTATTATTAAAGAAAAGTAATGGGTGAAAGAAGAGAGCTTTTTGTTATTTATTTTTAATGTGGGTTTCACGTGTGTCATATTACCCAAGTAAATTATCAGAATAATTTAAGTGATGTGATATATATATATATATATTGAACCGGATTGAAATCCAATTCAATGGTGTTATTACAAAAAAGAAATTTATTAAGCTTTTAATTTTCATTAAACATGTAAGGTTTAAATTTTCATTATTATTTAAAAAGAGTACGTGTATCAAAATACACACACGTTTATATGTAAAACAGATCATTTCAATGTTTATTGATTTATTTTAAAATAGTTTTTATATACCACTTCTTTTTACTTTAAATCAATTAATTAAAAACAAGCAACCTAGCTAATTACATTCCTGTGGCTTTTATTTTAATTATTGTAGATTAATTCTAAAAGCGGAGATTTGATTTTTTATGTAGTTGTTTTTGTTTTAATAATCCCTGGGTAGAATTCTTAGATTAGATTGAGTGGGAGATTAATATTTGCCCTGCCTAAGGTGTAGAAATTCAACAACAAGGAAAGTGCTTTGTGGGAAATGGAACAAGGTATAAATAGCCCCAAAACTTTGAAGAGTTAATAATTATTCTTAACTAGACAAGCTGTTTCTCAAGTGAAAGTTTATATCAGTTCGGACATTTAAATTCTTCAAGGAAATTCGCTGTTGTTAAATCCTTTTGCTTGCAACAAGATGACAAATACTGTTGTGTTATCACCACCAGAATGGCTTGCTAACTTAACAAAAGACGGATCCCTAACTTCCAAATTTACTGTAGTAATGCCTTAAACATCTAGAAAAAGCCAGAACCTCTTTACCTCTACCTTGCCACTGTCAAAGAACTTGAAATGAACTAAAATAATAGTGCACACTCTATGTGAACATTGTTTTTATCAAAAGGTAACTATTTTCCTT
Organism: Epiperipatus broadwayi; assembly: GCA_028023455.1. Classification (NCBI taxonomy): domain Eukaryota; kingdom Metazoa; phylum Onychophora; class Udeonychophora; order Euonychophora; family Peripatidae; genus Epiperipatus; species Epiperipatus broadwayi. The sequence continues at coordinate 12,765,016 of JAQFVV010012401.1, forward strand.
TTTTATTCTTCCCAAGGTAAATTAATTCTCATTAAATCTCTGCTCAGTCTAATTAAAAATATGTATTCATAAGCTTAAGTAATATTTATACTCATATTTAATCTTTATTGTGTTTTCTTGTATTTTTGTAATGGATTTTGAAATCTTAGTTTTATAATTCCCAAATTTGCTTTCAAGTTTTGTTTATTGGAGAGTGATGAATGAGTTTTATATTTTTATGCCCTGCTTTTTATAAATGCTTTAGCAGTCATGTATATTTTAAATGCTTATCTGCAATTTATTATTCAATTAATTTTTTTAAACACTGGATTTGCGTTTTTGCAAACCTTCAAAAATCTTTTGGCTGACAACTTTATTGTCTAATTTTCCGCAGGTGGAGATTTCATTTCCTTTATCTCTGAAAGCAAAAATTAGAATTGTTTTTCTTTGTAATTTTATAAGTTGTCAGCAGGAAGATAATATTTATCCCTTTTTAAATTACAGGTGAGCGAGTCTTTCATTCTGCTAAAGTATTTAAAACTTAATATTTTCATACTCATGTGCACTCTCCGATAGATTTATTTTTGTATTTAATACATGTGCTTTAAATTTATCAGAGCGTGTACTCAGAATTTGTTTGTAAGTTTATTTTCTTTAATTGCTGGGGCAGATGTAACTGTTTTTCTAATTATTTGCTTGTCTCCTATTGTGACCTTTATTATTTTTAGGGCAATTTTCACCAATTGTTTGGCTGGAATTCACCAGTTTTAATTATTTTTCTTTCATTTTCAATCATATTTTTCTGTTGTTCTTGAGGTGGATCAACCACCTTTATTTTAAATGTAATAATAGGTGCAGCTCCTACCAACAATGACATTCGTGGGCCTGACACATTTTTCTGACCTCGAAAACCTTGTCGGCGCTGGTTTCATTGATTTATTTCAAGAACATATTGTTTAAATATCTGAAAGTGAGAACCAATGTTTGGGTGAATCCCCTGCTCAATAAAATTTGCTGCCTCTCTTTATAATTCGTTTATTAGAATATCAGTCAGTCTATCATAGCTTTGCATTTAGTATTTCTGATGCACGCCTGAGTTAACCCTATTTATTGCATCATGAATAAATTATACTTCATAATTTATTGTCTCTTAATAAAATGTTAGAATTTGTTTAAACTTAATTTGGCTGACATTTGTTTTTGTGCTTTTTATCTCAATTGTCTAAACAATTTTAAGATATTTTGTTTCTCCTGAGTCTAGTCAGTGCAAACCATCATCATCATCTATTCTGATCACAGTAAATAAACTTTTAAGACACATAGTGGTCTGGTGGCATCCTCTGTGTCAGAATAGATTGAGTGTCTGGTATATAGGATAATAAATTTTGGCACCCAACATGGGGCTTCGAGTTTTCAAGCCTACATGAGATTTTTTTAGACAATTGAGAAAGATTTCAGGTATAACAGGCAAGATTTAGTAGGTGGAGGTTCAGTTTTTGTTAATTATTGCATGTATTTTGGAGCAGTTTGGTAGAATGGGGTTCGTCTTCTTTTTAATGAAATAATTTAGAAACAGTAAAAAGCATATTTTCGAAAAGTCTGTCAGAGTTAATTTTTTTAAAAGAGTTAAATATAGTTCATTTTTGTTATGAAATAATTTATAGCATTTTATTTGCTTTTAGATTTTTTTAAAAAAGTTAGTATTGTGAATTTAGTCTGGTGTGAAAATGGGAGTAGTTGAAAAAGAAGAGAGTGAGTCACAGATGATGATGAAGATGATGATGAAGTTGGTGAGAGAAATGAAAGAAAATGAGTGAAAAGAAATCAGAAGCAATGATGGCGAGTAAAGGAAATGAAGGAAGAAATTAGTGAAATCAAGCAGGGCCAGGAGAAATGATTAGAGAAATGAAAGAAATGAGGGGTGAAATAATGGGAAGAGTAGAAGAAACTCAGCAAATAGAAAAAAAGTTGAGATGGAAAAAGATATGAAAAATGAATTGAGTAAAGAGAGTCAGAAAGTAGAAAAAGTTGAGGTCATAAAAGATATAGAAGTTGAAGTAGCACAGGATAGTGCTAGGACAGAGATGGTGGAAATAAAGTTAAAAATAAGCACAGATGGGGTACAGTTAGAAAGTATGATGGAAAATCTAGTAAATGTAGATATAGAAATAGAAGAAAGTTATAAGATAAAGACAGAAAATCAGGTAAAAGTCTCCATGTGAAACTAAAAATAAATTGTTTTTAATAACTGTTTGTTTTGAATATGAATTCAAAAAGAAGAAAAGAGTTAGAAAAAAGATTAAGAAATATGATTTTGAAGTTGAAATAGAAGCCATATAAAGAAAGATTTTAGGTCAAACATTCAAAAAGTTCATAGACGATAAATTCTTTCCATATACTAATGCTGATAGTATGGGTAATAAAATGGGACACTTAGTAGAAAGGTGTTTTGCTAGGCCTAAAGGCTTTCAGACATATGAGCTAGAAAATAGAACAGAATGAGAAAGAGACAAGAGAAAATTGTATAAGCTAAGAAAATATAAGAGAGGGAAAGGAACTTATTTCAGTAAGTTAGTAAAAGGAGTAAAAGAACCGCCGGACAAAAGTTAAGGGTTCAGTGTTTAGCAATCAGATGGATTGTTTTTAATAAAAATAAAAAGGGAATTTGTTAATGAATTACGAGAATGGAGAAATGTTTTCGATTAAAATGAAATATTGTTTTGTTTTTCATGAGTGCGAGGCAAACGTTCGGCCGAATTTCTAAGAATAGTTTTAAAGTGTTTATAGTTAAAAAAAAAAAAAGTTACAGGAATGTTTTTTTTTTTTTTGGATCACGTTTTGAGGCAGTTGAACTGGATTGAAATCCGATTCAATGGTGTTATTACAAAAAAGAAATTTATTAAGCTTTTAATTTTCACTAAATGTTTAATGTTTAAATTTTTATTATTATTTAAAAAGAATACGTGTATCAAAATACACACGTGTTTATATGTAAAACGGATCATTTCAATGTTTATCGATTTATTTTAAAATAGTTTTCTTATACCGCTTGTTTTTACTTTAAATCAATTAATTAAAAACAAGCAACCTAGCTAATTACATTCCTGTGGCTTTTATTTTAATTATTGTAAATTAATTCTAAAAGCGGAGATTTGATTTTTTATGTAGTTGTTTTTATTTCAATAATCCCTGGGTAGAATTCTTAGATTATATTGAGCAGGAGATTAATATTTGCCCTGCCTAAGGTGTAGAAATTCAACAACAAGGAAAGTGCTTCACGGGAAATGGAGCGAGGTATAAATAGCCCCAAAAATTTGGAGAGTTAATAATTATTCTTAACTAGACAAGCTGTTTCTCAAGTAAAAGTTTATATCAGTTTGGTCATTTAAATTCTTCAAGGATCTTCACTGTTGTTAAATCTTTTTGCTTGCAACAAGATGACAAATACTGTTTGTGTTATTACCACCAGAATGGCTTGCTAACTTAACAAAAGACGGATCCCTAACTTCCAAATTTGCTCCAGTAATGCCTTAAACATCTAGAAGAAGCCGGAACCTCTTTACCTCTACCTTGCTGCTGTCAAAGAACTTGAAATGAACTAAAATAATAGTGCACACTCTATGTGAACATTGTTTTTACCGAAAGGTAACTATTTTCTTTTTTATTCTTCCCAGGGTAAATTAATTCTCATTAAATCTCCACTCAGTCTAATTAAAAATCTGTATTCATAAGCTTAAGTAATATTTATACTCATATTTAATCTTTATTGTGTTTTCTTGTATTTTTGTAATGGGTTTTGGAATCTTAGTTTTAAGATTCCCAAATTTGCTTTCAAGTTTTGTTTATTGGAGAGTGACGAATAAGTTTTATATTTTTATGCCTCACTTTTTATAAATGATTTAGCAGTCATGTATATTTTAAATGCTTACCTGTAATTATTTATTATTCAATAATTAATTTTTTTAAACACTGTGTTTGTGCTTTTGCTAACCTCCAAAAATCTTTTGGCTGATGACTTTATTGTCTAATTTTACGCAGGTGGAGATTTTGTTTCTTATATCTCTGAAAGTGGAAATTAGAATTGTTTTTCTTTGTAATTTTATAAGTCGTCAGCAGGAAGATAATATTTATCCCTTTTTAAATTACAGGTGAGCGAGACTTTCATTCTGCTAAAGTATTTAAAACTTTTAATATTTTCGTACTCATGTGCACTCTCCAATAGATTTATTTTTGTATTTATTACATGTGCTTTAAATTTATCAGAGCGTGTACTCAGAATTTGTTTGTAAGTTTATTTTCTTTAATTGCTGGGGCAGACATAACTGTTTTTCTAATTATTTGCTTATCTCCTATTGAGACCTTTATTACTTTTAGAGTAACTTTCACCAATCATTTGGCTGAAATTCACCAGTTTTAATTGTTTTCCTTTTATTTTCAATCATATTTTTCGTTTGTTCTTGAGGTGGATCAACCACCTTTATTTTAAATGTAATAATAGGTGCAGCTCCTACCGACATAATGACATTCATGGGCCTGACATATTTTTCGGACCTCGAAAAGCTTGTCAGCACTGGTTTTGTTGATTTATTTCAAGAACGTATTGTTTAAATATCTGAAAGTGAGAACCAATGTTTGGGTGAATCCTCTGCTGAATAAAAGATGCTTCCTCCTATTATAATTCATTTATTAGAATATCAGTCAGTCTGTCATAGCTTTGCATTTAGTATTTCTGGTACATGCCTGAGTTAACTTTATTTATTGCATCATGAATAAATTATACTTTAAAATTTATTGTCTTAATGAAATTTTAGAATTTGTTTAAACTTAATTTGGCTGACGTTTGTCTTTGTGCTTTTTATCTCAATTGTCTAAATAATTTTAAGATCTCTTGTCTCTCCCTGAGTCTAGTTGGTGCAGACCATCATCATCATCTATTATGATCACAGTAAATAAATTTTCCAGACATATAGTGGTCTGGTGGCACCCTCTGTGTCAGAATAGATTGAGTTTCTGGTATAATATATATATATGACAAAGGAATTTAAGTATAAAATTAATTGGTGATTGTCTGTTAAGTGTAAAATTAATTGGAGATTATCTGTTAGAGTGCAGAAGTGAATTTGGCATGGTTTTTCAAAAAGAGCAAAAGGTTAAAATAACCAGAACAAAAAAGAAACAAGAGTCAATTAATTAAGAAAACCGACTGACAGATCTCAAGGATCAATAAAATTTCATGATGGGGGGAGGCAGGAGAGAAAAAACCACAGACTCTATAAAAGCTTTGCTGTGTTGTAAAGTATGAGCTAGTCTATCTGAATTTCTTTTGCAAGTTCTCTCTCATCGTTTTTATAGAGAAACTTTGCTATAAAGTTTAAAAGAAACATTTTTTTAAGAGAAAAAAAATCGTTTATTGTAAATAATTTGTTTGTCTCTTGAAACAACTTTGCCAAATTTAATATTATAAGAAGAAAAGAAAATGTCTTTCAAATAAGTTTTTAAGTGGGTACACATTTAATCTCCTGAAGTTAATCAATGGTCATGATTGTCTTGCATCAATTGATGACAAATCAGCAAATGGTACAATTATACCACAAAAAATAAACTCTAAATTTGATTTCGTATATAAAGTGTTCAATTTGAATATTAAATGAATTTAAAAGAAAAAAAAAGAAATTTAAACAAGTTTTGTTCAGTTGTAATCTACATAAATCAAAATGAGGAACTCCTTTCAGCTGCATAAAAATCATATATCTGATGGCATAGGAATCAAACTCTACCCCAAGAACTTTTCCTACAAAGACTCATATGTTCATACAAACAAATCAAGGAAGAAAAGGAAAAGGAAAAATGGAAGTCAGAAACATGAAGAACACTTCCAAAGAACTCTTTAAGTATATATATATATATATATATATATATATATACTTAAAGATGAATAGCGAATATAATATATATATATATATATATATATATTATTCGCTATTCATGTAGAACATTTAATCTGGACAAAAGAAAAAGAAAAATAATTTCTTTCTTTATGTTTTATTATATATATCCATTTAAATTTAATTCATGTCAGAATTATAATTGTTGTTATTTTTGGGGCAGAGATATTGATATCAGATTGTTTTATATGTGTTTATTTTAAATGCTTTTTATTATCATTATCATTTTGGGGGTGGGTGAAGAATATCAAGTCATTCTGTATGTGCCTTATTTTAAATGCTTTACCAACATTTAAAAAAAAGTGAGATATAATTATTAAGGGAAATGTTTTGGATGAATCAGATCAGAAGTTATTGTCAAATGCTTAGACTTATTGCTATGTTTATAAAATTGTGTGGCTGTTGAGCTAAAACATCATATAAAAGTGCAGGTAAATAGTTTTAAAAATTTAATACACATTTCTTATTATTTCTTATTATTATTATCATAAAGTTAAGGCCAGATACATGCTGATTAATGCTCAGAAAGATTGTTGGCTCATATTCCAGTGCACTAACTTGCAAGAATATTGTAGATATGAAAGTTTTACTTGTAGAAGTTGATGTTTCAACCTGTATTTAATGTGGATGGACAAAAAGTCACCACCAAGCCAGTGAAGTCGTAGCTCACTAAGATATTTAGGCTATATTTATAAAGTATTTTAAACACAGTGGAAAAGTTTTTCTCACTTGGTTGTTTTCTACACCATAAGAAGATTTCTTTATTGATGGCCAGAGGTTGATAGGTAAACCCAAGTCTCTTTATATGACTAGCGATAAAAATCCTAGCATATCTCAACCTTAGTGAATAGGTTTTCTCTTATTCGGGTCACTGCCTGCCTCATGTTAATGTTTGATATTTCTTACGGGTGTATGAAAGATAGCTATTATAAGCATTATTGATAAATGTCAGTACAGGGTTGCAAACTCAATTTGATGTCAGGATGAATGCAGATAATGTATGTGCAATTGGTGTACTTGAATATTGTTTTGTTGAGCTAGTTTAATTTATCAATTAGAGCCAAGAGTAATAAAGTTAATAAATATTAAATTTAAGGGTTAAATAAAACCTACAAATGTTGTAAGTGTAAGCAATGCGTATATGAAATTATCTAATAAATATTTCCACAGCCAGCTGAGAACTTTGCTGGAAAGATACTATTATTAAAATATTATTAGAGTCATAAAACATGAGTATAGAGTATATGCACATATGATGATGATTGATGTAGATACCGATTTGTTTCCATTAACTTAGACCCATCATGAATAAAGTATCTTTATTGTAAAGATTAGGGCAAAGGAATGTTAGATCAAAATGATGAAATAAAATTGGTAAATTTGCAAAAGAATGTTAAATTAAAATAGTTAAATAAAATTATTAAATTTTATTGTGGGCAAAATTAGCTCTAAAAACAGATCAGTAATTTAAAAGCATTAAACACAGGGGAGAAAATTAGTGTTCGCTATGTTTGGGATAAAATGAAAATAAGATGTAATATATGTGAAGGTAAACATTACTTTTTCTGTTTGATATTAATATTACTCCATGGTAATCATGATTCCCTGATAATTAGGAAATGAATATTGATATTTTAAACCTCTCAATATTATCCATTGATTTAGGGATATTTATTTGTTTATTTTTATTTTTATCATAATACGGTTGTAAAACAGGGGAAAGCCATGTGAGTCATCGAGCGAGTATGTATATTCTGTATTGAATTGTAGTATGTCAATAAAATTTGTTATTTGTTTTAAATAAAATTTGTGTATGCCTCAATGTTTTTGTGGGTTATTATTATCTAGACATCTCAAATCCAATCATGCATCAATATATTATTATTAATATTTGAATCATCAGTTTCGTAAATAATATCAGGTAAATTATTTAAAATGGTTAATTTACGATACTTAGAATTACCAAATAATTTAATATAGTTGAAATATAAATTATGAATAGGGATGGTTATTGAGTGATAGTGAATGCAGGGGGTGGGCATAAAATCATTTCTTCATCCATTGTATTCAAACACCTCTCTAGATGCACTTCTTTATAATTTCGTTATAATTGTGAATATATTTATAATGTATTTCTAAAAGATTTAATAAGCTTAAATTATTCCGAGCTTTAATGTAAATAGATATTAAACTGCATTAAAGACAACCCAAGATCACCTCGGAGATGATCATGAGAGGAGTGTTTATCATCAATAATCTATCGCAGCTTATTCGATTTCCATACCTAATTGTTCTAAAAAACCCTGAGAAGAGATTGTGATGGGAGAAGTGAGCTATCAGAATGTAAAATTTAATAGTAAAATTGATAATAGTGTAATAGACCTATGGATGTGAAGTTGATGGAGGAGTTGATCAGGAAGGTGGAGATGGATATAGAACTTTGTAATTGGAAAAAAATTTAATTGTAGCTTTAAGGATGGTGAATTGGTAGTATGCTGAGAATAACCAAGAATTTCCAAAGATATTAATATTATCGATTTTAATGCATTCTCAGTGTTCTCCTAATTGATTGATATTTATTAACCCATTCATTAAATATTATTACTGAAAGTTATCGAAATGAGATTTAACCTCCATAGTTTATTAAAGTTGCAAATTGGCACCCTGGCAAATAAGATTATAGATGTTCTATACCAACATCATCATCCCAGTAGGCTTTAGAAATAATGTTGGCTGGGATTGATGAAGCATCCATCAATCCATCCTTAAAATGTTACAATTGGCATGCAACTTAGCTGCAAGTGTTTAAATGCCATATAGATTTAAATATAGGTTATAATTAATGCATAGTGTGGTCATCCGAGCTGAAATAAAGAAATATTATAATTAATCCATAATGTGGATGTGCGACCATTTGAATAAAGATTCTCATTTGTTAGAATAAAGTTAGAATTAACTTAAACTGTCCAATAATATAAGTTAGGTTTGTAGACTCTCCCAATCATTTTAGTTATATTTAAAATACAATGTGGATGAGCGATCAAAAGTTTACAAAATACGTTTTATGTCAATTTAATAAGTTTATACAAAATTAACAAAGTAAAGCATAACTTTTCATTTGTTAGAATTGGCTTACAACGCAGTCGCATGAAGGAAATGGTACTTAGATATCTTTGATTTACTTAGGAAATTCATTTTACTTACAATTTGGAGGCTAGAAAATAAGTTGTAGCAGGCTACATACATTTTATTTTAGTTAGAATATATATATATATATATATATATATATATATATAACTATAAATCTAATCATTTTTTTTGTAAATATATATATATATATATATATATTTATTTATTTACAAAAAAAATGATAGTGTATATTCAACTATCTTAGTTAAGCTTATATTTTAACTGAGTTTGATGTGGTGGTGTGGATAAATAAATGCTGGTTTCAATAGGATTGTAAGCTTCCCTTACAACTCCCCTATCCTTATCTATCTTTCTATGCCTTTTCTACTTCATGTCACACTGTTCAAGCTTTTCAGCATAAAAAATAATAGCCTTAAGATAATAAGACCACTTATAATACCTTCACAAAAATTGTCAAGACAAGATAAGACAAAAATGTAGAAAAACCCATTGTAGAGTTGGATTATAATAACACTATAAATGGATTTGAACATTGCAGTCAAAAATTGTCTTACTACTAAACAATTAGAAATAAGCCAAGAAAATATAAAATATATTTGGACTTTTCATGGAATGCATGCATTTTACATAACAAACACTTTGATAGTGGAATTGATCTTTTGAAATTACAAGTTATTGAACATATTATAGAAAACTATGTGACTAATACTCCTATTCACCATATAGAGAAAAATAGTATTACCATTCTTCTCAATTTCCTGCTAGAAATTTTTTTTAATCTTAAACTACCTAACCTTGACAAACAAAGACTTTCATGAGGTGCATATGTATGTTGCTCAAAAAAGAAGGCTAAAAAGAAAAAAATCGGAAATCAATGTATTGGTGTCAATACTGTGAAGTTAGTCTTTATGTAGATTTCTACTTTGAACTTTAGCACACTAAAGTAACCATTGAAAGTACTCATTACTATTATTTTATAAAATTCATATTTTTATCTATATAGCTTTGCCACTAATTTTAAGCATTGAGCATATACCAAAAAAAAAATGTAGGTAATCCAGTATGATGATTTTCTTTATAGTGTTGTCTATTTTACAAAAGTAATATTTGTAATTGGTAAGCAGAAAAAACAATCTCCCATAAAGTTACGTAGCATCAAAAACCAATTTAAAATGATACCATTCTATCTTTGGGCTCTGTTGTTATATAAGCTGTTTTTGAATTAGTTTTTAAATGATATGAGGAATTTTGCCTATTGTTTTAATTTATGTACAGACTAAATGTTCTGCCATCATTATTAATATATTCAAAGGATGAAGAATAAGTCTTACTTTTAACAACCTTTGAACGTTAAGTGAAACATTAGTTTTAGTAATTGTAACATTAATAAATAAATAATCATAACTTTTAAATATTTGTAATTACAATTATTAAAACTAATATTACACTTAATGGTCAAAAGTTGTTAAAAGTAAAACTCATTCTTCACCCTTTAAATATATTAATGATGACTGCAGGACATTTAGTCTGTACATAAATTATAACAATAGGCAAAATTCACATATAATTTTAAAAGTAAGTCAAAAACTAAGCTTATATAACAACATATCCCAAATATAGGATAGTATCATTCTATCTTTTCATTGGTTTTTGATGGTTGTGGGAGGTAGTTAGTTCCGCTTTGCAATTATAAATATTTAGAATTTATGATTATTTAATTATTATTATTAAAAGTAATATTTGTATTTCCCTCTATGTATATTAAGTGTTGAATGTTTTTAATTTTAGAGTTAGGTGCAACAAATAAAGCTAGGAAATTTATCCAGAAATAATAATCTGTCAAGATTGTAGGAACAGAAAAATCTTGCAAGGTGATTTCAAATTCAGTTGTTCCTCAAACCACTTATTATAGCTAATTTATAAACTTGTAATAAAAATTTGGTGTATAGTTTTTAAACATGTATGGTGGTCATTATAATTTAAAATTTTCTATAACTAATTTTATGCAATTTACTACAGATAAGCAATAGAAAAGATTTCAATGTGCTTGCATTTTTTACATTATAAAACAATAAATATAACATACAACTTTTTTTCTTACAAATATGTATATTTAATAAAGAATTGACAGTTTATACTTCTCCTATATGGCATGTAATAGACGTAATATGTTTACAGAAGTTTATTATTTCTGTAAGTTATATGGATTCGTTTTGTAACTAAAAACATCAAAAATTATGCAGTGTTAAGGATTAATTTATTTTTCATCTAAAACCAAATGAACCAAATTATTGTTATTTTTTCCTTCAGTCATTTTACTTTTTTCTGCATGCAGCATGAGTTATTAATTTCCCGCTTAATCATGTTTGCAGAAGTTTAGAAAAACAACTTGAGCACTACACATTCACATTTTATATCAACTTGTAGGTAATTTTCTGTTACTTTTAGCAAAATGAAAAATATGGCAGCCTAATTCAAAGTTTTTTTTATGCCAATTTTATTGAAAGGTATTTAAAAAATACCTTTTTATATACTGAAAAAAAATCCACTAACATAGAAAATTTGGTGGTATTTTAGTGGCGATCTCCACCATTTTGAATTTCAAAAATGACCGAAAATGCCTGACACATCTAAGTGATAAAAAAGTATGCGAAAATGCAAAAAAATTTAAACTCAGGTCACATGACTAATTAAAAGCAACACACATAGAGATCGCTTAATAAAAAAAAAAGCCAAAAACATAAAAAAAAATTAGAACTAATTTCAAAAAACTTTTACAATAAATTTATGTATAAATATTTTCTAATATTACAAGTCAACAATTATCTTCTTGCAAACTACCTTTACTTATAAAGAACACTGAAATTGTCTTTAGAATGTCAATTATATTTCCTAAATATCAATTTGCAAAAAAAGAAAATTTATAATATGAACAATATGTTTATTCTTTCAATTTATGTGCACATGTATATAAATTTATCATATTTATTTTTTGTTTTTGTTAATGTTATTATAAAGTATGATAAATTTGAAATTGTTACACACACATATATATAATTATACTAATAGTAAATAATGTTTCCGTTGTGTCCATTAACTGCAATCAACTGAGGCATGTCCTGAGATTTGAAAGTAACAACATTCTAAAGTTGTTATTTATAAATGAACATTTTTTTCATCTCTTTATAATTTAATCATATGTTAATATAAAAATTTATTCTCGTGGTGTCATCTCTCAGTGGTAACATTTCTTATGTGTTTATGTGACCATAATTTTATTCTTTAATAACATCACAACAGTTCTAATTCCAATCTTTACTTCTTTTTAACTTTTTACATCTCTCTGTTGCTTTTTTTAAATTTCAATATCAACTTTATTCAAAAATTAATGAGGCTATGATACATGCTAAAAATAGAGCACACACCCCCCCAACACACATAATATGTGATTTACTGTATTATACTTTATATTAAAACACGATCAATCCCATGAAAGATATCTGGAAAGCTTTTTTTTCTCTTCTAACTGCTCAAGTTTGTTTTAAAAAGTGCAGTCCTTTTTTACGTGACTACAAATACTGATCATTTTACATGAGAAAATATGATTTGGGAGACAGTTTTTTCTTTCATGTGTCAAAGCATTGGCCGGGAAGCGAACCCGCGAAAACTGCTTATAAGGCAGCTGTGCTGACCACTCGGCCACCAACGCTTGACAATGGGAGACAGTTTTGTATGTAAAATATAATAAGTTTTTTGATTCAACTTTTAAAAAATTATGTACTTATAGTGCTGTACCAAAGAGTTTAATCGTTTATATATATATGGCATATTTTTAAATGTAATTAAAGGCAAAATTTTTAAAAATATGTTCATGACAAAAGCGCAGTTTTATTATCACTGTAAGATTTCATTCGTAGTTAGTTATTTGAATTTCATTGAATACCGAGAGGTTTTTTTTTAATTAATTAAAACAGTGTGATAATTCTTTTATCTGCTTAAACAAAGTCTCAGCTGAGAGAAAGTATAACTGTATTGTTTTAATTCACTTAAAAAAGTGTAGTTTTTTTTCTTTTAAAAATCATTTACATTATGAATAATGCGATAACTCAATAGTTAAATAATGCAAATTCTTGCTGTAAAAGTAAAGAAAAAATTAATAAAATTATCTCAGCAAGAAACGAAGTTTTATCCGGAAATAAGTTAAAATAAATTTTATTAGATATTTATTAGTTTCGATATATATTTTTTTAAATTTTACTTGGTTTTATTATTTAATAGATTAATTTGAATTACATTCACGAACTCAACCTGTCACTCACATGAAATTATAAAATAAATCTTTAATAAATTACAAATACTACAAATATTACGATAAAATCATTTAAATGAAGGAAACTTCATTATTATTATTATTATTATAAGCGCAAGTCGTCAAAAAATGACAAGAATAAAAAAATCAGGCTATACGGGGGTGTATCAGAAGTACATTTTTAAAACTTAAGAGCTTCATAAATACTGAAAATTTATCTGCAAAAAAAACCTTTGATAGTTTTAGTACTTAAATTTCTTCTCATTTTATTTGTTTTGTGAATTTGGATTAATACATTACTAATTTTAATTTCTATTTTAATATTTTTACTGAAGGTAGCAAACATTTTCTAAAAAAAATCAGTTGTTCTCTGTTGAGTTAAATTTTATAGCAGAAATAAAAAGTAAATTTGTTTCCCGTTATTGAAAGAAAGCCTCTCACAGAAATAAATTAATTTTATTTAATTAAATGAATAAAAAAACAAACTGGTCAATTCATAACAAGTCTAAAATTAAAAAAATATCAAGTGAGCTAAATGGAATGAAAGTAGTTGCTATAGTAATGAGATATATCTGGATATTTTTAGTAATTTAAAAATTAAAAATTTGTGCACTTATACTTTTGAAACTATTAGTTTTAAACGTTACGACGCTATATATTGTACACTGGTAATGTTTTAATTTAATGTTTGCGCACTCCTAAAAAAAATACAATGTTCTACTGGTAAATTAATTAAATTGAAAGTGGGGTTATTTTTTATATATGCCTGTATTTTTATATTCATACAATATAACATTAGAAAGAATCTAAGAGTTTACTATAAAAAAAAAAAAACTTGGTATTGTTTTTTCTGTATAAAAATTGTACTTTTTGTAAATGTGACGAAACGTCGTTTTAAATTTGTGTGTACACACATGGTTAAAAAAATAATACAGGCTGCAGAAGATCACAATTGTTATAAATTTTAATAATATGTATGTTTGACTATGATTATATTGAGTGATGTATTCAAACCATCAATGCAGTCCACGATGGACAAAAGAATGACTTTCAGAGGTTAGGATTGACTATCAATAATCAATAAATGTTGTCTAACCAAGAATGTCTTCTATTGCAATGTATGTTAAGATCATCAAAATTTAAACATTGTTTCCAATACACCTAGTCTTTCCTATCTTCTAGAACTATATTCTTTTACTTTACTGACTTTATTTACTTTTATTATTAAGTTTAATCACTATGAGGATTTTGTACCATCACATACCTGAACTATTTATGACAATAATATATTATATTTAGGCAATCACATATTCATTCTTTAACTACATTCACAACGATTCTTTTTTTTTTTTTTGCACCCAAGACCTCAATATTGAAAAATTAATGATAAATAAGAGATTTTGTAGATTGGTTATTCATAGTTGTGATCTTTCCACAAAACAGTAGTAAATGGCTTTGGATTTAGGACAGATGTTTTAAATTAATAAAAAGTATGCGTTTGGCAGTAGCATTTGGGGATCACCATTTAACATGGCAATGAAAAGAACCTAAAGACAATAGTCTAAAATTAACCTATCTTCTGAAATATGGTTTAGATTTCTGAATCTGATATACAACTCTTTAAAGCAGTACAAAAAAAAAGTGTGGAAAAGGATTAATGTTAGTGATAGTAAAAATATATGTATATATTTTTACTGCCTTTTTTTTTTTTTTTAAAGATGTAAGCATTTAAAATTACTTAGTGTAAAATCTTCAAAGCCTGAATTGAAAATAATGCTATAGCTAAAAAGCTGTCATAATTTAAAACGGACATATCAATTTAAGAAAGTTTAAATGAATAGATAAATTTCTACAAGATTTTTTATGGATGATCAAGACATTTAATGAAAGAAGCTGCATGAGCAGTACTCTATTTAAAGTCTAATAAAATATCCTTTATTTTAATTTTTTTTATATATATGAATAAAAGAATGGAATAATATTACATTTGCATATTTTATCAGTGAATATGATCTGATATTAGATTCAGGAAGTTCAAAAATGAAAACTTTTATTTATTACTGGATAATACTTTTATATCAATACTATCAAAAAAAATTTAATACAAGAATTGGTAGAAAAAGTAAACTTTAACTCAATAATAGCATTATTGTTGTAATTCAAATAATATACTACTAATGAATTTTGAACAACATGTGGATTGACCATCGTGAATATTTTGTAAACGAATATATGTTTCATGTGGTTGCTACTTTTGGAACACTGTAGTGCATAATCTGTTCTTGGTAATGCATTTTTATAACTCTGGGAGATTATCCACTTTTTTTAAATAAGATGGCCAACTTGTTTACGTTGTTCATCATATTTAAATAAAATATATTTTTTAAACATTCAAGTGCTTCATTAATGTTTTAACAGGCTGAACACTTGGATGTCTCTGGTTTTTAAAATTGATTAACTATCTTAAATAGATAACTGGAGGTATCAGAATTTAAACTTGGTTGGTATTTTTATATATATATCTTCTTTTTACTGCTATGCTTATTTCTCCTGTGTGAATAGTTATTTGGGTTTTGTTTAATGAATCTGTGTTTGATGCTGTTTTTTTCCCATCTTTTTTATGATTGGCTTTAGATTATCAATTTAGTTTATTATCTCTTTCATGAAATTTTCATTTGCCACACTTTAAGGATGTATATTTTGATTTTGAGTTGGTATTCCTGTAATAGTTATTCTCTTATTTTCCTCTCATTATGCTCAACTATATTTCCTTCACTTAACTACTATCTTTTTTATATTTCTCTGCGTCCTTGGGATGACTTTTTAATTTTTTGTATTTTTCTTTCATAATGGTAGACCATTTTAGTAATTATAGTCTGATATTTGCAATTTTTTTATATTTCTTCCCATTGTATTTTATTTTTGCAACTACTTTGATTAAATTCTAATTTTTCTGACATACATTTTTCTTTTTTTTTCTTTCTAATTGTCTATAATGCTATGTGACTTACTTTCAAACATGATTTGGTTCTCCAACTTTACATTATTATTTATGCCTTCAATTCATTTAGTATTACTTGATTCTTCAATTTTCCATCTTTTATTTCTTTTTTCACTTTATTTAGTTATTTTTTGGCTATTTTTTGGCATCTTCTCTATCACTTACTGAATGTCTTTTTTTTTTCATTATTACTTGATTTTTATTTTACATTGCATTTCCCCAACATTGCTCTATTGTTTTTTTTTTACAATATTTTTCTATCATTATTCAGTTTTTTTTTTAAAGTGACGAGAGTATTCTTCTATTGCCATATTATTTTTCCTCATTAGTTTGCATCTCCAACTCATCTGCTATTTATGATTCTCAATTATTATTGACTAATTTGTTTAAATGAATCTGTATTTTTTGTTCTCTATTCATTATTTATTTCTTTGACTTCCACTTACTATATTTTTACTTTGTGTTCAACATTTTAAACATTTATTTTCTACTGTTATTTTTATTTTATTATTATTATTATTATTATTATTATTATTATTATTATTATTATTATTATTATTATTATTATTATTATTATTATTATTATTATTATTATTATTATTATTATTATTATTATTATTATTATTATTATTATTATTATTATTATTATTATTATTATTATTATTATTATTATTATTATTATTATTATTATTATTATTATTATTATTATTTTATTATTATTATTTTATTTTTTATTATATTCAAGTGTTGTCATTCCTCCTCATGCAATTCCTCCTCTACATTATTTATGTTCATTGCTTCAATCCAATTTTTTTAACTGCCACGAATAGTTAAAACTGATTTTCACCTTTTTGTCTGATTACCTTAAACATTTTTAGTTATTTATGTTCACTACAAGTGTTTTCAAATAATTATTATATTTTGTTCTATTGTTTTTTAATAATCTCATTATTGTATCTCTTTCTATTTTTCATCATACATTTATTTTAATTTTTTTTATTCTCTTTAATTGTTACAAATTATCAGATTTGAATCAATCAAACTTTGTTTATTTATTTTGCAGTGTATAATCTATATTATTAAACTAAATGAAATTTGGTCTTATGCCTGCTCAGACTTGAACCATTTTAAGCATTATTATTGGGTGCTATTTATATAATAAGAAGATAAAATGAACATGTATCCATCTATACATTGCAAAATTTTAAAAACAATAGATCACCTTCTGGTAACCAAACTACATGTTGGTCATTCATTTATATAATAGAAGTTTTTCAATTATCAAAATATTTACAGACATAAATATTAGTAATTCATATGTACAATAATGATAATTAAGACTACTGATAACTGTCAAATCCCATATCAGTTCCTTTGAAAGTTATACCAAAATAATTCTACAATGAGTATTAGATACATCTCCTGATCATCATCAATTTGAAAACACTGTTTGGTAGTTGGTTTAAAGGTAACTTATTTTGGTAGCTGTATTATTAGTAAGAAACAATTATTTCCAGGGTATTATTTAACTTCATGATGAAAAAGCTTTTATGTTTTTTTTTATGTTTATTGAAAAAGCTTTTATTGATGATGGAATATCTAATCTTAATTATAATTATTCTAGTTTCTTCCTGTTTACATTCTTGCAATAGCATAGGTTTAACCATGAATGCTACTGATAGTGACCAATGATTTCTTTGAATATTAAGAGTGAGACTGATTTAACTAAGAATGATAACACACATAATCAATATCTCATATGCTTATATGCTTATACTTATATCTATAAAGAATGGCTGAACTGTTGCATATGCAAGATATTAGTGTATTTTTTAAAATACAGATAAAGTTTAATTGTAACAGGCTGTAACATTTTTCCATATTCTTCAATGCATAATCATGCCATATTTTTTAAATACATTTAGTTTATTAAACAATTCAAAACAAAGCAAAACTCTCCATATAGTAGTGCCATATATGGAGGTTTTGCTTTGTTTTGAATTGTTTACTAACAATTATATGCTAGTATGAGATAGTGATCATGTGACATTTAGTTTATTCCATATTAATAACAATACATTGTGAATTCTGCTTTTACATGATTGCTGTAAGTTGAAACTCAGAGGCTAATTCAAAGGGAGAATTTTATTGGTTTAAAATCCCAAACAAACTACAACAATTGCCTTTGAATTATTGCAATTTTTAAATCTACTTAAAATATTATATATAAGAATAAATAAATAAAATATGAGTAAAAATAAACTAACTTCTTTTAAACAGACAAAGAAAATAGTTTATTTAGTATTCCCCTTCAAAAAAAATAAATTAAATAAATAAATAAAAGACCATGATTTTTTTTTATATTAATGTAAGCCTCCAAATTTAAATACCTTGTCTGAATTACATATTTTATAACTGTGTAGGAATTCTTTAATATGTTTAGGATATTGAATTTTTACTTAGGAATAGTCTATAATTAGATGTGAATCACTGATATGGTAATTGATTGATAATTATCATTTAATTTCAAGTTGCAGACAGTTTCCATATTTTCTCAACTCAGCATTTTTGCAGATATACAGAAATATTTGTAATTTTGTTATTGGCAGTGTATGTTAACTTTTGAGTATTGACAATAGGTTTTAGATCAGGGGTCCCCAACCCTGTGCCCGTGGGCACCATGGTGCCTGCAAACCATTTTACGCGTGCCCACCTCTATCCGAACCTGATAAAAAATTATTTATCTGATACAAATAAATTTAATTTTTAAAATTTCTTATAAATTATTGTAATCAAATTGTAGGGCATACTATACTTTTACAGCGTAAAAATACAAACGTTAATTATATATTAAAATTTTATTTTTGAAATAAATATTTTTTTGTACATTATGTGTATTATTAACAATATCCAACTATAAATTTACATTGAAAAAATAAATGGTGCCCTCCATCTGGTTGAAAAAAATAAATGGTACCCGCCATCTGGCCGGTATTATAGAATGTGCTCTTAAGTGCAAAAAGGTTGGGGACCCCTGTTTAGACAATAGAAAAGCAGTAGGTTTGGTAACAATAATAAATAATACATTGCATCTGAAACTTAGCATATAATGCTATAAGTAATTGTGTTTAAATTAATCATCATAGCTGGATATATTTAGCATTTAAAAGTACTTCATAAACATTTTTTTTAATTTTATCAGTACAGTTAATACAAATTATTATTAAAAAATTGAATTTTTAGTTTATCTTTCAATACGTTCTTTTTTCTTGTTTGATGATAATGACTGTAATATGATTTCTTTTTAAGGTTGTTCAATAACACGTTTTTAAAAAGGCAAGACCCTCTTTGCTGAGATTTTTTTTTCCCCAAAATGTGATAATCAGTTTTCATTCTCTAAATATCTGCTTCTGTTGTATCTTAATGTTATTGTTCTTTGCACAACTATTTAAATTAATTAACTGCTGATTTACACTGCTTTAATTTTTTAAAAAAATATATGTTTTAAATTTTGTTACTGCTTTGTTTGAAGAAAATTTATAATATATTTTGTTAAAATGGAATTACTGTTTGTTTTCAAGGACTTACATTTATTTAGTATTGGTTTTTATTTATCTATTAAAATGATTATTATTAATTCAAATTTTAAAATTTTATATTATGGACTCATTTTTAACTTAGCTTAATAATGAAATAAATGAGAGAGTGCAAATCTCTCAAGCGCTTATGACTACAACCAGCCAATCAAATCTTAAGCACTGGGACAGAGAATTTTAATAAGAAAAGAGCGGTTCCACTCTCTTCTTTACTTGTCTTAATATATATCCAAGCCAGTCCAAAGTACTTATATTTGAAAGCGTGAATCTTAAATATCATCAGACTTAATTATCTGAAATCAAATTATAAACATACAGCATGAAATCTTTCGATTTACTATGCCGTAATTTTTCGATGTTATAAATTTGCAGCAATATATATAAATAATAATATTTTTATAAGGCACAGTCGATATTGAAATAAATGAGAGAGTGCAAATCTCTCAAGCACTTATGACTACAACCAGCCAATCAAATCTTAAGCACTGGGACAGAGAATTTTAATAAGAAAAGAGCGGTTCCACTCTCTTCTTTACTTGTCTTAATATATATTTAAGCCAGTCCAAAGTACTTATATTTGAAAGCGTGAATCTTAAATATCATCACACTTAATTATCTGAAATCAAATTATAAACATACAGCGTGAAATCTTTCGATTTACTACACCGTAGTTTTTCGATGTTATAAATTTGCAGTGATATATGTATTTGTTTATCATTTTTTTTGTTAAATAAATTGTTGTATAGCATTATAAACATTTTTCAGCAACTGACTTTTTTCTATTCCTAAATCTCTTTTGTAGCTTTTATTAAGTCAAACATTAGAAGTATGGTCAAAGCAAGACAAACTCAGAATGGTATGAAAGTTGGACCATAGAAAATTTGGCATTTGTAAGTCAAATTATACATCTCATTATGCAATATTTAAACTTTAAATATTTTCTATAATACATTATTATATTATTAAAAAAATTTCTACATATTATTTCTTTATAACCTATTGTATTTTATATAAAAATAGAATACCACATAAGTCTAAATGATAAAAATGTACCAAATGATTGTAATAATGCAATATTAAAATTGATATTTAAGAAAAGTTATATAGACTTAACAATCCTATATCAGTTCTTTACAAAATCTCATTTACAGCAAACTTCTAACCAACAGGAAGAACAAGATGAATTGAAAAGTGATTTTAATAGTGGATCATATCTAAATTATGAAAGAAATGATAGAAAAGCCCAATAAATATGAATTGTCATTATGCATTGGATTTATAGATTAATGAAATGGCATTTGATTGTATAAGCATTTCTTCAGTGATTTAAGCTTTCAATCATCAATATATAGATCCAGAATATTGTCATATTCTGAAGAATATCAAAATGCAGCAGTAGTGATTAGATTACATAATGATAGTAAGATTAATAATGAAAAATATGTTCTATAGAGTGATTCCATATCTTCACAATTTTTACAGACTATTAATACAGATGGAAACATAATAGATAAAATTAATCCAAAAATAAATTTGAATGGAATGCTTTTAGTAGAAATAACAATATTAAAAATATATTCCTATATGTGCGAAAAGGAAAGTCTTTAATATATAATTTTACCAGTGTTCACTTATCTATCTAACACTTGAACATTTAACAGAAAAGTGATACAGAGACTTCAAATCATTCTAAAGAAAAAGAGAGATGTATATTAGGAGTAATGAGATGAGATTGAAAATGAAATGTATGAGAAAAAAAAAACAAATATATCACTGATATCATTGAAAAAATTAAGATACTGAAATAGCCCTGGACTGATTATGTTGCAAGAAGAATTGATAGCAGATAGAAAGTTAAAGGTTTAAATACGATCCCAAAAATTATTAAAGACCTAGAAAGAGGCTACATGTAAAATGGATAGATGAAATAATAACATTTTCTGCTGTGATATGGAGAAGAGATAGATTAAAAAACTGGTTTAAACTTGAAGAAACTTTTATTCACCAGTAGGTAAATAATGGTTGAAAATGATAATAGTGACAAATGCAAGAGCTGTAAACTTATACATGAAAAATTGACACATTATGATAAAACGTTGACTATCTCTTATTAGCTATTAAGTTGTTGTTGTTTTTTTTTTTGTATTTTGCTTAAATATAATCCTATCAATAAGAGACTTCAATTTTTTAATTTAACTTATTTTCCAACATGTGTGGAAATTTTTGGAACATTCTCTGTTTATATATGATTGGCTACTCATTATATAAATAATAGCATTAATATAAAGATGTCAACAGTTTAATTTCTATATCATATAATACTAAATGATCCGTGCTTTTATTCAAATTTGAATTTAGCGGTTGAAGTTAGGAGATATAAAAGTTCTGAAGAAGATTGCTGGGACAAACGAAACTGTAAACTGTAAAAGAGGGTGGTAAATAAAGCATTGGGTAACAATAGTAAAGTGTAAGGCTGACTTAGTATTATATGATATATATTTGGCAATGCAATAAGAAAGATCAGTTTAATTTCTTTTAAAGATTTATTAACGGAAGGAAAAAATGATGTGAAAATAATTCGAAAAGTTAACTTATGAAAGAATTTAATATATCTATTTTAGCAAATCTATTAAAAGTGCATTAAAGTTGGCTTTATTTAAAAAAATAAACGTATTTTATTTCAATTGGTTTTGCTCTCTCTTTATTAGCTCTTCTAAAAGTCTACAATATTCTGTATGCATTTGTATGTATAATACATTCTTTTTTAAACACAATAAATCAAATAGTACGATATTTAAATATACTTTTCAATTTATTGCTAGTCGTGTCATACAATAATAAAAGCGAGGTTATTCTTGAGAGAGAATATAAAAGGCGAACATCTCTAGAGAATCATTTTGTTAAATTTAGATTTTCTAGTTATTAGCAGGGACAAACAAACATAAATGAGAAAGATCTTCCTGCATCAATGAAAATACCGAACGATTAGTAAAAAAATAAAATTCATTTTATTTTATCTTCATACAAAAACATAATCTTTCCATATATTTATAAAAATAAAATTGCTGTTTTAAAACTTTTATAAAATAAAAACATTAATAATTAATTAGTTTGTAATAATTAATTTTATGAATATTTTAAACGCTAAGTATTTCCTGTTAATCTTTTAATATCAGTTCTAATGACTAGTTAATTTAAAATAATTACCCTGTCTTGAAAAATTAATAAAATCTATCAGTTGAATTGATTATCATTATTAACATTTGCTAATAGGAACTCAAAATGTTTGTAATAGTGAAGAGAAAAATAGAAAAATACAAAGGATAAAGAATAAATATTTTGAAAATCAATAAATATTTCAAGTTTTATATATATGAAAAATTATTTTTATCGTGCATTATTAATTTATAATAAGTATTCTACATAATTAAAAATCAAAATATTCAGTTTAAACATCACATGATCGCCATGTATTGAGAGTTTTGCTTTGTGTAATATTCAGTTCACTAGTTGAATTCAAATTAGAATACTCATTATACTTTAATTTACATATTTATCGCATTATTTATTTATTAAATGAATATTATTGTTATTCTATTTAATTTTTTGATAATTTTCTAAAAAGTTGTTTTAATATTGTCATTTTAATTTTTGTTTATATATACCCTGAACATTACGGACTAGAGTTTAAATCCCGGATAAATTTGGAACATTTTCCCTTAAACTCAGAAATTTCAAGCAAGATGAGAAATTTTCTTCCAGGTAATGAACCAATAACCAACCTAGTTATTTATTTAATTAATTAATTGTTAAATAAACGGCTTGAAATTAAAATAGGGAAATAAAACTGATAAAACTGACAGCGAGTAATTGACTATTCTGTAAATATTGTTTTCTTCTTCATTAATTGTTATATAGAGCAATTCCGAAAAGTCTTTACCTTATAATGAATTATTTACATTTTCTTAACTTTTATTTAGATGGATGGATGGTTGGATGGATGGATAGATAGAATGATAGATAGGTAGGTAGATAAGTAGGTAGGTAGATAATGTAGTTAAGTAGATGGGTAAATGAGTAGTTGGGTATATAGGTAGGTAAGTAAGTAATTAGGTAGTAAATGGATAGATGCAAAAATAAGTAGGTAATTAGATAAGTAGATGGGTAAGTGGGTAGATAGGTAGGTAAGTGGTAAATGGATAGGCGAGTAGATAAGTAGATAATTAGGTAAGTAGATGGGTAAATTGGTAGATAGATAGTTAAGTAGGGAGGAAATGAGGAAGGTAGGTAGGTAATATTATAAGGAAGATTTTCACAGATATGTGATGAAAATAATTTGCCAATGTTTTTGGATCAAATAACATTTATCCTTATCAAGATTTATGTTATAATGAACTATTTTTTCTCAAGAGTCAGATTGTGATTTCATATGAAATAAAGAATATTCATTTATTACATATATTAGTACATAGTTGTCCAATATTAATAGTAGAATTGGCAATTTTTTTACTTGCCATTTATAATCAGTTCATTTCTTAAAATTGTTTTTATAAAAAAAAAAAATGTTTTTATAATGTTGTAACCTATTGTACTTCACATCTATTTAAATTGTTTAACCTTTTTAAAAATTTGATAGACTCACAGTTTTTAAATCATATTTTTCCAAAATAGCTAATATTTTAATAAAGTGATATAAAAGATGACTGTAATTACCTTTTGATTGAATAGTTTTTTTTATGTTCTTTGAATCTGACAGCAATATGTTTATTTGGTTAATCTACATAGGTTTTTGAGCACTGTGAATATAGAATTTTATAGATACCTTGGTGCCTACAAATATTTGATGTTAAGCTAATGGAAGAGATCAAGTTTTTTGTTAGTGGAGATGATAGTCTTAATATTGAAATTAGACAGACTCTATTAATCTTGTCACTGACTCATTTAATATAAAGTAAAATAACTCTATTGAAGAATTTTCAACTTCATTATCTTTCTTCTTCCTGACTTCAATAACACATAAAGCTTTGTATACAATGTTTTACTATAACTCTTTGAGAGTAAAATATTTTTAGTTAGTCTTATTTTTTGAGAAAGATGACCTTTATCACACAAAATATATGTTGTTATCAAATGATTTTTTTACCACAGAAAATATATGAGTAGAATGATGATGAGCATCTAATTGTAGGGGTAGATTTTCTATAAACATATATTGATAAAGAAATTGTTTTGTTATTTTCAATTTCCATGGTAAACTTAATATTAGGATGCCATTCATTAAGGAAAAGATGAAAAGAATTTAAAGCATCAATACTATGAGACTATATAACAAATGTATAATAAAAGATCTCTTACTAGCTGCATTTAATACTTGGTTCTTACAATTATTTCTAAAAAAAATTAACAATTACAGGTGATAATTGAGAGTCCATAGTTTAAAATCATTTTACTTGTTTATATTTTTGAAAACCATAAATAATATATATATACATAAGGGGATACTCAAAAATAAGCAAAATATTGTGATAATAGATCATGTATTTATTTTTAGGTGTTACAAATTGAATTCTCTTTATAGTACAAACCATTTAATGCAATGCATTGGTTTAAATGTGTTTTCACTTTTTGAATTAATCTAGAAACTTTTGCAATGTGATGCCTTTTAACACCTGCATGATTTTTTCTTCACTACTTCTAACTCCAGAAAAAATGAGGCATGTTTTTATGTGAAGGAATATAAAAAAGTCACACAGAGTGAGATCAGGTGAATATGCTGATGGATAAGCTTGGCCATGCTGAATTTAATTAAAAATTGTACAACACTCAAGGCTTTGTGTGCTGTTCCATTGTTGTGGAAAAACTTACACTCACCACTTGCAACAGACTGGAATACTTTTGTTTTACCACATCACAGAAACATTTCAAAACTTCTTGTTAAAACATCTGATCATTATGAAGAAATTCTAAGTGAACAATGGCATTTGAATCCAAAAAACAACTCAGCATGACCTTGACATTGGCCTTTACTTGCCATGCTTTTTTGAGATGTGGAAATTTGTCACTTTAATTAATCACTCAAAAACATGAGCTTTTCCCAGAGCAGTTTGCTTGCAAATTGCATCATGCATTATAAGTATTTCCCCTGCTATTTTCCCTAACAGAAAATAGAATTTCATATTGTTTTAACTTTTCAACTGTTACAAAAATCAACAAGTGGGGCACACCTAACAAAAATATTTACTATGTCATAACACAACTTCTCTCAATGACAAAAGTTGGCAGATGGTGTAGAAGGATCCCTGAAAGAGGCTCATAGTGGCAGAAGCATGTACTACCCTGTGCTCATTCTCCAGAGAATTATTTCAGTTATTTTTGTACCCCCTTGTATATAAATAATCTATTATAAATTTATATATCATGATAAGTATTTTACAGCAATCCTGATAATAGTTTTATGAAACAAGAAAATCTCATTTACATCATAAAGAGTACCCTAGGACATTAGCGTGATATAGCAGAAGATGAAATTAATAAGGAATTACAATCAGAAAAAACATCAAAGTCAGAAAAAAAAATTTTGTTTCTACAGAAAAAAATTAAAATACAGTATATGTATGGTTGTATTTCTAATTCATTGACTGATTCATAAAATATCTTTTAATTTCTGTTTTTTTGTTTATTTTTTTTTTCTGATATAAGAATGATATTTATATTTATGTTAAAATAATATGTAAATGTATGATGTGATGTTTCTATTTTTTATCAGTCTTATTTATTATCACTTTGTATGTGTTAATAATAAATAAATAATTATCTGCACTATTTTTGAATTTGAGATTAGCTGAAACTAATGTTAAATTTTCAAAGTACTATCTGCTAGCAATTTTCATTCATTTTTTATATTGATGCATAGTTAAATATATCAAAGTTGATGTTCAAACTATATAGCCTACAATTATGGCAAAATAAAATTACCTAATTGCATATTTATTATTAAATATTATTTTCCAAATGACTAATTTAATAAAAGTTTTTTTTTAAAAGCAAGTTTATCATGCGAAATTTAAAAAAGAATTTACATTTTAACTTTATTAAAAAACACACATTTAAAAAAATTCATATTTTATATTGCATAAATTTAAATAAATCAAAAAGTAATACATTTCCTTTTTATAATGATATTATGTATCAAATGGACGAAAATAAATGTATAATTAAAATATAGACTATAAAAATATGTAAAAATATTTTTTTATTATATAATATAATGTATGTCCACAAAATTTTTATTTTTTTAATTACTTCTATCTATAAATAAAAATGGAAACTAAAATATAAAATCACTAGTTTTAAAATGTAATTGTTCAATGCAAAATTGTATTAAATTTATTTGGTTTTTGGTTAATCTAATGCAGTGTTATAATATTACATGGTGATTTTTGATGAGATAGGAATGACATATTGAAAAATCATTATGCTTTTTGCTAGGAGATTAAAACATTTTCAATTTTTATTTTTTTTATTCTGAAAGATTTTAAAAATGTATTAAAAATTGTTTATCAAAAACTAAGTTGTACAAAAATATTTATTTAAAACTAATCAATTTATCTCTCTAAAAAAAATAATATGAAATGAAAGTATGTAGTTATAATTTATTATGCAAAGTTTTGGATTCACTTTTAAAGTTGATCACTTTCTGTCTCTTATGTAAAAAAACCAATAAATGCTTAGTTGTTTAGATGGTTTATGTGATGTTCAAGCACTGAAGTGACAAGTTAATCCTCATTACAGAAACTTTATTACAAATTCAATAATCTATCATAACATTAAAACAGGAATAAAATTAAAAATAAAATTTGGTAATTTACTTTACTAAATGAATGGTGTAAAATCAGTTATACATGTCTAAATTTAATGACTTGCATAAAACAATATTTGTAACAATAAAAGTGATATATTGGCTATTGGTAGTTATTATAATTATTTGTTTGTTTTCACAATGTTATTTAATCCAATATTGTGTAAAGTTTTTATGAAAAAACAAAACAAAATAAAAACCTTTTATCTAAAAACTTTATATGCTTAATATTTGACTTCTAATCAAAATGATTTTTTAAAATTATTTAAATAATTACCTCATGCACAAATAAAATACTATTGGAAATGCTTTTCTCTCAAGCCTCGATAAAGTGTTTTTAAAAAAAGTAATGTTTTTGGCCCTTTCACTTTTACTATTCTTTTCTGTATATCTGCCTCTTTTATTTCCATTTCTCTATATATATTATAACTCTCTCTCTCTCTGCCTCTTTTATTTCCATTTCTCTATATATATTATAACAGTATGTAAGATGGTTCAAAATATGTATAATAAATTTAATATTTATTGACCAAAATTCTATGTAGAAAATAATGAGACTTTTATTGTGTTTAAGTTTTATTCATACATCTATATAAACTAAGAATGTAAAACAAGTTTCCATGATACTATATAAAAAAATCAAAGAGCAAATTTTATTGATTTCAAAAATATTCAAGAAATTAAATAATTTATAATTTCAGGTAAATATAATAATAAAATAAGCCAGATACGTGATTGAAGTTTGTCTTATATGAGTGCATATATATAAAAATAACAGATATGAATTAACTTAATAAGAAACTATTCACCTTTTGTTTATTAAAATTTATATAAAAAATGTCTGTTAGATCAACAATTCCAATTATTTATGAAATACTGATTTATGAAGTTTATTTACAGATATTTTTAAAATAAACATCAAATATATAACTTTTCATAAATCCAAACAGATACTGAGAGAAGAGAAACAAAATGAAAGGACATTGTAAGTTACCCCTTTACACTAATTAAATTCAGATGTTGTTAATCTTTTGGTTGGTTTCTATAAATTAAAATACATAAAAATAAGTAAACTGCCTAGCCATCTACTCTCTCTCACATACTCTGGATATTTTATGTAGACATATATAAAAATATATATTCAAAACTTTTGAATTACCTTACAATTCTTTAGGGGCTTTAAAGGAAAAAATGCAGTGTAATATTAATAAAATTACAAATTTATCAAGTCTTTTATATTAAGTCAAGTTCAGAATGTTTTTTTAAAGTTCATGTGAAAGTTTTTTGTTTCAAGATCTATGGGAGTAATGAAGCTTGACCTTAGTGGTGATTGAATTTACCTTAAGGCTGCAATTTAACTTTTTTTTTTTTTTTATATGTCATAGCATCTGCCGGGACGCGAACCCACAACCGTCTGCAACCAACTACTTGCTTGCAAGGCGGTTGTGATAACCTCTCGGCTAACAACACTTTGACAGAGATCTGGCTATCCTTGTGTTTTTCTTTTTAGTGAGATGATGCAATCTTTCATGAAATTCACATTTGGTTAATTTGCTGAAAAGTAAACAATTTTTCCCTAGGGATTTTCTCTAGCAACAGAAAAGTCATTTTTGATTCTAAATGGAGTGGCTTTCTTTCCTTCCAATTTTTTAAAGAAAAAATAGCTTATAGGATTGTTGTTATAATGATATATATATATTTTAGTGCAGTTGAAATTTTAATAACTGCATAGGCACAAATTTGAAAAGGGTCAAGTTATTAGATCCTTTCTTACTTGTTAACTTTTGAGAAAAACATTCTTTGAAGTATGCCACTTAGAGTATTTTGTATGAATAAAATATCTGAAGTTTACAACAGCTAGTTTGAGAAGTGAAAATTTTTTAAAAATTCTATTTCTATCATAAATCATGACCTCTTTCATTATGTTTTGACATAGATATTGTTGTAGGGATTCTGGAATAGATAGATTGTGTTATAGTAATGGATTATTCTTAATATAATCCTGTAGATGGATACACACACCTTGAATTAAGATTTAAAACTTCTGGATTAAGTTAAAAAAATATTTTTTTGTAAATTACATCTATACAAAAACATTAAATGGATATTTAATATAATGAGTTTTAAAAGATGGGTATGTTTATTATTTTGATTAAATTTAGCATATAAAATAACATTACTTAATTTATATTAACTAAGCTTTGGATTATAATCAAGTTTTCCTTCAATATTTATTTAAAATTAATAATGCTTTAAAGTAAAAATTTCAAATAAACATAGACTAATTAGTTAATAAATTTTAAAAATATATAGATTAAATAATGTAAAAACGAAATAATAAAATATAATTTTTTATTTATTTCTGTATAAGTCTGAAATAGTGATATCGCTATATTTTTTCTCACTTGGCGATGGAAATCATCATCATCTCCAAATAAACAAAGTATAAAATTAAATATAAAAAGAAAGAAATATGAGTACTGAATGAAGAATAAGTTCATTTAATTAATGCTTTTCCTTATTTGAAAAGATTTGAATGCATTTTTTACTACATAATTTGAACAGGTGTATGAAATTTATATACACTTTAAAATAATATATCTATCAACATAGAACAAAATAAAAAACTAGTACATTATAAAGTTCCTAAACATTAATTTTTATATGTTTTCTTTTAGTGTGTGCTATATAAAACATTAATACAGAATGTTGCTTATCATTGGTTTGTTTTTCACAAAGTTATAGAAGTTATTAAAAGTGAAATTCAATTTCCATTCAATATTTAAACATATATTTAAAACTGGCTAAGATATAATATTCAGTCTGTATTTCCAGAAATGGTATAAAATTTAAAATTTGTAAAAATTGAAAACTAAAATAAAAAGTGAAGTAAGGATGTTATTTATTCATTGCTTAGAATGGAGCATTACTTCTGTTAAGGTTTTATATATAATAATCTATGCTTAACTAATATTTTGATTTACTGACTTATATTTGATTACTGTTATAGGAGTTGTTAATAGTGAGATTCAGACTATATACTCTATGTGAACAATTGTAATTTAAAAATAATTAATGACATTTTAAATCTAGTAAGATATAACATTCATTCTAAATTTGGAGCCTTATTAGCAAATAAAAGCTTATAAAGATTGAAAGTTGAAAAAATGAGTGAATTCATAATATTCTTTTTGTTTGTTGATATATAAGATTGTTATTTATTTATAGATTGCATGGGGAGAAAAGAATATGTTTTACTTCTATTTGGCTTTCATGAAGTTTTAATTTTAATGAAGAGTTGAATAGAAACTTTCAGAAAATGCTTGGGATATCCACTAATCCTAGATTTTACTATACCATTTTGTCTAATAATTAATGGTTAAATGAGGAAATTATATATATTAATAATAGCTGTCCACCTATTTTTCAAATAAGAGACTCTTAGAAATATTTAGAAAGAAACTTTATGAGAGATTCATGTTGGAGTTATTTTTATTTAATTAAAATTAAACAAACAAGAAAATCTACTAATTAATAATGTTTTTTCTTTATAATTTAATCTCTTCATTATGATTTAAATACTTTTTTATATGGAAATAATACTTATAGAGTGTAATTCTAATTATTATTGGAACTATCAGCTATTTACCAATATGCAAAGAAAAAGCTAATCAATAAATTTAATATTTTTCATTAAAAAAATTAAAAATCAAATAAACAAAAATAAACACATAAATAACATAATATGCTTGAAAACATAAAATTAGTACACTTTGTAAAAAAAAAAACTCAACTTGAGAATTATATAACTAGAGAAGAAATGATGATTGAAAAAATATATTTGCAATAAAAGTGATTAATATAATCATTTGATAAGAAATTTTATTGGCAATGATGGCTAAAGGCTTAAATGAGAGTAAAACAAATATATATATTTATAATGAATGATTAAAAAACAAATATTTTCAAAAGGTGCCAAAACACCAAGTATTCCGAAGGAATTAAATCCTTTGTCACGATTACTAATTTATTTATTTTTTTTACAGAATTTTTGCATTCATCAAAGTTGTTGGAAATATTTGTTTTTTAATCATTGTTTCTTTATGAAATATATTACTTTCAAATCTGTTTTCTAAAAAAAAATTGTAACACTTTCATGTTTTTAAACAGATTATTTTCGCTTTTTTTTTTGCTTTAATTTTTGCTATTTTACAAAAAAAAAAAAATCAATTACTTTTTATTTTACTACATTAGTGTGGGGATAGTAGCTCTACCAACAGATAAACTATACACACTATTAGTAACAAAATAACAACATAATTTCACAAAATATTTTAATAAAAATAGTCTGATTTTACAATTTTTTTCTTGGTTTTCTCTCTCTAATAAGTCATTATTCTCGATCTTGCTAATTTTAATTAAATGTTTATTTTACTAGAAAACAATAATCATGTTCTAAATTTTTGGCTGCTTTTTCATCATCATCATCATCATCATTATTATTATTATTATTATTATTATTATTATTAAACTTTCAATATCTAGCTGAGTATGTTTTCGGCCTAGTCAATCAAATTCATAGCACTTAAGTTCAGCTGGTAAAACACTTATGATAGAATTATAATTTAATAAAAGAAAAGAAATAAATAATTATAGAATTATTATTATTATTATTATTATTATTATTATTATTATTATTATTATTATTATTATTATTATTATTATTATTATTATCATCATCATCATTGTCATTATTTTCAGTATATGCATTGATGAAGAAAAAATCATTAAATATATGTGTTATTGTTGTTACCAAATGTACTTTCATTGCCGTGCACATTGATCATGAACTTTAGCCTCTATCAGAGTTAATTATAGAAAATTAGCTCTTTATAGAGGTTATATCATTTGTATTTAAATTTAAATTGTCCAGTGAATATTTAAATATGATACTATTTGATTTTTTGTTTTTATCGTTTTTCAGTTATTAAACTCAGAGATCAACTTAAGATTTACCAAAATGAATAAATGTTTATGTTTGTCTTATAACCAAAAAATCTATATGTATAGTATGTATAAGTAATTATGTTGACTTTTGTAACAATATTTTATCATTGACCATAAGATCATCCTGTGATATTGCATGAATAGCAAATACAATTTATACAATTATGTTCTTTTAATTCTATCATAGGTATTATTAATAAATTTATTTTGTCTACCAGGTCATTTTAAATCTCTTATGAAAATTCTGATTGCAAATTTTAAAAAAAATTGAGATATTTATGGGGTGTACGATATAAATGACAATAATTTGGTCTTCTTTTTGCCCTAATTACTTTTTTTATTATTGTAATTAAAGTCTTTGATTTGTTTACATAGTATATTTTTAAAATAACCTATTTATATCAAGTTTGCTATATAATTTTAAAAGTTTTGTTTTGTTGCCAAATTTAAATTTAAGCAGGTGATGTTTCCAGTATAAAAAACCTACTAATAGGGTTCCTCTCTTTTCTTCCAAAGAGTAAGCTTGTGGTTTAAGACCTATAGAGGTCCCTACTATCGCATTTTTAAACGCATGTGCTTGAGGCTACAGCCTTAATAGGTATTACCTACTAGTTATAAGTTGTTGAAATCTGAAGTTGTAGGTACAAAACACCCCTATTGTCAATTGTCATAATAATAATAATTTTACAATGAAAATCTTCTTTACTTTTGTTTCTAAGCAAATTTAAATATTTCAAATTGTTGAAACTATTTTACATTGTAAAATTAGGGCAGAATATATTCCGTTACACATATTTATCATTACGTAGTTTAATGGTTTGCAAACAAACTCATCTTCAACGCATTCATAAAATAATATTTTCATTTTTCAAGAACGGATAGTTTGATTACTTTATTTTTAATATTGATTGTTATTAAACTGTAGATGAGAACACTGCTTGGTATTCCCATCATGTAGAAATCTTTCATTTTAAAAAAATCATTATTAAAATATTGCAATAATGTCTATCTTATCCGATGTAATCAACAAAACAATAAACAGTTCTTCTAACGAAATTGCTTTTTGTCAGTAATTTGTGTTTCAATATTAAGATTCACTAAGTAGATGTGTGTGTGTCCATAAAATAAGGTTATATTGAATAATTTCTGTCTGTAGTCTTTTTTATTCCTGCCGTCTTAATTATCAACAAACTCAAAGGATAACTTGATTGCATATTTGTCAAAACTAAACTCATTTTATAGCCATTTGACAATCACTTTAGTTGCCTTATATAGGCCACAGTATTAGTTTGAGGAGACTAACGTTTTTTTTTTAAATAAAATTAAAAAAATTAAAGAATATTATTAAAATTTATGATACTAAGCCGTTTAACTTATTTAATTTTTTTTTTTAATATTAAAGGTTGTAATTGTTAATTGTGGAAAATATAATTGGCATATATTTATTGATAGATTTTGTAGATCTTTACACTTGAGAAATCTGCTTTGACAGGGAAATCATTGGTTGTGTTAACTATATTTTTTGAAGAGGGAACTGGCTAGTACTGTTTAATTTTGAATTTGATGTAATTAATTGATTTTTTATTAAATATATATGTGTAATTTTCTTTGTTTCAGTAATAATGCAATTTTGTAAGATTTACAGAAATTCAATTATAAAATGTAAGTTTAATACATTGTACAGGCTTAAACCCGCATTTATATATGTAATATATGCGGGATTCGAACTCAGACTTTCACACGACCCACTACTCACAGTACCATCTCATATTGCTGACCCACCTGATCACACACATGTTGAAAAGATAAATAATCACCAATATATGTAGTTCATGCTAAACCAGCAATCATCAGTTGGTCTAGATTACTATCCTCACACATATATATAATCAGTGCTCAGCTTTATATTAAGATAGCCAATCTTCATACTTTAATGGACAGGCTTCAAACTATTCCAACTCACAACTCTTCAGCCTTTTATGCCAAGATTGTCATCTTACCCATGTTGACATATTAGTTTTATATTTTTTATTGTTTAAATGAATTATGTTTTAGTTCGAAGAATCTTTGAAATTGCCTTATTTTGATAACATGATGAGAAATATATTTAATGCTAAAAGAAGATAACTATGAATATAATAAATGGTCTCCATTATCACCAACATTAATATGCTATTTAGATGTTCAAAAAACAAACAAATAATGATAGATTATTCTGGAGAAATACTAAGAGTATTACCACTATTACTACTATTACCACTTTAATTGCATCAATTAATAAAAATAATTACATTTATTTGTAGTTTCATAAATTCAACATTTAGTGCTTTAAAAGGTGAAAATACATTTACCTCATTAGTTATATATAATTTGTTATATATAATTTAATGAAGACAACGGATGAAGAACAGATTTTATTTTTGATTTTAAAAGTTTGAGAACTTTAAATGATTAATGCTTGGCAAAAAAAAACTCTCCCTATTTCTTAATTTTAATGGAGAAAACATTCCTCTTCATGATTTCCAATTTCCAAGTGTTGAATATCTTAGTATTTTCCATCTTGTTTTTTTATCTATCTAAAAATAGTTAGATATGTATTTACCTACCAATAATTGAATGAAGTTTGCTTAGAGCTCAGAAGAATTTTTAAGTTTCACACATATTTAAACTCACCAGAATATGAAAATGTTAAGAGCATGTACTAATGATATGCCATGAATTCTTCTGATATCTAGATAGATAGATATACTGATAAATATTTAAAATCATTAAAAATATTATAATTACTTTTATATAAATATTGATTTATTTCATACAGTTAGTAGTTATTGGATATTAAAAAAAAATAAAAACAACAATTATATTATTGTCACGTAACATATTTTTGCCTTATGATTAATAATTTTTCATTTTAAACAAGAATTTCTATATAATTTATTATTGGTATTAATAATGATTATTATTAACTAACAATAAGAGCTGTCAACTTGAAAGTATTATGCCATTATTTAGAGCGCTGCTTTATTATTTAATTCATATTTCAATATAATTATTTTAAAACGTGAATGTGAAAATCTTAGTTATAAATATCCATTAAAATGTGGGAAAATAATTTACAGTTATTTGATAAATGTTGGAAATAAAAAAATGCTTTTGCTATATTCTATTAAGTTTAGTGCTTTGCATGATTTAATGCAATGATAGAGTGATTGTCACTTACCGAGCACGATCTTCATCTTCGTATAAACTCTCAATAAATGTTTTTTTAAGTTTAGTATTAATGTGCAACAAATTACATATTTTTTACATTATGACCCTCACTGAATTTGTCAAGAAGTAAAAATACTGCCATAAAAAGCTTTCTCCTTCATAACATAGCACATTATTCATAATATTGCTTTTACTTAACCATTCTGTTATTATAAATTGAAACTGTGAAATAATTTTAAAATACAGTATTGTGTTACTTTATAATAAAATTTGAATTATTTAATCATATAGTTGACTGTTAGTAGATAAATTATATGATGTTTGAGCATCAAAGTAATAGACTGACCACAAATCTCATTATTAACAGATTAAACCTTTTTTCCCCTTCCAGAAAATGATTCAAATAACTTTAGCTTCAGATTTCACCACTTTATAATTTTGGACCAAACTACCTAAAACTTGCAATAAAGTGGGACCTTTTTAGACAAGCACATCGACAATGGCAAAGTAATTTTTTATTATTTGATTGTCAAAAACAAAGTTATCACTATATATATATATATATTATAATGGATCCAGAATAGGTGAGTCTTAACGTATTTGCACTACAAGGGCGCCATCTAGGCATTTGAACCTAGAAAAATTTATATAGTAGGCAGATACGTAAGTTTGAAAAAAAAAATTTTTTTTATATATTTTGATTCTAACCATTAGCCTAATGTTACCAGCTCAGTGGAACAGCAGAGATAATAAAATAATTGTTACCCAAAAACATTTTCAAAATAAAAGAAACCACTGCCAGAAATAACACACAAACATTTATTTAAACATATATAAGATTTAAAATTATTTTAGTATCAGTTTTACATTTTAAAATTTAACTTACATTTTTAACTTTGATTTTAGATTTTAATTTACATTTTAATTTTTATAAGTTCACACAGATGGATTTATAAAAGTTTGTTTTATAATGTTGAGTATAGATCGGTTACATAGATTACACAGTTAAAAACATTTCAAAATAAACATAAACGATCAAAATATAAAGTCATTGATGGAATTGCAGAGGGAAATTTATAAGAAACCCAATGGCATTCATCATAAGATGCCGCATTGACACCAATAACTTAAAAGACATCTGGATAAATACATTTTAGATACTCACCATAAGGTATCATTATTTACCGAATGTCTATATATTTTGATCAAATATGAAAACTAAAAAACATAATTAACCGATAACGAATCCATGCAAGCGTCTATACCCAACTTAAATTTAATGCATTTAGAGTATCGAGTATGAATAGACTACATATATTGCATTTGAAAAAAAAAAAAATCTCTTCTTTAACCTTAGGCCAAAAGTTCGCAGTTAAACCAACGTCAATCCATCTGATATATCGATGTATTCAAAGTAATATGAATACGACAGCACAAATATAGGTTAAGAGAAGAAATTGACTCTCATCCAGATAGGAATACTACATCTATCTGATGAGAAGAGCAATAAAAAAAACTCCATAGGAAAGGGACTGCAGCCCTTTTTGCCACCTTACGATCTCATTCCATAGGCAAAAAGGGGTGTGCGGTGTATACAAGTGATTCTGCCCATAGCGAACCTCGTACTACATCTACTAATTACACCAATATATCCAATCCATTGACCTAATTCAACTATGAAATGAATAACCTAAGATTACCCTCCCCTAATAAAACTTCACAAATTTACATAACCATTCATGCCC
Source organism: Epiperipatus broadwayi (assembly GCA_028023455.1). Taxonomy (NCBI): domain Eukaryota; kingdom Metazoa; phylum Onychophora; class Udeonychophora; order Euonychophora; family Peripatidae; genus Epiperipatus; species Epiperipatus broadwayi. The sequence continues at coordinate 12,802,816 of JAQFVV010012401.1, forward strand.
AACTTAAATTTAACATTTATATAATTTAGTTTAATGAAAAACAGAAATCATAATAAAAACTTAAAGAACAAAAAAAAAATGGAAATAATTTTACAAAAGAAATACATCAAATAAAATTATAACTAATTTAGTCAGATAGGAAATTCTTCCTTTTATTTAAAATATTGAAAAGTTTAGCATTTAGAGTTGTTTTTGTTTAGAAATGTTCATTAATTATATATTTCTTACTGTTTTGAAAAATGTCCGTAGTCTCTGATTTCTTGTAATGGAAGGTGTTAATTCCCACAAAGTCATAAGGAGATCAGTGTGTGTGGTTAACCATTGGTCCTTTATGGTTGAGGGTATTCTTCCAGGCCTTGATGTCCTGTGGTTCACAATATCGGAAAATGACGTTTCATTTTTTGAACAACTGAAGAAATTGAAAGTGCGTCTTTCAATCCTTTCTCCTCCAACTCTCTCCGACTTAACACGTATCTGTCCTCTCTTAATAATAATTATTTTTTTATTTCCAAACCTTTCCTTTTATATTAATTTTGTGGATTAACTCAACATTACGTCATGATGATGAAGACCCTTTCATTGAGGTGCGATTCCTAAGGGATTTCTTTTTATTTGCTATTAGTTTCTATTGTTTTCCTATCTGACCATTGCTTATACATTTAAATGCCCAAGGGCTAGTTCACTTGGACTAATTAAAATAATCATTTCCATTTTTCAATAACATTAATTAATTTTTTTATCTTTAAATCTTTTAAGTCTTTTTCTTGAAAATTTAGTTTGAAAACTTTTTTCTTTTTTTTTAATAAAGTTTCTTTTTTTAAATTTCTCATCTGTGTAATTTTATATTTATTAGAGTTTAGATGATTTTTTAATTTTCAATTTTTAATTCTTAAAAAAGAAGTTTTTATTTGCGAACTTTTATTTTTTCATGTTTAATAATTAAAAAAATAATGTAACGGCATATGTGCCCATTACAATATATATATATATATAAAGTTAATAAGTAATTACATTGTATACTATAGTGAAAAAAATATTCTAGTAAAGTTAACAATTGCATCGTGCTGTCTTAATCTTGATAGAAAGGACAAGTCCTTCAGTGCTTCCGTAATTATCCACAAAATGCATTTTTAACTTAGTGCTATCACTTGCTTAGTTAATTCAATTTATGTATACAAAAGTTTCTAAATTACTGTTTTCCTGAAGGTTTGTGATGATGGTGTTCTCGTATTTTTATATTGGACTATTTCCATCATCTAATATGCTTTAGAAAAATTTAACTTTATTTAAATATTTCAAATACATTCAACTATTAGTAATAGCACATCAAATATGCATGTTTCAAGAGGTATTATTCTCCCCTCTTCTTCAGTTGTTCCTGGCCTGACCAGTGACACTACTAGCATGGGATTTGAACCTGGACTCTTAAATTCTTGAGTATTGAATTTTAAGGTAATTCTCTAACCAACTAAGCCATATATTTGCCAATGAACATATATTCAATTGGGAAAATACAAAAATATTGGATAGAGAAGAAAAGGTACAAAGAAGAAAATTTAAAGCCCCTAACATGACAATGGCAAAAAATTCCATAAGTGTGACTATACATAATGTATGGAAACCATTAATCAACTTTGCTTTTAGGAAAAAGTGGAGAAATCAGGAGGAATCTCATAGATAATTGTATGAAATTTCTACTGACTGTTGCCTTTGTCAGGATGGCTCAGTTAATTAGAATGTTACCTTAAAATTCAATACTCAAGAATCTAAGGGTCCAGGTTCAAATCCCATGCTAATACTGTCTCTGGTAAGACCAGCAACACATGAATAAGAGGGGAGAATAATATCTCTTGAAACATTGTGCATAAACTAACCCGTTTTATGTGCTATTACTAACATTTGAATGTATTTAGAATATTTAAATAAAGTTAATTTTTTCTAAAGACATTCAATACTCATATTAGATTATGGAAATAGCCCAATATAAAAATACAACTTTCTAAATTACTGTTTTATTATAATTCTTTATTAAACAAGCTTTGTTTTCAAGTATTTATGATTGAGTAATTATAAAACAAATAAGTTACATATATATTAATCAGCTTGCTTTCTACCTTTGAAAAGTTCTGACATTATTGGCACCCATTTTTAAAAGTTTTTGAGTTATAGTAAGATGGTTTTGATCATATCCTATGCTCATTTTCAAGGTCTATTTTCTACAAATACATACAGGTCTATAAATTATTCAAAAATGCACAATGTTAAAACCACAAAATATTAATAATTCCCAAACATTTGCAAATCTACCATATTTATTATTTATGATTACAATTATTTTTTTTACAATTCAATTTGTTTTTGTTCACTTAAGTTTTACTCTATTATTTTTTTAATTTGCCTATCGCTTTTACTAAAAATTCTATTTTTTTTATTTCTAATTACCACCTAAATCCAAATATTTCTTTTTATATTTAATTACATATAATTATTATCTTTTTGTATTTTTATTACTATTGCATATTTAGCAAATCTTCATCATTTACTTTTAATGCACAGTTTTTTCTTTAATTATTTTTTTTAAAACAATATTTTCTATCATTTTTACTTCAAAAATTAAATATTTATACTATTACATATATAAATATATATTGTAATTTCTATCTTTTAAAAGTTGCTTCAACATAGTTTTTAATTCATTTTTTTTGTTCCTACATATAAAACATTTTTTGTTAAATTTTTTACAAACTAAACAGTTTACAACATGAATATCATTCGTGATTTTATATTTCTTTTATTATCACTTAGTAATTTTTTGTAATATACTGATTTAATTTCAATTTTATTTTATATTTCCTATTTATATTCTTTTTTATTTTATAAAGTACTCTTAGATATACTAAACTATATAATTAAAAATAAACTCGTTAATATACTAGTAAACTGTATATTAAAAAAATGAAATTGTGTACGTTAACTAAAATATAATTTATCAAATTTTTATTTAAATCCGTTTAATAATAGAATCATCAGTTAATCCAAATGCGTTTTTCATAAATAAAACAATATGAGCAAAAACGAGATTTAATCACTTTCATTACTGTTAAGCTACTGAACATGGCATTTATTAATGTTTTTTTTTTAAAAAAATTAAGCTACATGTATATTTTATAAACATACAAAAATATTATGATGAGTGTAGGGAGACTGCAGGATAATGGAGTATGAGTACATTCATTGTATGCATTCATCGATGCAGTGTGAAAGCAAAGGATACATTTTATTGCATCCAAACAACATGTAAGTCTTAAATAAATATTTATGTTTGTAATCACTGAATTTGAATTTAGCCAAATAACAATACCATAAAATAAATCTTAATGTTTTTTTATATCTCATGAAAACATTCTTTAATGTATATGTATGTTTAATGTATATTATGAATTTCATTTGAGCACTATGACTGAATAAATACTTCTCCACTTGATCTCCATAAACAAAAAATATTTAAATGTATTATATCTCAAGGTTCAAAATATATCTGTGTGCATGTCACCAAATATATATTTAGTAAATAAGTATAATCTTAATTTACTTTTAAAAAAATCAAAGTCAAATTTAATGAATAAAAATTTACATTTTTATTTATAGCTACATATATAATATTTTATTACTGATTTACATTTGATAAATTGGTTTAATTAAATAAAAATATATTCAGCTTCCATTTTCCTAAAAAAATAAATTTTCATAAAGTATATTTTTATGAGTACATAATTGTAAGCAGCAATATGATATATATATGTATTTATTTATAAATTTAATAAATAAGATTGTTTTTGTTTTATTACAAGCGCACATTGATTATACATATAATTCAACTATAACATTCATAATGAAATATGTTTTTCAGGTTTATTAAAGTAATTAGATATCAGTTTTTATTTAACTAAGTAATATTTAAGCACGTAATTCAAACTAAATATATATAATTAAACAACTAGTTTCACAACTATACTATAAATATAATAAGGAAACTTTCTGTAATGACACAATACTTCTAAAATAAAATACCACAAATGTAAAGACCACATATTGGTTATAATTATAAATTAAATAAATCCCACAATCCATTAAAACATACATAATATTTTTAAAATTAATAAATATGATCACAATCTAAATATAAAATTCAAGACAATTAAATTTAATAGTTAGTACTATGCTGGGCTTCACAGGATGGTGGAGAGTAAAATGATTTTTACATATGAAAGTAAACTATGAATATCAACTAAATTGTGTCCAACCAAGACCTCCTGCTGTCTTGAAGTATAAGATGTTGGTACATCAAAGGCTAGGTATTGGGTCTGATATAAACAGTCTTTTCTGCCTTTTTTTTTCTTCAGTCACTTAAGTTATTGCAGGGCCCAGTCATCATGAGTCTTGCCATGAGACATTTTATGATAACTGTGATAATGGGATTGTGTGTTAGTGCAACAACTTTTTTATTCTTTAACTACACACACAAAAGTTCTGTCTCCAATATTCCTTTTTTCATCCTTTATTTTTAGCATTATCTTTTGGGAACTAAGAAATCAATAATAAAGACAAGCTTATTAGACTGGCAGACATTAATTGGGATCTTTGCTTGAGGGTGTAAAATCACTAAAGAATCAGATTGAAACTAGATTTAAGTGAGATATGTTTCACTGACAAAACTTTATGTTTAATCGGTTCTATTTAGGGATTTCCCTGCCTACCACAGAAATGAAAAGACCTGGAAAATGTGATTAAAATGTCTTGCTTTAGTGGTCGTGAGGTCAGCACGACTGCCTTGCACTTGCAGGCAGTTGCCCAGGTTGCGGGTTCGTGTCCCGGCCGATGCTATGACACTTAAAAAAAAAAAGTTGTATTAAAAAGTCTGGCTATGTTATTGCAGATTGTCTATTACTTATTTCAGCAGTAAAAATAATAAGAATAATGGTACAGTAAGTGACAACAATAGCATTAAAGGCAAATATCACAAGTGTTAATCTAATATTTTTCTAAAAGGAAATGCATGGAATATGCAAACTTTATTGGATACAAACTTTTCAACACAAGAATGGAGGACTGTACATGCAGCTTAAGAATTGTCAAGATTTAAGAATGATATAGCTTCTCTTAGCAAAACATGTCTGCCAAAGGAATAAGGTTTATTACAACAAGTAGATGGATACAAGTTGTTGTTTTTTTGAAAAGACAGGTAAGTCAATGAAAGAAGAATGCATGCTTTTAGAATTGCTATACAATCTAATTTAATACCTTCTATTATTCGAATCACTCATTGTATAAATAAAGATTAATGATCTTAAAATTTGCCTTGAATAATGATACTAAAGCTCATTTTAGCATTACTTCTGCTCCAACTTTAGATTCAAAAAATTCAGAGGAGAAAAGATTTTATTCCTTGTGGAATAGCATTATTACAGTAATATTATTTAAAAAATCGATTTTTATTTTTGGTGATTTTTATGCAGATGTGTGTACAAATAATAGGTTTTAACTAAAATTTATTGCAAGTAATATTATTAAGTATGTAAATTTAAATAGTTTGTTATTATTGAAATTTATGCACAACATCAATTGACAATTACAAAGCAGAAAAATTGCTCCAAAATACATGGATGTATCCACACCCAAAATAGTGCTTTTAATAAATTATATTATTTTTTAAGAATCAGAATACAAAAGAAATTCACATTATATGAGCAATCACAAGCTCATATTGTTCAACTGATCATAGATTAATATACCCTGAGATTAAAACAATAGTTGCATTAATCATATTCACAAGAAAATTGGTGTTTGCTCTTTAGAAAAATCTACTATATACAGTAAATTTTAACAGCAATCAAATACTAAAATTCCTAATTTAGGTCTTCAGAATTGTCATATTACTGAAGTATGGAATTTTCTTAAGATATGGGTTATTAATACAATTAAATCTATTCTTTGGTTCACTAAAAAGAAGAATCATGACTAGTTTTCTGACAATAGTCATATAATTAGTGATTTAATTAAAAAATGTGGCAGTCTTGCCAACAAGGTTTAAAAATGATTGATAGATTAAAACTGCTGAGAAGATACAGATGTTCACTGATCATGGTTATTCTAGATCTTTTTTGATGTACTGAAAGCAACATATGAACAATCCTATTAAATCCAGAAATGATTCTCTTATATGATGATAATGATATTTTGAACATGTGAAAAGAGTATTTTTATCATTTTTGAATAATGATATAAGAATTGATCTGATGACTTTTAATTATATATTTAGTTTAGATTTGGACAAAGATATTCAGCTTAATGAAGTCAAAATACCTTTTTGTAATCTTAGGCTAGAGGTCTCTGATGAAATATTTGGAGAGATTTTAAAATATGAAGATGTTGTGTTAGCTTCAAAAATATTGTCATTTTTAGAAATATCTGGACCCATGAAGTTGTGCCATCTGATCTTAAAGATGCTGTGATTGTTCCAATTTTTAAAAAGAGATAATATTGAAATAACTATCATGGAATATCATAATTATTCATACAGAAAAAATACTCTCAAGAACTTTATTAAATAGATAGCTTTCAATTATGGATGAATGATTACCAAAGACTCAATGTGGTTTTAGGAAATCAAGAAGCTCTGTAGATATGATTTTTGATTCCAGGCAAGTACAAGAAAAATGTTAGGAATAAAGAAATGATTTATATATTGCTTTTATTGATTTGGTCAAGGCATTTGATTCAATTAATAAAACATCAGTAAAATTGTTTAAAATTAATTGGTTGCTCATCAAAATTTATTCATATTATATAGTTGCTATTTAATGGTGAAATTTTTAATTTGAATGTTGCTGGTTAATGTATTATTTTTACGAGTTCAAAAGAGAATTTACATAATGTTCTTAATGTTTTAAATGCCATTAATTGATTTATTAGTTAATGATCAAAACATTCAAGTACCTTATCAGCCAGTGACAAAAGAAACATCTCCAGCAACTTTAAGCTTGGATGGTTATCAACTTGAGAATACATAATCCAATTTAAATACCTTTGTAGTTTTATAAATAGAAAGACAAGTTAAAAGGTAGAGTTTTTCATCATAGGGAAATAATTACTCTAAGTTAGCTGTACATAAACCTGTTCTTTAATTTATTGTATAAATGAGAAACTTCAACACTCCATGACCACAATATAAATACATTATAAATGTTTCATTTAGGTACGTCTAAAATTTTAAAAGTACCTTGGTAAGATTATTTTTCAGCTTGCAGGATGTGATATTGGACCTGTAAAACAAATGAACCATGAAAGACTTCTTAAAAGGGTATTTTATAGTAAACTTGAATGAGAATTTTGTAGGAGAGGTAGACCCTGTCTAAGACATTCTAAAGAAGTGCAATGTCAATTATTTCCATTGGAAAGATATGACAGAAAATAAAATATATTAGAGAGCTACAATTAGACAAGTATTTCAGATAAAAAAGTTTTATGCTAAGAAAGCTAAAAGTCAACATTGTAAATTAATAAGTAAACAGAAAACTGGACCAGTAAATTTTATATATAGACATATTTCACAATTTGGATTATGTAGTCACTGCAAAATTCATTTCTAAAGTAGTATTTTTTTTTCTCTCTCTTTTCATCTATTCTTTTTTTTTTGAGCTAGAATGACCTTACTCATTTTTGAATGACCATTTATACTTATTTAAATTTAGTAAGTACCATTCATGCATACATGTAAATGTGCACCAAATGTAAATGTTTTTGTAAAAAACATAAATATATCAATAATTATAACTAATGTACTTTTATGATTTCAATTTTCCTTGTTCAAATATTTGGAAAGAGAGAAAGCTGAAATAAATATTTTTAGAACAAATATTAAACACGTACACACACACACACACACACACACACACATATATATATATATATATGCTTTGTTTTTAAAAAAAAAAACAATAAAGTTTTTTCTTCCTTTCCTTCAGCAATGTTGTCTTGTATTGTAAATTTATGTTAAGGATCAATTGATGAAAAGTTCTTAAAGATAATGGAATGTTATCATTATTATGGTCAGTATAACTGATCAATAGACTTTTTTAAAATTAAAAAATGTTCATATGCAAATTATTTGAGAAGTTTTCTTTTTAATTATTTTAACATTGATTTATGAGTTTTTTTTGTTATTTTAAAGTCCAAACATTTTTTTATAAACAGATGCTGTAGATTCTTTGAAGCCTGAATATTTTTCTTCAGATAATCTTCTGAGAGCATTGCCATTAGATAGCTTGAAAGCCATAAGGTTCAGACAAGTTGTTAAATTTTACTTTGTGGCTTTTGTTGTAGATTTTTTGAAACCTGTTGATTTTTCTTTAGATAACCTTCTGTCTGATGGCATTGATATTAGATAACTTGCAATGTTGTAAAACTTCACACAAAGGGTTGAGTTTTACTCTTCCATAGCTATTTGTTTATCACAATAAATAAAGTATAAAAGTGAATAGAAATACATTTTCAAGAATTTTAGTTACCTATTTATAACATTTGTGTCATTATTTAGGTAATAAGGTAAAAAATTGAAAATGTTTAACATGTTTTTGGCAAACTCCAGAAATTGTTTTAAAAAACTTTTCATAATAATTATTTAACATTCTATAAATAAAGAAAAAAAAATTAAAAAAAAAAAATTACATTAATTTATAAGCAAATTAAGTATATTTTTGAATAATATATTCCTTTTTATTTTCTCCCACTAAATAATATTACTGTTATATTATTTTTTAATACAAAACAAAAATTTATTTTATAACATAAAGATTAAAATGTTAAGAAAGTAAACCAAAACAAACATCCATACACACTCCTTTTGCTATTACTATTTCATTATAACTTATTTAGATACTTATGTATTAGATCTGCAACACATTACCTCCCATGCCTTTTCACATTCATATCAATCCACTGATAATTTTCTACTCTAGTGATCTGACCAAATAATGTACACTTGGATCTTATATAAACTTATTATGATAAATTCATCAAAATGGACCATGTGTTCTTGATATTTTTGCGAGATTTACAAAGTTATCAACAGTCTTAATATATATGTGAAAAGGCATAGCAGTTCTAATATATGACAGTAATTGCACCAGACTAAATCTAACAATACTAAAAATATGAATTTCACACAAAAATAAATCTGGAAAATATTGTTTTAACAATACTAAAAAGTATGAATTTTGCACAAAAATAAATCTGAAAAAGTTTTATGCAATTTTTAAATGTTACTTTAAATATGGACAAAACAATCACTAAATTATAAAATGCTTAAAATATACACATATGGTACTTACTGTGTGATATATAACAGGAATTGTCATGATGAAACAATCAATTCATCTGTTATCTACTTTATTTCAGGTGGATAAAATTTTGTTTCAAAATGGAGACTAAAAGTAATTTTTTTTTATTTTTTCCCAAAATGGAGACTTACTTAACATGTGATTGTGCAATATAAAGCCTGCACAGGATTTTCACCAGAAATGTTAATAAGTAGCAAATGTATTTTTTTAAAACAAAAAAAATTAAATTACTATACTTCTTTTTTTTTAATGTGGTGGACTAATTTTTTTGATATCCAATTTCATTCACATGAAAATGGTCGTTAGGTTTTTCAACAGTCCAAATAAATTGTCGATTTCACTTCCATATTTTGTTTAATGGCTTTATCAGAATTGCTTCTGTTCTACCATGAATTCACATAATGAAACACTTATCCATCTCCCTGCATAAGCTGTCAAGCATCTACTGTTCCAGAAAAATTCATCCACTTAGTTTTCTTTTTTCTTTTTGTGCAAAAGTTTCTCATCAATTTCAATGATTTTGTTAGAGCCTCCAATTTCAACTTTTTCTCTGCTAAACCAAACTCTGTTTTCCCACATTTTATGGATGTTAATTTGTGAGCCCAACTATGAATAAATTGGATCACCAACAAAAATGAATTCTGAAACCCTCCAATCATGTTTCTTATGAAAGCCTATTTTAATATTACGTCCTCGAACATTACAATGCCATTGCTTGTCCAAAGTGTGGATGTCCTTGACTGCATTGATCTCAGTAGTGGGTACTGCTTTAAAAAAATGTGGTATTAATCAGAAAATTTGTAAAAAATTAAGTCAGCACTGAAATAAAAAACACTTTGAGAAGAACTTGTCCCAACAAAATCAGAACAATAAATGAAAGTGTAAATTTATTATGTTATTGGATGAGATCTGATGAAACCACAGGATTTGTTTAATGGTATCTCAATGTTAGACATATATCACTAATGTGAAAAGGCATACCATCTCTCCTACATTGCAGGACTAATATTTAAATACCCTAATTTATTATTGCTAGTGTAAATCTTTTAAATCCTATTTTAAAATTTAGGCATTTTGTTAACTTATGACTAATAATTTATATAAAATATTCTCTCATAATATGTATATGTTTTAAAATATATTGAAATAAATAAAGTATACTTATCGTAATATTTATAAATTTTAGCATAAAGAAAATAAATATTGTTACAATATCTTTAAATTAAAATTACTCATAATGAATATACCCAATACTAATAAGAAGTACTTTTGGTTAATTTCTTAAACCTGCCTCAACTACCATTAAATTAATGGCAGTTGAGGCAGGTTTAAGAAATTAACTGAAAGTACTTCGGCAGATTTAAGGATTGTTTATAATAGTTTATTACAGTTAAATTTATTATTTTTATCATAATTACAATTTTGTTTTAATTAATGGACATTTTACTTATATTACATATTTTTTATTTTTGTGATGGTATTGAATACAATGGATTTAGGTAATTTTAAGAAATAGTGGATCATTAAGGAATGGCAGAAGCAATGTAAAAGAATTATTAAGCTGAAATGCAAACTTCATTTTTTCAAGAATTGTAAAGTTTTTCAGGTATTCCCAAATTGTTGTAACATAAAGTTGAATAGCTGTATAATTTTAATACTGAGATATATAAATACATTGAAATTAATCATTTTAAATAAAATTATTAAAAAGTGTAAAAAGGAACTTTATGATATTTGAAAATGTGTTTTTTAATTTAATGGCAGTTGAGGCAGGTTTAAGAAATTAACTGAAAGTACTTCTGCAGATTTAAGGATTGTTTATAATAGTTTGTTATCATTAAATTTATTATTTTTATTATATATATATATATATATATGAAGTAAATTACCCCCCCCCCAGCTATAAAGTAAGTTACCCTAAATATTGAGTAAAGGACCAAGAATAAAATAAATCTAGAATAAAATAAATCTACCTATTCATAGAGCTCTTATGTTTATAAGCATATCTTTATTAACACTGTTGGTAATTGAGGGAGAAATTAATTTATCAATCAGTTGGAATATGACACTTAAGAGTTATTAAACTCATAACCAATTATATAAAGCTGCAGACAGAATTTCTCTTTTAACAACTTGATTGCAATAATTAAATAAGATTTAATATATAAAGTTTTTAATTAAATATAGCTCAATGAATATGTAAACAAAGGAGTAGTTAATCATCCTCATAAATCATTCTAAATGTTGAATAAAAGATCGAGAATAAAATAAATTCACCTATTATATGTTTAATAACTCTTAAATGCCATATTCCATCTGGCTGATATTTAATTTTACTTTGAATTACCATCAGTGTTGATAAATATGTAATTATAAATGTCAGAGCTTCAACAATTTATGGATTCATTCTATTCTTGATTCTTTATTCAAGATTTAGAGTGATTTACTTTATAATCTGGGGGTAGTAATTTACTCTCTTTGTTTACATATACATTGACCTATGTCTAATTTCAATGTTTATATATTAAATCTTATTTAATTATTATAATCAAGATGTTAAAAGAGAGATTTAGTCTCCAGCCTTGTATGATTGATTCTAAGTTTAATAACTTTTAAGAGTTATATTCCATTTGGCTAATAAATTAAATTAATTTCACTTTGAATTACAAACAATGTTAACAAAGGCATGTTTATAAATATCAGAGCTCCAAGAATAGCTGGATTCATTCTATTCTTGATCCTTTGTCCAACATTTATAGTGATTTATATCACAGCTTGGGCATGGTCATTTATTCCCTTTATTTAATAAACTGTCTTTTAAAATGTAACAATAGAACAACAATATTCAAAGTTATTAAATAATTACAAAAAAATCTTAAAAATCCATCTGATAATGTACCAAACATAAATTAGAAAATGTATATTACGTTAAAATATAATTTTATTTTTTTCCTATTTCAGTATAAGAAACCATGACTCAACAAGATTCAATTTTGTCTGAAATGATTTCAAAGTGTTTATCAAAATGTTTAAAATCATATTTATAAAATGTTTATTCATTAATTATTTTTTCCAATTTTAGACCTTTGTTCCTTTTTATCTAATATTTGGTT